>OW028713.1:13207500-14407500 GCA_932294345.1 Pandemis cinnamomeana | reverse complement strand
CCAGCGGTTTAAGCGTGAAAAGGTAACAGACAGATAGACAGTGCTACTTTCGCTTTAGTAATATTAGTAGAGATTTTTATTTGGAATTTTAAAAGTTCTAACGCGTATATTACAACACTGGCGGCTTTTGTTTTATTTTAAATTTGTTTCAATTGTTCGAAAATCGAGATCGCCTTGCCGCTTGCCGTAGCGTGGCCATCTCGATTTTCTAAGCCGTGCGGTTCTACGAAGTAAGACTTTATAGTTATAATAATAAGAACTATGAGAAGCGAGAATCATATTCATATTACTAACCGGTGTCATAATGAAATTCAGTACAATGTATATATCGAGGCCCTAACGACTAGCTTTGAGTATGATTTGCATGCTATATAATTAGCCATTGAAGAGCAGGTGGTGTGAAAGTTACATAATACATACATAAATCACGTCTTTGTGCCTTACAGGGTAGAAGGCCTAGTAACAACACCCAAAGGCCAGGTTTAGCATGATTGTGGGCGTATTAGTTAAGAATCAAAATGGCGATGAGTTGCTAGCCGCATCGCCTAAAACACGATTCCTAAGATTTTTGCCCATTCCCTCGGTAGGCTTTTACCATCTGCGTGAAAAGAGTGTATGTTTTGTTTTTTTTTTTTTTAATGTGAATAGGAAGGCAAACGAGCAAGTGGGTCACCTGATGGTAAGGATCACCACTGCCCATAGACACCCGCAAGCCCGGAGGGATTGCAGATGCGTTGCCAACCTAGAGGACTAAAATGCAAAGCCTCTTGTGCCCGTAATTTCCCCGGCTGTCTTACTCTCCACACTTTTTTCTTTTTTTTTTTCTTTTTTTTACTTTTTTCTTTGCTCCCAGACTAGCATAGAAGTATATAGACCCGACCGCAAAGAGTCCTCGCCCGCGCGGCACAGGGGCGCGGGGTAGGACGACTGCGGGGAGCTCTCTCGGTCCCCGCGGTCGTCCCGCCCCGCACCCCTGCACCGCGAGGGTCAATGACTCATTAAAGCGGTCGGTCTATAGTAGCTCTGTATTCTATTGTATCTTTGCTCCCAGACCGCTGTGGAAGTAATTAAATCATATGCTACCCAATACGCGCCGAAAATTCCTTCGTCAAGTTCAAATTTCAAACTTTACTTTGCAAATAGGCCGCCAAGGGCGCTTTTGCATGTAATTTTTTAAACTTCGAAACAATCAAAAGGCCATTGCCAAGAATAATGCACCGCGAGAAACTTGGCAGAAAGTTACTTTTTTTTAATTAAATATATTTCTTCCGTGCTCGTCTGGGAGTTAAGAAAAAAACATAGAATGTACCAGTTGCTTCTCCTCCCGCGCAAATGGTAAAAATATACGCCTTTAACTATGCTAAATGTGGCCTTAAGGTTTTGTTACCTTAGGCTCTGTGATGTATGTGAATATATTTACTGCAATACTCAAATTCTTCTTAACTTATTATACTTATAAGAGGGATGTATAAGGTCCCCAAATTAAGTAAGTACCTTAAATTAGATTAGTCTATTTAGTAGATGTGTCTGTTTTAAAACTAGGCGAGTATGTTCAATCATCTGAATAACTCAAAACATCGTATGCATTGTGCGATAAACAGTGTTGCCCCAGGTGCAGTGACGTAGCATTGTACAGCGATCACCACAATTGAACACCTGTGCAACAATTCTTAAGTATACTCATTATTATTCACAATACTTTCAAAAACAAATGTATCCACGGAAAAAAAGTCCACATGATTTTTTTTTACAGAACTTAACTATTTTGGGGTTTTCTTACTCAAACTCAAACTAAAACTATTTATTGCATAAAAATGTTGTGACAAAGATGTTAGTATAATTTAGTGTATTTTAATTTTAATTCATTTTATTTTATTAATTCAAACATTTACCCTTTAGCACGGCAATTTGTTATAAAATAATCTTAAAACTAAAACTTATTATTATACATACATACACACACATACACAAATCACGTCTTTATCCCTTACGGGGTAGACAGAGCCTAAGGTAACAAGACCTAGAGGCCACGTTTAGCAAGACACTGAGGACGTAAAGGTGGAAAGGGGTTGCTAGCCGCATCGCCTATAACATGATTCCTATGATTTTCGCCCATTCCCTCGATGGGTTTTTACCATTTGCGCGGGAAGAGAAGCAACTGGTACATTCTATGTTTTTTCTTTGCTCCCAGACCAGCATGGAAGTAATAACTTTTATAATAATTTTAGTATGGCACTTGCACTTAGTAACTAATTAGACGTATTAGCAACAAATTAGTAGCACTGAGAGCCGCAAGGTAGCCTACATTAATGTAGAGATAAAAACAAAAATAGTATTTATACACACAACTAACTATGGCTAGTAAAGTTTCTTAACAAGACTGGGCGTATGGGTGGAAAATGTAATCAAAATAGTGAAGGGTTGTTAGCCGCATCACCTATAATAACCCTATAAATATGTCGTTTAATGATTTCTCAATTTAGTATATTCCTTTTCCCTAATGATCATGTCAATGGGTAATTCCTTATTCCGTGGCCGTGATGATTTCATTGTCATCATGACAATAGCTTGGCATAGGTCCTAATCGTACCAATTAACTGGTTAAACATGATCTTGTGAATTGGAAATGAGTAAGCTTACCTTGTTGTGTCTAAAATATCAATTTACTCGGATAATTTGACGAAATTTATGCTAATTAAAGGTTAGGGTCTACGTCTTTGTTAGTCCTTTGTTGTTGTGTATCTACAGAAGGGCATATCGATACACCATAATTACACAAACTCACGTATAAAGATCGACTAGTTTCGGACTAGTTCGTAGTCCTTTCTCATGGAGCGCTCGCCACACACAACCATCATGTCAAATATACGTGTCACCGGCCTACATACATCCATATATCACGACTTTATCCCTTACGGGGTAGACAGCGCCTAAGGTAACAACACTTTAAGGCCACGTTTAGCATGATTAAGGTGAAATGGGAAATCAAAATAGTAATGGTTTGTTACCCGCATCGCCTACAACGTGATTCCTAAGACTTTCGCCTATTCCCTCCATGGGCTTTTACCATCTGCGCGGGAAGAGAAGCAACTGGTAAATTCTATGTGTTATCTTTCCTCCCAGACCAGCATGGAAAAATTGTACCCTTTGGGTATGAAACCTAAAAAGAGGCGCAACGAATACAGAATGTTTTGCACGGACACACCTCTGTTTGTGATAATGATGTTCAGTGGTTCCGATTTAGCCATTGTCATCACCAAGGTCGCAGAACTTATGTCAAGTAAACAGATCGGTAGAGTGAACAAAATCAATGGCCAAATAAAGGGTACAATTCAAAGCGGCGAATAATAACCAGAGATGGGGCATTTCGTAAGCAGTTCCTGATGACACGATTATTATATTTGCGGGTGGTAGGGCCTTGTGCAAGGTCCGTCCGGATCGCTACCACCATCTTACTCGCTAATCCTGCCGCTAAGTAGCAGTGCTTGCACTGCTGTGTTCCGTTGTGGAGAGTAAGACAGCAGGGGAAATTACGGGCACAAGAGGCATTTCATCTTAGTCCTCTAGGTTGGCAACGCATCTGCAATCCCTCCGGGGTTGCGGGTGTCTATGGGCAGTGTTGATCACTTACAACCAGGTGACCCACTTGCTCGTTTGCCTTCCTATTCATATAAAAAAAAAAAACTTGATTTCGTGAAAATCTGTGAGGTGTTGTTAATTCGTTTTTTTTTAAGATAAGAAAAAATATTAATAGGCAGCTATACTCGTGTGTAGAAATCAAGCTCAATCAACCTCTGACTTCCACAACAAGGCTTATAACCAAACTCGCTCGCAATCGCCATCGTGTTCATTTTGGCAGTTCTTGTATGAATGTGACAGTTAGCTGATTCCGCTGCCAATTGTCAGCCCATACATGAACTGTCAAAGTGAACACGATGGCGATTGCGAGAGAGTTAGGTAATAAGCCTACAGATTTTTCTGCGGGGAAAATACTTGATAACGTTTGAACTTATCTATTATCTAACGAGCGTCCAATGTGACAAATAAGCAAATCGTAAATGTCACTCTGACGTCTGCTCAGTAACTGCTGACTAATCGAAAGGTCTTAACACTTACACACATACACAAATCACGTCTTTATTCCTTACGGGGTAGACAAAGCCTATGGTAACATTAAGCAAACTTGAGGGCGTATAGGCGGAAAATGGATTCAAAATAGTGATGGGTTGCTAGCCTCATAACATAACATGATTCCTATAATTTTCGCCCATTCCCTCGATGGGCTTTTACCATCTGCGCTGGTAGAGCAGCAACTTGTACGTTCTATGTTTTTTCTTTGCTCCCAGACCAGCATGGAGCACTTACCAACAACATAAAATAACATAACATAAAATAGCATAACATCAGAACCCGACAGAGGGGGGGGGGGGATATTTGCCCATGGTTCTACCGTACCTACAACGTTGCCGACATTTTTGTCACAATATTTTTGAATACCTACTAAAAAAAGAAGAAGATTATGTCAAAAAATAAAATTAGCTGTTTAGTACTAGATGTCAAGCGTGAATTTGTGGGGGTGCAAGTCGGGTTACCTCCACGTGTGGTCAAGAGCTGCGGTTCCTTTTTGGATCCGTCCGGGGGGAAGAGCAGTGCTTGATCCGGTGCACCCTGGGCAACGGCTAATGATTTCCTGGCAGTTTCTGAGGGATATCATTGACCGTTGGCTAAGAGCCCGACAGGGGGGGGGGGGGGGTCTTTGACCATTACCGTACAACGTTGCCGACATTTTGTCACAAGATTTTAATCATATTTTTGTTACTTTGACATTGGCGAAGTTGTCGTCGCTATAACGACTTGAAACGCCACAAATAAGAAGAAGAAGAAGAAGTGAATTTGTGTGTTTCTTGATTTGTTTTATATAGTAGAGGAACACTGATTGCACCCGTGCGAAGCCGGGGCGGGTCGCTAGTTGGTTCTAATTGTGATTCCGGTGTATCGTTCACTTCTTTTTTATTTACCGTGGGCACGTCCGATAAGTTTATATCGATTTCAGAGAATCAACTTTATCGTTTATCAGTGTAGTAATAAAGATTAAATAGTTAACAGTTCTAACGTTTGAATGTTATAAAAGTAAAAGGCACAAAATTGTTTCAGTACCGCAAAGTTTTTGTTGTGCATTTTCATTTCGGTGTCAACATTTTTGTCTGGTGATCGCTTTTATGCGATGTACACTTGCCATTTTCTTTACGCCGCTCTGGGCTGTAAGTAGCTAATTACCGCCCGCTACGTGAGCAGTTTCACTTCCTGGCCAAGGGTAGACGTAACGTGTATGCTTCTCGGGCGGTTATAAAGAAGGCCTCAGGTCGCGTGTTTATGGCTCTCACACTTGGCTCGTGCGACAAGTTCCTGCGATCTGAGGCATTCTTTTTTTCACCACCCTCGGAATGTAATTTATTTATTTGCAGTTAAGATCAACACCAGACCTGCCTGTTAATTGCATGTATTCTGTAAAGTATGTAACTAACTTAAAGGATTACTGCACTTTTATACCTACTGGTTTTGTAATCATAGGCTCTGTCTACCCCGTGCTGCAATTCCCAAACCTGCATTGCACAGGTGTCGCGAAGACACCCCATCCCGGGGTGGTCGTGGGTCGCGGTGACACCGAGTGCTCCCGTAACGCCTCACATGCGACCGAATAGGGAATCCGTGTGGTTTTTAGTGGGTATGCCTGCCGTCGCGGGAGAGCCCCGGTAACCCCGTACCGAGCGGATGCATAAGGCGCATTTTCCACACCATAAAAAAAGGCTCTGTCTACCCCGTAAGGCTAAAGACGTGAGTTATGTATGTTGTTTTACTTGACAGTCAAACAGAAGCTGCATTTAACTCATTAAACAAATGTTTGTTGAATTGAACTCACAAATCACTCGGCAGTTAGCAAGGTTACCGTGAGCTTGACCGATTAGAGGTAGATTTTTTTGATTTATATCGATGATATAACGCATCGTAAAATTTTAACTCTTGTTTTTTAATAGTACATCGATAACATACAGGGTTTGGTTTATTTTTAAAATTTTAATATTTTTTATTTACAAATTTTCACTTAAAAAAAATGTGTTATCCGTATTAGTTTTTTATGTATTGCCATTTAAATTGTATTGTATAAGACGGTTGTTAAAAAAAAACTTACCAGGCTTAGGCGCCCTTTCGTGTTCAGCGACCACCATTTTGAAAAACTTTTCCGAAAACACAAAAAGTCCGGTCACTTCAAAAATTCACTATTCGATTTTTCGGAATTCGACACGACAAAACAAAATATTTGTCAGATTTTCGGTTCGTTTTGCAATTTTGTCGTTTCCACCAGTCCGCTGCCGTGAGGAGACTAGCGCGATTTAGCATTCGCTCAAGGCATTGCCGGTCGACCAGGAAGCGTGCGTTTGCGCCGATGCCTGGTGATACTGTTCTTATATGTCGATCGAGTTGATTGTGTGCGTTGCTTTGATATAGCAGTGCCCCGCGGATTCGCTTCAATACTTTATCTGCAAAACAAAGTCGGGATTTACATTTCCAACTCAAACGACTGCGCTGATTTTTATGAAAAGCAAATTTGAATTGAATTTGAATTGAAATTGAATTTTTAGGAACATTTTGATTTTTTTTTCGAAAAAATGAAAAATTACATCCGCAACGCCATCTCTGGCGACATGACAGAAACTAATTCTAAGGCGAAACGAAATTTGCCGGATCAGCTATTTAAATTGACAAAAAATATGTACAAGTAGTAGCAAGGTAATAATTTTTTGTTCAATGAAATTTAATGTACCTCCGCAAAATAACGCCTGATTCAATAAAATATTATCACCTTTCGTGAATATTTTTAGTGTAGGGTCGCTCCTTGGCTATTCAGTGAAACAAATGGAACTTTACAGAGGTTTATTGTTTACAATATCCAAAGAACAACGTAGTCTCAGGGATAACGTGAGCTTTTTAAGAGAGTTCAGGGCAGAACGGCACTATTGACTTATTCTTTTCACACATACACGCCCAAGGAGCACTAGTACTCCCCTGGACGGACACGAAGGTGAGGACGACGCTGCCAGCGCAGAAGGGGCCGAAGGCGAGGGTCGCAGTAGAGGCGAGCCTTGGGTCAGGATGTCGTCCTCAGGCAGAAGCGTGTCTTCCGGTAGGGTAGTGGAGATGTGCGTTATGCAGCTCAGCAGTTTCAGGCTTTAATTTAGCCCCGATCTGGGTCCCTGTAATTTTCTCGGTGTCAGAGGCGGTCTTCTACGACGAGGGCCCAGGCAGCTCTTCGACGTCCACCAGGGGTAGTGCGTCAAAGAGTCGGCTAGGTCCTCGAGTAAGACTTAGGAACAAATAGGCGAATTTGAATAAGGTTGAACAGTCTGTGTTCGCCGTTAAATTCAAAATGAAGCTACGTTATAATTCAAATTGGAGGCCGTTGGCCCTACGGTCAACGCGCCCCGACGAAACACTTAGACCTAATTTATTAACATGATTTACATTTGAAATTACACTTAGAATAAAAAGCAATAAAATACAATAAGACACCTTGAGCACTTAGACAATGATAATTAATTTACTCACCATATAACTGGGGATTCCGTACTCGTAGCTTTTATTCTGAAGATTTGAAATAGAGTGTGGATCCCTACGGCGCGCGCGAGCTTTTATAGGAGGCCGCGGTTCCGTATGTATAACTATACTTAATTAAGCGCGACTAGTGATGTGCCACCTAGGGTCTTACGGCAAGTCGTCGATTATCGATCTTTGATTCGACTTTTTACAAGTGTCACCGTCTACCGCGTGACATTCCCCTCTTTCCCGGTGAGAAAATCAACCTAAGTTGATTTTCGGCTATTAAAACTTAGGAGTTATCTATCATACCTCACGCTCACGCTCATCATTCATACTTCTACAAGTTAAAAGAGATAGAACAATAGTATATGCCTACTCCGACCCCTAGGTAAAGGTTGTAATGGAAAGGAGATCTAACTACACATATAGATAACGACTGTCCTCGGGTTACCGGCCGCCCGTAGTACTATTGTAAACAGGTGGAATAAGGCTTATGATTTCGAGTTTCCAACACCGCTCGGTTCCTGAATACAGCTTAGGTAGGGGACTTTACAGAAGTCAGTAGTACTGGTATTAGGCTTAGTTTAAAACAGACGATTCATACATGTGAGATGACCATTCGCGGGTTTCACGACGGTTTCTTGCCTCTAAGTTAGCGCAAGTATCATGGTTGCGTAGCAGCGCGCGGAATGTAAACATCGTTACGAGGTCGCTACGAGTGATTAGATTTTAGTTTAAGCGGCCGGAACGTGTTGCTCTTGCGCTGCTACTAGCGGAATGCGAGATAATTGCGACGGCGCAAGGGGGAGGAGTGATCGCGGACGCCGACCAATGAGGTCATTGCGCGCTGCGGCTCCGCCACGGGCCGAACGCTATCTACGAGTAATTAACCTGTTGGTTTTAATTTGATGTCTTTAATATGCCACGCGCCTAAATTCTTTCCAGATAAGTCCTGTAGTTCAAATACTAATGGTGAACGTTTTTTAATGATCTTACACTTTACAAATTTCGGTGCTAATTTCTTACAAAAGTTAGCGGACTTATCGCTGAGGAAATATGTACGCTTCCATACTAAATCGCCTTCATTAAAGTGCGCTGGTTTACGGCGTGAGTTATACCTCTTAATACTATTCTGATGTGCATTGTATAGCGCGTGCTGGACTTTGTCGAATGTTTCTGCTAGGAATCCTACGTTTTTGCGCATAGGCGTCGCGCGGTAAGAATAGTAGTTCATTACCCAATTCATTATCGACGTAGTGTGAACCGCACGTTACCAATTCTCTGCCGTGTACTAAGAAAGCGGGAGTGTAACCCGTCGCCTCGTTTATGGAGTTGTTTATAGCGAATTGTATTTTTGGCAGATTAATGTCCCATGACCTGTGGTCGTTTTGTACAAAGGTAGATACACAAGTCATTATCGTTTTGTTATAACGTTCTGTCAAATTAATATGAGGTGAATAGCGTGCTATAAGAAACTGATTAGGTACCTTATATTTATCGAGGAAGGATTTCAGCTCGCGGCTGGTAAAATAAGTAGCATTATCCATATATATGGTTTGAGGGACACCATGAGTGAGGAAAACTGAGTCTTCCAGGTGCTTAATGACTATAGCTGAGGTCGCGTTACGTACAGGAAACAAAAGGCAATATTTTGAAAATACGCATGTCACCACAAGTAAGTAGTTATTTTGCTTTCGTGTAGTAGTTAGTGGACCCATGAAGTCCAAGGAGATAACCTGGAATGGACGTGAGCAGTGTTTAGGACGACCCATCTCACCTAGCGTAGCGTGAGTTGGGTGTTTATAAGCTATACAAGTGTCGCATGACGCAATGTATTTAGACACGTCCTTGTACATTCCTTTCCAGAAATAATTGAGAGCCAAACGATGGTAGGTTTTGAACGCGCCTAGATGTCCCGCAGTAGGTACATCGTGATTTTCGCTAATTATTTGGTGACGTAGTTCCTCTGGTACTACTTCCTTCCATGTGAACTCGTTAGCAAATCTAGTGTCAGACTTCGTTAATCTGTAGAGGGAGTTGTTTACTATTTTATAGTTAGGAAAACCCTGTGGCGCGTTAGTACAGCTGTTGTAAAGATCTAAGTACCACTTGTCCTTTGTCGTGAGATGCGCGTTTGCAAGTGTTAACGCTGACACTGGCACGGCTCTAGATAAGGCGTCAGGAACGACGTTGTCTTTGCCGCGTCGATGTAAGATCTCAAAATTAAAGGATGATAGTCGTACTCCCCACCTAGCTAAACGGCCTGTAGGATTACTTAGAGATAAAAACCATTTTAGAGATGAATGGTCAGTGTAGACTTTAAATGTGCGACCATTCTCGAGATAACAGCGCCAATGCTCGAGTGCGACTAGGACGGCTAAGGTTTCGCGTTCTGTAACACTGTAGTTTCGTTCCGCCTTTGACAAGGAACGACTCATGTATGCGACTGGATGTTCTTGACCGTTAATAGTTTGGCAGAGCATTGATCCTACGCCTAAATTACTTGCGTCTGAGTGTACCTCGAATGGTTGCGTATAGTCCGGGCAAGAGAGGACCGGAGAACTAATTAGACAAGACTTGAGTTGTACAAACGATTGTTCAGCTTCGTTTGTCCATGCAAATGGTGGTGCATTTTTTTTAAGTGAAGTCAAGGAATTTAGTGGGCCTGCTAATGTGCTAAAATTAGGAACAAATCTACGGTACCAAGACGCGGTGCCTAGAAATCTTTTCACCTCCTTTGTGTTTGTTGGTCTGGGGTAATCTAGAATCGCGGCTACTTTATCTGGGTCCGTGCGTAGGCCTTGCTCGTCTACCACGTAGCCTAAGTACTTTAATGAGTTCCTAAAGAATTGTGTCTTTTCATAATTTATAGTGAGACCTGCGTGTTTTAGCTTCGCTAGGACTTTTAGGAGCAAAGTTACATGATTGTCATAGGAGTCGCTGACACAGACTATATCATCGAGATAACAGAATACTTTGTTGTCGAATTCAGGTCCAAATAGGCTATCTACTAGTCGCTGTTGTAAAGCTGGTGCGTTCGTCAAACCAAAGGGCATCACTTTGAACGAGAAGGTACCACGTGATGGTACAAAGAAAGCTGTCTTACACTTATCTTTTTCATTTATAGGTATCTGCCAGAACGCCTTCGATAAGTCAATGCTAGTTAAGAATTTCGCGTCCCTAAGATTGTCTAATATCTCAGATATGTAAGGAAGACTGTACGCGTCCTTTTTAGTTACCGCGTTCAATTTACGGCTGTCGAGACAGAACCTAGGTTTGCCGTCCTTCTTCCCTACTACTAGTACTGGCGAGGACCACGCGCTCTCGCATGGTTCAATAACATCCAGACGCAACATTTCGTCGACCTGTTCGTTTATTATGTTGAGTTTCTCCGGTGACATTCTGTAGGAACGTTGTCTAATTGGTTCGGTAGTGCCCGTGTCAATGTTATGTACAACTAAGTTAGTACGGCCGAGACCAATTTGTTCGTAAGAGATGTCGCGAAACTGTCCTATAATATTATCTGCCTGCACGCGCTGAGCCTCTGTGAGGTTAGTGTAGGAATGCAGTGCCTGAGGTCGAATAATTCTGTCTGGATGCTTAGTGACGGTCTCGCTTGCCGCTAAAGCACTTACGTATTTAGGACAAACTTTGAAAGACCGCCAAAAGTTTATCCCTAGTATGACAGAATTATTGACCTCGGGCACTACGTATGCCCTTATAGAGTGAGTTTGATTCTCAAAAGTTATGTCGAGGTCAAAGTATCCTATACTACGCAAGCGCCGGCCAGCAGCCGCCTCTATGTTAATGTAATCATCAAAACGCATGGTATGCCCATAGGTAAGTAATGTGTTATGATAATCTTTGCCAAGCACCGTTACGGCCGCCCCCGAGTCCAATAAGCAGTGTGGAATTCTCAGTTTGTTTATATAGATAGTTATGAACGGTCGCGCGTCGCGCGGCCCTAAGTCCTGCTGCGAATTGTTTTGTTTATGTGAGTGGGGCGAGATCGTCGTTACCTTATAAGAATTAAAAAAAGTGTTAACGAAATGCAGCCATTGTGACCATTTATTAGCCCTCCTAATGTAACGACGTCCTCGCCACGAACTTAGTTTTTTGTTTGCGAAGTGGGTCTAGGTATGTGTTTATTACATGTAGTGCAATCAGGGAACTTCACCCCCACCTTGCCACACTTGAAGCACAACAAGGTCCGTGGTGCTTGACAAGTTCTTAATGTGTGTGTATTAGATTTACACCTAGGACAAAATTTATTATTGTTAGTGTGTGGTGCTTGTGACAAAATATTCACCGGGTATCGGTGTTTAGTGTTAGTGTAATTATGTTTATTAGCGCTGTTACCCGAGGATGGATGCTGATACCTATCAAAATGCCTATTTTGATGTGAAAAGGTTTGTGATTGTTTATTTATAGCTAGCTCAGGGATTAGTGTACCTGCCGTAGGGCGCGGTGGCTCTTTATAGCTAGACATTCGAGCTTGAACTAGTTCGAATTTGTGACAGACGGTACGGAGTTCATCTATAGTGGTCACTGAAGTAGCTGTAGCTAATACTGCCGCGAAACAGGGCCTAATATTATGCAACAAAATCTCTAACTGATCATCTTCAGTCATAGGTACAGTTAGTCGTGAAAACATTGCGTGCATAATAGCTAAATAAATTGTTATGTTTTCGGAGTCGTCTTGAGTCCGGGCGCGAATTTCCGCCTTTAATTTATAATCGTAGTCTGGCTGTGAGAATACGGATACGAGTTGTTTAGACAATTCGTTCCAAGTGGTAATCTTATCTTTAACCGATCTATACCAACACAAGGCCTCGCTCTCAAATATCTCAGTCGCGAAAGAAAGGAATTTGTCTGGTTTAATCTTCCTAGCTGAGAGAAATTCGTTTACACGAATGACGAAAGCGCGGACACAAGTTTTTCCACTGTAGCGAAGTTTTGTAAAATCAGAGGTTATGCCGCGGTCACATGTTACTGATATATTTGGTGGTGGTTGCGCGAAACTATGAGAAGAAGTGTTCAATTGTTCTAGGTTGTCCTCACTTTCCAAAAAGGTTTCCTCACTATCTTGATCAAACTTAGCACGTATAGTAGCTAGTTCCTTTGATACATTTTGAAAGCTAGTTAAGCATGATTTCAATACTGCCTCCGATTCGGGTGTAGTAGTAATTATTCTCCTAAGACGATGGTAGATATGACTGCACAAATTGTCTGTACGCACGAATAAATTATCGTCAAACTTTGATTTGATTAGGGTTAAATTTGACTGCGCTTTTGCTAAACTTTCTGCTACGCCTTTTAGGTCGTCGACGGGGTCTAGTCCCGATTCTAATATATCTTGGGCCGGTAAACCGGGTGCTAGTTTCACTATTTGACCGCGTAATTCTTGTACTGTAAGTGCCGGTGTAGTTCCGCGAATAGCCACCTCATAAGATAACTCTGTTTTTTGTAGCGATAAATACTTAATATTGCGATGTGCCATTTTTAGTACACTAAAAGCTGTAAGTTACCCGCGATATTAGAATTTATTCAACCTGTTCTCCGAAGTGTGCGCGTTAAGGTGCGTTTATAATTTTAAAATAATGAAATGGAGTTACAAGACGAACCGTAGATCGATAAGTAAGTGTTGAAGGAAAGTGCGACTTACGCGTATTACCCTAAGTGCCGCAACGTATGGCTGCGAGTCGTATTAAACGTTGGTAGAATTGAACGTTAAGTAGTTAACTCAGTTGTAATGGCTAGCCTGCTATTGAAACACGTAGCGCGTTGTAGTTAGTTGTCTAAATGCTCAAAGTATGCGCAGGTATAGGTAAGGTGCTAAAATAATTCGATTATTGCAGTAAAGTGTTAAAAATCGCGAGTTGTTTGAAGTTAAGTTTAAAGTTTTCGAGAAGTGATGCTAAATTTGATTAAATTAATGTTCTTGTCGGTACAACTAATTAAGGTTGTTGTTAGATAATTGAGTGGTTCGTTATAAATTTGAAATGCCAACTGTGGTAGTTATTATGTAGTTAATGTGTATTTTAAATTGACACTGGTCGCGATCGAGCCGTTAACGCTTGCGTATTTGAATCTGCTAAGTGTCCTAGGCACACGGGTGCGAAAGAGAGCGCGCGGTCGTTGCTAACACAACGGAGCGGTGCGGAAGGAACCGTTGATTCGAATAATTAGGGCGCGAGCGGATGTGCCAAGCGCGAGTGGATTTTAAATTAACGGTTCAGTATTTAAAATATTTGACCGTTAATATTTTAAATTTAAGTACATACGTTAGGAACCGTTGATTTCAAATTACTGCTAGTGAATTTAATGTTTGTTTACGTTAATTTAAATTAAAAATTTAGAAAATAACCACTTGTTACCGACAGGAACAACGTTTTTTACGACTTCTACGTAACCGAACGAGAAAACGGCTGAGCCTATTCTTAAGCCGAGCTCAGACAGCGAACGAATTGTTACTGCAATAGTCGGATTTTACAATAAAATAAGTATAAAAGTATTTAGAAATGACCGAAGCCAACTCTTTGAGTGCGTGTGCGGAAGAAGTGCTAAGACCTGAACTGAACTAATGGGTGCCGCTAGTGCGCGTATAGAAAAAGTGCTAAGAACTGAACTGAACTAACCAAGTTGGGCGCCGACTATCACCTTTCGTGAATATTTTTAGTGTAGGGTCGCTCCTTGGCTATTCAGTGAAACAAATGGAACTTTACAGAGGTTTATTGTTTACAATATCCAAAGAACAACGTAGTCTCAGGGATAACGTGAGCTTTTTAAGAGAGTTCAGGGCAGAACGGCACTATTGACTTATTCTTTTCACACATACACGCCCAAGGAGCACTAGTACTCCCCTGGACGGACACGAAGGTGAGGACGACGCTGCCAGCGCAGAAGGGGCCGAAGGCGAGGGTCGCAGTAGAGGCGAGCCTTGGGTCAGGATGTCGTCCTCAGGCAGAAGCGTGTCTTCCGGTAGGGTAGTGGAGATGTGCGTTATGCAGCTCAGCAGTTTCAGGCTTTAATTTAGCCCCGATCTGGGTCCCTGTAATTTTCTCGGTGTCAGAGGCGGTCTTCTACGACGAGGGCCCAGGCAGCTCTTCGACGTCCACCAGGGGTAGTGCGTCAAAGAGTCGGCTAGGTCCTCGAGTAAGACTTAGGAACAAATAGGCGAATTTGAATAAGGTTGAACAGTCTGTGTTCGCCGTTAAATTCAAAATGAAGCTACGTTATAATTCAAATTGGAGGCCGTTGGCCCTACGGTCAACGCGCCCCGACGAAACACTTAGACCTAATTTATTAACATGATTTACATTTGAAATTACACTTAGAATAAAAAGCAATAAAATACAATAAGACACCTTGAGCACTTAGACAATGATAATTAATTTACTCACCATATAACTGGGGATTCCGTACTCGTAGCTTTTATTCTGAAGATTTGAAATAGAGTGTGGATCCCTACGGCGCGCGCGAGCTTTTATAGGAGGCCGCGGTTCCGTATGTATAACTATACTTAATTAAGCGCGACTAGTGATGTGCCACCTAGGGTCTTACGGCAAGTCGTCGATTATCGATCTTTGATTCGACTTTTTACAAGTGTCACCGTCTACCGCGTGACATTATTTAAAATTGCATGCATAGCCGCACTATTTTTATGCATTTTATAATACATGAGGGGTTTTAAAACACTTCAAATAACCCACAGCTGGAATAAGCTTGCTTATCTTTATTGCATTTCAGAAGCGTCATAATATTATTTAGCGTCTATCTATATGAATATTTATGTTATCGCTAAAATACGTTAGCTATGGCATGTGTCTATGCTCGTGGAACTGATGATTGTGCGACCCATTAGTCGTTGGAACAAAAAATTTGGTAGGCCTTTTTTTATAGATGCCTAGAGGTATATGGGATATCCAAAGGGGTATACCCAAACTTAATCCTCTTCGGCGTTGCCCTCAACCCGGTGTGATGGGGACAAGGGGTTTCACCACTGACGCCCACTCAGTGGTCCCAGCTTCCACTAGGACCGCGCCAAGAAGAACGTATGCTGGCCCGTCTTCATTTAGTTGGTGAGGTAGAGTGAATTTGTTATCTATTCAACGACCGATAGGGGAAATCCGTGGTTTCTGCTTAATTATTTAAGTAATTAAACAGCAAAGAGTTTCTAAATCTATTAAACGCATAATGACTCACATGTCAGGTTAGGAAAATGCGCCTACGGGGTTACCGGGGATATATGGGGCTCTCCCGCGACGGCAAGCATACCCACTAAAATCACACGGATTCCCTATTCGGTCGTATGTGAGGAGTTACGGGAGCACTGAACTCGGTGTCACCGCGACGCCCCACGATCACCCCGGGATGTTCCCTCTTCGCGGCACCTGTGCAATGCAGGTTTGGGAAAGGCCTGCCGCACCCTAACCTAAATAGTCATAAAGCTATTGGACAATTAACGTATTAATACACTTTTTGGTTGTGTCATTATGCGTGTGTCTACGTTCAAAATTAATGGCCAGTATTATCATGCTCCATGTTTTTATCTATTTTTTTTTTCTTAAAGTAATGAGTTCGTAAAGTTTTCAAGGATTTCAGAAGTTATACGCGAGACAAATTTAAACTGGCAAAGTGGTCGTTTGTCACCGGATTTTGTTTCGGCCGTAGTTAATTGTTCTAATTATTCTGACGAGCTGCTTCTGAAAGGGATGGTTTGTCTAAAGGATTAGAGCCGAATCTCGATATTACGCTAAATAAGAAAAACACTTTCAACAGGAAACTACCTTGAGACTTAATCATTATTACACATAAACGGAGCGATAAAGGATAAAGGAACGGTTTACGGAGTGACGTGATCAGTGTTGTGTGCTGCCCTACATTTGACAGTAATAAAAATGACGATGAAAACGAGGGTAGTTGTGCGCCGCTGTCAGTTGCGTCGAACAGCCGCGCGAGCAGAGCGCTGGCGCGCAGTGTTCGTTTCACTGCCGCTGGGGCGAGCGCTCCAGGAAGAAGGACTACGAAATAGTCCGAAACATGTCACTCGACTTTTTATAGGTGAGTTATCCGTTTATGTGTAATAAAGAAAAAAACACTACGTATCTTAGAATAACTCTTGAATATTTCAGATACAAGGGTTGGTATAATTTGTCATAGTCTCGAACACCAATTTGAAGGCCATACACTTTGAAGGTCGACCAATATAAGAAAACATCATAATACTATCTCGCTTTCGGTCCACCCACCACGCCTTTCAAGTAATAGTTCGCAGACAGATTTGCCAATAGTAAGGTTAAGTTTTGAAAAAGGTCAGCTCCAGGAAACCGGCGAGCATGCATGAAGAGATTGATGAATGTGGATGAAGCAAAAGAGGTCTGACAGGGTAGCAAGTGGGACAAAGTAGTATCTGCATACCCTATGGGAAAGAAGCGTGGCAGTATTTCATCATCATTGCCAGCCTATATACGTCCCATTGCTGGATAGAGGCCTCCTCTCAAAATGAGAGGGCTTGGTTCACACACACCATAGAATTACTTCGCTGATGTTTTCCTTCACCGGAAAGTGACGGTATTTACGTTTGTTACACATACATACATACATACACAAATCACGTCTTTATCACCTACGGGGTAGACAGAGCAGAAGGTAACAGGTACCTACCAGGCCACGTTTAGCAAGATTGTATCCTATGATTTTCGCCCATTCCCTCGATGGGCTTTTACCATCTGCGCGGGAAGAGAAGCAATTAGTACATTCTATGCTTTTCCTTTGCTCCCAGACCACCAAGGACGGATGCTATTAATTATGTTTGTTATGCCAAATAATGATAAACAAAATGAGAATTTGAAAAAATATTTGGAAAGTGTTTCTTTGGGGAACATGTTTCGTTGAGACTTGTGTAAACCGCGTTCGTTCGAAAACAAATGACTTTATGCCCCAAGCATTTGCTAAATAAGGGTCTAGATTGGTCTAGACTAATTTATCCTTGGTTGTCGTGATTGTCATGCAACGCGTTTCCTGACAAACGTTTATTGAATTTGTAAATTTGTAAAGCCGCACTGCAGTCGGCACGCCTGGTCGTTCTGTCAAGTATATGGAAATTGAAAATTAAATGAGGCCACGTGTGTATAATTCGATAGATATCTACAATTAATACTTCCATGCTGGTTTGGGAGCAAAGGAAAAACATAGAATGTACCAGTTGCTTCTCGTCCCGCGCAGATGGTAGAAGCCCATCGAGGGAATGGGCGAGTCTTAGGAATCATGTTATAGGCGATGCGGCTAGCAAACCATCACTATTTTGATTCCCCTTTCCACCTATACACCTACAATCATGCTAAACGTGGCCTAAAGGTCTTGCTCCTCAGGTCTGTGTGTCTACCCCGTAAGGGATATAGACGTGATTTGTGTGTGTGTGTGTATCTACAATTAAACCTTATCATAAGACAAGTAACACATACGCTTTATTTGTGACTGGAATCAGTCTGCATTTCATTGGTAAATGTAAATTAATTTGTTTATCTCATCATTATTTTTATCTTTAGACTTTTAGTTCATCTCCTTAACTCTGTACTTTACTTGCGTCATTAGAATTGGTCTGTGATATAAAAATGTGTATAGTATAGTTAAAACGTCAAATTTAAAAATTCATTTACTTTGTAAAAAAAGGTTTTTCAGCAAAAGGTCGCATTCGTATATATTTCATACAAATATCTGCCCCGACCGGATATACTCAGGGTCGAGGGAATTGGGCGAAAATCTTAGGAATCATGTTATAGGCGATGCGGCTAACAACCCATCACTATTATGATTCCCCTTTCCACCTGCCTACAATTTTATGCTAGACGTGGCCTTTAGGTCTTGTTACCATAGGCTCTGTCTACCCCGTAAAGGTTATAGACGTTATATGTGTGTGTGTGTCTAATACATTTTCTTGTGTGACCTTTCTATGCCAGAATAGAACAGGAAGTGAAACAATGTTACTCCTAACATTTTCCTCTAGCAACGATCACCTCCAATACGATTTGTTATCCTGGTGGCAGTCTTTTAATGGTCCTATAAGGATACAAGAGGTAATAAAGTGAGGAAGTTTCCCGTATCATTTACACGACCAGTTTATCAATTAGCCTAAGTGTCATCCAAGTTCCATTGACGATTAAAGTCTAGAAATTAGAATATCAATTGAGTTCTGGAGGTCTCGATTTCGATACGAATTTCCAATGTTAGCAGACCTATCTTCCTAAGTGAAATGTAAGCAGTGTTTTTTAAATTGGTTAATTACAGATAAATAAAATTTCTAAACGATACTGAAAATGAGAACACAGAAAAATCCGAAAGTAAAGCTATCATTAAGCTCGTCATTCCGTGACGCGTGCTGTACCCCCTTCGAATTTTTCTATCTGTTACTAGCTGTCACGTGACCTTGTTATCATGCGAATTTCGGTCGCCAAGCGTCATCTGTTTGAACGATGTGTCTGTACGACACAATCACAAACTCTCGTGGAACATCTACTGCTCACCAGGGACGAGAGGAGGCGCTGTTTTTCAAATGATAGGTACTTCGAAAATGTATTACGAGTGCCAGTTTTTCACTCTGGAGATTTCGATTTCGATACGAATTTCCACTGTTAGCGGAGCTCTCTTTCTAAGTGAAACATTAGCTATGTGAGGTATTTTATATTAGTTAGTTACAGATAAATAAAATTTGTAAACACCACTGAAAATTAGAACACAGAAAAATCCGAAAAGTAAAGCCATGGCCGAAAATCGAACCCGGATCCTCGTTATTCCGTGACACCCCTAGCAAGTAGGTAAGCCTTCGAACTTTTCTATCTGTGACTAGCTGTCACGTGACCTTGTTAATATGCGATTTTTTGTCGCCAGGCGTCATCTGTTTGAATGATGTGTCTATACCTGTTTCTGAGAAAAAAGCTTTTTGCAGACTGGCGGACGGACAAAATAGTGACCTTAATAAGAGTTCCGCTTTAGTTGAATGAGATTACAGAACCCTAAAAATAAACAGATGACCGAAGACTATCACAAACTGTCTCAAGGCCTCGCACAAAGTTTTCGTCTATTATTTTCCTCTGATTAGATCTCTTTATGGCTAAAGCTAGTCATTAGAACAACTGTCACGCTTTTGAGATCATTGAGGTCATTGTGAGTTTTGAAAAGTACATACATACATACATAAATCACTACTTTATCCCTTACGGGGTAGACTGTACCAGAATGTAATGTAGAATGTACCAGTTGCTTCTCTTCCCGGGCAGATGGTATAAGCCCATCGAAGGATTGTGTGAAAATCGCAGGAATCATGTTATAGGCGATGCGGCTAGCAACGCATCACTATTTTGATTCCCCTTTCATACGCTCACAATCATGATAAACGTGGTCTTTAGGTCTTGTCACCTCAGGCTCTGTCTACCCCGTAAAAGATAAAGACGAGATATATGTATGTAAAAGAGTCACTTGTAGGTTATTTGCGAAACAATTTTGAATTTTGATCGTACCATTCTATGCAAAGCCATATCCGGGAATCCAGCTGTCTTTAAATATTTTCAAAACTTGTGTGCGAAGTAAAATTCGTTTGAGCTCAACGATGAAGGAAAATATTGTGAAGTCTTATGCAAAGGAATTCAAAGTAACAGCTTTCTTTGCAGTTGAAAATGAGGTTGTTGTTTTTCGAGAGATATTTTGTTTCTACAAAAGCTAGTGTTTATACCTACGTTACAAGTAATATGCAGACATACATACACAAATCACGAGGTAGACAGAGCCTTAGGGAACAACCTTAAGGCCATTTACCATGATTGTGGGCGTATAGGTGGAAAGGGGAATCAAAATAGTGATGGTTGCTAGCCGCATCGGCTATAACATAATTCCTATTTACTATTCCCTCGATGGGCTTTTACCAGCTGCACGGGAAGAGAAGCAACTGGTACATTATATTTTTCTTTGCTACCGGACCAGCATGGCAGAATGTAGTGATTGTTATAAAAAAAACGATTTACACAAAACGACAATCAAATGCCCCAGGGAACTAAAATACTAGCATAATAAATTGCCTAGATGAATTTAGCAACGTAACATATACTTGTTAAGCCAATTTGAGAAAACTTTGGTCTGGAAAGTTATTGAAAGTAAGAACAAAATTGACCCTTTCGAGACACTTGGTCCGTGGGGTCCTAGCGCTATTAGCCTCTTAAAAGATATTTCGAAGAGGCTAATAGACGCTACGGGGAACTGCAGAGCTGACTTCCTTGGACAGCGTATTAGTATCGCTGTCCAAAGGGGGAATGCTGCCAGCCTCTGTGGTACTATTTTAATTCGTTTTTATTTTAATCATAGTTTAATTTGTTTTTAAACCTCCTTTTGTTTTCTAATCTTACTAAAAGTGCTGTCAATAAAGTAACTATCATTATAGAACAAAATTAAATTACGGGTTTGGAATGATTAGGTTTATTAGGTTAGGTTTAGGTTAGATTAGATTTTCGAGGTTCGTTTCATGTTGTTTCGCTCACACTTAAAGTCAATAACTGTAAGTGAGAGGGACGAAAATCTAACTTCGGAACAGTCTCCCTGCTTGCGTCTCGGACGACGGCGAGAGCCAAAGTTGGTTTGACCTAAATCGTGGAGGCGGATCTTAATAAACGAGGTGTCAAAATGTAAATAACACCACCCAGTTTCAGCTGCGTTTCGTTGTTGCAAATGTTCTGAATTTATGCGAAAACAATTTATTTATTTTATCGTCACGATGGTTATGCTTGCTGCTTCGTTCTGTAAGAATAAATTATAGTAGGTAATACACTTACAAATCATGTGTATAACCTTTACGGGGTACTTACAAATCATGTCTATAACCCGGTAGACAGAGCCTTTTTTTCTGAAAAGAAAATCTTTATGGATGCCCTAGGCACGGGGATGCCTAGGGTTATGTAGAACACCCCCCTGAAGGGGCATACCCAAACTAAACAATCTCCGGCGTTGCCTCAATCCGGTTAGATGGGGACGCAGTGGGATGCCACTAGGACTAGGGTTTGAGACTAGGGGTTGACTAGAAATTGAGTTGCAAGATTCCACCCGGACAAATATTCTTACAAACAAACATACATTGCAAGTTAATAAAAAGCTTGTAAAAACTGAAAAATACAGTAGATGCAGTTTTTAATACTTTTACCGTAAGCGTCCTGACGAAAAAATTAAAATGAGCACAAATGTGGATGAATCAATATTTGCTAAACTAATTCCTGAAGGCACCAAAGTTATTTTTTAATTGAGCAACAACACTAGAAGTTCAGTCAAATATACATATATACAAACATATTGTCACGCCTCTTTCCCACAGGGGTAGGCAGAGTTTGTTCCACATGCTACGATCCTGACACAACACATTCGCTTAATCCACATTCATCACATCCACCCACAAAAATAGAGTAAGAATACCTACTTAAATGCTACTTAAATTATATAAATTTATAAAAGGGATGTATTAGGTCCCGGAGCCTTAAATTATATTAGTCAATAGTAGAGATGTATAAAGTCTCTACTAGTCTACAAAAGAGAATATAACCTCTTCTACACAGCAAAGACAGCTGCAAAGCGGATAACTTTACCCGTGGTTGAGATGACTTCAAACGCATTCCATATACATTTTAGCATTTGCATCCTAGAAATAAAAGCACTCGACTAAATCTGTAATACCAACATTTGCTTCTTTAGTATCTGAATGTTTCGTAGCCGCAGCATTATGCTGAAAGCCTTCTATTTTGCAATGTTTGGCGAAATTTTCTACTTGGCATGGTCGCCATGTACGTGTTTAAATTTTTCTCCAGTGTGCGTTTATATTCACAGTTTTTGGTTTCTCTTTTCTAACTATTCCTATTGTTTGCGCTATTGCTCAAAAGAAAGAGGTATAAGTGAAAAACTTAAGTACACCTGTTGTATGTGTGAGTAATGTGTGCAAATAGACTTATTGACGTTAAATTAGAAAAATGTCTTTAGTTTTTCGTCTATACGTCTTTTATCGTACTGCCGTCATATCGCTACCTCGGGGCTCAATTGTCGTATAAGCCATTTTGACGAAAATGAGATTTGAATGCAGTCTTGCTCAGTTTTTTTTTCTCTATCGATCTGTGTATTTAAAATTCTCCAAATCCCAAAAAAATATCGAATACAACCTCCATTTTCTGTAACTCTAAACAGGAAATTTAAAAAAAACGAGCTATAAAAGCCAGCTACTCAGAGTGTGAAAAAGGCAAAGGTATTATTGACCCTAAATCAAGATTTATAATTGGCATAAAGGACATTGCTTATCAAACTTCGCGTATACGACCTTAACGATTTCTGAAAATTGAACAAAGTTTATTATACAACCTGCCATTACGTTTCATTTTTAAGATGTATAAGCCACCACTAAACCAATTTGGTGAATACGACCTGAATTATTTCCAATAACAGAATAAAGTTTGGTGTACGGCCTGCAGTAGCATTTCATTTCATGGCAATAAACGCCAACAAAAAATAAATTTGGAGTAAAAACGGCGTTAAACACATAACTTTTATAAAAAAGATTGTTTTTAATTGAAAGAGATTAGAAGTATTAAATGCTATATTCTTGTTGCTACTTTTCATTTTTATCGTTTTATGTGGTACTTGAACAATCTTTTTAATAATAACAACGTAATTTGTGTTTTTTTTTCGTTGGCATTGATGTTTTACCTTCAGCAATATATATTTTTTCTATACGAATTTTTTGTTACTTACCAAACCCTCAAACCTTTTTAATATGAATGGACTTTGAAAGTTAAATACGATTCTCAAACTGATTTGGTTTATACCTACCTTATCATCATTATCGCAGTAAAGTAGTTTGGGGTGTATATACATGATTTATTTTTTTACTGTAAAGTACCTAACCAAAAAAAGAAAACCGGTGACTAATACCTTTGATTTTTTCAAAAATCGTAATAGCTGACTTATACTTCCTAAGTAGCATGTACAGCAACTATTATTTTGGGTCATAAACGTCATTCTGTTTGCTTTTAAGAAGCGTATAAGCCATCTATTTTCTTTGTTATGGGTTCTATCTTAAATATTATGAATTCATGTTATTCTACTCATAATTTTAAGAACTTTCATCCTACGAAGCTTCTTTATAACAGTTAAAACAAAAGAGTTACATTTTTTTTTTGTTTTTCTTTTTAGTTTTTTGGCTCTCCTGAAAAATCGACTTTTGGCTTATACGACAATTGAGCCCCGAGGTAGCGATATGGTAAAAGGACGTTTCTACGCTAAAGTCGAAACGGAGAAAAAAATTGTTTTGTAATTAAAAAATTAAAAAATTCGCCGGCTCAAGGAAAATAAACAATTTAACAGTTTTTTAATGCAAAAATGTGTAGGAATGTTTGAACTATTTTAATGTTAATTCAAATTATAGTTTTTTTTATTATTATAATAAATAAAATTAATTTTCTTTTTCTTCTTGGTAAAAAAAATACAACAAAATACGAAAAACTACAATGAAAAGACGTTTCTGGCTAGATACGTTCTTTCAACTTAGTAATTTTATGAAACGCCTTTCCAACTTAGTGGTAGGTAACGTGATTTTAGTTTTAAGTAAACTAAATAAAAATAACGTATTTAGCCACTAGCTGCGTTTCAACTTAGTTTACGAACTATGTTTCTATGAACGTTGAGAATATTTCTACATGCACCAGTTACATTTTTTTAGTTTTGAAACCATCTAGCAAACCTTAAACAATATATTATAGGAAAACTAGCTGTTGCCCGCGACCCCTTCCGCGAAGAATAATAGCCTACGACCTATTCTCAGACCTACCGAATACAGATAAAAAGAAAGTCAAGCCGTCTCGGAGGAGTTCGATAAAAAACGAGATTTTTATATATTAGACATTTTGTGAAATAATAAAAACTTATTAGACCAAATTTACGTATTAAAAAAAACTGTAACAGTTACAAACCTCTGTAACGTACAACATTTAACATTTTCACGTACAAAAATAAAGACTATCAATAAAAACGTGCTGTCTTAAACTAATACGATAGGAACCATATTATTTAATCACAACCTCAGTGGTATCAATTTAAATTTACGATACTATATTTACTTATTAATTGTAAACTAAATTGATGACTTTTTTTACATTCATTAACATTACATCCTGGTTTTAGTTTTTATTTATTTACAATATCTTTCATTTGTTTTATTTGTTTCCTCTGTGCTAGTGACTCGATATTCTTTTTACGTTTCCTGATTTGCCCTTTCTTTGTTAGACTTTGTGGTGTGTTTTCGACGCTCGAGACTTAAGGTGACTCAGGAACGATCAATTGGTCCGGCTGCGAATTGGAAATGGTATTCACAGAGCTATCAGATTCTTCCAAAAACATTTGAAGCTCTAAACTTGGAGGAACATAATCTTTATCAAAAACTGAATCATCCGAATCAAAATCCAGATCGATGTTATTTAAGAGATCTTCGTTATTTTCATTTGTAACTATAGACAAAATCAGCTCCTCGTTATTTGTATTTGTAGTATCAGGTAAAGTCAGCTCATCATTATTTTGTATTTGTAGTATCAGCTAAAGTCAGCTCATAGTTGTTGTTATTTGTAATATTAGGCAAAGGCAGATCCTCATTGTTAGTATTTGTAATATTAGGCATAGACAGATCCTAATTGTTAGTATTTGCAGTATTAAGCAAAGGCAGGTCCTTATTGTTAGTATTTGTAATACTAGGCAAAGGCAGATCCTCATTGTTAGTATTTGTAATACAAGGCAAAGGCAGATCGTAATTGTTAGTATTTGCTATAATATAATAAACCATAAAATATTTTATGGGATGGTTTCATAATTTCGGCACGTAAAGCCTGGGCGCAACTGATTCAACTGGTTTCCTACCGCAATCCCAACTTCACCCCTCACAGCTTACCTTACTAAGTAGAAAAGACGCTACTACCACTTGCGCCCGAGTAATAGTTCTTTTACCAAGATGAAAGGGCGCATATTTTGCAGAACCGTTTTTTCTTCTTCAAAACACGCAGAAACGTCATTTCATTTTATGACCACGTAAATAATTCTTAAATAAATAAAACGCTTCTGCATAATTGTTTCTTTTTTACTTAGTATAGATAAGAAATGTTTTTTCAATTTAGGAATATTGAAGTTTTGTCGCAGATGTGCCCTAATTGCTTGTGCGTTTCAAGGGGTTGTGGTTCTTTTTAGTAAAAATTAAAAATACTGGCAGATCCGCCTTTTTTTCCTTATTTCGAATATATAGTTAACTCAATTTTAACAAAAATGTTAGATGCGTCCTTTTTCCGTATGACGGCAGCGTATTTTTGGTTAAATTTAGGTATTATGCTAACCGAGGCCTTTAGGTCTTGTAATAAGCTCTGTCTACCCCATAGGGGATATAAACGTGATATGTGTATGTTATGTAGGTCGCGTAACCAATAAAAGATTCACGGAATGATGAGGATCCGGGTTCGATTCCCGGCCATAGCTTTACTTTTTGGATTTTTCGGTTCTAATTTTCTGTGTCGTAGTAAATAATCTAAAAGTTGCATACATTTATAAAACGTGACAACTCTGTCACACGTGCGTGACTACGATGCGTGTGTGTCTCGCGTGTCAACATGACCTATTAGCTTATCAATTTCGTAATCATTAATTGTTTTAACTGCTTTTCCTTTTACGTCCTTTATTAATTCAAACTAGCTACAAAACTGTAGACTGTGTGTTATTCCTGCTTGCACATGAATGGAACCTAACACTGGTCCCATTCATGTGCAAGCAGGAATAACATTACCTCAAATAATCGTTATGCCTGCTGGAAACACTTTCTAATTGGGTTTTGGCGGCAAAGCCTACTTTTGACAGTCGCTAGCTTGGGGGATTCTGAAATGGGAAGGATGATGAAAGGTTTACTTTAGAAATAAGAAAACGAATATTAGGATAGAGTACTAGATTATGGTATTGTATTGTTGCATAGAGAAGGAATATACTAATGTAAACAGGTATACTAATGGTCAAGTCTTTGTCCTGGGGACAAACGCCCAGATAATACTTGTCTGCAGAGAAGATGGGACGACATACTCTGCAAGCAAGTATTTGATACTGCACTTTTAAACGCCTCAGATAGCCTTGATGTAGCTCGGCTAAAGGCGGCCGCCAGACCAGAATCGGGGGCGTGGTTGCATGCCTTGCCGTCTCCACAGATGGGTACACTGCTCGATAACGATTCGCTGAGGATAGCAGTGGCACTTCGTTTAGGCGGCAAGGTATGCGAACCACACCGCTGTGTATGTGGGGCAATGGTGCAAGAAGATGGGCACCATGGTCTGAGCTGCCAAAGGTGTGCGGGGCGTTTTCCAAGACACCACGCCATTAACGACATTGTGCGGCGGGCAATGGTGTCGGTCAATGTGCCTTGCGTGCTCGAACCTCCGGGCCTCAGCAGAATCGACGGTAAGCGACCGGATGGCCTTACACTGGTTCCTTGGCGGAAGGGTCGTTGTCTTCTGTGGGACGCGACGTGTGTAAGCACTTTCGCTATGTCCCACTTGAGACAGACCTCGCGGTTAGCTGGCTCCGCAGCTGAAGCTGCCGCGAGGCTAAAGCACTCTAAATATTCCGCCTTAGAGTCAGTGTACGAGTTTGTACCGGTCGCCGTCGAGACAGCGGGTCCCTGGGGCTCGGAGGCTAAGGAGCTTTTCAGGGAGCTGGGCCGCAGACTAAAAGACAGGGGCTGCGATCCCCGCTCTGGTTCGTGGCTGGTTCAAAGGGTTGCCATTGCAGTGCAAAGAGGCAACGCGGCCAGCATTATGGGAACCTTTGAACCAGGCACGAAACAGGGGGACATTTTTTAGGCTAATTTTTAATAATTTTTAACATAATTTACTTTTAATCAACTTCCGTAGTTTTAGTTATCCTTATTATTGTTTAGTTTTTAGTGGTTTGTATATTAATAAATAAAGTACTTATTTAACAGGTGAGTGTGTTTTATTATATGTAGAAACTATAAACCATTTAAATTATAGTAAAAATTCAACACGTAGCGCTAACAAGAACAATGAGAAGACTACCTTCTTTTGTTTTTCTTTCTTTGAGCGCTGCGTGCAATTAACTTTATTTGCGGCCAGTGCCAAAATATAATAGTTTTATAAAAAGGTAGCTGCCTAAATAGGTGCGTCGCCTACACTAAAAAAAAATCGTTTTTTAATGATGACCGAGCCAGCGAATTTTGTTTTGCGTTGGAATCAGTTTCTGTCGTGTCTTCAGAGATGGCATTGCATAGGAAAACGAATGTATTTTTTTTTTTGGTTATTCTGCCATTTCTTGAATTATAAATGTATGTTTATTGTAACTGCGGCAATAATTAAAAGTGTCTAAAATATTGACCAGGGATATAAGGTACTACCATTCAAAATTCCATTTAAATCGGTCCAACAGTTTTGGAGATTAGCGAACACATCCATACATCCATACATACAGACATACAAAAATTATAAAATCTGCTTTTTTGTGTTCATTAATCTTCCCTAATCGTTAGCACTTTACTGTCGATGAATTTATTTAGTGTAGACACGAATTTTCTACTGATTTATTATATGTATGGATAATGGGCAAATCATATTACTAATTCAGCAAAATTGTAAAGTTAGTTGCACTTTCCGCACTAAAAATGATATGTTACTTCTGCGTAGCAATGAATTTATGCACCAGGGAGAAGTTAACAAAGTTGTGAAATTTTCTAGCGGAACGTACTAAGAAATTTACATTTATTACTTACTAGCTTCTGCCCGCGACTTCGTCTGCGTAGAATTATACATAAAAACCTTCCTCTTAAATCACTCTATCTAAATTTCTAAATGTCAGTGAAAATTAGAACATAGAAAAATCCGAAAAGTAAAGCTATGGCCGGGAATCGAACCCGGATCCTCGTCATTCCGTGACGCGTGCTATACCCCTACACCACCCATAGCAGGTGGGTAGTCTCCGAATTTTTCTACCTGTTACTAACTGTCACGTGACCTTTTGTTACTATGCGAATTTTTGTCGCTAAGCGTCATCTGTTTGAATGATGTGTCTGTACGACACAATTACAAACTCCCATGGAACATCTACTGCTCACCAGGGACGAGAGAAGGCGCTCTATCTATTAAAAAAAACCGCATCAAAATCCGTTGTGTAGTTTTGAAGATATAAGCATACATAGGGACATTAGGGACAGAGAAAGCGACTTTATTTTTATACTATGTAGTGACTTTCTTCTGCCCGCGACTTCGTCCGAATAGAATTAGATTGAAGCACTGATGTTAATAGTTATATTCTTCAATAAGTATTTAGGTACTCTTCCGTGCTGGTCTGGGAGTAAAGAAACATAGAAAGTACCAGTTGCTTGTTTTCCCGCGCGGATGGTAAAAGCCCATCGAGGGAATGGGCGAAAATTTTGGGAATCATCTTATAGGCGATGCGGTTAGCAACCCATCACTATTTTTCATTCCCCTTTCCACCGCCCACAGTCATGCTAAACGTGGCCTTTAGGTCTTGTTATTTTTGGCTCTGTCTACCCCGTAAGGGATAAAGACGTGATATATATCGACGCTGAAAGGCTAATTGACTAACGTGCATTTGGCAAATTTTACAGGAGAGACGTTTAAAGTTTTTTTTTTGGAAAAAAAAATCATAACTCGTTTTTTATTAATTATATCAAAAAGTGAAGTATGGAAGAGTTGATAGTAATCTTGATATCTTTATGACTACTACAATGACATTCATGAATCTTAAGCAGTTTCAGAATAAACTGCACGTTAGACAATTGTACAATTTTCAAAGGCTTGGGAAATCAGCTAACGACTAATATTTTAAGGTAAAAGTACGATTTTTTGTCTAAAGTGAATATAATATTCTGCACTAAATCTTTAAAAACACCTTAAGAGACAATTGAAACCGATTCGAACATAAACAAAAGCATAACATCACATCTGTTACTATGTGGACGACATAAAACCTTAATGAACGCAACGTTTCCCATATTAGACTTACAGATTTTGACATTTACAGGGTGTATGGCGTATAGTGAAGTAACAAATCTATGGGTACGGGCTCTTCTATTATGTTACATATTATCATATATTTTAACTGATATTCTAGATATTCAATTTTAAGTCACTCTTACTCTCTCACGGACTCGATCCAAAACCCATCTAGACCCATGTTGATGAAATTCGACATGGCGGTAGTTGCAGGAGACTGTAGTTAAAAACGGATTATGGGACAGGACCGGATTAGTTTGGTTAAAGGGCTCTCGCAAGTTTGTATGAGAGTTCATGGGTTTTTGAACTAGAGCCTGAAATTTGAATAGGGGGTAGTTTATACGGAGGACACGTCATCTCAAAACGGAGCATAGATGCAGAGTGGCAATGTAAATTTTCTTTATTCATTAAGACACGTCATTAAAAAACGGATAAATTACCTACCTACGGGATCGAACATACATACATACATCGACGGCCCCTACGTAAGTCATCGAAAGTCAAAATTGTCGTTTTTTTTTTATTAGCGTAATTGGTTTAATATTGGGTTTTTAATGCATACACGCTTTTTAAAAGTTAAAACAAATGAATTTTAACGGAAATTCAAAACGTAAATCATCGAAAATAACGTAATATTTCCGATGTATTATATCGAAACAATAGATTCGATTGTATACGCAGTGATTGGTGGGGAGTGATTTTACTATAGTAACAACGTAAATCATCGAAAGTACAAGATTCGATGTTATACTACGAACTGCTTCTTTTAATTTATATTGAAAGTGGTAGATTCGATTATTAACGTTGATATTTATGAAACGGAAAATATCGATACTAACACTTTCATTTTTTTTCGATGCCGACTTAGTTTAATCACAAATCGGAACTGGCTGTTTCGATGTTTCACGTTAGAACATTGCATGAGTTTCGATGCTCTAATGTTATAATGAATTCGTTTTTATGACAATAATTTACACTATTACTTCAGAATCACCATTACCAATTACGTGCACCTTTGGAGACTCGGAATGGGCAGCTTTAGAGGGAATAATATACGAAGAACTATCATCCGACTCTGCTTATCCACCGGTGACGAATTTACTTGAAAATACGTTTCTCAGGTCACCTAGTGATCAAGACTTGTGTATTTTAGATAGCCTAGAAAACACTCACCGTTTGGTCAATATTTAAAAAAGTTTTCCAACTCGGGGGCACCGACCATCCGCTATGCCGGTTGAAATTGGGATACCGACTTATTTCAATGGATTTCACGTACTTTCCGCGGAATGAAAAACTTTTCTCTCGCCATTACGGACACCTTATCAAACCTAATATAATGCGTCGAATCAGATTCCATCGAATGTTCAGCGACAGCAGACCCCTTGTCATCCTGTTTCTTCATATTGCGTATGTGCTCCGCCAATATCGTGGATATATTACGCCCGGTCTCTCCGATATAGTTTTTCCCACAGGAACAAGGAATCATGTACACCCCGGGAACATTAAGGGGCTCTTTATCTTTTGGTGAAGGCACCAGCTGCCTGAGCTGCATGTGGGGGCGGAAAATCGACTTGATGCTATCTATACCTTGGTGCATTTTTATGAAGTGGTTTGAGGGTAATGCCTTAAAGAACGCTCCCGTGGCACCGAGGTATTGGTGGCGTTATGCGGATGACGTTTTCGCTGTTGTGTCTAGAGATGGTTTGTCGGAGTTCTCAGACTACCTTAACACGTTGCTTGATAAGGTTAAGTTCACGGTGGAGAGGGAAAATGAAGGAAAGTTGCCTTTTTTGGATGTGTTGGTCATACGGCGACCTTGTGGGAGACTCATGACTACGGTGTACCGCAAGCCGACTCATACTGATCGATACCTTAGGGCTGATTCACACCACCATCCGTGTCATTTATTCTCTGTGCCTAGGACATTGATAGATCGAGCCTTGACCATTTGTGATCCGCAATATGTGAATCGTGAGCTAAGTCACGTAAAGTGTGTTCTGGTAAGCAATGGCTATAACTGGAGGCAATCGTGTGGTGAATGCATCAGCCCGTTAGTGGCCGGCGGTAGTAGAGAGGGTACCGGTATACTTGCCGTTCATAAAAGGGGTTACAGATAAGATCGGTAACTTGTTACGCCGTAGGTATAGCATTAAGTCGATTTTCCGTCCCCATATGCAGCTCAGGCAGCTGGTGCGTTCACCAAAGGATAAAGAGCCCCTTAATGTTCCTGGGGTGTACATGATTCCTTGTTCCTGTGGGAAAAACTATATCAGAGAGACCGGGCGTAATATATCGTATGAAGAAACAGGATGACAAGGGGTCTGCTGTCGCTGAACATTCGATGGAATCTGATTCGACGCATTATATCAGGTTTGATAAGGTGTCCGTACTGGCGAGAGAAAAGTTTTTCATTCCGCGGAAAGTACGTGAAGCCATTGAAATAAGTCGGTATCCCAATTTCAACCGGGATAGCGGATGGTCGCGGTGCCCCCGAGTTGGAAAACTATTTTATATATTGACCAAACGGTGAGTGTGAGCGAACCTTTACGGAGTGACGTGATCAGTGTTGTGTGCTGCTCTACATTTGACAGTAATAAAAATGACGATGAAAACGAGGGTAGTTGTGCGCCGCTGTCAATTGCGTCGAACAGCCGCGCAAGCAGAGCGCTGGCGTGCAGTGTTCGTTTCCCTCCCGCCGGGGCGAGCGCTCCAGGAAGAAGGACTACGAAATAGTCCGAAACAGTCATGTCGAGCATCACTCGACTTCTTATACGTGAATTATCCGTTTATGTGTAACTATGATTAAGTCTCACGGTAGTTTCACACTGAGTTAAAGGTAATTATAATAAGAATTTTTAATAAATATTATGTTATACGAATATATTTTATAATATTCACAATACTTCTACATCGAAAGTTCTAATTCTAATGATATTTAAACGAAGTAAATAATCGAACCTGGTAGTTCCATTTCTAAATGAATAGATTGATTCGGCGTAAAAAATGGCAACTGGCAGTTTCGTCAAATTATTAATAAAAACTTCCATTGTAAATAATCGAAACTAACAGTTTCGATATCAAATTAAGTTCAAATGACGTCGTATACTATCGAAACTCAAATTCCCAGAAAACTAAGATATATTCTGTTGTACTAATGTAATGCTAATAAAGTGCCTACCTTATTATATTTTACTGATATGACAGACTTAATCTAATTGTTTTATTTTGAGAACTATGCAAATATCAAACTTTAAATCACTGTAGTGAAAAGTGCCTAAAACCTCTTTCGATCATTTACGTAGGGGCCGTCGACATATCATCAAGCCTTTTTCCCATAGGGGTAGGCTCTTTTCTGGAACAGTTTTAAGAGACCCTGCATTATGAATGTGCGAGTCACACTATACAAGTCAATTTTGATTCACTTATAGTAGTTGGGGTCCTAAAAATGTACCCCCTTATTCATAAACACTCTGTAGGCTTCTGCTAACTTACTTCTTACTTATACTTACTACTTACTTCTTCTGTCATTTTGACATTAACCTTTCATAGATAAGGACAAACGATTGCTAAGTTAGCAGAAGCCTATATAGAGCGATTATGAATAAGGGGGTAGGTATGTACTTTGTTCCACTGGCTACGATCCTGGCGTACTTGCCTCTTTCGCTTCATCCACATTCATCAATCGAACATAAAGGCTAAAAATATTTATAAGACATTTCTTGAAGATCATAGAGGTACTCTGGGAAAGATTTCTTAAAATATTCCACAGGAAATAAGGGATATCTTTAAAAGTTCTCTCTAAAGTTGCTCTATAACTATGACTTTTATTTAAAACACTGTAAACATAATATATTTTTGACACATACGTCATTCACTCTTCACTCGACCAACTCCGCGCGTCGGCTAACAAGTCGCACGCGTTGCTCTCCTTATATAAAGTTGACAAACAGAATGCCTAACAAACATTGCATTGCAGTCACACTATGATATTATACTCACTTAAAACAACTAAAGGGATATTTCGCCGTCGAAAAATTAGCTAACAAACCTTCACCAGTTGTGAAAAATAGCTAACGTGCAATTATGAACGAATGTTAGGCTAAGCAAAAGGTCTAACGTGCACAAAATGTTTTTTTCGGGATCAATGAAAAGGCTAACAAGGCAAAGGAGGTTAACCAAAACGGCTAAAAATCACTTTAGTGAAAATTGTGATAAAATTTTGGCTTTTTAGGCCAGCAGATCTTGAAAAATTAGCTTTTTTCACATTGCTAACAAGCCAAAAAAATGCTCAGATCGGCTCCAGACCCGGCTCATTAGACGCAGAAAAATTCGCTGATTTCAACGATGTATATAACTCCATTTGCCCAAAAATGGCTTGTTAGTCAATTCGCCTTTCCAGCGTCGATATGTATGTATGTTTCTTGCGGCGCATTCTTCTTGGCAATGATGGTCTTTCCGAATGTGCTGGTAGTTTCAAAAGACATGTAAAAGAGCCCTTGGCGGCCAATTTGCAAAAATAAATTTTCATTTTCATTTTCATTTTCATCATGTCGCACATAAATTCCGAGAAACTTCTAGATGCGAGCTTGGGATTGCTTGAGACGCCGCAGGTCAAGCAACTGTGTTATCACGGCTTTTTTGGCACTTAAATATTGAAGGCAAACAAACTAATATATCTGGCTACCCCTCGCGAGATTACAGTCGTGCAACGTTAGATATCGACGGGCGTTACGGACGGCTCTCGTTAGCTTTTATAACGTTGACGTGATTCGAGGCCTAAATGGTTTTGGAGGCCGGTGGGGGAATGGTTCACTAATTTGCTTGTTATTTTTTTTTTGGGCACTTCCATGCCTCAGCAGTAGCTGGGAGTAAAGGAACATGGACCCAGTTGCTTCTGTTTCCGCGCTGATAGTGAAAATCTTAGGAATCATGTTATAGGCGATGCGGCTAGCAACCCAACATTTTGATTCCCCTTTCCACCTAAACGCCCACTATCATGGCCGTGGCGCTTAGGTCTTGTAACCTTGGGCTATGTCTACAAGTAAGGGATAAAGACGTGATTTTATTTATCTATGAATTAACATATTACACACACATCACATTTTCGTATATTATACTTTAAAATTAATCCATCGAATTAACCCAATCTGCTGGTACATACAAAAATCCAGGAATCGAAAACCGTGTTATTTATGAAACCGGTATTGTACACTCGCCCGTGAGCGAAATTTCGTTTCTGTTTGCGATTACCGGTTAAAGAAGTATTCAATTGTATCCAGTTTACCATGGGAACGAAAATAACCGATTAATTTGAAAATTACGAAGAACTTGAATTAGTATTGCTGTCACTTTTACACCACTACTGGACCGTCTGGAGCAATCCACTTTGTGTCATTACTTAAATAACACAACCAGTTTTTTTTGTAGAGTACCTAGGTACTTAATGATACGTGTAGGTGTAGATAAAGTAATGTATGCAACTGTACATAATGACCTTAAAACACTTGTGTTTTAAGGACCATCATTATGTAACGGTTGCATAAAATACTACTACGGACGACTCCGACGTCTACTTAACGTTTTAGGATATGTATTTAAATGCAAAATGGGTTAATTACGTAATAATTCAAAATATAACGCGGCTGGGCTGGACTGTCCGCTGAATGCACCCACAGGGCAACACTTGTGTTTTAACACACATACATACACATACACAAATCACGTCCTTAAAAATTACGAAGAACTTGAATTAGTATTGCTGTCACTTTTACACCACTACTGGACCGTCTGGAGCAATCCACTTTGTGTCATTACTTAAATAACACAACCAGTTTTTATTGTAGAGTACCTAGGTACTTAATGATACGTGTAGGTGTAGATAAAGTAATGTATGCAACTGTACATAATGACCTTAAAACACTTGTGTTTTAAGGACCATCATTATGTAACGGTTGCATAAAATACTACTACGGACGACTCCGACGTCTACTTAACGTTTTAGGATATGTATTTAAATGCAAAATGGGTTAATTACGTAATAATTCAAAATATAACGCGGCTGGGCTGGACTGTCCGCTGAATGCACCCACAGGGCAACACTTGTGTTTTAACACACATACATACACATACACAAATCACGTCCTTATCCCTTACGGGGTAGACAGAGCCTAAGGTAACATGTACCTACAGGCCACATTTAGCAAGATTGGGCGTATAGGTGGAAAATGGAATCAAAATAGTGATGGGTAGCTAGCCTCATCGCCTACATGATTCCTATTATTTTCGACCATTCCCTCGACGGGCTTTTACCATCTGCGCGGGTAGAGAAGCACAGTTACATAGGCGCAGTTGAGTACAATTTACTGATAATGATGGGTACTGATTCCCAGTGAATTAATTAGTAGGCATAGTTGCTTCTCTACCCGCGCAGATGGTAAAATCCCATCGAGGGAATGGGCAAAAATAATAGGAATCATGTTATAGGCGAAGACTCTATACATTCGACGAACTCTTTTCCTGGCAGTCAAAGCCTACAGCTTTATGATTAAATAAAAAAAAATGTTTTGTTATTTCATTGATGCTCCAGTTTATTAAAATTGTAAATTAAAAATGACATGTAATAACTATACGTATTACGAATAAACGAGTATGAGTATGAGTATGAGTATGAAGAGGCTAGCAACCCATCACTATTTTGATTTGTACATTCTGTGTTTTTTCTTTGCTCCCAGACCAGCATGGCAGATTGTGTTTTAAGGACCTTCATTACGTAACTGTTGCGTAAGGTACTAGTTTATCGAACTTAGAACCCTCCCCGGTAAACCCGCGCTTGTTTACCATAAGCCGCGGAAGCGTTAGCCTAACAGCGTCGCATGTGATCATTTATTCAAACGCCGCGCACATGCCGCCTGCGCTCAAACGACTATCTCCTCATTTCTCTGATATTATAGTATTCGTTTTGGTTGTAAAGGGTTGGCTATGATTTCATGAACGGGTGACGCAGGCCTCCCAGAAAGAAAGAAAGAAAGAAAACATGTATTCATTTTTGCAAATTTCTACATGTCAGTGAAAGTGAGTGGGTGGTAGGGCCTTGTGCAAGGTCCGTCCGGATCGCTACCACCATCTTACTCGCTAATCCTGCCGCTAAGTAGCAGTGCTTGCACTGCTGCGTTCCGGTGTGGAGTGTAAGACAGCCGGGGAAATTACGGGAACAAGAGGCATTTCTTAATCCTCTAGGTTGGCAACGCATCTGCAATCCCTCCGGGGTTGCGGGTGTTTATGGGCAGTGGTGATCACTTACTATCAGGTGACCCACTTGCTCGTTTGCCTTCCTATTCATATAAAAAATAATAATAAAAAAAAAAAATAGAACACAGAAAAATCCGAAAAGTAAAGCTATGGCCGGGAATCGAACCCGGATCCTCGTCATGCCCTGACGCGTGCTATACCCCTACACCGCCCATAGCAGGTAAGACACAATTATAAGACCACTAGGTGGACCGACATCGTGAAAGTGGCGGGAAAGCGGTGGACGCAGGCGAGTTGTCGTTCATTATAATGTGGTAAGGGAGAGGCCTTTGTTCAACAGTGGACGTCTTTTGGCTGATGATGACGATGATGATTTCCCCTTTAATATGGACACTGTGGATGAAAAACACCACGCATCAATTTTTACCAACATACCTACATACATACATGCATCCATCCATCTTCCACGCTGGTCTGGGAGCAAAGGAAAAACATAGAATGTGCCCGTTGCTTCTCGTCCCGCGCAGATAGTAAAAGCACATCGAGGGAAAAGGCGAAATTCTTAGGAATCACGTTATAAGCGATGATGCTCCAGTCATGCTAAACGTGGCCTTTAGGTCTTGTCACCTCAGGTTATGTCTACCCCGTAAGGGATATAGACGTGATATGTGTATTATTACGTAGTACGTGTGTAGACAGAACCTAAGGTAACAAAAGCTTAAGGCCACGTTTAGCATGATTAGGGGCGTTGTTGCAAGGGAAATCGAAATAGTGATGGGTTGCTAGCCGCATCGCCTATAACATAATTCCTAAGACTCGCCCATCGCTTGGGTTTTTACCATCTGCGCTCTGCAATCCCAGATCGCGAAGTTTAGTAACAAAACCGCGTGTAAACTAGCTTTCGAATGAAAACCGCATTGTAATCGGTCTATCCGTAGAGCTACCATGCCACAGACAAACAATATGGTACCAACCATTATATGTATGGGTCCAACTTAATTTTCTTACTGGTTGTCTGGTAGAGATCGCTATTAAGCGATAAGACCGCCTATTGTCTACTTTGTTCTTTGTTTCTGTATTGTTTTGTACTGATCTGTGGTGTTCAATAAAGAGTATTTGTATTGTATTGTATGGTACAAATTAACAAAACTTACACAAAATTGACGTACATACATACATACATAAATCACATCTTTATCCCTCACGGGGTAGACAGAGCCTAAGGTGACAAGACCTAAAGACCACGTTTAGCATGATTGTGGGCGCATGGATGGAAAGGGGAATCAAAACAGTGATGGGTTGCTAGCCACATCGCCTATATAACATGATCCCTAAAATTTTCACCCAATCCCTCGACGGGCTTTTACCATCTGCGCGGGAAGAGAAGCAACTGGTACATTCTATGTTTTTTCTTCTCTCAGACCAGCATGGAAGAATTGAAAAGAAAGAAAATTGACGTCATACTTATAAAGCATCGTTATTGGCACGATGAACATCACTCCTATAACTTTGTGACATGCATAAAGATCGCCTCTAATAAATTTCCGAAGACTTCGGACACAAGTTTGCACTTCGGGCCCTGCTGAATGCACTCCAGCAGCAATAATTCAAGAAAAGCCAGCGCGATGAAATATGACTGTTAGGGAGTTGAAGCGAATTTAACGCTTATCGCCAATCTGGGGTTAAATATAGCTCGGCAGAAAACACGCTTTTACAGAGCGTTTAAAATCACTACATAGTACAAAATAAAGTCGCTTTCTCTGTCCCTATATCCCTATGTATGCTTAAATCTTTAAAACCACGCAACGGATTTTGATGCGGTTTTTTTAATAGATAGAGTTATTCATGAGGAAGGTTTATATGTATAATACATGCATAATATACCGTGCGAAGCCGGGGCGAGTCGCTAGTATAAAATAAAGTCGCTTTCTCTGTCCCTATGTCCCTATGTATGCTTATATCTTCAAAACTACACAACGGAGTTTGATGCGGTTTTTTTAATAGATAGAGTGATTCAAGAGGAAGGTTTTTATGTATAATTCTACGCAGACGAAGTCGCGGGCAGAAGCTAGTAAATACAAATCGCGTAAACTTCCATGCTAGTGCCTGATTTTTGAAAGCACATCACTCGAAAGTGGTAAATCTGTTTATATCTTTAAAACTATAGCTCTAATCAAATTTTTGACTAGGTCACAAGATTAATGAGAGCCGTAAGTATCTTCTAAGCTACTCATATTTCAAATTGAGCATAATTTATCACCACTTTCGAGTGGTATTTTCAAATGTGCTTTCAAAACTCAGGTCCCTGGTGGTGCATGCACGCGTGTATAAATCACGTTTTTATCTCTTATGGGGTACAGAGCCTATGGTGACAAGACCTAAAAGACCACGTCTAGTATCAGTTGCTTCGCTAAAGCCCATCGAGGGAACGGCCAAAATCTTAGGAACCATGTTAAAAGCGATGATGTGCCTAGCAACCTATCGCTATTTTGATTCCCCTTTCCACATTTACGCTCAGAATCATGCTAAGCGTGGCCTTTGCGTCTCGTTAGGGATAAAGACGTGATTTATGTATGTATGTGTGTATGGATACTTTTCCCAAACATGCAATAAAATATTGATGGCTGAGATTGAAGCTTCTGTGAAATATTACTGATATTACGTTAAATTTTTCTAAGCCCTTTATTTATTTGTCTAACGAGCGTTACTTAAGTCTACTATGTAAATTTAATAAAAATTAAACACCTGTTTTACTTTTACTTATTAATTTAATACTAATCAGTACTCAATAAATATTTACATTAAAAATTATAATACGTATCACTTTTTATCACTTTTTTCAAAACTTCATGCACTTTGCTGTCATGTGCCTTTTTCAAGATTTTCGGGTGCAGATTCTGAAACAATAGAAACACACATTATCTCCAGCCTATGTACTTGTACGTCCCACAGGCAAAGGCCTCCTCTTACAATGAGAGGCTTGAGCTTAGTACCCAAGCGGACCCAGTGCAATATTACAATTTTAACATAACCTTTGGTGTTCCACAGCCAACTCTGTAGTTATGCCTCTCGACTATGTTGGTTCCCGGGTAGCAACTGTTTTTTTATATAAACCACTGATTAACCATGGACCTCGGCACTGTTAAATCTTAATTCTTATGAAATGAATTAATTTATTTTGCTTTAAACATGGTAAAAAAGTGATCTCGTATTTAGTGTTGATGTCCGGCGACACGTCTAACCAAATAAATTGGCACGCAAATCATTAAATTATTTTCTAAAGTGGTTTTTGGTAGTTTGAATTAGCACAATTTACAAAGTTTTCATTTTATGAATGTTACTATAAATTATTAGTATTGCAGTTATTTATTTTAAGTACTCTTTGATTGAATTGCTTTGTCCATAAGCCATTGAAACAATTAAAATCTGAATTTACTTAGGCCGTGGTCGCTTTCACCCGCCGCACGCGGCCGACAGCGGCCCGCCGCCCGCGGCTCGCCCAAAACGACCACTCCCGAGCATTCCCGAACACACCATTCAGACGCCGCGGGCGGCGGGCCGCTGTCGGCCGCGTGCGGCGGGTGAAAGCGACCACGGCCTTAGGGGCAATTCGGCTATTCCTAGGCAGCTTGTTAAATATCCGTATTGCCATTGGAAAACAGTTTCTGCGATACAAAAGCGTGTTCGTTTTAGGATAAATTAACTTATTTGTATCTGGTATTGACATGACACACCTGGTCTTTCCTTTTAAAATATTCTGGATGAGATTAGCTTAGACTGTTTAATATCAGTTACTGGTTTAATTGTATTTAACTGAAACCAGTCTGTTCTCTTACCCATCGCATTTTCTATTGGCTCCAAATCCCCACTCTCGTTCCAGGATTGCCGTTGGCTGGTGCCAAAGACCATGAAGACGCAGTTACATACGATGTAGACGACAGCTGACAGATAGAACACCTTCTGCCACTCGTCAGCATCAGTCTGGAAAACAAAATGCTTGTTGTAACGACCCGTTGCATTTGTTACGTTTTCATGCGTATTTGCTCCATTGGAAGCAGTAGGTGCTTCAGTTTCATTATCATCATCAACAACAACCAGAAGACGATTGTCCGTCGGACAAGAATTTCTCTTACATACATACATACATATATCACGTATTTATCGCTTACGGGGTAGACAAAGCCTAAGGTAACAAAACCTTAAAGCCACGTTTAGCATGATTAAGGGTGTATAGCTGGAAAGGGAAATTAAAATAGTTTTGGGTTGCTAACCGCATCGCCTATAACATGATTCCTAAGAATTTCGCCCATTGCCTCGAAGGGCTTTTACCATCTGCGCGGGAAGAGAAGCAACTGGTAAATTATGTTTTTCCTTTGCTCCTAGACCAACATGGAAGTGGATCTCTCCATTGTAACATCACAGTTATCGACAACTTGCCGATCACCACTGCTCCGAGTGCTAATTCTCCTCAATTATGTACTGGTCAGTGACAGTAGATACCTACTCTGGATGTATTTTTAACATCTGAATCCAGATTTCCTGTATCTCAGCTACGCCAGGCTAGCTGGTGTTAGGAATCTATAGTGACACTAAACTCAATAAAATGTAATAGCAACCTGCTCTTCACAACTCTCGTTGTATAATTAGCTTTAGCTTATTTTTTAGGACTAACTATGAGATTATCCCCACTAAGATTATAAATGCGAAAGTAACTCTGTCTGTCTATTTGTCTGTTATGCTTTCACGCTTAAACCACAAAACCGGTTCAGATGGAATTTGGTGCAGAAATAGTTTCTATCCCGGGAAAGGACGTAGGATAGTTTTCCTCCCGAAAAAAAAATTAGTTCCCGCGGGATAGTGTTAAGTGAATTCTGAACAGATGGAGTCGCAGGCGACTTTGTCCGCGCAGAATTAAATACAACCTATAATATTTAAAAACAATGTGGCTTTCTATTGGTAAGAGAATTTTCAAAATCGGATCAGTAAATCCAGATTACCTCCTACAAACTCATAACTTTTTTATGTTATTAGTATATAATGAATTACCTCGTCTTGTATAATGGCTCCGGCAGCTAACGGTGCGAAGATGGCAATAAAGTTGGCGATCCCGTTGGTGATGCCGATCATCGTGCCGGCGAAGTTAGGAGACATGTCGAGATGCACCAACTAGAAGAAAAAGAAACAAACGCTCTGATAACTTGTAAAAGAAAGAAAGAAAGAAGACATTGTTGTATTGTGTTAGACACCTGCAGCACTGATTTTCAGCCAGAACCGTAAAAGAAAACTTAAATGTAAAGAATGCTCTGGGAGTAAAAAAAAAAAAACGTGGTACCAGTTGCTTTTCTTCCCGCGCTGATGGCAAAAGCGCATTGAGGAAATAGGCGAAGATCTTAGGAAATATGTTAGAAGCTTTGCGGCTTGCAAACAGTCTCTATTTTTGATTTCCCTTTCCACTTATACGCCCGCAATCATGTTGAATCACAATTTTGAAGTTCACATGCAAGGTCTTTCAGAATTATTCTGTATTACAGCAGGCCCCTGTTTCACCAACGCAACAATTTGTCGGTGACAACTGACAATTCTGTTCACATTATAAGCTCGGCGAGAGGCTTCGCCGGTTGGCTATACATTGAATGCGCTTTGCATTTCGAATTGTCACATGTCGCTAGCATTGTCGAGTTTGCACAATAGGGGCCTGGTGGTTGGATCAGTGCGATTGAAAGACATACCTCTCATCGTAGTGTTGGATTCAAAATGCAGACACCTTTGAACATCATCAAATCAAGCAAAATTGAAACCCCTTATCCATTAACGTTCTATAGGTTTCTGCTAACTTAGCAATCGTTTGTCCTTATCTGTGTAAGGTAAATGTCAAAGTGAGGGACAAATGATTGCTAAGTAAGCAGAAGCCTACAGAGCGTCTGTGCATAGGGGGGTTAGTGTTCATTGAATCTAACTCAATCGCCTGCTGGAATATATCAAAGAGAGCTTGTAGTAGTGGGTAATGATGATGGCAATTACCATATAGCCGGTGTAATGTCCAGCGTTGAGACCAACCACGATGCAGAGCAATCCCACCGCGACGGATATATTGCCAGCGGGCACGTACGCTAGCCCAATAAGAAACAGAGCTGGACCAACATGACCTGGAAATTTAAATGAAAATTTCTTAATTACTTTACTGGACGCATAGATGATCAGTTCAAATTCTTCAATGTTTTCTGCACCTAAATCATCATCCTCTTTTCTTCTTAGCGTTGTGACTTCATGTCCCAAGGAAGAAGAAAAATGTTCTTTATAAGAGACCTTTGACTCTAGCTTCTGCGATTTTAGGCTGTTTGCTGTGTCTGTGTCACTGACTAAGTCATGGTCCTGGTTGTAGATATTATAAAGGTCAGAGATAATATATACTGTACACGCTTCCTCATTAGCAGCGATCCAAAGCAATGCTTTTATGATCATACCAGCTTATCCAATTACTGCAATGATGATTTTGGTCATGTCTTAAGTCTTAATAATCATTATAAATGATGAGAATAAGAATAAGAATAAGAATAAGAATAAGAATGTTTATTGCAGAAAATGGGTAACTACATACAAGATGGTATATTAATTATTTACAGTGCGCCAAATTCGGCTTGGGTAAGCATGCAACAATGAGTAGACTCAATTTTGTTCACAGATAATAATTATGAAGCAAAATAAAGCGATCACTTAATCTAAAAATTAAAATTATGTACAAGATTATCTATTATTAGTTTTCATGTTTAAAAACTCTTTTATGGAGTAGATACACAATTCGCAGAGCCAAGCGTGTAGTTTCTTTTTGAACATTTTAATTGGAAAGTCCTTTATGTCTCTGGGAAGTTTGTTGTAAAGCTTAATGCACATAAAATAGGGGCTGCGAGTCGAGTGCTTAAGCCAAGCTTTCGGCATAGATAATAAGTGCCTCTGTCTCGACATGCGGTTATTGTACGTTACTACATTGCAGTTTTTTTTAAAATACTTTTGATTGCTATGCACAAATACTGATACTTCGTAAATATACAAAGATGGCAATGACATAAGCTTGTGACATTTAAAGATAGGTTTACATGATTCCCGAGGCCCCAAATTGGGCTCTTATGCATTTTTTTTGCATTATGAAAGCCTTTGGCATCACTTTGGAATTGCCCCATATAACGAGACCGTAACGGAGGACAGAAATTACATGGCCATGGTACGCTACAAGGGCAGCTTCGAGTGATACTGTTTCGCGTAGTTTTCGTAATGGGTAAACAAATTTATTTATTTTAGTGCATACATTTCCTACCTGTTTCTTGAAATCACAGAATTCATCTATACATATGCCCAAGAATTTTGCCTGAGTGTCCTTACCTACCGGGTCACCTTTATATGTAATGTCTAAGTTTCTGCGTTTGCCTCTATGTGTAAGGAATTGTACAAGTATAGTTTTGCTTATATTTATCGAACGAAAGGTTGTTAGATGAATAGATGGTATTGAAGAAATTACCAATGCTGTTGCTGATTTTTCTTGTTGCAGTTGTGCTGAGCCAGTTTCTTGCGAGGATAAAGTCCGATAGATGGGCGAAGGGGAAACTCAGGGCCACCATGGCTAGATACGGAAGTGCTGATATAACGCCGTTCTAGAAATATAAAATATCAATAGTTAAACGTAAGTTTCTTACACATTCTAACTCAGCAGCGGCGTTAGGGCCACTGACACCCCGGGCAGTAATATTTAGGCGCCCACTTAAGGACAGTATTGAGGGTACTCAGCCGGTGAGCCAGAAGGCCGAGGCCCCAGACCTCAGCGCCCCCAAATTTGGCGCCCCGGGCCGTCGCCCCATCGCGCCCCCCCTAACGCCGGCACTGTTCTAACTTCTTAATCACATTTTTTTTAAAGTTAACGCAGTTGACCAAAATGAATGTATATTTACCGTTCTGATGTCTACACCAAGCACTGAGCTCATGTAACTCGGGATCTCCGTCATGAGGGTCCACAGACCCCAAATCTGTCCGCAGTGCACAACGATAAGACTGAGGAAGGGGACAGAGGTGAACAGAGCTTTCCAAGGGGTCGCCAATGCCTGGAAGAAGGAAACAAGATATAAATTTATATGTAGTCGCAGTCTTACCTTTTTTGGAGTTAAATCACAACAGTACTCGTAGTACAAAACGAACTACAAAATTATAGGACTACCATGCAAATGTCTTTAGTGAACAACCTCGTCACTTTCAGAAACACCAAATGGCACGGTAAGAGAAATTCATGTACCACCGTAGAACCGTATCGCAATAAGGTGACATATCAATCGAGTTTGAGTCACGACGGCCTGTCAATTGCGACAAGGTTGCTACTTTCTGTGATCAAAGCTATTTAACTGAATCTAAATTACGTGTGTCTAGGTTTGTACCCATAAAGAATGGTGAACAGTGTCACGATTAGAAAAAACAAAAATACTATGTTTAAACAAGATCTTTGTGATTCGAAACCACAACACGCAGAGAAACTCATTTTGTTATAAATGAGAATGTCCTCACCTTGTGTCCTCCATCCTGGCTCAATGATTTTTGAATGAACAGTTTCTCTTCTTCGCTAATAATCTTGGACAGATGAGGAGAGGGAGCTCCAATGAAAACGTAGATGACGGTCCAGATCACTCCAGCGATCCCAATCACGTAGAAAATGGCTTCCCAACCCCAATATTCAGCGATGAAACCAGCTGAGATCAGCTCAACGGCCGTACCGAATTGTGCTCCTGCAAGTATTATGCTTGTTAAAGAAAAGTGCATACCACACCAGAATTTTGATTTGTATCGCGGTTAGAGTCATTATTTATTTTAAATCATCATCTCCATCCTATATACGTACCAGCATAAATAAGTGTTCCCAACCGACTCCTTTCTTCCAGAGGCACCCATTTGCCTATAAGGTTATGCGTGCATGGATAAAGAACACCCTGGGTGAGACCTTGGAGTACTCGGCAAAAGCATACAGCTTGCCAGCCACCCTAGAAAAGAAAACAACCAGGTTACACCACATTTAAGAACTGTCAGACAAATTCTCAACGGGATATAGACCTTTTTGCTAAACGTGGCCTTTAGGCCTTGTGTTACCTTCGGCTCTGTCTACTCCGTGAGGGATAAAGACGTGATTTACGTATGTATGTATATGGACCTTCAGCTATATCTTCACCAACTGCGCCGTAAATCGGGAACTCGTTAAAGGTAGTCCGCGGTGTCTATCCCATTAATAATTTGTCTTATGTTATTAACCATGAATCTTTTAAATCTGTTGTTGAAAACTGTCGCCTGGCTAAGACATTAGTCACAAATAGATCAAAGTAATGTGACACAATGACCAATGACTGGATAGCTTCAGAACTGTAGTACATCTATCCGATGTAATTATCAGTATATTAAAATAAATTTATGAAACGTCAACCATTATCAAAGCCGAACCTAAGAAATGCGAAAATTTTCTGATATTCCCGCGAGATAAGGAATCAAGAGGATTATTTTAAGCCGACAGACCCGTTAACATAGGCACTGTCAGATGATTCTAAAGAATCATAGAAGTACCCACCTGCTATGGGTGGTGTAGGGGTATAGCACGCGTCACGGAATGACGAGGATCCGGGTTCGATTCCCGGCCATAGCTTTACTTTTCGGATTTTTCTATGTGTTCTAATTTTCATAGACATTTAGAAATTGAATCATAGAAGTGTATAAACGTTTCCAAAATGTCCACGGGATACTGGGGTCCTATTTTTTATTCTTTCACGAGAGCAAAAGCTACGGCCATAAGAAGTTTTGGTTACAATTTGCACATAATACTTCTAGAAATCCTAGCGACGTGTGCTATATAAAGACATTGGGTTTTACTGTCAATTCAATACAAATCAATTGCATGCAGTCCATTCGTGATCAGATGCGTTATCTCACGGAACTTCGATTGAATACATTTTCAGAATTATCTTTTAGCTAAATCACGATCCACTTGAGATTTGACAAGTCACATATTTGAAGTCGGCACGAGTTTCTCTGATTCCTATCCGGCTGCAAGCTAGTCAGTTATCAAAGATGAACAAACATATTAACCATCTGCTTTTTCTTCTCTTGCTCCGTTCCGTGCCCGGTTTTAGAAAAGGACGGCCTTATTTCTTCGGGTGTCCTCAAAAGCAAATGAATTGACAAATTTGAACGTGGAAATTTCCACTTCAGTTTCCTATTATTTCGTCACGAAGGTTTACATCCTCAATAACTGAGGACTATTCTGCGTTAAATTTAGCGGCTTGGTAGAAGCGCTTCTGCAGTAGGGAATTTTTTTTTTTTTTTTTTACTACAAACTGACCAGTGATTGACCTCTATCTTACTTGGTGGAAGGTGCAGATGAGGCCAAAGGTGTAACTCACTGGTTCAGTAATAGCCTATTCACTCTAAATTTTGTCTTAACCACTAAAATGACTCTAATGATCATGTTTTCTATTGCCAGCAATACACTTTCTACGCCATGAGCTACCCTCCATTGTGATGTCACATAAATTATCATATATCACGTCACAAAGAAAGAAACAGTACTCGGCCATAAATATTGCACTTCGGTCTTTGGGAAGAGACAACTGGCGTCACGTAAGTTAGAGCGAGAACACCTCTCTACGAAATCGAAATTAGCTGAGAAGACTGATGAGCAATCTGATGATCGGGTACTGTAATTGATTTTAGTTCAAAATTAAATCACTAGAATCTAGTGACTATCTAGTCATAGTTTATATCTATAAAAACAATATCCTTTCCCGCATCTGGCTATCTGTTCGCGATAAACTCGACTATTGAACGGATTACGATGCAGTTTTCACCAACAGATAGAGAGATTCATGAGTAAGATGTAGGTAAATTATTTGTCAAGGATTGGATGGCTGACGATAAATGGTGGCAACGCTGTGTTAGTATCTACATTACATCGATGACGGGGTGGTTGCTAGTCTATGAAATGTATAAACAAATTAGCTTACATAAGTAGCCGCAGTGGGTACTGCAAGAGAGATTATGGAGTTCAGGCCGATGCCAACGGTGATGAGGATGCTGCCGCCGATCCTGTCAGCCAAGAGACCTCCAGGCACTTGCAGGACCACGTAGCCCCAGAAGAATGAAGAGAGGATGATGCTCTGTATCTGCAGGCTCCAGTCAAAAGCCTAGAACGAAACATTATTGATTTGACAACTTCAAATGTAAATTAAAGTTATGGGTATTTTTATGTTTTTTTTATGAATAGGAAGGCAAACGAGCAAGTGGGTCACCTGATGGTAAGTGATCACCACTGCCCATAGACACCCGCAACCCCGGAGGGATTGCAAATGCGTTGCCAACCTAGAGGACTAAGATGCAATGCCTCTCGTGCCCGTAATTTCCCCGGCTGTCTTACTCTCCACACCGGAACACAGCAGTGCAAGCACTGTGTATTTATTTAATCCTTCTAATATTACAAATTGAATGAAAAACTTTGTGAAAGTGATTGAGTGTGTACGTTTGTTTCTTCTTTACGCTGGAACGGCTGAACCGATTGCAATCAAATTTGGAACGGAGATAGCTGGTACCATAGATTAAAACATAGGTTTTTATCCCGGAAAATAACTGTTAGTTAAATTATTATTATTATAAAATGACTTTTCTTTATCTTCTTATTTTTAAACCGCTCTAAAGCTTCATGTGATAAGCTGATTTAACTTTTTGTGATTATGAATTCTCTTACAGTCTGGTTGATAAGATTCCGTTGAAATATCATCTGATATACGTATTTCAGACGTTGACTTGACGTAGGTTGTGAGTCACGTTTGTATACAAATATAGGTTTACATTCCCACGGTGATAAATTGGAGAGAATTCATATTACTTAGTAGAATAACAGGGAATATTTATGTGTTTTCAAAGTCACGCGTTTGCCGACCAAATAAATAATAGTTGTTTGAGCATTTATGAAATTTTCCAGATAAATAGGCTTTGAGTTGTAGAGGTACCAGAAGCTCGAAATGGTTCACGGCTGCGTCGCCAGTTCTCTTTACTTTGAACTTGGCTGGAGACGCCACCGCGTTTGGAACCTCATGAACCAGTAATGTCACTCTCAGCGCAAGCAGCAGTTATCAAGGAGATGCATTCTTCTTTGGCGTTACACTCTTCTCAGAGTGGTTGAGACCGTCACACCGATTTTGAGGCATGTATGCGTAGTTTAAGTTTTCTGTGACAAAATTCGTCTCGATCGCGTTTGCGTTAGAATGTCCAACACTATGGGAACTGTATGTTGCTGTTTCGATCCGTAAGAGGCGCTGTCAATTTTTCCATAGAAATCGAGACGTTTAATGAACCAGTTCGAAACATTTGTGGTTGGTTTTTATCGGGTGCTACTTACGTTTTCGTTGGAGCTGTCAGTCATGGCAACTATTGCCATGCTCATGTTGACCCTCATGCTGTAGCCAATCAGCAGCGCAAAGAACAGCAGCACGCATTGCACGTGCCTAACGCCTAAGCCTGCATCTGTGAGAGAAAAGAAGAGAGTTAGAAGAATTCAACATCAATCTCCAGCCTCTGACGTCTTAATGCGAATTCCGATTCAGTTTAGGCTTGATCGCTGTCAGATCCATACTAAAATGACAGCTAAAACCTGAACTGAGTCGGAATTAAATGGCATTAAAACGTCTTGGTGAGCCTCAAGGTCTCTTAAAGCTGTTCATTGTGCGTAGTGTAAGTTTTCGGTTAAAATAGTCTTGAATGAGTTTGCGTTAAAATGTCAAATACTATAGTGGTAGTGAAGTTCTGGTGACCCAGCCAGGACCGTCTCCGCAGGAGGGAACTCTTCAACGGTTGGTCCGATTGACTTGAAATTTGGTACACATAGGACGGGTGACAATGCAAGTACATTCAACGAAATAGCTTGTTTTAAAATTGAAATTTTTGACAGAAACATAAATGTAGTGTGTATAAATTTAACTAGAGGCTATAATGGGTCATTGTTGACCAAGCTGAATGAAGCTTTGGGTGACCAGATGGCTGGTTTTTTTTTAGCACAAAGGGTAAGCATTGCCATACAACGCGGTAATGCTGCCAGCCTTCTGGGCACCATGCCGCCGGGCAGCGATTTAGGGCAACTTTTTTATTTATAGTATTATCACAATTTGTTGTATTTAGGTATATTACTAACATAGACTTAAGGGACACTTTTTAATGCAAATATATCACCATCTTAATGAGTAAGAATCTGCAGCATATCAGCGGGTGATTAAATAGGTACCTACTTGTATAACTCGGATGACAATACAATAATCTGGTAGAAAAATTCTAATGGTCCTTCAATTTGGGATACAAATCATGTAAGATGGACTATAATGTAAGTACGGTTAACAAAAAATTAAGTAGTCAGCAAAAAAGCAGCAAAAATGTCTTTTTCGAGAGAAACTTTCGAACATTAATATTTGAGATAATTGCCGTTACAGTATTCTTGTTGTGGGAGGTTAGGAGGCATACGTGGGCACAAAATTCAATTTAACTTTTGCCCAATTATGTCGCTTCTGTTTCCGAAAGTTAAGAACGTGGGTGACGTAGATCTTTTTGCGTTGACAAAGTCAAAGTTGGATCTGACGTTTTGCGCAGCCATATTTATTGAGTTTTTAAATTATTTCCTTGTCATTTAAACTAACATTGGCCCAAGCCTTTTTAGCCCAAGTTTACTTCTAACGCAAAATTAAGTGTCAAAATTTAACTTAAGTTTAACTTACTCGGTTCTGGCATTTTCTCCATTTTCACATCAGCCGCTTCCACAGTTTGGGTGGTTCGAGAATTCAAAATATGTACTTTAAGCATTGTTATAATAAATTGGTGTAATATTATTTCGTTTCACTTTTTTCTGGGCTCCTTGCACCGGGGTTGGTATCGTAACTGTGCTTGATACAAACTCTCGAGGGTATATAAATACAAACTTTAATCAGTCCCGCTTTTATCAGATATCCATTGGCTATCAATGGTTATCTTTTAACCCCAAATCAGTATTAAGATGGCGTGCCATCATCTTCAAATTTACCACGGAAATAGCTGTGATTGCGCCAATGTTGTGCAATAATACTTTCATCTTGGTACCTACTGTTTGCTTCCATGCATGTCTTTATTTCACCAACATGACATTATGACGGTGACATGCGACAATTCAAAATGCAAGGCTTAGTCAGTTTTAAGCCAACTGGCGCAGATTATGGTCGAGTTTGCATTGTAAACAGAATAATACTATGATAGATGCTTCTGGTGACCAGCGGGCTGGCAGCTATTTTGTGATTTGTGTATGTATTTATTGTTTCTATTTGAGGGTTGAACAACCACATGGCAAAGCAGGGTCTCCCATTGGTCATCTATTGGCAGAAGACGATCTTGAAGATGGTCTTTGCTGGGAAGATGTGGAGGAAGCCGCGAAAGATTTAGCTATGGAATACTCTTCTGCAAGCTTTTGTCCCTAATGAGGGATAACAGGAACACATAATCATCATCATTGTTTTTTTTTAATTATACACACTACATAACATTTTCCATGCAAGTTAGTAATGTACCGTGAAGATCGTTTTATTTACTTCATTTTGTGAGCTGGTTGTGTGTATTAGCGTAATGCTGAGCCAGCGACCGTTTCACTTTTGCGCAGACACACAACGCTGATGATCTATTTTTCATGTCTGTGTTTATTTATCTTGTTTATTTTCTATAAATATGTGTATATTCTCTTATATTAGTGTGTCTTGTGAAAAGGAATAAATGTCTTCTTGCTTTCTTTCTTTATGCTCAGAAATTTTTTGTCAAGAAAAAAGTCAAGCGAGAGCCGGATTTAATTGTTGAAATTTCAAATTCCTGTTTCGTTGACTCGATTGCGATGAAATGTTTGTATGCTTAATATGATTCTAATAAAATAGTCAAGTGTGAATAGACGGACAATTTTATTCATAGGTAGGTACTTACATTTCTGGTATTTTGAGAATCATGCTGGTTTGGGAGTAAAAAATCAATCCTTTCATTCATTCGCAAATGCCTTCTTATCGTTCTATCCGCTCATTTACGTCATTCATTCACAATATCATTCCCAGATTTCGCACCTATTCCTAAGATGAACCATTCCTTATCTGTGTCCAATTTCCCAAACTTATACGGGTGGTAGGGCCTTGTGCAAGGTCCGTCCGGATCGCTACCACCATCTTACTCGCTAATCCTGCCGCTAAGTAGCAGTGCTTGCACTGCTGTGTTCCGGTGTGGAGAGTAAGACAGCCGGGAAAATTACGGGCACAAGAGGCATTTCATCTTAGTCCTCTAGGTTGGCAACGCATCTGCAATTCCTCCGGGGTTGCGGTTGTCTATGGGCAGTGGTGATCACTTACCATCAGGTGACCCACTTGCTCGTTTGCCTTCCTATTTATATAAAAAAAAAAAAAAAAAAAAACTTGAATATTGCTAAGGGCAACACCAAAAGCCCAAGTCCAAAAGAGAAAAAAAAAAGTTTTTTTATTTTTTTATTTTTTTATTTATTAAGACACCAGCCGTATGGATGTATGGGTGTATTTAAAAGCAAGGGTCCGGTAAAATATTTCAGCTCCCGTCATGATGATTGTGATGAAATCTTTTGCAACTATTCAATGACTAATTCTGTATAACCAGTTAGCACCAGATAGAAGATGATGTTATAAGTCATGCCGCTTGCTGTGTGAACTACAGTGGCGAGCAAAAATAACGGTGCGAATTCTACAGAGCTGTATGAAAAGTTATCCGGGGTGCGAGTCGGGTTACCTCCACGTGTGGTCAAGAGCTGCGGTTCGTTTTTGGATCCATCCGGGGAAGATGCTTCGTCCGGTGCACCCTGGGCATCAATGATTTCCTGGCAGTTTCTGAGGAATTTTATATTATTTTGTTACTTTGACATTGGTGAAGTTGTCGTCGCTATGACTTGATACGCCACATTAATTATAAGAAGAAGGAGAAGTGTGTCGTTATTTTGCTAGTAAGTGTACAAAGTGGAAACGGCACTTCAAATCTCATTCTATCTGATTTACAAGTGATTGACGTAATCTGATCATAATGTGAATCTGTGTAAAGTGCAACAAGTGTACCTGTAGTTTAAGTGTGTAGGATTAGATATGTGAGATAAAATGTCTGGGTCCTTAATGCGATTCAATTCCGATTCAGTTTAGGTTCCCTCGCTGTCAGATCCATACTAAATTATATGACAGCTCTTCTTTTTTTTGCGGTGGGAAAATGCATGGGGGACACCCACTGAAAACCCACCGGTATTCCCTCTCTGCCATTGGGGGGAGTCGCGGGAGCATAAGGGTGTCACCGCGTATGCGGGCATTTTCAAAAAAACGTGTACCCTTTTTCCAAACAAGGCTACCTTAATTTCCCATACAACTTTTTCGTGTCAGTTTTGTGACGCCCCATATAAATCGTATGAAAATAGTGTCACAAAACTGACAAAAAACCAATGGACACTTTTTTTCTTTACAAAAATAAATAGTGCTAATAATTTCTGATTCAGAAAAACCCAAAATGTCATCATTTTGGAAAAAAAGTCAAGGGTACATGTTATTTTGAAAATGCCTATGCCCACCGGCCGCCCCAGCCTATGTGCCGAGAGGGGGGGGAATACTTGGTCCCCCCCCCTAGATTCATGGGCTTCTAATGATGATGAGATTATTTTACTTGTTAAGAAGAGAAGGAAGAATGTAATTTCATTAATTAAGAGAAATACTAAAGTCCTTTTCATGCCAACCGTACAACTAACTACAAATCGCCGGGTTGGAGCCAAAAAAAATTATCTGCGATTTTCGAGTTTTTTACTTAAATTACCATTCGAATCGGCAAACTTCTATCTATCTGGTGGTAAAACCCATTAACTGTACGACGCACTGTTATTGACTTATCGAATGTAAAAACCGAGTATTGGCATGTCAAGCTATAGGGTATCAAATGGAAAAACAAATAAGTTGAGATAAAAATATTACAAAATCAAAAACAAATAATTCAGACGACATATTTTGATACATAGATGCAAAAAATACGAAACCTTTTTAGTGATTTTTGGTGCTATATTAGTAATAACAGTATGGTCCAAATTACTAAGTCTAAAAATATAAGAATACTTAGTACTTTTTTGTTCCAGAAGAGTGTAATAAAAATACTAAAAATATTTAGAGTTAATAAACAATATATAAATAAAGTTGGTTCTGGCATGTAATATTTCGGTTATCTCTTAGCAATTAGCTTAGAAGCAAAACTAACTAAATTGCTTACTAAAGAAGCAAAAACAACTAAATTAGGATAATTACACATAAACGGATAACTCACGTATAAAAAGTCGAGTGATGCTCGACAGGGTTATATTTTGTATCTTATTTTTTGCGCAAATATGACTATGTATTGTATGATATACAATTATCAGGCATATAATTATCCTAAAACTTGGATAACTCTACTATAAGTTCTCATACATAAAACTGTGATTATTTCAATTGTAAGGTCTTAATTTTTATACCGAACATTCAAAACTCGTTTACTCAAAAAAAACATTTTTTTTAGACTAATTAGTAGGTTTTGACTCCAACCCGGCGAAATGCATGCACGCTCCCGCTACTTCATCTATAGATGAAATTACGTATGTCTGTTACCTCTTCAGGCTAAGCCGTTGAACTGATTTAAACGAAATTTGGCGTGGATAGTTATAGTCCCGGGGAAGGGCATTGAATAGTTTTTTTATTGCAGAAATTACCCATTACGGATGTGAAAAGAAGAATGAAAATTTACTACGAACATGCGATACCCTAAGGGTAATTTAATTTATGATTTAATTGAGTGCTCATACATACATACATATATCACGTCTTTATCCCTTCCGGGGTAGACAGAGCCTAAGGTAACAATACGTAAAGGCCACGTTTAGCATGTGGGCGTATAGGTGGAAAGGGAATCAGAATAGTGATGGGTTGCTAGCCGGGTCGCCTATAAGACGATGCCTAAGATTTTCGCAAATTCCCTCGATGGCCCTTTACCATCTGAGCGGGAAGAGAAGCAACTGGTAATCTTGCGCGCATTCTTCTTGGCAATGATGGTCTTTCCGAATGCGCTGGTAGTTTCAAAAAAGACAATACATGTAAAAGAACATGGCGGCCAATTTGCAAAAATAAAACTTTGATGAATTTTGATTTTGAGAAGAATGGCGTGTCAATTTTATTGTTCCTGACACTACATTGCTGGGAAAAGGAGAATGGCCCTCCAGAAGATGAATCCGGACACGGATATCTGAATCTTTCTCCGCCATCTGTCAATGGATGAACGTATTCATTTGTGACAGTACTGATAAACAGTCCAGTAGTGTTGCCGCTCGACAGCCCACTATCGATAGTTTGAGTTATCGATAATATCAAAGTATTCATCATTGACATTGATCAATACAATAGCTTTTCATTGGCTATAATTTTTACTAACTTTAGGCTAAGAAAATGTAACTAACTAAACCAAAATTTCTAAACGATAATGAAAATTAGAAAAGAAAAATGCAAAAAGTAAAGCTATGGCCGGGAATCGATCCCGGATCCTCATCATTCCATGATGGGAGCTATACCGTTACACCACATATAGCAGGTGAGTAAGCCTTCGAATGTTAAAGCTGTTACTAGCTGTCACGTGACCTGCGATTTTTTGTCGCCAAGCGTCATCTGTTTGAATGATGTGTCTGTACGACACAGTTACAAACTCCCGTGGAACATCTACTGCTCACCAGGGTCGAGAGAAGGCGCTGTTTTTCAAATGATAGGTGCTATTAAACGAATAAGAATTTTACTTCTTGAGTTTTGTAATTATTTTTACGGTTTTAACCGTTAGAAATTAAATACATAAATAAATGCATTTGATAGTACCTAGCTAAACCAAATTAACTATGATCTTAGGTGGTCGAAATAAATGTTTTTGAATTTGAATTTGAATTATTACGTAAACTATTAAAACTATTGATAGTATAGTTACCATTATTTGTGTATTATCAATAGTATTCTTATAATAGTTTAATATTTATTTTAGTTTTTAGTGATTTTTATTACAAATGCTCAGTACATCCCCTTTGCCACGTTTGTTTATGTTTCTTTCCAATTAAAATTAATATTTTATGTGGATAAAATAAATAAGGTTAAAGATGTACTTAATGTGATTGCTTTTGTAATTGTTGTTTGTGATATAAATCATATCTTATCTTTCATCAATACTTTTATAGTATTTCTTTTTAAATAAGCGACGCATACTTTTTCTGCTACCGATAGACCTATCGATATTAAACATACGCACATCACGTCCTAAGGGACACCCCTACGGGTTAGACAGAGCCTGAGGGTAACAAGACCTAAAGGCCACGTTTAGCAAGATTGCTGGCGTATAGGTGGAAAGGGGAATCAAAATAGTGATAAGTTGCCGCATCGCCTATAACACGATTCCTAAGAATTTCGCCCTTTTGCTTTTGCCATCTGCGCGGGTTGAGAAGCAACTGGTACACACAGCAAAGCTATTCGGTAAGCAGAATATATACGGCGCGAGCGTGCGTAGGTGCTTACCTGATTATATTGCCGTGTGTACATTAGACCAGCATGGAAGTATATTAAACAAATTCAGATTGAAACTATCGATGGAGAAAGTAATGATATTGCGGCAACACTACAGGCTAGCCAGAAAGCGGTAATCAATCAATAAGTTTCGAAATCAAACGTTCAAGTCAGATGAAGCGTGATTTACATGATTATTGGTTCATATCAAAGTCATCGTGATAGAAGAAAGACAGTCCTTGGGTTGACTCTTGATCTAATATTTCCGGTGTATTTTAAAATATTTCGGTTACGGTTTCGATTAGCCGCACAGGTGTGATGACTGGAAGAAGTAATGTCACAGAAGGAGAAGGGGGAGTGGGAGCGCGAGAACGACCCCCTCGCGCCCCCGCTCCGGCGCAGACGGACGGAGAGGAGAAGGCGGCAGTTTGCCGCCCTCCCCTAGTGGTGCCTGCTGGCGGGGGATGGGGATCCCTCACTAGCCTTCAGAGACCCACGAGTCTAGGGGGGACCAGGTATTCCCCCCCCCCCTCTTAGCGTAGGAGCCCGGCGTATGGACTGGGGCGGCCGGTGGGTGTACGCGGTGACACCCTCGTGCTACCGCTGCGCCCTACAAATGGCAGAAGGAATACTGATGGGTTTTTAGGTATACCTCCCCCGCCTCCTTCCATTTGGGAGGGGGGCCCGAGGAGAGTCCCACATAACCTCCGCGCCATCCCCACGGCGCGGTCGTATGCGTTTTCCCACCGCAAAAAAAAAGGTGTGATGACCGCATTGGAAGTCATGTGCGCGACTTGCAGCGTGTGCTTAGGCACCTTGAGTGCTGATCCCTCTAGTCTTTTGGGGCATAGCAGAGGGTACTTGGGATGTGGCGGCGCTTCGGCGGGGCTTTCGGGCATTTGAGGGTCAGGGTGCGGGGTAGCTGATGGGGTTTAGCTCTGCAGCTGCCCACTAAGTAGTTCCTCTCGCCGTTTCCTACACGGCCTAGAGCTGGCGAAAAGTGCGGTAGTATTGCAAGGGGATTCCGAAGGGGGTGGCACCCTAGAAAATGTCGTACCTCCTATGAGGGTTCAGGGTGGGGAAAGCATCTGTAAGCCTTATATTATTATTTGACATGATAGCTGTACCTATCGATATTTATGATGCGACTGCACAATTAGGATTTAACAATACACCATTGGAAACATTTGGAACTCTATGAACGCTGAGGCACAATCCGTACTAATGCGAAAGTAACTCTGTTTGTCTGATTCACGTTGAATGGATTTTGATGGAATTTGAGATAGTATCAGACTCGGAGAAGGACATAGGATAGTTTTTATTACGGGAAATTGCATAGTTCCAGCGAGATCGCCAGAAAGCCATGCGACGGCAATCGCGGGCATTCGCTAATTGACATAGACGCTGTGAATTTTTTTGACAGCTAACCTAAAGAGAGAGAAATTTATTCACACTCATTCGATGCACATGGATATATAAAAGCTCAGCATAATGTTGCGACAAGACGCAACGCTGTTTTTCAGTGGACCCAACCTTTTCTTAAACGTTCGTTGAATTTCGAAGCCAATGTTTCAAGTTTAAATTAAATTTCACTGCCTAAACACTATCAAGATATCCAAAGACGACTCTCGAAGTTATGTTACCAGTTTCTATTACGTCTCAGAGCTGGGCCAGCCTTCAATGGCGGTATGACCTCAATACATCTCGTGGACAGAATACTAACGCGACGTCACAGAATAAAACAGTGGGGTCGCTTGCAGTTAGCGGGCTACAGCCAGTCATGAAGACGTTAATGGTCATCATTACACATAAACGGATAACTCACGTATAAAAAGTCGAGTGATGCTCGACATGTTTCGGATTGTTCCGGATTATTGTGATCAGTGTTGTGTGCTGCCCGACATTTGACAATAATAAAAATGACGATGAAAACGAGGGTAGTTGTGCGCCGCTGTCAGTTGCGTCGAACAGCCGCGCGAGCAGAGCGCTGGCGCGCAGTGTTCGTGTCGCTGCCGCTGGGGCGAGCGCTCTTGGAAAAAGGACTACGGAATAGTCCGAAACATGTCGAGCATCACTCGACTTTTTATACGTGAGTTATCCGTTTATGTGTAATGATGATTAAGTCTCACGGTAGTTTCATGTTGAAAACGTTAATGGTCCTTGATCATTTAATGCCAGTTAGACAAAAAGCCAGAAAAACAAATGTCAGAAATAAAAAAAAGTAAGAATTAAAAAAGTATTTATTTATAATATGCAAAAGGTTACAACATATTTGTTCGACAGCCTCCGCAATAGACTCAAGGCCTGTGTCGCGGAGACTAGAGACACTTATAACAAGGGACTTACATAGAAATCTGAAATAATTTGTGTGCGTGTGTGTGTGTGTACGCTAGTGTGTGTAGTGTGAGTGTTAGTGCATTTAATTACAGGCTGTACGATTTTCGGATTCGTCATAATTCAAACTCATGAGCCAGCGTTCAGTTTCTTGTTTCAGTTTTTTTGCTTGTCAGATTTTTTATGTTTTTATGTGTGCGAGTGGGCATAAGGTGGCAATCGCCTAGCAAAAGTTGATCTTATAGTGAGAATCGGTATTTTGTATCTGCGTTGTTTGATAAAACTCCACCATTGGGAGAGTGCAAAGCGGGTGGAGGGGGTAGCCTAAACGATCACAGCGCTCGCTACGGCTAAAATTTACTATTTTGTCGCTGACTTGAGCTGTCAAATCCATATTGCAGTAAACATTTTCTAATCGTTTTTGAGATAAAATATGGTCCTGGTAAGATGTGTTGTTGTGAATTGTAATAACACCAAGAAGAATAGCGACTGTAAATTTTACCAATTTCCAAGACCATGGTGGAAAAGAGACCAAAGAAATAAGTGGATATTAGCCGTAAGAAAAAAAAAAGTAAGTTACCTAACCTCTAAAATTTCACTGAAAACAACAATTTTAATATTATTGGCAATAATGTTACTGACTAACATTGTCCAAAATTGTGTAATATAGTAAAATAACACAAGATTTCATTAATTTTTTTCACAATATTTACTTACTTCTTGTTTGACAGCGGTGACAATATTGTCCATAATGGCCGCCTGTACGTGGCGCTGTCGTCGCGCACGGTCCCAATAGAGATTGTTTTAATTTATTTTTGTTACTTTGACATTGGCGTAGTTGTCGTCGCTATGACGACTTGATACGCCATAATCAAGAAGAAGAAGACCATCTGTGTGTCTGTTCGTGATCACGATGCTTGTAACAGCATCAAGAGCGCGGGTGGTAGGGCCTTGTGCAAGGTCCGTCCGGATCGCTACCACCATCTTACTCGCTAATCCTGCCGCTAAGTAGCAGTGCTTGCACTGCTGTGTTCCGGTGTGGAGAGTAAGACAGCCGGGGAAATTACGGGCACAAGAGGCATTTCATCTTAGTCCTCTAGGTTGGCAACGCATCTGCAACTCCGGGGTTGCGGGTGTCTATGGACAGTGGTGATCACTTACCATCAGGTGACCCACTTGCTCGTTTGCCTTCCTATTCATATAAAAAATAATAATAATAATAAGATCGAGCTCAAAAGCATTCGCGGCCAAAATGAGAATGATGCCTCGTATTATTAGCTTATTTTCCAAAGCGAAATATTTGCTCTTTTATTATTCTGCGGCGTCCAAGTCAATGTAAAGCTGGGTGTTCATCTTCAAGTTGTAACCGTATTTGTACATACATACATACATACCGTCACGCCTCTTTCCCACAGGGGTAGGCAGAGACTACTTTATTCCACTTGCTACGATCCTGACATAACTTCTTTCGCTTCATCCACAGTCATCAGTCTCTTCATACATGCTCGTCGGTTTCGGGTACTCCTGACCTGACCTTTTTCCAAAACTTCCATTACGTTGTACATTAATAATTAATGCAAATAAATATTCTATTCTATTCTATTCTATTCTATTCATTACGGTAACCTAAAACACTAGCAAGGACGTCGGAGCCTGTTGCGAGTAGAACGTCATGTGACACTAGAGTTTTTCTTTGTGACGTGCAAGAAGGTTTTAGTGTCGAAAAAAAACAGTGCTTGTCTATATTCACACAAAACTGCTGCTTTCTATCCCGTGGGAAATTTGAAAAATTACTTTGTAGTGCGTATTTATACTAATCAAGGAATAATATATGTAGGTGCCAAGTGTAATGTAGCTTTATTGGTACATTTCGGGATTTTCGAATCCCGCGGGAAAATCGGGATATAAAGTATCCTACATCCGTCTCCTGGTTCTGAGCTACCTTCTAACCAATTTTCAGCCAAATCGGTTCAGCCGTTCTCTAGTTATAAATAGTGTAACTAACACGACTTTCTTTTATATTTATAAGATAGACTTTAACTTTTAACACCTTGGTTTTTCCTTTACACGATCCCACATTTATTTTTGAACTAGGTAAGTTGATTCGGTTAGGAGAAATGAGAAGATAACCGTTGGTTTTTATTTAAAACGAGAACATGGATCTTTGCTTTATGAATTCATATAAATTTATACAAGATGCCTTCAGCAAACTTTAAAACATATAAGTTGAAGGCAACATTTGTCGGCGAGGCGCCAGCGCAACATAATGCATTTTAAATTTTCATGAGCAAACTATTCTCGAGAGGAACCCTGGATAGTGTTTAATCAGGGTGCCGTGCGGGACTAGAGGGTATTTTTTAATAACTAGCAACAGCCTGCGACATCTTCCGCGACTCAAAAAACAACATCAAAAAGGTTGTTTCGCAAATAGACAGCCAAAGGCTGTTTTTTAAGAATGTGCTGCAAGGAACTTGGCAGAAAGTCATTTATTCAGAGTAAAATTAATTGACATATACATACATACATACACAAATCACGTCTTTATCCCTTACGGGGTAGATAGCCCCTAAGGTAACAAGACCTACAGGCCACGTTTAGCAAGACACTGAAGGCGTAGAGGTGGAAAATGGGATCAAAATAGTGATGGGTTGCGAGCCACATCACCTAACGTAGTGACGCCAATGACCGACAAGAACCAGTTACCGACACTTTTTTTTTTGATCAAAGAAAATAAGAGTTGTAAACAGATTTCTCAATGTGGCAATACTGTGCCGTAGAGATGACACTGCATACTTTCATTCGGCGACATATTGTCGTTGACAATTCGATTTTCAACGCGTGGTCAATACGAAGCCAACCAGCGTAGATTCTTGTCGAGTTTGTAATGTAGTCAGAATTGTCACTTGTCACCGACAATATTGTCACATTGCTGAAATAGGGGCCTGGCAACACCGGATGAGCTCTTGAATATTTAAAACGACACCTTTCGGACTAAACGTAAAGGGTTCCCATTATTATTTAAGCGAACGGTTTGCTTGGAAACGAAAAACGTGTCTAACAGAACTATCAAGAGGTCACTCACCTTGGTGGAGGAAGGTTTTCTGTTTACATACACACATACATACACGAATCACGTCTATAGACAGAGCATCTACCATACTATGAGAACAGTTGACGGGGTGCGAGTCGGGTTACCTCCGCGTGTGATCAAGAGCTGCGGTTCGTTTTTGGATCCGTCCGAGGGGAAGTGCAGTGGTTGTTCCGGTGCACCCTGGGCACCGGTTAATGATTTCCTGGCGGTCTTCGAGGGATATCATTATCCGTTGGCTAAGAGCCCGACAGGGGGGGAGGGGTCTTATGACCATGTTCTACCGTACAACGTTGCCGACATTTTTGTCACAAGATTTTTGAATACTGTATTTATTACCATGACATTGGCGAAATCATCGCATGGTTCGATGGGGCCATATTAGAAAAGAAGAAGAGAACAGTTGACGTTTCGATCCGCAAGTGGCGCTGCTAATTTTTTCATAGTACCTAATTGAGATGTTAACGAGAACGCTTTCGATGCCTTTTTGCGTTTAAATGTAAACTGGATTCTCTGATATTCTCACTTTTTACACTTAGGCTACATAGTTGAATGGGAAGTATATAGGTAATTAAAAAAATATTTTCTTAATTTAACTTATTTAATTTTAATGGCAGAATTTTCAGGTACGATCACAGACAACGCCCAGCCGTTTCTCAGAACTTATTGGTAATGTTTTCTGGTTTTTCCGGATCCTTCATTTCTGTGAACAAAACAAAATTATAAGCAATCGTTTATTTTTAACCATTAAAAAAACAATTAACTGTTTAAAAAAAATTGGTGAGGTCAAATTATACAAAATGGCCACGCTCGCGTTTGATTCTTTTATTCATGAAATAATCAACATATATTGTAGCCACAACAGCCAAAACCACCACCACAATAAAAAACTTCGAACACGTGTTTCACCTCTATCCAAGGCATCCTCAGCAGTTATTGGTGTTCCAACCGTTGGTGTGTTAATTTTAATAATAAAAAATGATTTTCGGTGAGATTCATGTCTTTCATGTACAATGAAGAGTTATAGGTACATACTTATACATACTGACATGCAATAACAGAACCTAACAACTAAACTTAGTTAGTAGTTGAATGTAATAAAAAGGGTGAAACTGTTTAGAGCTCACATGAATGAGACGATGCGCGCAAATAAATAATTACTTACCATCAGGTGACCCACTGTCTGGTTTGCCTTCTTTGTATGAAAAAATAACAAAGAAACGTTCTAATACTAGCACTATATTTATAATTACTATTAATTAAGAAGAAAAAACAGTGCAGGCACAAGCAGAAATAAACTATGAAGACTAAAACATTAGGATTTTAAGCGATTTGATTAAAAATATGACTAACATAAAATACAAGTCATTAATAATCTAATACGAATTTTTTTGTCATTATTACAATTCTAATGTTTTGCAAAAGGAAGTGATAAGTAGATAATTTATAACAAAATGGTAAAGACGGAAATATTTACAAACAAAATGATGATGGATTCTTTATAATGGGTGTTAACATAAATGATGATATAAAAGAAGAAGAGTGTGAAATCGTTTGATCATTGAAATCATTAGAGGTGGGTGACGGATTCGTCATGAATAGAGATCAGGGTAGGGGAACGGGGAAGGTAGCTGGGCAAAGGGTTGATGGTCTCATCACGAAGCCGATATGGAGGAGCTTCACGAAGACTGTGAAGCCGGTACACTGAAGGTTGATGAGGATGGCGTCGAAACACGGAGCGAAGACAGCGATGAAGCCAAGACACGAAGCGTTGGAAGTAGGAGCTCGCTGATGGAGATGAAGATATGGTTCAGATAACAGCAGTAAAAGAAGAAAGAATATTTGGTAGTAAGTTTATTAATGGAGAAGAAGAGTAGTTAAAGAGGAACCGAGAGCTTTGAAGTATGAAAAGTTTTAGAAGAGAATAACAGTAGATACGTCAGTTGGGTCAAAGCGCGTATGGGCACAAATTGTTCTAGAGGTTTTGAAGTTGATTTCATGATAACGGCCCTGGAACTAGAGGTCTTTTGACGTTTTTGCGTTAGATGCATAAAGTTATGGATCGCTACAGAAAACTTAAAAGTAAGTTCAAGGCTGGAGCATGATTTTTTTGGAGATTTACTCTAAAATTATGAAAATATTCTTGATGATTATCCAAGATTTAACAGCGTTGGCAAGTCTGACATAATCTAGAGACAAAGTGTTTAAATTTAATACAATTTACAAGAATGGAAAAAATGGTCATCCGTCAAGGAAAGGTCCAATGGTCGACAGTGTCTTTGAGATGAGTAACATGTTTGAACAGTAAGCAAGCAGAGCCATTGTTTGAACTGTAAACTAAGAACTGCTCAGCAGTAATAAATTACATTAAAATGCAAGCAAAGTTCAGCACAAACGAATGCAAAGCAAAAGAAAATGGTGTATGAGCTAAAAAAAAATTGAACATACATACATACACACAATACCGTCACGCCTCTTTCCCACAGGGGTAGGCAGAGACTACTTTGTTCCACTTGCTACGATCCTGACATACTTCTTTCGCTTCATCCAGACTCATGAATATCTTCATACATGCTCGTCGGTTTCGGGTACTCCTGACCTGACCTTTTTCCAAAACGACTCCTATTTGGTCTCGGAACGTCCGCCAAGGCCTTCCCCTTCCAACGTAACCATTCACACTCCCCCTATAGATCTGTTTAGTTGGTCTACTTTCATCCATCCGCTCTACGTGACCAAACCAACTAAGCATAGTTTTTTCTATCCTAGTCACTATATCCTCTTTCACACCAGCACGTTCCCTTATCACACTATTCCTTATTCCCACACGACCATATTATCTTCCATCGTGTAAGTTCGTGTTCAGATATTTGATGATAATTGCTGCTTATTACAGACTACAGTCCATTAGCTCCAAGAACGAAATTCGGGTTTCGGGTACCATTGGCCGATTCAAGTATAAAACCCATAAGAGTGAAGGCAGCAAGACCAACTCGAATGTTCTAGCTAGGAGCTCACGGACCTGTGTTCTTTACATTTACAATCATGATCATCTTATCTACGGCCTATATAAGTCCCACCGCTGAGCTCAGGCCTCCTCTCAGAATGAAAGGGCTTGGGCTATAGTTCCCACGCGGACTCAGCGGATTGGGAACTTCACACATCATTGAATTGCTTCACAGTTGTGTGCAGGTTTCCTCAACTTGTCCTTAGCCGGAAAGCTTATGGTAAATTTCAAATGAGATATCGCACATAAATTCAGGAAAACTCAGAGGTTCAAACCAGGGATTCGAACCCGCGACCCTCTACGGCTGGTGGATTTTATATTATAGTAATTATTTGATAGGGTACTTGCATTTATTTAAACCTTCCCATAGTCCATCCCTATCACACATGTGCACTTGCGTGGCGGCTGTCTCTGTCGCCGCTTCGTATAGACAATGATATTTCGAGACGTTACTCTTCGTTCGACCTTCGTTACAACCGCATCCTTTAATTGCCAAATTTAAGTGTCGTGAATTGTGATTTGTTATGTGCTTTTGTGTCATCTCATCTGCTCTATAGCCACGTGATTCCCTAGTTGAAAAAGAGACAGGCTGACAGTGCCACAACAGAAGAAAGTTCCCGAGATTGTGAGGTGAGTGCACATGTCCTATTTACCTAGTTCCTGTTCTTCGCCTAAGGTCGGTCCTAACTATTGATTGAATTAATGCAAGTACCTACACTACACGATTTACAATAGACATTTCATCCTCTTAATTTACCAGCCGCGTATACAGTCCATTCCATTCCTTGTGCCTAGTAGTCCATCGGATTAGACTCCAAAAAAGGCACCACCAAAAATATGGTCACTTCGACCGGATTAGAAACCAGATCATTGTGATAGATAATTGAAATATTGCCAAAAATTATCTCGTTTTATCTCCCGCATCGGCAATTATTTCACTTTATTTCTGCAACACATTTCTTAGTACGACATATCGTGAGTTGTTTCCTGATTTATTTCATTTTTCGTAATTAATTGGTTACACGTGTTTGCGTTATTTTCTTAGTTAATTGCATACATTTCGGCCATATTTAAAGACACATAACTTGATTCGGCTCGTTCGACTAACGTCGGTTATCTTCGTAACGTTCAGTTCGACCGGTTAAACCAATCACTATCGCGCCCCGCATTACATTCACTTACCTATTCTTCATTCGCAACAACATAATACCGTCCTACTGCCGATGAGAAAAAATATTGTTCTATCCACCCGCTTACAATAACTTAACATTGATTTACTTTTCCACCGCTTATTTAAGTGTCAACCGAAGAGTCAATTATCGTCGCCCTACTCATACCTACCTGTTTAACCGCTATTTACATACTTATTTAATCTACCGCTGAACTTATAATTATACCTATTGTATTTATTTGTACATATTTACGATGGTTAAATCTAAGAGGAAGGGCAGTGAGGGTTTTGCTGGTGAAATTGATGAAGAAACTCATAAAAATCAGCTGACTATTTACTCGATTAAACGCGATGTAATATTTAAACGAGTTGAGAATATTCTTGAACTCGCGCACAAAGCTGAAACTGACTCCCAGCAGTACCGAGTATTCCGCACAAGTGCATTGAACATCGATGCAATACGCGGGGAGTACCAGGATATTTTGGATTCATATAACTTGTTATTTCTAAAATTATACCCAGGATCTGATATTGATTATGATACATGGACCTCCTTTGAGGAAATGTACTGCTATATTAAACAAATTATATTGGAAAATGACAGCAATAAAAAGTTCTCTGAACCGCAAATTCCTACCCGATCAAAACCTCATCTGCCACCTATTGATTTAATGTCATTTAATGGAGATGTAAAGAACTGGCCTTTATTTTTCCAACAATTTAAAAGTATGATCCACGAGAATGCATCGCTAACTGATAGCGAAAAGGTTTATTATCTAGTAGGAAAACTAACGGGCCAGGCATCGTGCGTCTGCGCAGGGCTGGCACCGACACCGCAAAACTATCATATTATTTGGAGCGCGCTCGTCCAGAAATATGACGATCCCCGTTCGCTCGCGTGTACCTATCTTAACCAGTTGTTACTTTTTAAACCGCTTTCAAACACGAGTTCAACCGGACTAGACTCATTCATAAATAATTTTAATTCGTCCGTAGAAGCACTCAAGCAATTGCAGCTTGAGGATTTAATTGACTTCATTTTTCTGCATTTGGCACTGCAAAAATTAGATGCTGATACAATAAAATTATTCGAAATTACATATCGAAAAGAGAAAATTCCCTCTTATCAAAGTTTAATTGAGTTCGTTAAAGAACAGAGCAAAGTTTTGTCTAGATCCCCAGCTGCGGGCACTAATAAACCGGTTGATAACTCGCCATATAAATTGCGTAACAGCCCTATACGGCAGCCGCATTCTTTAACAAAATCATTCGTCAGCGCTAAGGATGTGGCTTCCGGCACAAGCGCGCGCGATAACTGTTCCTTGTGCAAGAGTAAACAACATGATCATTTATACTTATGTTCGTCTTTTATGAAGTTAAACCCGCGTGAAAGATATAATTACATCAAATTTAACTCTTTTTGTAACAACTGCTTAAGTGTAAAACACAAAACTTTGTCTTGTACTTCTACGCATAATTGTTCGCATTGTTCTCTTAGACACCATTCCTTATTGCATTTTAACGCTATTGCAAAATCTCACTGCAATGTTTCTGCCGCTATGTCCGACCCCGCTATACCTATACCTGCCCTTATTGAACACGCTGATATTGTCAATAACACAGAACCCGCTACCGCTTCTGCTCAAGGCGTGTCCCACACTGCGCTGGCGCCGCCGAGCGACTCATCTGTGACTGAGTCTGCTATTACCGACCTTGCAAATGCTGCAGATAGGGTTGATATTAGCTCATCGCAATTTTTCTCTGATAAGAACGCATCAATCTGCATAGTTTCGCGCGACCGTGCGAGTTGTTTACAAACAACTACGCTGTTAGGAACTGCAAAAATTAAGGTTATTGATTGCTTTAACCGCACTCACTACTTGAGATGCCTTGTTGATCCTGGATCTCAGAGTGATTATATAACGGCTGCTTGTTGTAGGCGACTCTCGCTACGTATTTATAAACAAACCCGCTACTCTGAAGTTCAAGGAATAGGAGAAACTTCGCAAAAGATTGTTGGAATCTCTGCTTTAAAATTTACATCTCGATTGAATGACCAGCGGGAATACTCCGTTAAGCCTTTGGTAGTCGAGCAGATTACGTCGCAGTTGCCGACGTCGGGCGTCGACCGCGCGGCCATCGGGTTCGCTTCTAATCTCCCGCTTGCTGATGATGAGTTTTCTCTGCCCGGCCCAATAGACATGCTCTTAGGTGTAAATCTTTATTGTGAGATTTTATTGTCTGGCAAGATTAAAGGTTCGGGCATCAAAATGCCTTCTGCCTTTGAAACGACCTTAGGTTACCTAATTATGGGTGACGCTCCTATTATTTCACCACAACCCGCTTCGCACACGCTTTGTGCTTTTTCTTCTGATCCGTTACATCAACTAGTCGAAAGGTTTTGGGCTGTCGAGGAATTACCCTCACGTACGTATTTAAGTCCGGAGGACCAACAATGTGAAAATATTTACACTTCGACGACTGTTCGTAATGCTGATGGCAGTTACTCGGTTGACTTGCCATTCAAGGATGATCCTAATAAATTAGGCAATTCTTATATAAACGCAAAAAGACGTTTTTTACTTCTAGAAAGAAGGTTCGCTAAGGATCAAGGTCTTAAATCAAGTTACGATGATATTATTTACGATTACCTAGGTAAGGGTATTTTGTCCCGCGCTGCAGTGGAAGACCCATCTGGTCCAGGCTTTTATTTGCCGCACCATCCTGTCGTGCGCAACGACAAGGCAACCAGCAAGGTTCGCCCTGTTCTTGACGGGAGCGCGAAGACAGACAGCGGACTGTCAATTAATGACATTTTACATTCCGGGTGTAATCTACAGGCTAATATTTTTCACATTTTATTAAATGTGCGTATTTTTAAAATTGCATTTTTCGCAGATGTAAAACAAATGTATTTAAGCATTTATACAAATGCTTCGCATCGTAAATATCAACGGATTTTATACCGTTTCACCGACACAGACCCGCTTGAAGTGCTGGAGTTCAACCGAGTAACGTTCGGTCTTCGGTCTTCGCCATTTTTGGCACTCCGCACTCTTCATCAGCTCGCTGCTGATGAACGGCACAACTGGCCAAACGCGGCCCGTGTGCTCGAGAGAGATGTCTACATGGACGACCTGGCTTCTTGTGCTTCTTCCATTGAGGAAGCAGTTAAGACAGCAGATGAGTTAATAAACCTCTTCAAGGCTGGTGGGTTTGACTTGCTCAAATGGTCTTCGAACTCGCTCAAGTTGCTCGAGCATATACCTGAGTCGTACCGACAATCTGGATCTATTTCCTTTGACGATGAAAATATATTTAAGATTTTAGGTTTACGCTGGGTGCCTACTCAAGACACCTTTGTGTTCGACACCTCGAGCCCACCTCCTATTTGTACTTTTTTATATAGCGATAACGCTACGAACTTTGTTGCCTCTAAAACGTACTTTAATGAACTTTACGACTTTGTATCATCTGACGATTATTATCGCACTTTTAGTGAGCAGCTTGCGAAGAACCGCATAACGTGGAAAATGAACCCCCCCACAGCTAGTCACTTTGGTGGGATTTGGGAGTCGAATATTAAAAATACGAAATCGCTTCTATTTCGTGTAATCGGCAACCAAATCCTCACCTTCGAGGAGATGTCGACCGTGCTCGTGCAAATAGAGGCAGTGCTTAACAGCCGTCCTCTCTACGTTTTAAGTTCTGACCCTTCGGAGCCGTTAGCGCTCACCCCCTCTCATTTTTTGACTGTTTCCCCGCTTGAATATATTCCCGCAGCTGACTTATCTAACGAGCAAACCAATTTACTGTCTCGGTTCTCATTAATGGATTCGCTTGTACAATCTTATTGGAAGAGATTCAAATCGGAATATTTACATAATTTGCAACAACGCGAAAAATGGAATACTTCAACAAACCCAATAACAGTCGGTACAGTAGTGTTATTAAATGTTGAGAACGCTCCACCCTTACAGTGGCCTCTAGGAATTATCACCAATGTCTTTCCTGGTAAGGATGGAGTTACGCGCGTTGCGGAAGTAAGGACGAAAGTAGGCACGTACATACGTCCCGTAGTACGGTTGTGCCCATTGCCTACTCAATAGTCTAGGCTATTTAAAGTTTATTTAAGCTAGACATAAATTAGGTTATTGTATTGTCATTCGTAGACAATAGTAGTTAAGTGTTAAGTTAGAGTATAACTTAGTTAACATTTTTGCGCACACTTATGTGCTTGTTACTATTATTACTATAGTTTAATTTTTTTTTTTTTTTTGCGCTTATTTTATAATTGGCGCAATGATTACGCCCCGTTCATGGAGCTCGCTCTATGTAGAGCGTTTTGCTCTTTGTTTGAAGGGTTACTTCAAGGCCGGGGGGATGGTGGATTTTATATTATAGTAATTATTTGATAGGGTACTTGCATTTATTTAAACCTTCCCATAGTCCATCCCTATCACACATGTGCACTTGCGTGGCGGCTGTCTCTGTCGCCGCTTCGTATAGACAATGATATTTCGAGACGTTACTCTTCGTTCGACCTTCGTTACAACCGCATCCTTTAATTGCCAAATTTAAGTGTCGTGAATTGTGATTTGTTATGTGCTTTTGTGTCATCTCATCTGCTCTATAGCCACGTGATTCCCTAGTTGAAAAAGAGACAGGCTGACAGTGCCACAACAGAAGAAAGTTCCCGAGATTGTGAGGTGAGTGCACATGTCCTATTTACCTAGTTCCTGTTCTTCGCCTAAGGTCGGTCCTAACTATTGATTGAATTAATGCAAGTACCTACACTACACGATTTACAATAGACATTTCATCCTCTTAATTTACCAGCCGCGTATACAGTCCATTCCATTCCTTGTGCCTAGTAGTCCATCGGATTAGACTCCAAAAAAGGCACCACGTACCAATATCCCTTTCTTCAGGCTCGTTCCAGGGCTGTCTCTCCGAAGTACTGAACAGTACGAAGAATAAATTGGTGAAGAAGTAAACACCAGAAGCAACGAAGAACACTTTCCTCCACTCCGCTGGGTCTTTCTGTAAACGTTATAAAATTTTCATGGAACAAGTTTATTTTGTAGACAACAATTGTTTTGTGTAATTGCCTTAACTTGACATCATTGTTAATGCTTGTCGAAATTTCTGTTTGAGAAACAAAATTAAAATTCTTTTTAAATAAAAATTATTTTAGTACCAATAATTCTGAAGACGAAATTGGACTAGATCAGGGGTTCCCAACCTATTACCCTATGCGCCTCCCTCAAGTTTATGCTAAAATACTACGCCCCCCTTGTCCCAACTCAAGTACGATGGAAATGAAACAAACGATCTACAACATACTATTAATGATTAGCGAGAACATTGTGCTTGCACTTTATTAATAAATTTCAATAAATACCTAAGAGCGTCGCGCCCCCCGTTGGATTACCCTACGCCCCCCAAGGGGGGCGCGCCCCACTGGTTGGGAACTCCTGGACTAGATGTAATGTTATGCTATGTAAACTCTTTATTGTGCAAAATAAACAAAGCAAATACAATTGATAGACACAAAGCTGGACTCATCCCTTTAGGAGATCTCTCGAAGTCAACCTTTGAGTGGAGATGCAAGTGAGAACAAGTGTTTTAAAACGAAAGAGATTTTGCATCCAGAGTTCGTTTTAGCTAGTATCTTGGCGTCGGTCTTCGGAGAATTGGTCAAAGTTACCTCATCATTGACGATGGCTCCGCAGACCAGCGGTGCGATGATGGAAATAATGTTTGCCAAGAAGTTGGTGATGCCCATCAGATTGGCGCTGAAGTTGGGAGCCAGGTCTATGTGGACCAGCTGGAAGTAATCATAATCCCTACTTAATATATAAATGTGAAAGTATGTATGTATGTATGTATGTAAACTCTTTATTGCACATAAATATTAAAAAAATACAAAAATACACAGAAATACACAGAAAATACACAGAATTGCTCGTTTGCCTTCCTACTCATATAAAAAAAAAAAAAAAAATAGTACAAAGGCGAACTAACTCAACTCTAACTAAGTAACTCTGTCTGTCTGTCTGTTACCTTTTCACGCTTAAACCGTTCGACCGATTTAGTTGAAATTTGGTATATAGATAGTTTGAGTCCCGAGGAAGGACATAGGATAGTTTCTGTCCCGGAAAATTGCATAGTTCCCGCAGGATAGCGATAAGCGAATTCTGCGCATACGAAGGGGCGGGCAACAGCTAGTACATAAATAAATGTAAATATTAGCGAACAATTCACACAAATTGACCTAGTCCCAAAGTAAGCGCTAGTACGGCTTGTATTATGGGTACTAGACGATATACATACTTATATAGATAAACTAGTTTCTGCCCGCGACTTCGTCTGCGTAGAATTATACATGAAAACCTTCCTCTTGAATCACTCTATCTATTAAAAAAAACGCATCAAAATCCGTTGTGTACTTTTGAAGATATAAGCATACATAGGGACATAGGGACATAGGGACAGAGAAAGCGACTTTATTTTATACTATGTAGTGATACATACTCAAATAGATAGAAACATCCATGACTCAGGAACAAATATTCGTGCTCATCACACAAATATATTATTATGCCCTTACCAGGATTGAGATTGAGAGCATAATATTGCAAATCATAGCATAGCCAAAATCGTAGGAATCATGGTTATAGGCGATGCGGCTAGCAACCTTTTACTATTTTGATTCCATTTTCCATCTATACCTAGCCCCACAATCTTGCTAAACGTGGCCTGTGGGTCTTGTCACCTTAGGCTAGGTCTACCCCGTAAGGGATAAATACATGATTTGTGTATTGTGTGTATTGTGTAATTAAGCATGGATTGAGTTACAATGCAAATACATAACACAGCTTGTAATAATTGTGTACACCAAATTTCAAGTTTACTGACCACTGAAACTGTGCAAATATTGACTAGCAAGATTTGGTCTAAACTTACAAACAAACATCGCAAGTTAAATACAAGTTTGTATTGTGTTACGTATTTTATTTCATTGGCTTATTTGCACATACATCACGTCTTTATCCCTTACGGAGTAGACTGTGCCTAAGGTGACAAAACCTTAAGGCCTTAAGGTATAGGTGGAAAGGGAAATCAAAAGAGTGATGGGTTCCTAAGACTTTCGCCCATTCCCTCGATGGGATTTTACTATCTGCGCGGGAAGAAAAGCAACTGGTAAATTCTATGTTTTTTCTTTACTCCCAGACCAGAATAGAAGAATTAGCACAAGCTTTATTATTATCATTTCACTTACAATGTATGTATGTATTTATATCTCGACTTATCGACTCAACGAAGCAGATATCTTAAACCGATTGATCAGAAATGTTGCATTGAGTAAGTCGGATGACAATACAATCTATGATTTTTTTCTTTACACCCAGACCAGTCTTATTACCTAATTCGCGTGTTCATTTTGACAGTCCTTATATGAATGTGACAGCTAGCTGATTCCGATGCCAACTGTCAGCCTATAGGTACGTGAACTGTCAAAATCAACACGATGGCGATTGCGAGCGAGTTAGGTGGGGTGCGAGTCGGGTTACCTCCGCGTGTGATCAAGAACTGCGGTTCGTTTTTGGATCCGTCGGAGGGGAAGAGCAGTGTTTGGTCCGGTGCACCCTGGGCATCGGTTAATGATTTCCTGGCGGTCTCCGAGGGATATCATTATCCGATGGCTAAGAGCCCGACAGGGGGGAGGGAGTCTTTTGACCGTGTTCTACCGTACAAGGTTGCCGACATTTTTGTCACAAGATATTTGAATACTGTACCGATCGATGGGGCTATATTAAAAAAAACCGGTCAAGTGCGAGTCGGACTCGCGCACCGAGGGTTCCGTATCATTATCTATAAATATCTAAAACCAGTGTAAGCAGAGCCCTGTTCCAAAGCAAAATGTACGCAGTGTGGGGTTACTTTATATTGGTCACTGCTATATACAGACATACATACACATTTACGGTTTTCGCAATTATTCTTTAATCTGTGCTATAAGACCTACCTTCATACCAAATTTCAAAATTCTGCGTTCACGGGAACTACCTTGTAGGTTTTGATTCCCTTGAGAGTTGAAAATTTGCGGAAATTTGCGGCATAAACGGCTGTATCTTTTGATTGCGTTGGCTTAGAAGTTTGATTTTTTCACAGCTTCAAGGGACAGTAGACCTGAGTAATTGATATAAATTTCAGCTTCATACCTCCACGCGTTCCTGAGAAAAAGGGTCTTGACTGACGGACGGACGGACGGACAGACGGACAACAAAGTGATCCTATAAGGGTTCCGTTTTTTCCTTTTGAGGTACGGAACCCTAAAAAAGAAGAGGAGCGAGTTAGGTGATAAGCCTACAGCATATACTAACCATGTATCCAGTGTACTGGCCAGCATTGATGCCCACGGCTACCGTCAGCATGGCCACCGCTATCACCATGTTACCAGCAGGAGAGTATGACAGACCGATGAGAGCTATGGCTGGTCCCCATAATCCTGGAAACAGACAGATCTATACAGAAAATTTCTAAATATCACTGAAAATAAGGACACAGAAAAATCCGAAAAGTAAAGCTATGGCCGGGAATCGAACCCGTATCCTCGTTATTCCGTGACGCGTGCTATACCACACCATCCATAGCCAGGTGGGCAGTCTTCGAACTTTTCTACCTGTTACTAGCTGTCACGTGACCTTGCTTACTATGCGAATTTTTCGTCACGTTTGACGAGAGAAGGCGGTGTGTTGAGATCTATTATATACAGCATTGTTGGCAATAGCCAGTGAGACTTTGGTATCGATGACGTTACTATAACGTTAATTTACATATAGGATGCTTTTATATCCGCGCAGATAGTAACAGCCCATCGAGGGAATGGGTGAAATTTTTATGGCTTGATACGCCTCATATAAGAAGAAGAAGCATATATTCCTTTTTAATATAATAATAACAGTCAATTATGTTTTTATAAGTACTAGCCGTCTCAACTCGAGTGTAAATCAGTAAACTGAAGAGGCTAATAACTTGATAATAGTGATACTGATGATGTTAAATCTAGATAAAACATGTATGTAGCTTGACGTCATATGCCTCTCATCAGCACCAAGGTCGGACCCCTGGAGCAAACTCCAGCACTGCGATATGGAGGGGAAGGGGTCGAAAGACGAATTGGTACCTTAAATTACTTGTAAGTAGTAAGTAAATGCTTTATTGTACAAATATAAAGAAACAGATACAATTCACAAAAAAATAAAAATAACATTAATATATGCACAAAGGCGAACTTATCCCTATAAGGGATCTCTACCAGTTAACCTTTGAGTAGATGAGAGGAGCATTAAACGAGGGACCGACAAAGTGTAAGTTTAAAATTCCAGATAGTGAAAGCCACAATAGAGCGTACATATCTAAGTACCTTAAACAAAACATAAAAAACTACTAAATAATAATATCATTACACACATGCATACATACAAAATACAACAAGAGTACACACAAATAATCTAAGGAGATGGTGTGAGCCATATCTTCCTCAAGCCTTCCTTGAACGACGCCACGGAGGCAGACTGCCTGATGGAGGTCGGTAACCGATTCCACAGCCTAACTTGTGTTAAAAATAAAATCCTGTACGTGAAAATACGTCAACGGCACCAATGTACAGGATGTGCTATTTATCGGTGGTGAGACAGCTGCCTTAGGCTAAGCGATTTTAAAGCGCATTTTCTGCCAATTTCCAATGTTTTGCACAAAGTAAGAAATGTTAACGTGAATTTTGTTGGCCGATCACAAGAGCTCGCAAATAAGTTTTTGTTCAGTGTAGCACGCTACTAGAAAAAGAGATGCAATTTAGAATGCATTTGCTACCGTATTTTGTTTTTGATTTAAGCTCTTAACTAAATTTTGGTGTGTGATTTTGATATATGCTTGTTTCTTGATTTTTATGTTTTACTTTTACGGTTTTGCCGATGACGCTTAGCGACAAAAAATTCGCATAGTAACAAAGGTCACGTGACAGTTAGTAACAGGTAGAAAAATTCGGAGACTACCCACCTGCTATGGGTGGTGTAGGGGTATAGCACGCGTCACGGAATGACGAGGATCCGGGTTCGATTCCCGGCCATAGCTTTACTTTTCGGATTTTTCTATGTGTTCTAATTTTCATAGACATTTAGAAATATTTTTTTTTTATATGCTTGTATTTAAAGAAGTTAGTACCTAACAAAACACAGTTGGGAAAGAAACGGCTATTGCATAAAAGGGTGTACAATTATGAAAACATGATTTTTATAAGTTTCAGTTTATCCATTTCGGGCGTACAATATTTAGGTAAGTTATTATTATAAATTATTTCTATCTAAATTTGATTATTCTTACAATAGTTGCAAAGTAAAAACTCCTTGAGTGTATTTAAATTTTTGATGCAATATTTAGTCTTGATTCGGTTATTTTTGAACTTCAATCAATAGTACATTATTTACTTAGGAACGTAAATTACATCGTTATGAAGGAATCAATGCGTGGAAACATTTTTTTAGCGACTGGCTGCGGATCTAAGGCTAACCTTTTTTATAGTTTTATTTATGATTTTGTCTTGTCTATTATTATGGCTGTTGTGTCATCTCGTTAAGTATGGCCGCTAAAGCCTGTGTAGTAACTAAATTATATTTTATTGCTACAAAATACCGTGTTTCCATCACCACCACGGAGCTAAAAGTCGAGTCCCAGTGGCGTAGCTATAACATCTGGGGCCCGCGGCAAATTCGTCAGATCCTTCCTCAATATAAAGAAGTTCATCAGCCTTCTGCTCTAAACCAAGCCAGTTCGGGGCCCCGTAGAGCTAGGGGCCCGTGGCATTTTGCCACCCCTGCCGCTCTATAGTTACGCTACTATACAGTCCACCGCTCCATAACAATTTATTTCAACTATAATTCAAAGTCTTATACTACTGCCGGGAAGCAACCTCTTTCAAAGGTGGCTGGCTGGTAGACGGTCTGACGTGGCGACTCCTGCCAGTCTACGGCTCTGCATAGAATCCGTTATTTGTTCCATTTTCTGTTAAATTGTACTAATACCACTCATAAATTGTACTTGTATGCGTCGAATGATCTAAAGTCTTTCATTAGCAACCAGAGGTTCCTTATATCAGCAGTGGGATTCATATACGTACCGATAGAATTCGACAGCTTCCGCGTATTTGAGACGCTGAGCCAGTTCTTGCGGATAATGATGTCCGTCATCGCCCCCATCGGGAAACTTAACACGTACATGGCCAGATATGGCAAAGAAGACAGCATGCCATTCTGTAAAAAAAGAAAATTACTGTAGTTCATTTCAACCCCCCTCAAAGCCCCCCAACAAGCCCCCCTCAAAGTTTGTTATAAAATTTAATTTTATTCAATCCCTAGTTTAATGTTCCTGTTATCTATTCAAAGGATAACAGAACTGGTGGAGATCCCTTAAGTACTGTAGTGTAGCAATGTATTTCTTTTTACCTATATCCATATCATATTAACTTCCTTACAATATGTTCAGGACCGAATAGCAAATTTATTAAGAAACCTGTATTTGTAGTTGTATCATAATGTTTACATTAGAGTATCAATATCGATACTCTAATGACATTCAAACTTCGAACGTCTCTAAATAACAAAATTTCTGTGTCTATTGTCTTAGAATTTAAGAAAAGAAATATAAATGACAGTCGTTTCATCTCTTTCGAACTTTCAAAAAACAGAAAATAACGTTATCTGCGATTTTAGATGTGAAATTGTTTATTGTAGAAAATGTATGATATTAATGTAGATAAAAATAATTAAAACACTCGTTTAATCTTATTATGGAACTCAGCTTTACTTCGTTTCATAAACCGATACTCGTGTTTTAATGCCCTTCATTATAATACAGTCGCATAAACAACTATTAATGCATTCCCTATTACAAAATTACCACTACACCGTAATGGCACTCACGGTTTGAACAAAAGCCCAAATCCTGATTCCAGATCAAAGATCACTCCATTCCTAATTTTGGCAGCCATTCAGTGACCTCATTGGGAGCACGAAACGCCCGTGAATGGCCCAAGCTGTCGGCTTTATTAGCGGCCAGTAACCAAAGCCCATTCACGGCAAGTGAATACTGGGATTAATGCTGATTTCTAATAAGCGAATAGTAAACCAGTAGGTACTGGTTATATTTTGTGATTAAGGGATTTATTAGGCAGACATACATACATACATATCGTCACGCCTCTTTCCCATAGGGGTAGGCCGAGACTACTTTGTTCCACTTGCTACGATCCTGACATATTTCTTTCGCTTCATCCAGTCATCAATCTCTTCATACATGCTCGTCGTTTTCGGGTACTCCTAACCTGACCTTTTTCCAAAACGTCTCCTATTTGATCTCGGAACGTCCGTCTAGGCCTTCCCCTCCCAACGCCCATTCACACTCCCCATATAGATCTGTTTAGTACAGTCGCCATCAGATATATCGGAGCGGGCGAGGTCCTCAAATATTTCGGAGCAGCAGTAAATTTCAATAAATTCGTTACACTAGATAAGGTTAATAACATCAGAACACGCAATTCGTCATAAATATAAGAGCAGCGACTTTTCAATAAATTCGGAACGTTCAATGAGGTAAAAATATCAGGAAGCACAGATCGTCAAAAATTTCGACGCAGTCAGACTGATCATTAACATCGGAACATTTATGGAAAATAAACCTTACTTCTGTAATATACAGTTTAAATTACAGTGAATTATGCATGCAAACGAGTACTAAATATAGGTGACATCTTTCATTTTTGTATGACGTATTAGCCATATTTTTGTTTTGTTAGGAATTCGAATCTACTCCTCTACAAAATGATAATGGTAGGGGAGCCGACGCTGCTAAATCGGGATTTACTCAAGCGTCATAGAGACCTATTGAGTTGCGAAGCTTAGATGATAAAAAGAAAAAAATGTTATATAATATATACCTTTTCATCGGAGGGGGAGCGGCTATAGATTTTCAAAATTGTAAAAATAACTGTTGCATGGACATACTCCAGCGTGTCAGATATTGCTGGCATCCATTTCCTACGTATTTTTAAATATGTACGTATGTTAATCTGATTGTATCAGTGATGGGGGTGGTCGTATATAAGGTTTGAAAATGAAAAAAAAAAAAATTTACTCGAGCGCGTCAGATTTTCTAAGGGGATGTTAAGTGAACTTAAACAAAGCTCTTATATAATAATCTGACGATTTGGATGTGACGCAAACTCGTGGCCATTATTAGAATATGCAAAAAAAATCGCCATTTTGACATACTCAAGCGCGTCAGATTAATATATATAGGGTCACCTTTATGCCCTAAGTGAGCTGACTCATAATCTGACGATTATCTGGAGGGATCCGTCTAATCTGACAATTAATTTTATTTTTTATTTTTTGAAAATATTGAACTTAATTAGTTGAAAAGCACAGGAAATAGCTTATTTATTTATATTTATTTATTTAGTCAATAAAAAAAAATAAAAAAAAATTACAGCATTACAGTTGAAACCAATGCGCTATAAAATTCAAAAAACATAATAAATGTTATTTAGGCGACGAAACGTTGTGGCTCCGCTGCGTCGTCATCTCCGGTGTTGGTCTTATATCTTAATAGTCTTTGCTATCATATTTAGAATAATATCTACTCGACTAATACTTGAGATAGCTGCCCTTAGGTATCTGGTGATTTACTTGAAGCGTGTAAATATAATTATATTGTAAAATTCTTAATTTAATAATTTTTGTACAATGTGGCCAGTTATTGGAGGGTGGCCAGTAATTGACGATTTACCCTACTCTTACTCTTGTCAAAATCGTGTTTGACAACTTTAAATGTGAGATTGATAAGGAACTGTATATTACAGAAGTAAGGTTTATTTTCCATAAATGTTCCGATATTTTTGACGATCTGTGCTTCCTGATATTTTTACCTCATTGAACGTTCCGAATTTATTGAAAAGTCGCTGCTCTTATATTTATGACGAATAGCGTGTTCTGATGTTATTAACCTTATCTAGTGTAACGAATTTATTGAAATTTACTGCTGCTCCGAAATATTTGAGGACCTCGCCCGCTCCGATATATCTGATGGCGACTGTACTTTCACTTTACTTTACTTTATTAGGCAGAGATCTAGCAAAAATAGTATTAAGATAGTAGGATTTTTATTACGCTTCATTCCCGTTTGGCTTAACTCTTTTAGTGGAGGGTCGATAGGGTAGGCAGAGCATACCCATTGAGTGCCACCCTCCCACAGCCTAACGCTGCCCACCCTAGCAACGCGCCACTCCACGCCTCTGGGAAGTAGTACTTGGTTTTTCAACTTACACTCTTCAGGTCAACTCCTAGCACCTTCGACATATACGTGGGCATCTCTGTCATCAGGGTAAAGAAGCCCCAGTTTTGTCCACAGTGGGCCACTATCACCGCCCAGAACGGCAGGCACGTGGCAATTTTAATCCACGGCGTGGGGTGTTTCTGAAACAATCGGCAATTAAAATGATAGCACTCGTGAACGCTGGCCAAGGCTTGGCAAGTATGTAATGATGGCTATAGATTCAATTGCAAATAACGTGGTACCATTTCTACAGCTCTAGCCTGAAAGTTCCAAAAACTAATTGCTGACCTTCACTAGTTGGAGAGGCTCTTGAAGAAGAACATCCTGTACCAGGCCTAAGTACCATCACGGTTGGACAAGAATATATAAATAATATACACAATGTTATAGAAAATAAACAAGAAAAAAAAAACAGACATGAAAAATAGATCATCAGCATTGGGTGTGTATTCGCAAAAGTGAAACGGTCCCTGGCTCAGCATTACGCTGAGGTGTTAGACTGCAACACTGATTTTGAGTCAGAACTGTCTGTGACTTACGAAACGATACACAGATAAAACCTGCCTTCGCTTCGACTTTCGGCCAAAATGGTGTGGTGTTCTGTCGGCCAGAGAAGAGAGTTCTCTCAAAAAATCCAAAGTATGCACTTAGTGCATTTTTTTCTGTTTTAAAAGTGTCTATTTCTATTTGATGTGTTGTATGTATCCCTACATCTCGTTTATTCTGTCTTTGCCGTGGTGTAAACTTGCTGTATACGTTTTATGAATAAACTAGTATCTGCCCGTGACTTCGTCCGCGTATAATTAGACTTAAGAACTGATGATAGTAATAAGCACCTATTTCCATTGCGAGTCTAGGCACCTTCAACCTTTGCAATGTTTATCGCTATCCCGCGGGAACTATGCAATTTTTCGGGATGAAAAGTAGCCTATGTTTTAATCTAGAGTATCAGCTATCTTCGTTTCAAATTTCGCCCAAATCCGTTGAGTCGTTTCAGCGTGAAGAAGGAACAAACATACTCACTCACGTCACAAACTTTCTCATTTATAATATTAGTAGGATAAGTAATTGGCTCACCTTATGTGCTCCGACTCTTCCCAAAGACTTCTGAATATACGACAATTCTTCTTGGGATATAATCTTCGATTGTTCCGGAGACGCCGACCCGAAGAACAGGTACAGTGCCGTCCACATGGCTCCCAGGGTACCGTTTACATAGAAAATGGACTGCCATCCCAAATATGTGGCCAGGAAGCCTGCTGCTATCAGTTGAAGGGCGATGCCGAGTTGACCACCTGAATAATAAGTTGTTGATATTTTCTGACTGACTGTGTTTTGGTTGACTTTACTTGCATTGGAAACCCTTATCCAGTTTACTTCTATTATCACGGAATTGAAGCCATGAAAAATGCCAAGTTAATCCAAGTGAAAACGGGTGAAATTGGACTTGCTGGTTTATAAAAAAATACGAAGGTTTGTACCCCTGTTACTACCATACAATTCTATAAGTCTAAACTAGTAACATTGATCAGAAACAATATTTAATTGGATGATTGGACTAATGTTGCTACTTGTTTAGACTTGTCTTGAAAAATTGACTTGTAGCTTTAAAAACGGACCACCGGTTGTTCTTGGTCGTTTTCTTCTCGCTTCATACATTCCTCTTTTAAATGTATTATTAGTTAAGTAGATTAAATTTTTTTTTTTAGTAACAAAACAACTACAATATAATGCAGATACTAAAACTACTATAAAACAAATTGTCATAAAACTATAAATAAAAAAGTTGCCCTAAATCACTGCCCGGTAGCATGATGCCCAGAAAGCTGGCCAATTACCAGTTTTTTGTTGTTTCTTGCGGCGCATTCTTTTTGGCGATGATAGTCTTTCGGAATGAGCTGGTAGTTTAAAAAAAGACATGTAAAAGAGCCCTTTGCGGCCTATTTACAAAATCAAGTTAAAAAAAAGTTTTAACGTACCGGCATAAATGATAGTAGACAGCAACCCTTTCTCCTCGATTGGTATCCACTGGGCGACTAAATGGTGCATGGAGGGGTAGACGAAGGCTTGCGTCAGACCTTGCAGTACTCGGAAACCACAGACCATCATCCAACCGCCCTGGAAGAAGACTTAAGGTAAAACGCGACACGACCGGCAAAGCATGACGAGAGTTCTTAACTGATCTGCAACCATGCTTCTTATGTTTTGTCTCCATCCGGTATTCCCTCACTGGAGGCCGTCATGGGAGCATGAGGGTGGCTCCATGAACGCCCGCTGGCCACCCTAGCCTGTTCGGGCCTCTTGAGTCCCCCTAGACTCTAAGCTACCTCCTTACCAAATTTCAAATTTCGAACTACTCTGGAAGTACCACCTATTTTTTGGGAGGACGGCATTCTGTATAGAAATCACCTTTTCTAATTGTCATTGAGTTTACTTATTCATAGCTTAGGGTGATTTTTTCACAGCTTTAAGAAGCCACCTGTATATGGTATTAATTTCAACTTTAAACCTACGCGTTTCTGACAAAGAGGGTCTTAACAGACCGACGGGCAACAAAGTGAACCTATAAACCTTCCGTTATTTCCTTTCAAGGTACGAAACCCTTAAAATGGACGGATTTTATGAATTTCATAAGAGTGAAGTCGTCGACGTAAGCCAAAACTACAAAGAGCCACGCACCGTGGAACCATGTCACAATTGACAGGCCACCGTCACTCAAACTCGAGTGATATGTCGCCTTATTGCGATAGGATTCTACGGTGACCTAATGCAATATCCCTCACATAAAAGAACTTACGTAAGCAGCTCCAGTAGGCAGCAGCAACGAGAGACCAGCGTTCACGCTGATAGCGATGGTCATGAGCATTTTCCCTCCGTATTTGCTGGCCAGCTCACCAGCCGGGATCTGCAGGACCACGTAGCCCCAGAAGAACGAGGAGAGGATGACGGACTGCTGGCTATGGCTCCAGTCGAAGGACTGGAAGAAATAGAACAAAATTAAAAAATGTGAGAACTCCCACGCAAAAAAGAGTATCTAGTTTAAGAATTATTAATAATTCAATATTATGCTAAAAATGCCTTACAGCATTTTCGAAAAGACGTAATAGTCAAACTGCTGGACCGATTTACACCCAACACAACTAAGAACTCCCACAAGGAGTGGAATCTAAGGTAACAATACTAGTGCAAGAGTTTAAGTTTGTATTATGCAAGAGTTTAATTATACAAACTTACTGGCAGGTAATGCTCGTAAAATTAATTTAATTTAAGAATGTATTTCGGATCAGGAGATACAAGTATTTCTTTGCTTGTGGCAATACCTGACCAGGCAGTGAGTGCAGTTATGCTGATTGAATTGTGAATTATAAATCCAACGATAAATTTTAAACAAGTGCCTCCGAGCGCCAAGTTTCCAGTCTTCTCAAAATCCAGCAAGTTTAAAGGTCCTGGTAGTGCTGGCTACAACCTTCCTTTACTCTTTACAAACAAGGCCACACCCAAAAAACAATTATTAAGCGTTAAGACAAGCTGTAATGGACCTGTATTTAGGTTCTGCTTAGATATTTAAGAGTTTGCTTAAATCTATAAGAGTGTTATAGCGTGCTATAACACCCTTATATCTTCGATTTTGGCACACCATTTTGCGGGTAAAGCCTGTATAAACCCTTTATAGTGGTTCTATAAAACGTTAACTAGAAGTGTACAAGAGGTGCTATAAGATCATCAGATTTCTGCTTGAAACTTATTCATACCTAGAGTTTCTTGAAACCTTTAGTCATATAAAATATCTACAACCGTGTCAGATAGAACTTGGACCGGTATTTTGCTACCTTATAACTTAGCATGATTAGGAACTGGTACACTATGGATTTCCTTTGCTCCCAGACCAGTAGGCTTATTGCCTAGCTCGCTCGCAATCGCCTAGTTTTCATTTTGACAGTTCATGTATGAATGACACAGCTAGCTGATTCCGATGCCGATTATCAGCCCGTACATGAACTGTCAAAATGAACACGATGGCGATTGCGAGCGAGTTAGGTAATAATCCTACAGTAGAACTTAATTATTATATGAAAAAATGACATTGTTTCCATGAGGCTCTGGTCGTCAAACTCATGACCGCAGGGTTTGCTATCTTCAGAACTTTGCTACCGTTCTCAAGTTGGTGCAAAGGACAATGCCCCAGGGAACTAAAATTTACCAGCACAGTAAATTGCCTAGATGAATTTAGCAACGTCTATATGTATACACTTGTTAATCCAATTTGAGAAATTTTCGGTCTGGAAAGTTATTGGAACTAAGACAAAAATGTAATTAGGGCTTTGGAATGATTAGGTTTACCGGCTTCAAACGTAACTAATGTTCTATTTGATGCTTTTAGAAACATTTATAATAGTTATTTGGGGCATTTCATTAAAAGTTTTAGTTTTATTTTCGGTTTTTTCTACTCAGAATCACGAGCACAAAAAAAAGTGCCAAAATCTACACATTTTTTTGGCCAAAATTTTTGTTACTTTACTTACAATTTGTATGTATGAAGTAACGGAATGGAAAAGGCAATTTAGAGACACTTTTTTCTCCTATGACGATCTTTATGACTTTCTGCCAAGTTTCTTGCGGCGCATTCTTGGCAATGATGTTCTTTCCGAATGCGCTGGTAGTTTCAAGAAGACATGCAAAAGACCCCTTGGCGGCCAATTTAAAAAATGAAGTTTAAATAAAAAAAGTTTCAACGTACCGACCGTAAATGATAGTAGACAGCAACCCTTTCTTAATTTTCAAAAAATCATTTAAAAAAAAAACTAAAACCAGAGAAAAAAGTTGAGTGTACCTACAACTTTTAATGAAATGGCCATTACATAGTTCTATCTTAATCGATGATAAATATATTCAGGACATAGTTGTAGATCACTATCACTACATAGTATAAAATAAAGTCGCTTTTTCTGTCCTCATGTCCGTATGTATGCTTATATCTTCAAAACTACACAACGGTTTTTGATGCGGTTTTTTTTAATAGATAGAGTGATTCAAGAGGAAGGTTTATATGTATAATACATGCATAATATACCGTGCGAAGCCGGGGCGGGTCGCTAGTAATAAATAAACGCTTCTCATTTTAGTGAAGTGTCCTTTTTTCATTCATTTTCCGTTACTTCTCCATAGACACTTCTGGAATGGATAAAATCAATAGTGCACGTAATTCTGAGCAGAACTGCCATCGAAGTTGTATAATTCCACAAAAAGGGCGAGTGTATTTATTTTCAGAAGAATGCCCTTTTCGAATATAACTAGCGACCCGCCCCGGCTTCGCACGATGGCAATCCGTGTCCGCATCCAGGGATAACATCTTAACACGACTACACCCGCACAATTAACTTCACTACAAGTTTCAAAAGGTCTTACCTCAGGGAACCCTGCGGAAACTTGTACGGTCACATAGTTTCAGTTCGTAAACTTTTGAAGGGTTGAAATTCAAAATTATTTTTTTTTGTAAACTCGCCGTCAAGAGCTCTTTTACATGTCTTTTTTGAAACTACCAGCGCATTGAATTTGATTACGTACCTAAATACGTACTGTAGATAAAACGTTAGCTCTTCACGTGATGAACAGAAGAGACAAAAAATCTAAAAACTGTTGGAAATTCTTTCATCGGTTCTAAGTATCCACAGCCAATATTTTATAATATCATCCATGTACAGATTTTCGACCCTCTTCAGCTTTATTATGTATAGATGACACAGTTATCAACTTACAGACGAGCTGTCTCGCACAATTGATTGCAAAGTAGGCTGTTTTTCCTTATGACTCCCCAACCGATTCAATGAATTATTTAACATTAATTAATTTTAATTATTTATTATTGGACCAGTTGGAAATAATTAAGTACAATAATAGTGGTTCAATAATTAACGATCAGGTGAACTTGGTTTCATCGCCTTTATTGCGTGTCCATTTTGATGAATATTATATATTTTTTTGTTTTCGCTGTAGTCGGATTTTTTTTTGAAGGTAGTAGTTTGCGTACAAAAAAATCATAAGTAAAAGGGAAGTTTGGGAAAATTTAACGTAGGCACATTAAGCTTATTTATACGGTTTCGAATCAATACGACGTTGGTTACAGTTGTGCTCATTAAACTTTGATAATGATTGATCGAAACGCGTCAGTGTTTGTGTGGTGTAAGGGATAAGTAAGTTTGTGGGATTTATGTGTGTTTTATTGGCTGTGTAGTGCATTATATATTTCACACAGGCTTGGTTATCTTGCACGTAAGTAGCGGAGTAGTAAGGTAAATTTTTTGTTCATTAAAAGCCTATTTGAATAAAGGTAGGACTTCAATCCCCATAATACCTGCCTAAGCTTTGCCTTCCGAAGTGCGGCCAGACCTAATGTATTATTGATTTTAGGACACATTTTAAGCTTCCAGCCATTACCGGCGCCTAACCTTGCTGACGGGGCGTCACAAAATTTTATGTTACGGTTTTCCCGCCTTATTCGTTCGTTATTTTTCGTGTGGTTATTTGATTGATGTTCCGGGGAGAGAATTTTCAATTTTTCAACGAACGCTGGGTTTTGACGGCTGCCGTTGAAATGTGGGTTCGAAAGGGAATTGCAGAAATAACGTTTAGCTTTGGTTTAGGCGGCTGGCACGGATATCAGTCAAATGCCATAGTAAGGTCACTTTAACAATACCTACGCATGTTTTGTATCATTTCGGTGTGATTCCTTCTGCTTCTGTGATTGCGTCTGTTTTTTTTAGATTTTTAAATGCCAAAAGATACTTTAGACTATTTAATAAGAAATATCTAAAAGGGAACCAGAAATCTTAAATAGTTTTCGAGAGAGGTCGAATTTCTAAACATACAACGGAATGATAAAATGTACACCGGAATGAAATATAAGTTACAATGGAATGATAAATATACACCGGGATGACAATACTAGCTCACTGGAATGAAATTTCGACCACCGGAATGAAAGTAAAAAACAGGGTTCCACAATCAAAACTACCTATTATTTCCTTCCCTAACTAACTCCCGATAACCAGCTGTTATTACTATCAAGTACTTATTAAGTGTGAGGTGCACCACGTCAAACCTATGAAGGCTATGAAGGTTCATACATAAACCACGTCTACATCCCTTACGGGGTAGACAAAGCCTAAAGTGACAAGACCTAAATGCCACGTTTAGCATAATTCTATAGGTGAAAAGGGGAATCAAAATAATGATGGGCTGCCAGCCGCATCGCCAGTAACACGATTCCTAAGATTGTCGCTCATTTGATTTTCCCTCGATGGACTTTTACCATCTGCGCTAGAACAGAAGCAATTGGCATATTTTTCGTTTTTTCTTTACTCCCAGACCAGCATGGAAGAGTTAATATGCTATAGTTAATATTGTGTAACTTATTTTAATCTAATTATAGTTATAAATAACAAGATACACGATGAATGGAATATTTTCGAGCCGAGATAACTGTCGAGTTCGAACCGGGTTTCATTAAAATTTACAATTAGCCGACCTTTTATCTCACACTTTGTCATTTGCTTTGTTTTGATTATGACAATTGCATACATACATACATATATCACGCCTTTGTCCCTTAAGGGGTAGGCAGAGCCCAAGGTAACAAAACCTTAAAGCCACGTTTAGCATGATTAAGGGCGTATAGCTGGAACTAGAAATCAAAATAGTGATGGGTTGCTAGCCGCATCTCATTACATGATTCCTAAGACTTTCGCGCATTCCCTCGATGAACTTTTACTATGCGCGGGAACATAAGCAACTGGTAAATTCTATGATTTTTCTTTACTCCCAGACCAGCATGGATTTGGTACCAATGTATGAAAATACAATTTTAAATTGTTGTATCTTCACTTCATTAAATTTATGTATGTATAACTCTTTATTGTACATAAAACACAAGAAAAAGATGAAATACAGGACAACACACATGCACAAAGGCGAACTTATCCCTAAAAGGGATCTCTTCCAGTTAACCTTTGAACGATTGACAGGGTATAAGTATTAAGCAAGAGTAGACACACAGAAAAAGTAAAAGAACCGATCGAAACCTAAAATAATCCTAAATGTCTAAATTTTAAATAATGTAAGATATAATAATAAACTACACATAATAGATAAATACGATAAACTAATACACGATAAATAAAATATACTACATAATATATAAATATATACATACACACACAAGTTACAAAACACATATTATCACATTCGTTTAAGAGAATCCATCGAGCCAGTACCCCTTCAAATTTATTGACGGTTCCAAGAAAAATGTAAGTACCCACAAGTAATAACAAACCCGAGGCATAACATCTGCCTGGAGAGAGTTATCTATTGTGACCACTCTCATACGTCCATCGATTGTTTAAATAAAGGTCCTACTAAGGGTTACTAAGGGGTACTAAGGGTTGCCTAATACTTATGTCCTGTCAATCGTTCAAAGGTTAACTGGAAGAGATCCCTTTTAGGGATAAGTTCGCCTTTGTGCATGTGTGTTATCCTGTATTCATCTTTTTCTTGTGTTTTATGTACAATAAAGAGTTATACATACATACATACATACATATTTCACAAATTTTTAATTTTAGAGGTATCATCTCTACGGATCCTTAATAAAGAGGTAGTGAACAGACACACGGACAATGAACCCTACATTTAACATTTCCCATAACCCCTTAATCATAACAATAAACAACACCATAGTCCAAAACCAGACAAAACGCCGTCCATTGAAAGTCACTAAAATATCGGCAAGATAACCTCGCGACAAATTGTAAACAATAATTGACTACTAATTAAACTGGGGCTTATCAGCCAGTTATCAGAGAGGCGGGGCTGGGTCGGGTCAGATATAAATAAATTAAAGTGCGCATTACTAGGCAAATGACATAGCATGATGAAATTCCCATCAAGACTAATTGATCTAAAACTTTCACAGTTGTTATATCTCGTTTTATTCTAGCAAGATTTGTTTAACTGATACCCACACATACATAAATCACGTCTTTATCCCTTACGGGGTAGACAGAGCCTAAGGTAACAGGACCTAAAGGCCACGTTTAGCATGATTGTGGGCGTATGGGTAAGGGGAATATCAAAATAGTGATGGGTTGCTGGCCACATCGCCTATATAACATGATCCGTAAGATTTTCGCTCAATTCCTTAGATGGGCTTTTACCATCTGCGCTGGAAGAGAAGCAACTGGTACATTCTATGTTTTTTCTTTGCTCCCAGACCAGCATGGAAGAATTAAATGATTCCTTGTCTATAATCATAAGGCGCGCTAAACATATATACCCATATTTAAACCTATGTTGAAGGAGCACTATCTGTCATCTTGTGCATGAATATTGTAGCTGGCTTTTTCAGGTACGTGTGTGTGTCTATTTATATCTCCATTTATTAAAAATGTGTGTTTCATGTATAATGTATTATGTATTTTCACTACTTAGTTAGTATATTAATGTATATTCTCAATTGCACCACCTGCTCAGATCTGTTCTTTTCACCAGTCCATTATGGTTGCCTGGTAGAGATCGCTCTGTAGCGATAAGGCCGCCTATTGTTACCTAGTAACATTATGTATACCGTTTTTTTATTTAAGTTGTTATAATGTGGTGCGTTGCGAACTCTTTGCCTTTTTTATGACATTTATGTTTTTATAATTTGAATTTGATTTTGATATGACTTTTTGTCAGTTATAGTATTTTGCTGGATGGTATTATATCGAATCTTGAGCTGAGGAACTGCTTTTCATTCAGATACATTCTTAACTATACGGTTCACTCACTTTTATCCGCTTCATGGTGTTCAATAGAGTTATTGTATTGTATTGTATTGTATTGTCATTAAATTGCTTAAAATAATGTAAATATGACGACATTGTTATCATCTCAATACATAATACAAACGATACAATAATCCTCCAGTTGATTTTATTGACATAAGATAGAGATAACAGAGATTAGATATAGATATACCTCCTAGTCTCGAACGTCAATCAAAATGACGGATAAAACAATATTGGCTATATAATATATATTAGAAAAGAGAGAGTGAAGAAGTATGGAAGGTGTAGCACTGAAAGATAGAATAAGAAACATTGTGATAAGGGGCCGTGCTGGTGTGAAAGAGGATATACAATACAATACAATACAAATATTCTTTATAGCTGTTGCCCGCGACTCCGTCTGCGCAGAATTCGCTTATCGCTATCCCGCGGGAACTATGCAATTTTCCGGGACAGAAACTATCCTATGTCCTTCCTCGGAACTCTAACTATCTGTATACCAAATTTCAACTAAATCGGCCCAGCGGTTTAAGCGTGAAAAGGTAACAGACAGACAGACAGACAGACAGACAGACAGACAGACAGAGTTACTTTCGCATTTATAATATTAGTAAGAAAAACACACACGTTCCCTCCTGGCCATGAACTGTGGGCGTTGCGGGAGCACTATCGTGTCAACCGCGGTAGGGGTAGACAGAGCCTATGGTAAAAATACTTTACTGGGTTTCGTAACATTTTCGCCTATTCTCGATGGGCTTTGGGTGGTATTATTATAACTATTATTATGCTGTACTCACATCATCACTATCTTCGTCGGTCATGCTGACGATGGCCATGCTCATGTTGACGCGCATGGTGAAGGCCAGCAGCATGGCTAGGAAGAGCAGCAGCGTCTGCGCATGCCTCACGCCCAGGCCCTCTGCAAACAATAGTTTAGTTTAGTTTAGATTTAGATTATTTATTCATTCAATAAAAATTACATCATATTGTCAAGTTAGAAGAATTGAGATTGAAATCGTCAAGAGTAAATAAAATAAAATTAAATAATACAAATCAATTGAATATTAAAAAAATGGCAAAATCAAAAACAATAAGGAACAATTATCGTCACTGCTTATAAATAATGAAATAATAATAAAAGGGTTACTTTAATATATAATGTCAAAATGAATCGAAAAAACAATGCAATTAAATAAATAAATCAAAATGTCATATCCAGAAACTCATTTACAGAATAAAATGGTTTTTTTAACAAAAGGTCTTTCAGTCGCCGCTCAAAATGTTTCGTCATTTTGTTTTTTTGTTTTTGGTCATTATTGTTTGTTTTAGTTTGGTCTAATTTAGTCTAGTTCAGTTTAGTTTAGTTTGGTCCAGTTTAGTTAAGTGAAGTTCAGTCTAGTTTATTATTCGTTAATGAAATTAAAAAAATATTAATAGTAGTATCTGGTTGAAGATAATTTATATCTTACAAGAATTATATAATTTACTTACATGAGACTATAATTAAACTTAGTAAATAATCAGTTAGTTGAGAGCGAAACATAAAAACAGTAGAAGGTAGTTATTAATAAAAAAAAATACGTCGCCAACCGCACATTTTACACAGTCGACAGAAAATTATTTCTGATTTATGCAGAAGGCACTCTGTTTTATTACATAAAAGAATCGCGTCTATATCCCTCACGAGGTAGACCGAGCCAATTATAGACGAAAATTAATTTCTTTATATCGTTCATTATTTTATTCGCTCACTTAGTCACATCACTATTTAACATTCGCCAAAAACTGACAATACTGAAAGTGTCATTTTACTGCTGTGTTCTATTTCCCAGACTAGCTAGATTTCATTTTTATGTATGTGTATGTGTGTATGTATATGTATGTACCACAAAAAAATACCGAGCAAAGCACGGGACCCGGTGACTTAATAAATTAAATATTTAGGTAGTTATTGATTATTGTAATATCGTATTTATAACTAGCTTTTGCCCGTGACTTCGTCTGCGTGAAATTAGTATTGCGGGTAACATCTACCCCGTAGACGTAATTTATGTATTTATGTATTTCTAACGCTACAACTGTTCATAAGATCAAAGGGTTATTGGAAAATGACATTAGGTTTAGCGAATACAGACGTTAATGAACACATCGATACATACATACAGACATATAAAAAACCGGTCAAGTGCGAGTCGGACTCGCGCACCGAGGGTTCCGTATCATTATCTATAAATATCTAAAACCAGTGTAAGCAGAGCCCTGTTCCAAAGCAAAATGTACGCAGTGTGGGGTTACTTTATATTGGTCACTGCTATATACAGACATACATACACATTTACGGTTTTCGCAATTATTCTTTAATCTGTGCTATAAGACCTACCTTCATACCAAATTTCAAGATTCTGCGTTCACGGGAACTACCTTGTAGGTTTTGATTCCCTTGAGAGTTGAAAATTTGCGGAAATTTGCGGCATAAACGGCTGTATCTTTTGATTGCGTTGGCTTAGAAGTTTGATTTTTTCACAGCTTCAAGGGAAGACCTGAGTAATTGATATAAATTTCAGCTTCATACCTCCACGCGTTACTGAGAAAAAGGGTCGTGACAGACGGACGGACGGACAGACGGACAACAAAGTGATCCTATAAGGGTTCCGTTTTTTCCTTTTGAGGTACGGAACCCTAAAAATGATAAAATCTACCTTTTTGTGTTGCACAGCTCTTCCAAGATCGTTAGCACTCTATTTCTAATGAATTTATTTAATGTAACACGAACGTTCTACTGATTTATTATATATAGATTTACAATATTCACGGTTATTTACATAAGAATCAATTATCAACGGGCTTAAGACCGCCACCTTTAGTGAGCTCACGGTATTTTGACGCAGAATGCTTCGCGATTGGGTGACTAAAGAATTTTTGGTTGGAGGGTAGTGCAGCGTGGATCGCGTACGGTCTACCCTCATTTTTGGACGACTGCGACTGGCTGTCGCTATTAATGCTAAACATGGCGTAGGTCTTGTTACCTTGGGCTCTGTCTACCCCGTATGTGATGACGTGTTTTATGTTTGTTTGTGTGTATGTACCCTGTTATAGAGATGATTAACATTGAACCCTAAAAGGGAAAGTTTTCTTAATTTCATTTAAATATTAATTGTTTTGATGTTCGGTACCATCTCTGAAAATATCGGTTCTCAGCCAATTTGTCAGCTCCATAACATACATACATAAATCACGTCTTTATCCCTTACGGGGTCGACAGAGCTTAAGGTAACAAGACCTAAAGGTTACGTTTAGCATGATTGTCGCGTAAAGATGGAAAGGATGGGTTGCTAGCCGCATCGCCTATAACATGATTCCTAAGATTTTCGCCAATTCCCTCGATGGGCTTTTACCTGCGTGGGAAGAGAAGCAACTGGTACATTCTATGTTTTTTCTTTATTCCCTATAATTTACAATAGTCCTATGCTTTTAATTGATGTCATTAGACAAATCTAATGACTGTCGTTAAGTTAGCCTAATTAGAATGATCAATTTTGGTTTTAACATTAATACTGAACAATTTAATTTGAGATAAATACGTTAACCTTAATAGGTTAATCTATTAAAAAAAAGATAATTATTTGACCTTAATCCATTATTAATTTTATCAACGTACACTATCAAAAGTCCTCTGTAACACGTTCAAAACTGACCGATATGTACATAATGACTAACATTCCTACAGTAGTCTTTAGGTGAGGACCAAAAAGTTACACACCGTTAAAGTCGCTTTAGTGGGGTAATTAAAATTCGCTAGCTTTTTCCACTGTGACACGAAAATTTGTCATACATTTGTATGGATAACTTCTCGCGCAAAGAATCGCAATCGCAGTTCAGCGCGGGAATGCTGCCTGTGCGATGGACGCCCTGCCAAGAGGCCCACCTCTGTTTTGTAATTAATTTTAAAGTTTACTAGTTGACCCAGCGTACTTCGAATAGAATAGAAGAAAGAATAGAAGAAATTTTTATTCACCAACACAAAAAAATTTACAAAAATTCAAAAATTACAAAGTAGAATTAGATGCGGAGGTAAAATGGAAGGGAGACTCAGCGAGGTCGCTGTTTTTCAGTTACTTTTCAGGTACTTTGTTCCGCCTTAAATTTGAAAAATGCCTTTGTAAGTGCATCTTTATACTAATCAAGGAATAATGTGTAGACATGCTAAATTTAATGTCTGTAACTTTATTAGTACAACATTTCGGAATTTTCCAATCCCGTGGGAAAATCGGGATAACAAGTATCCTAATGTCCGTCTCCTGGTTCTAAGCTACCTCCCTACCAATTTTCAGCCAAATCGGTTAAGCCGTTCTTGAGTTATAAATAGTCGTATTTTTATCCCGTGGGAAAATCGGGATAAAATGTATTCTATGTCCGTCTCCTGGTCCTAAGCTACCTCCCTACCAATTTTCAGCCAAATCGGTTTAGCCGTTCTTGAGTTATAAATAGTGTAACTAACACTGCTTTCTTTTATATACCCGTATATAGATTTAGTTATTTTAATTTACCAGTAGTTTTAGTTTTGTAATTTTATTTTAAGTATCTGTTTTTTTACACCTTATTTCTAATACATTAATTAAATTGTACAACATTATGCAATCAATATTTTATTGAATCAGGCGTTACACTTTGCGGAGGTCCGTTTCGATGAACAAAACATATTTATACTTACCACTCACGTGCATGCAAGATAACCAAGCCTGTCCGAAATACATGTTTTATTTTGTTCGCTTGAAAAACATATATTTGGCACAGGCTCGGTTATCTTGCACATGAGTAGCGGAGTAGTAGGGTAAATATTTTTTGTTCATTAATACGCAATTACTTGGTGCTTTTTTAGAATAATACCTACTCGTGCACCATGAATGACAGTTCCATCTGTAAAAATACAACTCACACATAATATTTCTCTTTATTTCTTACTAGCCTTTCGTCCGCAGCTTCGCCCGCGATAAATTAATTTTCCCGTAGCAAAAGGTATTTTCCCGCGGTAAAAAGTAGCCTATGTCACTCAGTGATAAAGTAGCTTTGTAACGGCAAAAGAATTTTTGAAATTGGTCCAGTAGTTTCGGAGGCTATTCAATGCAAACAAACAAACAATCAAATTTTTCCTCTTTGTAATATTATAGTATAGACAATAATTAAATGAAGAACACGGGTCACGTGTTTGTGTAGCTCACGTTTAAAACAAACCCGTGGCTAATTTACAAAGTGTGTTTTTTTTACGAGTATGTTAGAGAGGCCAGACCACTATACACAGACACCCGCAGCGCTTTACGCGATGCCAGTGCGTTGTCGGCCCTGCAGAAAATTGTACACTCGCCTCTTAAAGGCACCCAGGTCGTAACTCGATGGGAAGACCCAACAACGAATGAACAACGAACGGACAACGAGAATTACCAGTGTATTTTGTTTAGTAATTCTCATGAACACCTGCAGTACCATTAGGACTGCTTGTGCGTTGACAGCCTTGCAACGAGTGGTAGATGCCTTTGAATTAATTAAATAATGTCAAACAATACATTTCTCCAACAAGACCCCTGGCTACGTGTAAAAGATTCCTAAGATTTCCGCCTGCCGTTCCCTCGATGAGTATCTTACATACATACATAAACCACGTCTTTATCCCTTACGGGTAGACAGAACCTAAGGACAATACCTCAAGGTGGAAAGGGAAATCAAAATAGTGATGGGTTGCTTGCCGCATCGCCTATAACATGATTCCTAAGATTTTCGCCCATTCCCTTGATGGGCTTTTACCATCAGCGCGGGAAGAGAAGCATCTGGTGCATTCTATGTTTATTATTTAATCCCAGACCAGCACAGGCATATTTCTACCTTAATATTTTTTAATTTACGTGCACAAAATCGTGGGAATCAAAACAATTAAGGTACTTTCCTATGACATTGTAACTATAAAATCTCGCAAAAAGTTAAATCTTACAACACAGGGTAACATAGTCCGCAAATCACAGATCAGCTTTTAACAACTTTATTTTACATCGGATTTCTAAATTTCTAAACGACATTGAAAATTAGAACAGAAAAATCCGAAAAGTAAATCTATGGCCGGGAATCGAGCACGGATCCTCGTCATTCCGTGACGCGTGCTATACCGTTACACCATCCATAGCAGGTGGGTATGGGTAAGCCTTCGAATTTTTCTAGCTGTCACGTGACCTTACTATGCGAATTTTGTGTCGCCAAGCGTCATCTGTTTGAGTGATGTGTCTGTACGACACAATTACGAACTTTAGTGGAATATCTACTGCTCACCAGGGACGAGAGAAGGCGCTGTTTTTCATTTGATAGTATCGAATTTCTAGCTCATTTATGTGAACGGAAAAGTCCGGCGTGTGAGAGTAAGACAGCTGGTGAATGTCACTGGCACAAGAGGTATTCTAATCATAGCCCTCTAGGCAACGTATCTGCAATCCTTTAGTGTTGTGGGTGTAAGGGTGGTGCTAGCTTACCATAAGTTGACTCACTTGCTCGCTTGCCTTCCTTGTCGTATAAAAAAAACGACGTGCGATTTTTATTTTTTACTAACTTTCTTTTCGAGATTCTCAATTCGGTTGTATTTTTTTTATGTTTTTCAACATCATTTTATAATGATATTTTTTTAATGACTAGAACTTTTTTTTTATAAAAACTAGTTTGAAAAATATTATAGTTAATACTTACTCGGTCTCACATTCTCCACTTCTTTTATGCTCCCCATGTTCACAGTTTTCAAAAACGTCGCCAAGTTTCCGAGATCACAACAAAACGTCCAAGTTGCGCGCTGATAGCAGATATCATAATCCTATGTAACACGGGTGCCAGTCAGTCGGTTGATACCACTTCTGTACGCTCTGAGATGTATCGGTGCGGCTTGTGCGGAACAAGAAAGCTGTGGAGTCGTGTTCATATTAAAAATTGAAAAAAAAAAAATTTTGTTTTAATTTTTGTAGCCTACTACAACTATATTTTTTGTTTTCTATAGGAAATAATAAAACAAAATGTTTTGATAAAAAAATTACAAACAATTCACGAGCTAGGACCGACGAGCATGTACGAAGATATTGATGAATGTGGATGAAGCGGAAAAGACATGTCAATATATATAGTCTCTGCCTACCCGCGGTAAATAAACCTAACGGCATGTTTGTATCAATTCAATTGAAAGCAAGTAAAATCATCGACATCTCTTTACGTGATAACGTCTTATAAATCGATGAACGCCGGCTGCACTCACAAAAAGCGTGACTCATTGCGTAACGTTCCACGTGACGTCAGAGAACAAGCGATAGAGAGGCACGATCTTCTCGCGTGACGTCAGAACTAGCAGTCCGAATATGTTTCTTTAATAAGTTATCACGTACAACTATCGTTCGTTAACCGACTTTGCCGACGATCGATTTTTTCCGCTTACGTTTTATTTGAGGCCTAATTATAACCGTGGAAATGAAACAGAGTATAAAAAACTTGTATTACAAGATAGAGCAAAGTCATTGTAGCGATGTAATTTTTTTACAAATTCTAAATCAATATCCATTCTACACCCGACCTTGTTTATAAATTGAATTAAAAAAAAAGACTAGCTTTAGTGTTTTGGTTTTGGCGCGACACTGGCATAAGGAAAACGATGATTGTGAGCTAGCAACGTCAACAGAACTACCGAAGGAGGCTGCTCGCGTATCGTATCGTCCCTTTCACTCTCCAATTAATGTCTATTAGTGAAAGCGGAACAGCACAAATCGAACTTCGAAAATCGATGGAGTATTTAGGCTAGTTGGTAGGGCAAACTCGTTTTTGCAGTTTACGAGAATACAACTAGAATTTTACTCTCGTGATGACCTTAAACAGGACAAGTGATTCCAGTTTGATATCGGACGTCTGTCATTGGTTATGGAATATGCACCAGAGATATGTACAGTCGAGCCATTTGATTCCTTCATCATGAAACTACCGTGAGACTTAGTCATAATGATTACACATAAACGGATACCTCACGTATAAAAACTCGAGTGATGCTCGACATGTTTCGGACTATTTCGTAGTCCTTCCTCTCGGAGCGCTCGCCCCGGCGGCAGCGAAACGAACACTGCGCGCTAGCGCTCTGTTCGCGCGGCTGCTCGACGCAACTGACAGCGGCGCACAACTACCCTCGTTTTCATCGTCGTTTTTATTACTGTCAAAATGTAGGGCAGCACACAACACTGATCACGTCACTCCGTAAACGTTCGCTCACACTCACCGTTTGGTCAATATTTAAAAGTTTTCCAACTCGGGGGCACCGACCATCCGCTATCCCGGTTGAAATTGGGATACCGACTTATTTCAATGGCTTCACGTACTTTCCGCGGAATGATAAACTTTTCTCTCGCCATTCGGTTCTATCCACTGTAGAACGTTCTCGCAGTAACCGTCACATGATTTTCCTTGTCAATTAATTTACTGTGGGAGGAGCACAGGTCAGGAAACAATTTGTCCGATGGTACATACCTCATTTTTCGTTTCACAAAAAAAAAACTTTAAGTGCTGGTAAATTCACAGGCTTCCAAACTTTTCACGTTTAATTTGACTAATTTACCTCTTCAATAATTAGCTCCACAGTGGCCATAGCAACAAGAGTCAGATGATGAACCTACCCGCGATATTGTGTTTTTTTTATTGGCTAGTTTATATTGGCATCGTAGACAAGACAGAGTGTTAATATGGTATTCTGGCCCAAGCCTTACGGCCACCATTAAGGGAGAATTAATGAACGAATAATATGGTATTCTAGAACACTGTATATCCTAAGTTTCAGCTTTAGTTGTTTTCTAAAAGAAAACTCCATTGCTCTTTTGTTCGGAGAGCATGAGATTTAAAAAAAATCTAATTGCTTTTACCATTAACCTGTTAAATTTAAATTATTGTTATTTTATCCACATCATAACTTAGCCTAACTTAAAAAAAAAACATTTTACATACAAGCTGTTTAGCTGACTGTTATTTTTGTTAACTGTACCTGCATATACATACATACATCACGTCTTTATCACTTACGGTGTAGACAGAGCCAAAGTTAAAGACGCAAAGGCTACGTTTCGCATGATGATTTAACACAATTTTTAAATTTAATGATACTCCTAGATTCCACTAACCAAAGATGTCATGCTATTGTTATAAAAACCTGCAAAAAATGTGGCAAAAAACTGACTTTGACCCGGCAATCTATTGACTGTAGTTAAACCAGAACACCATTGTGCTAGGCACATTGATCTTACTTAACTGTAACAAAAACCGACCATAAAACCGACTTTTTCTGATGTTAAAACATCTGATTAGATCTTTAATAATGCCTTTTGTTTTGTCTAATATAGAATTTGTTTGATAGAATGATCGTTTAATAGAAAACGATCGAAAAATATTTCAAAAAATTCTGAAAATATTTTACACTAGTGGTTGTCCGCGACTTCGTCCGCTCAGAATTCGCCTATCGCTAAAATTATCGTTTAATAGAAAACGATCAAAAATATTCTAAAAAATATTTCAGAAAATATTTTACACTAGCGGTTATCCGCGACTTCGTCCACTCAGAATTCACCTATCTCTAGAATTATCGTTTAATAGAAAACGATCAAAAATATTTCAAAAAATATTTCAGAAAATATTTTACACTAGCGGTTTTCCGCGACTGCGTCTGCGCAGAATTCGCTTATCACTATACCACGGGAACTATGCAATTTTCCGGAAAAAAAACTATCTTATAACTATCTCTGTACCAAATTTCATTAAAATCGGTCCTGTTTTTAAAATCTGAAAGCGTAACAGCCAGACAGACATACAGACTGTTACTTTCGCATTTATAATATTACTAGCGATAAACTTTTCAGAATAGGTTAAGTAAGGTTTATTGTTAAATTTTCCTTATAAGGCGATGGTTTCACTATAAATTCAGTTTAGACCAAACGATCGTTCGACCAAATATTAAAATTGTACCCAATAAAAATATTAATATTGTATATTATATATTGTATTTATATATTGTATTATTAATATTGTATTAATTGTCATTGTATTGTTACCTTGTAATATTCTGTATACCTTTTTCTGTTTTGGTTGTTGTATATGTGGTGTTCAATAAAGAGTTATTGTATTGTATTGTACATTAGACCTGATTAGACCAAACAATTATTCGACCATCTGACAGACACGCAATTTTTTTAACGGGATAGTGAAAAATTAATTAAGCACAGACAAAGACGCAGGCTAAAGAGAGTAAGTCATAAAACGCGGAAACTAAGTACCTACTTGTTATGACTGTTGCACATTTTAAGAACGCTGTTAATGTGCGCGGGGCATTAGCGTCGCACAGATATAAATTAAGTGACACAATACTTGTGTAAAGGTATACAATATGTGATATTGTTAGTGTCTTACTACCACATACATACATAATAATATAACTGACTTAAAAAACTTCTGTAGGATCTGTCACTGTACCCTGTTATAGAGTACAGTGACATTAATCTTGACATTTAATTTTGAATGAGTTTATTACATGTATAATAATTATTCTTTTTTCCATTCTGGTACCTCATTTATTACTATTTTTGTTATTTAGTTATGTTTTGGCAATATTTTCACATTTTGTGATTTTATATTTACTTTTGACATTTTAAATTGCTTTTAGAATAGGTTTTATTAAAATTATTATTATTTTCTCTTTTTACGTACCCGTGACGATCTTTTTGTGAATCTACATTGACATTTCATTAAGGTTTATTTTTGTTTGTTGTTATTTTGTTTTAATTTGATTTCAGTTATTATTATTATTACTAGTTTATTACAATATTGACGATCCCTTTGTGAATTACTTACGTTTGACATTTAATTGTACTTTTAAAAGGGTGATAAATAAATCTAATCTAATCTATACTAGCTGTTGCCGTCTCCGTCTGCGTAGAATTCACGTATCGTTATCCCGGGGGAACTATACAATTTTCCGGGATAAAAACCGTATGTCCTATCCCGGGACTAAAACTATCTCTCTACTAAAATTCAGCCAAATCGGACCAGCGGCTTAAGTGTGAAGAGGTAGGTAACAGACATACCGACAGTCAAAGTTACTTTCGCATTTATAATTTTTTTACGAATTATCACTTCTGTATTGGCGTTGGGGTGATTGTCGGCAGGGCGTTTAGGAAGAAAGGGGAATCATAATAGTGATCGGTTGCTACCCGCATCGCCTATAACATGATTGCTAAGATTTTCACCCGTTCCCTCGATAGGCTTTTACCATCTGTGCGGGAAGACAGCAGCTGTTACATTGTATTCTAACGAACAAAAAATTTTCCTTGCTACTCCCCTACTCATGAGTAGCGGAGTAAGAAGCAAGGTAATTTTTTTGTTCGTTGAAATGGACCTCCGCAAAGTAACGCCTGATTCAATAAAACATTGTATTCTATGTTTTTTCTTTGCTCCCAGACCAGAATTGAAGAGAAACAATACGTTATAGGTATAATAAATTAAGTTTATTTTGAAGAGTATTATTATTTTAAAAAACTTTGTCTCTGTTCCAGTGAAACAACATCATAAAACACACATCTGCCATTTTATTGACGTTTTGAACAAACATTTTGAGCAAATACTTTAATTCAGATAAAAGAATAACTGTTTTAGATTGCTTTAATACATTTACTAGCGAAACAGCACTTTTCTTAATTATATTTGTGTTTTAATTCATAAAAATATAATATATAGATCATGTAGCAAGTATACTTAAAAAATCTCTTAATATGACTATTTTTGACCGACGATACAAAAAAGAGGTTCTCAATGGGACGCGTATGTTTTATTTTCTAATATTTTCAATAACAGGATATTGACAAATCAAATCAAATCATTTATTTGTGAACAATAGGTAAGTACTTCTTCTTTTTTAATTATGGCCCCATCAATCGATGCGATGATTCCGCCAATGTCAAAGTGATAAATAAGTATTCAAAAATCTTGTGACAAAAATGTCGGCAACGTTGTACGGCAGAACACGGTCAAAAGACCCCTTCTGTCGGGCTCTTAGCCAACTGATAACGATATCCCTCAGAATCTGCCAGGAAATCATTAACCGATGCCCAGGGTGCACCGGACCAAGCACTGCTCTTCTACGCAGCTCTTGATCACACGCGGAGGTAACCCGACTCGCACCCCATGAAAACCTCTAGTTTTACAGAAGTAAATGACAAGACTCGTTTCAACTTAGATGATCGAAACTGACAGAAAAACGGCCAGTAAACATGCAACCTTGCTAATACATTGGTACTGTTGCATTTGTAACATTTAGACAGTGCACAGTTTCAAATGGACTTGAGAAAAGAAACGCAAGCTGTCTCAAAATAAAGTGCAATCGATTCTACTCTCGATTCTGAAGAAACTACTTTCTGTTCAGTTAATTAATTAACACCTTGTATATTAGTTGTATAAGTATAATCTATAGTTTCCCTGTTCTGAACCAATTGCACTGATAAATGTACTTATCAATATGGAAGGTTATCCTCCTAGAGGGGCGGCTATTATCATTACCCTCGAGATACTATTATCAAAACAAACAAGTTTAAGAAATTATATAAAAGTTCTCTATAGCAAGGACAGTAAGAGTCAATTTTACTGTAACAACACTTTTCACAAATGTCACTGGTATTATGTTTTCTTAAATTGCTTTTACCTAATGTTTTACAGGATGTTGGATTTGAAAATTTCCGTTTGTAGCTGAAGAAAAGTTTTTATTACATACATACATAAATCACGTCTTTATCCCTTACGGGGTAGACAGAGCTTAAGGTAACAAAACCTAAAGGCCACGTTTAGCATATTTGTGAGCGTGTAGGTGGAAAGGGGAATCAAAATACTGATGGGTTGCCAGCCGCATCGCCTACATGATTTCTAAGATTTTCGCCTTTCTCTTGACAGCCTTTTTTTATTGCTCCCAGACCAGCATGGCAGTATTGTAGGTAACTTGATTTGTATCTGTATTGTATAGTTAATGAAACCAATTTAATTTTTTTTTATCAATAATTTTATTATTTTATTTACTATTTCATTTGTGAAACCTACAATATTCTTATAATTATAATGTCATAGGATTCCTGTCACGATGTCACTTTAACTGAGATCTGTCCGTTTATGTGCTTTTACTGCACTGGCAAGCAAAAAAACGGGTCACATTTCATTTCATAAATTTCATATAAAAATGTTCATACACTCAAAATAAAATTACGATGTCTTTTCAATTTTCTTCTCCAAAGTCCCATCTGAAACAAACATTTTAATAGTGCATTACAGACCTAGGGCGGTGAACTCGTAACTGTCCCAGATCGCAGGTGTTGGTGGCCCGAACCGAAGGCGAGGGCCATAAATATGCGATCTGGGGCTTTACGAATTACGTCCCGTGGTTTGTATAAAGTTTTACGTCTTGCCTTAGCCAGGAAGTGAGATTTTCTGCCCCTAATATCCCTATTACGGCCTAAGGTGACGTAATAGTTATTTGGAAAATACAGAGTATTAAAATGTTTTGGCCCAGCAGCAAATTCTGCAAAAGCTCACGAAATCCTTTTCAGCTTATATTATAACACGGGCACACGAATATCATTTCACAAAATCTTATTATGAATATCCTAGAGAATGGTGTCTCATTTAGTAAAGGTGCGTACACATAAGTGCGTTTCCAAGTAAATTTCATTAGCGTGAATGTTTGGCAATGTAGCACAGCCCTAATAGCGGGTAGATCTTTTCCAAGGTCGTGCAAAAGGTATTAATATTGAGAGCAAGTTTGTTACATACATACATACATAAATCACGTCTTTATGGCTCACGGGGTAGGCAGAGCCTTTTTGCTATGGTGTGGAAAATGCGCCTTATGCATTCGCCCAGTACGGGTTTACCAGGGGTATGTGGGGCTCTCCTGCGACGGCAGGCATACCCACTAAAACCACACGGATTCCCTATTCAGTCGTATGTGAGGCGTTACGGGAGCACTCGGTGTCACCGCGACGCCCCACGACCACCCCGGGATGGGGTTCTCTCTTCACGGCACCTGTGCAATGCTGGTTTGGGAAATCGGGTAGGCCTAAGGTAACAAGACCTAAAGGCCACATTTAGCATGAGTGTAGGCGTATAACCTAACCGCATCGCCTATAACATGATTCCTAAGATTTTCGCTCATTTCCTCGCAGAAAAATAGATTAAACCCACAACATTACTATGTTGTGTTTATATTATACTATGGTATGCGAAAAATACTAAGAAATCAAGAAGCAATATTTAAATAATCGATATTTAGCAGATCCTCTCTAATTTTATCACATCGAAATATAGGTCGCATTCGCATACCATATGAAGTAACAGAAAACCTAGTTAAAAAAACTCGTAAAGTCGGGATCATTCTATACAATATTTCACACACACACACACACACACACACACACACACACACACACACACACACACACACACACACACACACACAATTTGGAGTCTGATAGAAAGTTCAATTGCTAAACTTGCTTAGTTAAATATCTGTATTTGTAATTCAAACTTTTTAAATGTTTTGAATTATTTTCATGATATTTCTGTAATTAACGGTAATTAACATACACACACATACATATTGCACGGGTAGACGGCTTTCAGTTGTCTGTCCTTATGTATGCTTAGATCTTTAAAACTACGCAACGAATTTTGATGCGGTTTTTTTGAATAGATAGAGTGATTCAAGTGGAAGGTTTAATGTATAATTCTATGCAGACGAAGTCACAAGCAGAAGCTAGTAGCCAAGATTACCTTAAACATTAGTCCAAATATAAGGAAAATTCACAGTACGTTTGTCTGGCCTTTTGCGGCAAACCTAAGACACTCAGATGTGACAAGAATTATAAATTCATACAAACAATTCGGGGAAATACCAATCGGTAAACTAAAGCGTTTATTTGTTTATCATAGTAATTTATGCTCACGAAATAGTTTTTAGGTCGACGTTCTTGTTATCATGTACAACTGGCTTAAGCCCGCGAATTTGTCTGCGCAGAATTAAAAAATGTAGTGGAACTCCTTAAGCCTCTTCATCTGGCCCTGTCACCTTGACTTTAAACCTATCTAGAACCCTTACATAGCAATTTTCATCAACTCGTTCCTCACTCGCAGAGTTCAGTACTTTAAGAATTGAGTATTATGTAGATGTCTCATGTTATTCCTAATCATAAATCGTACTTTTTAAGAGTAAGTATACGTACATACATACAAACCGTCACGCCTCCCATACGGTAGGCAGATACTACTTTGTTCTGCTACGATCCCGACATACCTCTTTCGCTTTATCCACATTCATCAATCTCTTCACACATGCTCGTCGGTTCCGGGTACTCCTGAGTTAACCTTTTTCAAAACGTCTCCTATTTGGTCTCGAAACGTCCGTCTAGGCCTTCCCCTCCCAACGTTACCATTCACACTCCCTATATAGATCTGCTTAGTTAGTCTACTTTCATCCATCCGCTCTACGTGACCAAACGAACTAAGCATACTTTTTTCTATACTAGTCACTATTATCCTCTTTCACACCAGCACGTTCCCTTATCACACTTCCTTATTCTATCTTTCAGTGATACACCTTCCATACTTCTTAACGCTCTCATTTCTACTGCATTTATTCTACTTTAATGCTTCTTTTGCCTTACCCAAGTCTCGCTACCGTACATTAATATTTTTTCTATACTAGTGACTATACTCTTCTTTCACACCAGCTTGTTCTCTTATCATACTACCTTACTAGTAAGAGTATAGTCAAATAATGATAGTACCTGAACAATTCTCTATAGACTCCGTTTTTACAGGCTCGTTCCATGGCTGCTTCACACTCGTGCCGAATATTAAATAAACGGAGTTACAGAAGATATAAATACAAGATGACAGGTAGAATACTTTCCGCCATTCCCCAGCGTCCGTCTGAAACAAGGTCATAAATTAAGAACCTCCTTTTTTTGAAGTCTGTTAAAAATAAACGAAAAGAAACTTTTCTGTTGGTACTTGATGGTTTTTGTCGGTGATAAAGAATGGACATCGGTCTTTGGAAAGAGCGCCGTCCATCAAACATAGTATTTATTAAATGACGTTTAACGTGATGCTGAGTGGGGTCCATTTTACACCATATCGGTACTATTCATTAGTATATTCTATTTCTCCTTGTTTTATATCTACGAGTATCGAATGTGTTTAAATAAATATGTTTCTCTTTCTTTCTTTATTTCTTTCTTAACATCAATAAATACTGCACTTTATGGACTTCATTAGCTTACGTCAAATTAATGAGATGTAAACTTCGGATATCTATAGAGAGCTGTAGAGACTACTTGAAGTAGGATAGCCAAAAAGGAGATTTTCTTTGCTCCGTTAGTAAAAATCCAATTAAAATTTCGCATGACTGACCGTCTAGAAGATCGTCTCTTATTTTTGTAAAGACACCATCTTACTATTAAAAAATTTGGGGGTTTCAACAACTCTATATTATATATTTTCACGGAAATGCGCCCGTCCTCTACGGCACGTACGACTGACATACGTCACATAAGTAGTGTGTGACTACGCTCTGCAAAATGGCCGCCATTAAGGGGGAAAGTGAATTGCACCGAAATTAGCCGCGTCTCTTTCCAAAGACCGATGTCTATTCTTTATCGCCACGCTATACTCGTCTTTATACACAGGAAAAGGTTTGCGAGAAGCAAATACTTAAATGTCACTTTTGAGAAACATTGCTAATAATTTGTTTCAGTAAATAAATGAATCATGCATTGACTTGTAATCGCAAAGCTTCTACGATGGTTGCTTTCTCACCTCGTCTTTGATGATAGCCCCGGCTGCAAGAGGTGCGACGATGGAAGTGAGGTTGGCGATGCAGTTCGTGATACCCAACATGGTTCCGGCAAAGTTGGGAGACATGTCTAAGTGTACCAACTGAAATAGAAAAAAACAATAAAATTTTCAAAAATATATTGGTCCACCTATACGCCTACAATCATGCTAAACGTGGCCTTTAGGTCTTGTAACTTGGGGATAAAGACGTTATTAATGTATGTAATAATAAACTATTAAAAAATACATGGTGTCATTAGATTTGATGATCCGTCAACATATTTAATAATTTTTGTATACCGGGCTTCCTTCGTGTTTTAGCATCAGAAAAAAGTTAAACAATCTTTAATTGAAAAACAGTTTTAAAAAATATGTTGCGATTTCTTTTGTTCTGGTTTTATATTTTCCGGTTGCCGATTTTTAAAACGTGTTTTTCGATAAAAAGTCAGGTCAAAATTGTTTACCTTTTTTCGTATGCATTTTCGAAATAACGCGGCCTAAATATTTGCAAATGATTCTTTGATTTTTGTATTCAATTTCGATTTTTCGTGGAAAATAACAAAGAGCTAATTTTATCAGTTTTTTTAATACGATGGCGACTGTCAGCAAATTAGGATATTTTTTACACAAATCAGCCGCAAATAGGTGGAATCAAGGAACTCGACGTGTTACTCATGAAACTTACTTATTTCTGTTTTCAACCTATCTACTTGGTATGGTATCGTGTCAATTTTGAAAGTCACTGCAATACAGAAGAAAACTAGAAATAATTTAAGTTATTAAGCGTGGATGGGCATTTTTCTGGAAAGAAAGTAATAGCGCTCGTGATTCTGAGCAGAACTGCCACTGAATTTGTATAATTCGAGTAAAAGGGTGAGTGGATTTCTTTTCATAAAAATGGCCAGATGCATAACCATCGTTTTCAGAACGCACCATGAAGCCTGTATAATGTCCCGCGTTGAGACCAACCACCATAGTCAGAAGCCCCACCGCTAGTGTGATGTTGCCAGCGGGCACAAACGCCAGGCCTATGAGGAATATCGCTGGACCAAAGTGACCTGAAAATACATTATATTTTTAAGTGAAAACTTCTTTAGCGGCGTTGAGCACTTTTTGGGATAGGTAAACTCGCGTAAAAAGTTAAACTCACGTCAGATTCTGACGGTCGCGTGACCGAAAGGTAAGACGGAGGGAGTGGTTGCTGCAGGGTCGTAATAAAATTATACGTGCGTTGCTTTCGTCACTCACTCGTATTTTATTGAATCAAGCGTTACTTTGCGGAGGCCCATTTCAATGAACAAAAAAAATTTACCTTGCTATCCGCTACTCACGTGCAAGATGGTTATATAAGCCGGTGTGAAATATATATGTTTTTCATGCAATCCCTCCCTCCACTGCTGCCAATAAATGTGTTTTATTGGCAGCATAAATCCCAGAAACTTAATTATCTCTTACACCACACAAACACTGACGCGTTTCGATCCCTCTAGGGGATCATAATCAAAGTTTAATGAGCACAACTGTTACACATGCAAACCCAAAAATGATTAGATCATTCAATGAACTCACCAATGCTGTTGCAAATTTTTCTAGTAAGGGTCGTACTGAGCCACTTCTTTGCGAGGATGTAGTCAGACAGGAAGCCAAACGGAAAACTGAGCACGTACATGGCGATGTAAGGAAGAGCTGACATCACTCCGTTCTGAAAAGAAATGACTACTTCTTCAAAATCAATATTTATGAGTAAAATTGTCAGTGGAGTCCTTTAAATAAATGTTATTTTTGGTTGTCCAAAACTTGCAGGGTACCTTCCGATGTCAATTTTTTTTTAATGGATCGTATGGTAAATTTAAATCTATTAAAAATCAATGTATTATTAAACGCTCTCACCTAGTCCGTATTAATATTCATAGGAAATATTTTGTAATAAATTAACAGATAATTTACAACTGTAAACTTTTATGGAGGAACAGATTCGTTCGCTTAAATTATTCACTAAACATCATAATGATTACCGCTTTGATGTCCACTCCCAACACTTGGCTCATGTAGCTCGGCATCTCAGTCATGAGGGTCCAGAAGCCCCAGTGGTGGCCGCAGTGCACCACGATCAGACTCAAAAACGGAATGGAGGTGAACAGAGACTTCCACGGTGTCGCGAAAGGCTGGAAGCAAAGTCAGGATGGCTCATATATGGTTTTTATTTTAGGTTTGCCAATGTCCCTGAATATTGACGTGAGTTTATTTAGTCATAGATCCGATGCATGTTGGAGCCATAAGGTATTGGTACACGAAAGAAAGGAGAAATGTTGGTCAAGTTCATGTTTGGATTGAAGTTCTTACGTGAACTCCATAAAACATTTAGAAACAGCTGCTCAAAACAATGCTTCTTATAAGTAACATTTATTTTGTTCTGACTGTCAGGAAATATATTCATGATTCGTAAGAGTATTTTCATGAGAATGTCGGCACTTTAGTAACATTTCGCCGCTAAGGATCTGTTTCACCACTCTCAGTTAAGACCCTGATATTTTAAGTGTCTGTTATCTATGATGTCGTCTCTGTCTATTTTGTAGTAATAAATAGAGAGGCATCATAGATTACTGACACTTGAGATATCAGGAACTTTACAGAGAGTAGTGAGACCCTAAATGTCACTAGATCTCACCTTATGTCCGCCAATATGGCCCAAGGAATTTTGAATGTACAGTCTCTCCTTCTCGCTTATCATTCTGGAAGTTTGAGGAGAGGCTGCTCCTATGAGGAGGTATATCACGGTCCATGCCACACCCAAGGTGCCATTTACGTAGAAGATGGATGGCCAGCCCCAATATTCTGCTAAGAACCCTGCTGACATAAGCTCAGCAGCTGTCCCTAACTGAGCTCCTGAAATTAGAAATGTTGAATTCATGTTAGGCCTTTTTCTAGTTTAATTTCAAACGAAGTCATGAGTACATCATTCAGTGACCCAAACAGCCCTTCTAAATGAGAGGGCACTAATGTTTGTTTCACGAATTCAATGGTGAGTGTTGAACTCCCAATCTTCACTTGGCTTGCGTGGAAACTATAGACCAAATAACTTCTAAGAGGAGGCATGTGCCCAGCAGTGGTGTATTATAGGCTGAAGATGCTGATGACATAAGTAGAATCACTAAATAGAATGGCCAAAACACGTGTAACATGCCCTGATGATTTTTGCGGGTGGTAGGACCTCGTGCAAGTTTCATCCAAATTGCTTCCAAGCAGCACCGCTTGCACAGCTGTTTTACGGCGTGGAGAGTAAGACAGCTGGTGAAATTACTGGTGCAAGAGGTATTAGCCCTCAAGGCTGACAACGAATCCGCAATCCTCTAGTATCACGGGTGTCCATGGGTGGTGGTGCTCGCTTACCATCAGTTGCATAAACTGTTGGGATTCAATCATCATTATGTACCTGCGTAAATTATGGTGCTAAGTCGACTCTTCTCCTCTAAAGGCACCCACTTGCTGATCAAGTTGTGGGTGCACGGGTAGAGGAACCCCTGAGTGAGGCCTTGCAGTGCCCGGCATACGCAAACCAGTTGCCAACCACCCTGTAATAGAAATTGGAATCATTCATATGATAGGACCCTAAAACGGGTCAGTAGGGTAAGCGGAGGGAGAAGGGATATAACTAAAAAATTATGGCTCAGCTTGTTCTAAAAGTAGCTTAGTTATATTTTTAGATATATCCTCCTTCTCCTCCTCCTTTTTTCTGGTAATTTGTTATCGTCATATTTTTTTATTGATTCCTATCCTTTCTGACCCCTTTCCTTTTTTCCTTTCTTTATGGGGTGAGTTGGGATTTGCCTATATTTTAGTGTTTATCGTTTAAACTATGAAACTAAACGACAAATGGGTTTCCCAAAAACACGTTCTGATTCATTTAAGTCAACTTTATGTTTCGTCACTTAAGGTCTACTCTAGATCCCATGGGAATATCGGGATTAAAATTACCCTATGTATCTTCTTTTTAAATTTAAGAGTCCAGCTCTTGTCCGTGGAGTAAGAAATATGTCTAGTAAAGGAATAAATATATATCTGTTTCCAAATATCATGCAAATTCATTCCGCTATCTCGGCATTAAGAACTACTAAATTTCGCTTTTAAAATACAACAATGATTACAATTTTGAACCTTTTGTAAGATGTTCACAAGCTATTCAGAATACACATACTCACATAGTAAGCAGCGGTTGGCAGTAAAATAGAGATGACAGAGTTGCACCCAATACTAATGGTGATTAGGATGCTGCCGCCGAACCTGTCAGCCAGCAAGCCGCCTGGCACCTGCAGGATCACGTAGCCCCAGAAGAAGGAGGAGAGGATAACGCTCTGGATCTTCATGCTCCAGTCGAAAGTCTGAAAAATATTGTTGATGAAGTGAGAGTTGAAATTGACCGAGTCTTGCCGCATGAAATGGGCAACATATCGCCAATGTTCAATGTCAAAATTTTCTAGAATATTTTCGAAGAAACTGGGTATAAGATGAGTCTATCAGCAATCATGGTTCATGCAACTGCGTAGAATCATCAATGGTATGGTAACAGCCTTTACAAAATAAGTGTAACGAATAGTCTTATACTGATTAATTTCTCTCTCCGGACTCTAAAAGAAGCTTAGTCGAATGTGATGGCAATTTAAGTGAAAAATGAAAATGTAAAAGTTTATTGCATAAAAATCTTATAATATATGAAACTGTGACTCTGGATCCTGAGCTAGGAGTCCCTGTGTTACAGAAACCAGGTAAGAAACCAGACTGAGCAATGTGACTAACTACACCATACAAAGTGAATCAAAACAATACAATATACATAAGCAATATACAATGCCAATAAAACCACCTTCTCCTAACTTACACTTTAGTCTAGTTAAATACTATTCCAATTTACCCTACTATAGTACACCTGGGTTTTCTTGAGTGTGTATGAGTAATTTTGTTTATTTCTTCTCTTTAGCCTGTGGTCCCCATTGTGGGGCATAGGCTTCTCATGAGCACGCCAAGTAATGCAGTCTCGTGCCAGTGGCATCTAACCGATTCCTGCTATCTTTGCGATATCGTCAACCTAGAAGGAAAACTGTCTTCCGAACTTTGGGTCTTCGTGGCATCTCCACTTGTGTCATACTGTCTGGAAAATAAACTATCCATTTTTGGCTAGATCTAAAAAAGTTGAACTCACGTTTTCATTGGAACTGCTCGTCATGGCGACGATGGCCATGCTAATGTTGACTCTCATGCTGAATCCGAGTAAAAGAGCGAAGAACAGCAGCACGCACTGCACATGCCTGATGCCAAGACCTGGGTAGACCATTTAAGAAAATGTACAAAATAATTAACAAAGATAAAGATACTGCGTTTTTAACAGGCTTTTTCGACATTGGTGCCAATTTATGGTTGAAATGGGCAGGCTATAGCTGAATGAAAAGAAAAGGCTAAAAGTGTCAAGGCGATGAGGCGATTGCTAAATGATCTAGACAAGTTCCATCCAGAACGACTGGCATGACAAAAGGCCGAGAAGTAAGGGAGTGCTAGAAGAGTTTGAGATAAAAAAGATTCCTGCAATCCCTGTTCCGGTCAGGGCGTCCAGTCTCGGAAATAATTTTACGTCTCGGGACTGAGACGAGATTTTGTCTTCAATCCCGAAATGTTGTACCAATAAAGCTACATTACATTTGGCATACCTACATATTATTCCTTGATTAGTATAAAGGTGCTGTGCACTACAAAAGGAATTTTTGAAATTTCCCACGTGATAAAAACACGAGGTAAATAATTAAGACTATAGTTAGTAGATATTCCTAGAGGATCATGTAGGTGCTCTAAGACGGGATTTTCCGAATTTCCCACGGGTTAGGCAATAAAAACCTTATACTTAGAGATATGAGTGGATGTATGGGGTATGTCTTCACTCTGACGTTATCTGCGCGGATGAAGTCGCGGGCAAGAGCTAGTACATTTATAAAAGGGATGTTTAAGGTCCCCGAGCCTTAAATTATATTATATTTCTGTTACCACCGTACTCCATTGCAATAGGGTGTATTTATGCACTTTAATGTCCTTGACCGATGCAATACGAACCGGTCTCGTGTTTACATTTCTAACGTGAGTTAGTGAGTCAAATAACTTTGCTCTTGACCCACTCACACTTGAGTTGTATGGAAGTGCCATTTTTATCAATATATTTATTTTTATACAAACATACATAAATCACGTCTTTATCCCTTACGGGGTAGACAGAGCCTAAGGTAACAAGACCCAAGATCACGTTTAGCATGATTGTGAGCGTATGGATGGAAAGGGGGGAATCAAAACAGTGATGGGTTGCTAGCCACATCGCCTATATAACATGATCCCTAAGATTTTCGCCCAATCCCTCGATGGTCTTTTACCATCTGCGCGGGAAGAGAAGCAACTGCTACATTTTATGCTTTTTCTTTGCTCCCAGACCAGCATGGAATTCAAACATAACATATTTTTATGTAGGTATTTATCTTTAATCGTATCCACCCAAATGCTTTATGCACACGAAAAGAGAGAAACAAAATTGACAAAATAAAGGTAATATGAACGAAACATATTTACGTTGTGACAAACGAGGAAGTGGCCCACCTGGTGGTAAGTGATTACTCGTGGACATTCTCAATACTGAAGCGAGTGGCAGTAATGAGCACTGCTGCTAGGCGACGGGATCAGCGAGTCAGCGATAGTCTTTTGCCATTATCGCATATACATTTTTCTATTTATTATTCTAAGAAACGGCAATTCTACGAACTGATAATTATGCAAAAAATTGTGGATTCCGGACGGACTTGCACGGATGGAGTTTTTTAGAGACTGCACTAATGAGTTTCGGAATTGGATACACCGTATTCCAATCTATTTGTTAGCTCTTCCATAAAATCCAATCACGCGAATTCTGTTACTTTTAACTAATAGGTGAAAAACTTACTTCCATGCTTCTCTTCCCGCGCAAATGGAAGCCCATCGAGGGAATCGGCGAAAATCTCAGCAACCCATCACTTTTTGATTCCCCTTCTCACGTATACGCCTACAATCATGCTAAGCGCGGTCTTTAGGTTTTGTTACCTTAGGTTCTGTCTACCCCGTAGGGGATTAAGACGTGATTCATTTATGTATGTATGTTTGTTTTCACCGAAAAGCCTGTAATTTTGCTCCCAAATTGCATTCTACGATGATCTTTTATTGTTTTTGGTATCTTGTTGTTTTATTTTTTTGTAAACTATACTTCTGTGTATTTTTATTTTAAAATTCCATCAATTTAACAATGACGTTTTTGTTAAAAAACTTCGAGAATGAATTATTATAATTAATACTAAAAATTAAAATAAAAATCTGATTTTTTTAACGTTTGCCATACACTTTTCTTCAAGTTAATACATAATTAATTTCGATCACAAAAAAACCACTCACCCGGATTTTTAACATCATCACTCGTACTTCTCATCGTAACTTTTTTATGACCCAATCTATAATAAAGACGAAATTTGTTTCTTAAATAAATACGATCTGCGCGAGATCATTCGTCAAGCACTATCGAAGTATTAATACCTAACTGCTAAAACTTAAGCACCGCAACAGTATTTAAACGATGCCAAGATAAATCCAACGGTGGCAAATCTTTGAGATCATCAAGATTATTACAACTATGTTTACAAAATGGATGGACGACAAAAAAAGTACTTCTTATTACATTCTTAATTTTAAAATCAATAAAAGTAAGTTTTATTTATTTCATATACGAGGGGAACTACAAATTAAAAACTAAGCTAAAACTAATCTTAAAATAAAATAATTAAAAAAAGAAGGGGCCCCCGGGGCATAGTTCCACAGACGCTGGCAGCATTCCCCCTTTGGACAGCGAGTCGATGGCTGAGGAGTGCGCGTTTTGTTCGAGTCTAACGTTTCTATAAATGCCTCATAAAGCTTACGGTGACACGGAACGTTAAAACCGCTAAAATCGCGAAGAAGTCTTTAGCCGTATTTTAATTTCCTCTCAATGTTTGAGAAAAACATTATACTCGTATCTGCCTCAGCTGGAAGAGCAATTTGCTAGATTCGTAACTTTAAAAAACACTCACCTGCGGTTCGTGTTTTTAAAGAAGTTACTCTTCCAACAATTGGCTTCTTACCAGGCCTCGGCATTAATCTACTATTTATAAAGAATTAATTAACAAACTCAAATTAAAAATAATTTATTCTGCTTTTTACTTTATCGTTTTAGAGATATTTAACATTTCTTCATTTCAGTACTTTTTTTTTGCATACATACCGTTACGCCTATTTCCCACAGGGGTAGGCAGAGACTACTTTGTTCCACTTGCTACGATCCTGACATACTTCTTTCGCTTCATCCACATTCATCAATCTCTTCATACATGCTCGTCGGTTTCGGGTACTCCTGACCTGACCTTTTTCCAAAACCTCTCCTATTTGGTCTCGGAACGTCCGTCTAGGCCTTCCCCTGCCAACGTAACCATTCACACTCCCCATATAGATCTGTTTAGTTAATCTTCTTTCATCCATCCGCTCTACGTGACCAAACCAACTTAGCTTACTTTTTTCTATCCTAGTCACTATATCCTCTTTCATACCAGCACGTTCTCTTATCACACTATTCCTTATTCTATCTTTCAGTGACACACCTTCCATACTTCTTAACGCTCTCATTTCTACTGCATTTATTCTACTTTCATGCTTCTTTTGCCATACCCAAGTCTTGCTACCGCACATTAATGTTGGAACAAGCCCTCTGTGGACAGCCAGACGCGCCTTCTTCAACACCTCACTGCTCACAAAGGCGCACAGTGCTCCATTTTCCATGTTTCCTGGATTCACTCTTCTTTCAAGTCTTTTAAGCTGAAAAAAAATTTTCTCCTTCGAACTAGCATCTTAAGTCATAAGTCATAAGTCATTTATTCGTCGCTTTCATGTGTACATTGGATCTTACTAGCTAATAAATTTCCCAACATGAAACCCTGTAGCAGGGCACTGCAACATACTTAACCTAATAATGTGATTAATTATTATTATACTTGATTAAACAACTTAATAACTTATATATTTAACTTAAAGTAACTTTAATTCACCTCTCGAAAATTTAAATTTACAAAATCACAAAATTACATTCATGCTTTGGACCTCTCTTCTTAAACCATTCCATGGCTTTATCGCGACAAGAAATCTTAATCTTTTGTTGTACAGGCTACCGTCTGACCCAGTCCATACGACGAAACCTAATCTCGATAGAACTTGTCAAACTGATAATTGTCGTACGGAATTCTTCACATAATGTAAAATCACGCCCGTAATCTTGTCAAAGGCAATCGTGACATAATCTCCATTCGTTAGACGTGTTTACGTTGGAAACAAACATGTGGGCCCGTTTGAGTTTGATGCTGGGAATAAGTTAAATAATATTGATACTAAACTTTTAAAGACAGTATTTCTAAATGTCACTGACAATTGGAACACAGAAAAATCCGAAAAGTAAAGCTATGGCCGGGAATCGAACGCGGATCCTCGTCATTCCGTGATGCGTGGTATACCAATTACAAATTGGTGTTCAAATTGTGGGTCCCATGTTACCTGAATAAAGAAATTTATTATTATTATTATACCGCTACACACTCATAGCAGGTAACCCTAACTACCTGCCTATCTGTCATGGTTCGATTCCCGGCCATAGCTTTACTTTTCGGATTTTTCTGTTCTAATTTTTCAGTGTCGTTTAGAAATAGAATTGAGAAGTAAAATTCTTGATTCATTTTGATAGTATTAGAAATCATGTTGTAGGCGATGCGGCTAGCAAACTATCACAATTTTGATTCCTCTTTCCACCTGTACGCCCACGATCAATTCTAAACGTGGTCTTATTTTTATTTATCCTAGGCTCATGTTCCGTACCGGAACAAATACATTTTTTTCTTTAGTGTTTTGATATAATTTCGCGTTAGGTACACGCAATACGACACAATTTGGTTGGTAGCATTGGTTTTAGTTTATTATTTTTTGTTACTGGGTCTCCGATAAATCGTCAAATCGGAACGCACCATTTACTTGGGAAATGGTTCTTCGGCGCGACACTAGCGCCACCAACGGGCAGTTAGCGCGGTAACGCCGCCTCATTAGTCGCCAAGAAGGGATAGCCGCGAAAGCATACAAATTATTTGCTCGCGTGTGTTTTTTTATCAACGATCGTAAAATCCCCTTTCCCGATCTGGAAGGTGTTGTGTGTGTGACCTATGAACCCATATGTTTTGGATTAATGAGCTGGAGATTCTGTGTGTGGTGGATTTAGCCGACAAGCCCCGATCTTCTACCAGGACCCTTGGACGTGGCGGCGGGAGGATTGAAGCGGTGAGTCGCGGGACCCAGTTTATATCCTACATAAAAATTTGGTCCTTCGAGCCGGATAAATATCTTCCAGATTGTGTCGTGTTTTGTGTTTCATTAGCAGTATTTACGTACTCATTTTAAATTTCAATTCCACACGTTCGAATTTTAGCGTGCCCCGCCATCTTTGTTTCGCAAAATGTCGGAGGACGAATCTTTGCCGTGTGAGCAAGATATTTTCGAAAGGGATTTAATTCTTGACGAACTCAAACGTATTCTTTTACTCGCGAAAACGAACGAACAACAATTTCGTTCGCGAACTACCGATTTAACAGTTCATCAAAGAAAGTTCACCAAAGTTCAAACTAAGATTGAAAAGACGCTTATTAAAACCAAATCATTTAACAAAGATGATAACATAAAAATTCGTAATGATTTCAATGATTTGTACTACGAAATCATCGCTCATTTAAATGCGATGAAGTCAGTGGATGAACAACGGCGTCGTTTAATTCGGTCTAGTAATTGTTCCTTTGAGACTGTAACATGCAACGATAAACGAAATTTACCTAACTTGCCCTTGCCTGAATTCAAAGGCGATCCTACAGATTGGCCATCATTTTACGATTTGTTCAAATCGATAGTGCATAGCAACACTGCCTACTCCAATACGGAGAAGCTTAGGTACCTACTTCTTACAGTTAAAAACGAACCGTATAACTTAATCAAATCCATACCTATCACGGAAGATAACTACTCGATTGCGTTAGATATTTTGCTAACCCGCTATGAAAATAAAAGGGTAATCGCTTCGAAACATCTTGATCGTATTCTGGACATAGAATCGTGCTCTGATCGATCTCCATACAGTGTGCGAAAGTTACTAAACTCCTATCAGGAAAATATAAAGGCTTTAGAAGTCATGGGTTTTCCGACTGATCAGTGGAGTTTCGTTCTCCTACACATTTTACTACGTAAAATTCCGAGCGGCACGAGAAAGGGTTTTGAACGTTCGTTAACGCAACCATCCGATATTCCCGATGTAAACACGTTGATTTCATATTTACAACGCGAGATAACCGCGGAAGAAATCTCATCGTCCAATTCGTTAGGTACGTCCGCACTTAACACGAAGTCTCGGGTAGGTACAAACTCGCCACAGCTGTTGCTAGGCCGCGGCAGCAACGCTGCCGCTGGTCCGAACATGGGTTCACCGGCAAAACGTTCGTTCGCCGCGAACGTACCCACGCCAGACCAAAATCGACTTTCAGTCGATAGCAATAAAGCTCGATCTTGCTTGCAGTGCAACGGTTCACATTTGCTCACAAAATGTTCCGAGTTTTTAAATCTTTCTCCGCAAGATAGGTACTCTTTTGTGCAAAACAAAAATGTTTGTTACAATTGTTTGAACGTCGGGCACGACGTAAAAAACTGCAAATCGAATTTCGTCTGTAGATAGTGTCATAAACGGCATCATAGTTTGATTCATTTTTCGACTCAAGCGCTACCGGTCATAAGCGACACCGCGCAACCTACTGTCGTCCCTCTCGCTCCTATGGAGGAGAAGCCCGTTCCTGTCGCGGTCCACGGGAATTGCGCGTCGAACTTGCCTCTCGCTCGCACGGGAACCGTGTTATTATCGACAGCGCTGATTGATGTGTGCGTAGGTAATACTAAGGTGTCAGCTGTTCGGTGCTTAGTAGACACTGGGAGCCAGGCGTCGTTTATTACGGAGGCTTGCGTGCAGCGCTTAGGTTTAGCGCGGAGGCATAGTAATGTGCCAGTGTTCGGTATTGGTGACACCGAACCCGTACATCCGAAAGGTTTAGTTTCATGTTTGATTACACCTAAAGGTAAACAACAACCCGTCATTCCGGTAAATGCATTAATTTTGCCCGAGTTGATCTCGAAGTTGCCAAGTGTACCGCTACCCTATACTGGATGGTCACATTTAAAAAATATACACTTAGCTGATCCGGACTTTCATACGCCTCAGCCGGTCGAGATGTTACTAGGAGCGGATATACTATCCCACGTGTTACTAGGCAATACCATCACCGGCCCGCCGGGCACGCCGATCGCGATGAATAGTGTGTTAGGTTATTTACTTTTAGGTAAATTAGATTTTGATAGTGTTGTTCCGACTTCACTCCAAGTGTGTTTTAGCTCGTTTGACAACGACAATCTTCAAAAATTTTGGGAGCTGGAGTCAATTCCAGAGAAGCGGAGTTACACTCCCGACGAGGCGCTATGCGAATCCTTTTTTCGAAAGACGCATACGCGCGACGAGGACGGGCGATACGTCGTCGCTCTCCCGTTTAAGCCCGACGCACCGCCTCTCGGCGAGTCGCGGCCTATTGCGCTAGCCCGGTTTCGTAAATTGGAGTACCGGCTAGAACGTAACCCCAAGCTGAAGGCGGATTATCACGCGTGTCTCCAGGAGTACGTGGACCTCAACCACATGGAGCCCGTCGAGGATCAACCTCCAGCTGGTGAAAGTTACTACATTCCGCACCACTGCGTGGTCAAAGAATCGAGCGAGTCGACGCCCACGCGCGTTGTGTACGACGCCGGGTGTCGCACGACGAGCGGGTATTCGCTCAATGACGTCTTACTAACGGGTCCTAAGCTTCACCTGGACATAGTAGACGTACTACTGAAATTTCGGGTCCATTCCGTCGCGCTTACTGCCGACATAAAACAAATGTATCGTAATATACTTGTTCGTGAAAGTGATAGAGATTTTCAACGCATCGTGTGGCGCAAGTCGCCAGACGATCCTTTACGTGACTACCGTCTGCGTACAGTCACATTCGGTGTAAATTCATCACCTTATCTAGCCCTGCGTACTATTCAGCAACTGGCTCGCGACGAAGCGGAACGTTACAAACTGGCGTCGCCGGTTTTAATGAATGATGTCTTCGTTGATGACGGGGTCTCTGGCGAAGACTCAGAAGCCAAAGCCCTTGTTCTGCAGCAAGAATTAGTAAATATTTGTAGGGCGGCCGGTTTTGAATTGCGTAAGTGGCACAGCAACTCGCCAGCGTTACTCGCTGCGGTGCTGCCGCCAGAGTCCCATGGTGAGCGGCCGGAGAACATTCCGTTCGCTGAAATGGAAAATGACAAAAGGGTTAAGGTCTTGGGTTTACAGTGGAACCCTAAATCCGATTCTTTTAGCTTTAAAGTGCAGGTTTCCTCACTGAAATGTACCAAACGTGTCATTCTCTCTGAAATAGCTAAAATATACGATCCTCTCGGGTTATTATCACCGGTCACTTTGTTTGCCAAACATTTGATCCAACTGTTGTGGATAGCTAAAGTCGATTGGGACGATGTACCGCCCGTTGACATAGTAAACTCATGGACTTCTTTCGTGACTGAGTTACCGCTCATATCACAAATAGCATTTCCGCGTCATATATTTAGTAAAAATATTTTAGAACCCATACAAGTTCACGGTTTTGCTGACGCTTCCAATAAGGCTTTCGGAGCGTGTGTATACATACGTTACCACGATAAAGATGGCTTTATTCAAACTCACCTGATCATAGCTAAAACCCGCGTCGCACCGTTGAGTGTCTGTCTTACTATTCCACGCCTCGAACTAATGGCGGCAGTCCTCTTATCTAAACTACTGGAAAAGGTTATACTTACCTACGGCGATCGTGTCCGCCTCGACCACGTCTACGCCTGGTCCGATGCATCCATTGTGCTAGCATGGCTCCGCTCATCTCCGCACGAATGGCGAACGTTCGTCTCTAACCGTGTCAGTGAAGTCCTGTCCCGCGTGCCCGCGGCCCGCTGGCGCCACGTCCCGTCGGCCGACAACCCCGCCGACGCTGCGTCTCGTGGCTTGCTGCCCGCCGCGCTTGTGCAGCACGACTTGTGGTACCATGGACCCCCATGGCTACAGTTAAGTCAAGACTCCTGGCCCGTCCAAAAATCAATATCCGAAACTTGTGAAGAGAGACGGAACTTATCGGTGTGTTCTAGCGCGTCAACGGCGCCGCCGCCTATACAGGATGTTGAATTTATTTCGCGATTTTCGTCGCTCGGTAAACTTGTTCGTGTTACGGCACTCATATTTCGGTTCTTCAATAAATGCAAAAAAACAACACAATTGTTTCCTAAATATATTACCGTGCCAGAATATAACTTCGCATTAAATAAGCTTATTCAAATAACCCAACGATCAGTTTTTAACGAAGACATCATAAATTTAAAACAGGGTAAATTACCGTCAACTCGTTTGCGACGTCTTACGCCATTTCTGGATAGTACGGACGAGCTACTTAAAGTAGGTGGTCGAATCCATAAATCACTTTTGTCGTTCGAATCTAAACATCAGCTGATTTTACCTAAGAAACACCTTTTAGTCGATCTTATTATTGACGATGCGCATTTGTGTAATTTACATGCCGGACCGCAGTCCGTGCGATACGCGCTTTTACAGCGATACTGGATTCTGTCGAGTCGTGACGTCGTGCGTCAGCGTATACATCGCTGCGTGCCGTGCTTCCGCGCGCGACCGTCGCGCATGCAACCGCGCATGGGACCGCTCCCTGCGGCTCGCGTTCGTCCCGCGCGCCCGTTCATAAAGACCGCGGTAGACTTTGCCGGCCCATTCTATGTTCGCGCAAATAAAGTGCGAAACGCTAAAATAATAAAATGTTACGTATCAGTTTTCGTATGTATGAGCGTCAAAGCCATACATCTCGAGTTGGTTTCGGAGCTTTCAACCGAAGCTTTTTTAGCAGCTTTACGGCGTTTCACGTCCAGACGTGGCTTATGCACGGACATATATTCTGATTGCGGAAAGAATTTTATCGGTTGTGACAACTATTTAAAAGAACTTTACGTGTTTTTACGTAATGACTCAGTTCAAAGTGCCCTTAATCAACAAACCCTCCAACAGGGAATCACGTGGCATTTTCAGCCTCCGTATGCGAGCCACTTTGGAGGCCTTCATGAATCAGGGGTCCGTACTTTTAAGCACCATCTTCATCGTGTAGTAGGTACACGCACTCAAACTTATGACGAGATGCATACGCTTTTATGTCAGGTCGAAGCAATCTTAAATTCGCGCCCTCTCTGCGTTTTAAGCTCGGATTCTTCGGATCCTCTTCCTTTAACACCGTCCCACTTCTTGATCGGAGAACCCATGACGGCTTTGCCTGATATTTCCCTACTGGATGAGACGCCGAATCGTCTGACTCGTTGGCGCTGGATTCAGCAATCCATCCAACATTTTTGGAAGAGATGGAGCAAAGAATACCTCCACGAACTTCAACAAAGCAACAAGTGGTTTCAAGATAAAGGCGCCGTCCTTCGTGAAGACACTATCGTGGTGGTATGCGATGACCACTTGCCGCCGTTACAATGGAAGCTGGCGCGCATCCACTCTCTTCATCCCGGCTCTGATAACATCACTCGCGTTGTGACTCTTAAAATGGGAAACGCGCTATATAAACGACCAGTCGTTAAAATATGTCCTCTTCCGTTAGAGTGATAATAATCATTACGCACTTTAGTTATTAAGTACTTAGGTTTAATTTCTTTTCAATACTAGTTTGAACTTTCATGCGTTAAAAGCAACTACGTGCTTTTAAGGTGAGCGGCATGTTCCGTACCGGAACAAATACATTTTTTTCTTTAGTGTTTTGATATAATTTCGCGTTAGGTACACGCAATACGACACAATTTGGTTGGTAGCATTGGTTTTAGTTTATTATTTTTTGTTACTGGGTCTCCGATAAATCGTCAAATCGGAACGCACCATTTACTTGGGAAATGGTTCTTCGGCGCGACACTAGCGCCACCAACGGGCAGTTAGCGCGGTAACGCCGCCTCATTAGTCGCCAAGAAGGGATAGCCGCGAAAGCATACAAATTATTTGCTCGCGTGTGTTTTTTTATCAACGATCGTAAAATCCCCTTTCCCGATCTGGAAGGTGTTGTGTGTGTGACCTATGAACCCATATGTTTTGGATTAATGAGCTGGAGATTCTGTGTGTGGTGGATTTAGCCGACAAGCCCCGATCTTCTACCAGGACCCTTGGACGTGGCGGCGGGAGGATTGAAGCGGTGAGTCGCGGGACCCAGTTTATATCCTACACATTGTCAAAGGCAATCGTGACATAATCTCCATTCGTTAGACGTGTTTACGTTGGAAACAAACATGTGGGCCCGTTTGAGTTTGATGCTGGGAATAAGTTAAATAATATTGATACTAAACTTTTAAAGACAGTATTTCTAAATGTCACTGACAATTGGAACACAGAAAAATCCGAAAAGTAAAGCTATGGCCGGGAATCGAACGCGGATCCTCGTCATTCCGTGATGCGTGGTATACCAATTACAAATTGGTGTTCAAATTGTGGGTCCCATGTTACCTGAATAAAGAAATTTATTATTATTATTATACCGCTACACACTCATAGCAGGTAACCCTAACTACCTGCCTATCTGTCATGGTTCGATTCCCGGCCATAGCTTTACTTTTCGGATTTTTCTGTTCTAATTTTTCAGTGTCGTTTAGAAATAGAATTGAGAAGTAAAATTCTTGATTCATTTTGATAGTATTAGAAATCATGTTGTAGGCGATGCGGCTAGCAAACTATCACAATTTTGATTCCTCTTTCCACCTGTACGCCCACGATCAATTCTAAACGTGGTCTTATTTTTATTTATCCTAGGCTCAGTCTACCCCGTAAGGGCGAATACAATGATTAAAATCATCATTAAGATAAATTTCAAACCTATTTGAGAGCGGCGTACCTCGTCTAAAATGATGAAATTATTCGTGAATAACCCAGCAGCAGTGTTCAGGCGATCACGCTGGGTTATGGGAAAACCACACATGTGAAATTGATAAAAAATAGTGATGTAATCCTATAAAAACCTCAAAACATCGGACGCTGGTCAGAAGAAGCGTCCGTGTAAAAAAGCACTTGTTAGAATTGTATTCAAACACATTTAAATTAGGAGCCTACTTAATTTCGATTGGGCTAAAATCTTAGGAATCATGTTATAGGCGATGCGGCTAGCAACCCATCACTTTTATGATTCCCCTTTAGGTCTTGTTACCATAGGCTCTGTCTACCCCGTCGTCGGAAACCACGTCGAGAGCTCTAGTGTTACAGTTCCCTTCTAACAAAGGCTCTTGACCTCACGGGGGGTAACGCTTAGGCCGACGCACCCTGGGCAACAACGGTTAATTAATTTATTTTGTAAGTTAGTTAACATTGTTGGCTAATATCCGACTGGGGGGGAGGGGGGGGGGGAGGGGTAGTAAGGATCTGAGCCAGCGGGTCCAGAAATGGACCTGCAGTGAGGGCGGCGCCTCTGGGCGCCTTTTTGATGGAGGCGAACCTGAGCCAAGTACCTGCAGGGAAAGGTGAGGGCAAGCCTTATGGACGGGGGCGAAAGTTCACCGTCGGAGCGGTGCGACCTACGGGTTGCGATCGCGGAGCGGAGTGCTTCGGTCACTGCCGGTCAACACGTAACCCGGCCCGTGGGGTCGGAACGTGGGCCGCTTGTCTTTTTTAAGACAGGGGGCCGCGAGGAGTAAACCTCTATAAAAAATCTAGAGGGTCGCACCCGCGGGTGCTTTTGGGGACGGACGCGATCACGCCTTCGGTACCGCTCTGCTTTCAGAGTAGTACATGAGGGTGTGAGAGCTGACGTGAGGGTCGGCGGGCATAAGCCTGGCATAACACTTATGGCATAAGAACTATCTAAATTCAGGCGGTATTTTGCGGAGGTCTATGTTAAAATGATATAACTTGACCTCACTATATCACGGAGTAGCAAAGTAAAGCTATCCATTTAATCCATTTTTATGAGAAATCGTTATCCTATTATGTACGTCACGCCTCATTCCCACAGGTGTTGGCAGGGACTACTTTGTTCCACTTGCTACGATCCTGACACCTATTTCGCTTCATCCACATTCATCAATCTCTTCATACACGCTCGTCGGCTTCGGGTACTCTCAACCTGACCTTTAAAATTCCTACTGCATAGGAAATTCTTTCCTTTATACATGTATATTAAAATACTCCAAGCTATTATATTCCATGGTCTGGGAGTAAAGAAAAAAAATAGAATGTACCAGTTGCTTCCCTGCGCAGATGGTAAAAGCCCATCGAGGGAATAGGCATAGGAATCATGACTTGGCAATGCGGCTGTCAACCCGTCACTATTTTGATTCCCCTTTCCACCTATACGGTAACTAATACCTACTATGTAAGGGATAAATACGTGATTTGTGTGTGTGTATTAATCTACCTACATGTACACATTATATTATTTGACGACGCGGTTGGCCTAGTTGGTAGTGGTCCTGCCTGCGAAGCAAGCGTCCCGGGTTCGAATCTTGGTAGGGGCATATATTTGTGTGATGAGCACGAAGATTTTTTCCTGAGTCATGGATGTTTCTATCTATTTAAGTATGTATTTTTCTATATAAGTATGTATATCGTTGTCTGGTACCCATAACACAAGCCTTACTAGCGCTTACTTTGGGACTAGGTCAACTTGAGTGAATTGTTCCCTAATATATATATTTTTTATTATGACTGTAATTTATCTAAAACGAAGTAAAATAAATGTAACACACAGACGTTGATAACTCTTTATTACAAGAACATAACAATAACATTTGGTAACTTATAAGTAGTTATTCCTTATTTACATAATAAACAGTGGTCAGAATAGTTAATGCAATAAGGTGTCGATCCCAAAATCCTGCCTGTTCCCTGTACATAACTATTTTACATAACCAGGACATTCTAAGGTAAAATAAAGATTATTTCTAAATTAAAACAAACACGTTTGCGGCTTAGTGCTGGCCCAAGGACCCCCGCCGCACCTAATCCTAAATTAATCCAAATTAACCATTCTACATTGGTTTTACCAGTGCCGGTTATGTAACTTGGTTATGTTCGGGAAACAAGTGCAAAATTATTAATACCAATTATTATGACGTCAGTGATGATCTTAAACGAGGTAATTAATATGTCCCGGGATTCCGATTGGATTTTGAACGCAACTCATCAATATTGTCAAATTCTGTTCAGTCAATTAGATAATTATTTACAATATTGTTAATAAAATACTTTAAATCTCATTTAAATACCTACAATACACAGACAGACAGACCTACCCCCTTATTCATGTCCATTAATCATGTGATGTTTTTTTAGCACTTTTAACCCCCCCTTGGTGATACGTGGTGAGGTATAAAACTACCCCCCCCCCCCCCAAATCACGCGTATTTTTAGTACCTACAAAGAACATTAAATTATTTTGAACATTATCTTTAAATACAGGTATAAAAGGCGCGGGGACTTCGTTCGTTGCCAGGCAACGGCGAGTCAAGGTCACACTACACGCCGCTTTTCAGTTTAAAAATCGCGCGTTTGACGAATAAATAAATACACGTGATATCTTACTACACCCCGCCCCCCTTGTGACATTTCGTGATTTTTGCCGAACCCCTCCCCCCCTTTCGGAACCTCACGTGATTAATGGACGGCCCCTCTGCTAACTTCTTTTTTTAAAGGCCCCATCGATCGATGCGATGACTTCGCCAACGTCAAATTAATAAATACAGTATTCAAAAATCCTGTGACAAAATGTCGGAAACGTTGTACGATAGAACACGGTCAAAAGATCCCTTCCCCGTGTCAGGCTCTTAGCCAACGGATTATGATATCCCTCTGAATATGCCAAGAAATCATTAACCGATGCCCAGGATGCACCGGACCAAGCACTGCGCTTCCCCTTGGACGGATCCAAAAACAAACCGCAGCACTTGACCACACGCGGAGGTAACTCGACTCTTCGAATTTGTTTGAGACATCAATATATCCATGAACAACGACCAATAAAATTGCCAACCTACTATTATTTATGACTTGAGAAACAGTTTTCTGATTTCCATGAACGAAACTATCACGTTGGACATTAATTTAACTAATGCGAGTGTAGACACGCAGACAGCTGGTCTCACACAACTTTCTCAGTCTTTTCTGATGTTGTTTCTGAAAAAAAAATTAAATCGATTACAAAAGAGGAATCTACTATGGGTTTATATTTGTCCCGTAAAATTTAAGCTCCGAGAGTACAGTTTGGCTTAATGATCGTCAGAAATGAAATGAAATGAAATAATTAATTTTGCTTTAGACATGGTTAAAAAGTGATCTAGTATTTAGTGTTGATGTCCGGCGACACGTCTAACCGAATAAATAGGCATGAAAACATTAACTTATTTTCTAAAGTGGTTAAAGCGTTTTATTTCTGTAATAGTAAGTATTTTTTTGGGATCGATGGAATAGGTATTTCGATGACTTATCCGAATATCTTGAAAATGCACGATTTTAGATGTCATGAAAAAAATGACTGACGAATATTATGACCAATTAAAATTATAGGACAAAGAAAATACATAATAAACTATATCACCACCAGAGAAAACTACAGCAACTGTTGCCTAATTTGAAAAAAAAATATCTTTTTCGCAACGCAATTCTGTTGTCACTCGGATGACAGGCGTGCGTGATTTAGATACTTTTGTAATTTCAAACCAAATATAAGTAACCCAATGCGTTTGATAATCAGATATAAAAATAATAATAAAGACTTTAATGATTGCACTTTTGTTAAATTAAATAAGAACAAAATTTAACTTACCCGTAGCATTTTCTATTGACTCATTTTCTATACTTTCGTTCCACTTCTGCCGCACGCTTGTTCCGAAGACCACGAATAATGTGTTGCCCACTACGTAGATGAAAGAGGACAGGTAGAACACCTTGCGCCATTCCCCTGCGTCAGACTGAAACAAAAAATAAGTCTAGTCTCGCGGAAGTGCTAACGAAACACGCAGTCTTAAAGTTTATAAATAGCAATAGTTTAACGCTTGTCTTATTAAATTGACTAAGAGCTTGTTGGGAGTTCGGTCCCCAGGCATATCATGTCCTTAGAGAGTGATCTCTCTGTTGCAGTCTCTCCCCACACAACTAAGTGCGAAGGTCGTAGTGTATCCGTAGGGACTCCTAGATTAAGATAAGGTAAGGGCTTGTTGACGTCACTGTCTGTTTCTTAGTAATAAATAGAGACGGAATCATAGATAACTGACGCTGAAGATAATGGAACTTAACAGAGAGTGGCGACAGGCCCTAAAGTGCCTATTTTTATTGTGTGATAGCAATTGCTCGAAATATTCAACCAGGAGCCAATGAATCAGTTTCTGACAAATAACTGAACTTGAGAAATAGACGATTATAATGAAAACTGAAGCCATTTTAGCGGTCTAGTTGACTTGAAATTGTATGTACATACCCGAGATTGATGAAAATGGAATTACAGTTAAGCGTCTATGAAAAACACAGTTCAAACAAAATAACCTAATTATTTTCTATGAAATGTCACTTTTCGATTTTCAATCTTATTCACACGGTAACGTTTAAAACAAAGGCATAGAAGAAACATAAAGAAAATCAACGTGAGTGTGTTAATGTTTCTCTCCCTCTTTCTCTCAACAAAATTTGTATGCACTGTCGACCCTGGCGATCGTTCACAGTACGCCTTAGCTAATAATAGCTTGGACTGTATATACCTCATCTTTGATAATGGCTCCCGCTGCCAGTGGTGCGATGATGGAGACGACGTTGGCCAAGCCGTTGGTGATGCCGATCATAGTGCCAGCGAAGTTGGGAGACATGTCCAGATGCACCAGCTGTAAGAAAACATGACAGGTGATCAAGACTTAGGCAACGAAGTTGTAGTCACTAAAGATAATTAATGCGGTGCGCAAAGTTACACAGGATCGATACAAACAATTAAATGCAGGAGAAACATTGAAAGATCAAATAAGGAACACTGTGATAAGGGAAGGTGATGGCGCGAAATAAGTAAATAGTCACTAGAATAGAAAAATGTATGCGTAGTTGGTTTGGTCACGTTGCGTAAATGGGTGCGTTGGAAGGGGAAGGCCTAGATAGAAATGCCGTGGCCGAATTGGGGACGCGTTGCAGGTCTGGGCAAAACTGACGAGCATGTATGAAGAGTTTGGTAAATGTGGGTAAAGCGAAAGAGGTTATTCAGAATCTTAGCTACTGAAACAAATCTGTCTACCCCCATGAGAAAGAGGCGTGACTGTATGTATGTATGTTATTAGTAAAATAAGAATAAATGTGGAGAACTAACAACTAAAATGACTCACAGACACAGTTGTAGGTGGTTAGGCCATAAAGGGAACCGACGTTAATTTGAAAACGTTGACTAAGAGACTTCCCATAACAGGTTGTAATTGTAAATTTATACCTTAATATTATGATGAATTGCAGGTTAAAGACAATAATTTGAATGCAATCAAAAGCCTAGCTTAAGAGAATCAGTGAAAAACTTATACTAAAGACATGATTTAAACTTACCATGAAGCCGGTGTAATGTCCGGCGTTAAGGCCGACTACGACGGAAAGAAGCGCTACTGCCAACGTTATGTTACCAGCAGGTACGTATGCCAATCCAATTAGGAATATAGCTGGCCCAAAGTGACCTGGAAACGGCAATTAAAATTACTTTTCACTCACTCTTAATCTAGGTAAAAAATGGCCTAGAACTTGCTTTAATTCGGCAGAAAATACAACTATTGAAAATACAGAAAATAGTGTTTGGTGGAACAGGGCAAACAGTGTACATAACATTACAGATATTCTTCGCGGGTGTCTAGATAATTACTTAGCAGTGGCGGTGACTAAAATACTCTATGGACTCTTCATAGCGTTGGTTGAAGCCGACTTCCTTAAGGTTGGTGATTCTTGAATAGATTGTTAAACCCAATACTACACAAGAGACAACTTAACCACGCCACGGCCTTGGTAACAGCCACTGTCCATCCATCGAAGAATTTATTAAACAACTACAAGCAGTAAATCCACCTGAGTTTTACAAACCAAAATTAAATTGTCAGAGTAATCAGACACCATGACGTTTCTTATGATGAAGGTCACAGCCAAGCGTCACGATTATTGTTACAAGTGTTTTGTGAGTAACATAGAACTACAATTACCGATGCTGTTGCTAATCTTTCGAGCAGTGGTGGTGCTCATCCAACCTTTGGCGAGGACAAAGTCTGACATGTAGCCAACCGGGAAACTGAGGATGTACATGACGATGTAGGGAAGCGCTGACATTACTCCGTTCTAGAAAAACAGAAAGAAACGAATCTAAGAATCCAGTCAATAAGCAAATTACTATTATAAGCTTAGCGGTAATGCTGCTTCTGGGTACATTGAAAATTGATAGTTATCTGAAAGGGGTGATGTTAGCTACACTAGGTTTAAGCTTTTTTTTCACGTAGGACTGACCAGAGCGATTAACTACACATAATTAAAAGTGTGGAATGAGGCCCCGATGGTACAAATTCCACTCTTTGGCAGTTTGTATTAGAAAGGACGAAGAAAACCGTTGGCGCGAGCCAACGAAATGCTAACACATAATTGAGAATACACTCTCCATGCTTAGACGACCGTAGGCTAAATAATATAGAGCTATCAGGTCGTGTGTGAACATCTGCTTGGAGAGAGGTCTCTCTATTGTGGACACCTCCCACAGTATAAAAAAAAAGGTTAATGTTTTACATCGTTTTATGATTACTCTTTCCATTAACTTCAACGTTTCACCAAGACTCATGATTATTTAACATGAAATAGTATTTGAGGTATAACACTACTAACCGCTTTGATGTCCACTCCCAACACTTGGCTCATGTAGCTCGGTATCTCAGTCATGAGGGTCCAGAAGCCCCAGTTTTGGCAGCTGTGGACTACGATCAGACTCAGGAAGGGAATGGAGGTGAACAGAGACTTCCACGGGGTTGGATATCTCTGCAACAAGGGAAGCAAGTTAGTATGTTTTGCATCGTAATCATATACATATCACACAAGAGTAAGAAAATTAATTAAGCGAGCTACTCTTAAAACTGTTCGCAAAATTTGAACAAGAAAATTATGGAATAGTAATATGACTTGCACTCAAAAATTCGAGTCACAGACGTGATTCTAAAGACCGTTAGGCTTAAATGATGGGCTGGTATTGTACATAAAACACATGAAAATAATGAATACAAGACAACACAAATGCACAAAGGCGAACTTATCCATAAAATGGATTATATGCTGGTGATGTCTGACGCAATTCAGAGAGTTAGGACCAAATCGCTACCCATTGGGCTAAGCAGGATGGCCATCGAAAAGTAGACAGACCGATAAGGAAACGGCGGGATGACTAGGACGCATTTCAAATAGCAGAAAATGTGGTCTTTGCCCAGCAGTGGAACTTCAACATGCTAAGATAATCTTACCTTGTGTCCACCAACATGGCCCAAGGAGGTTTGAATGTACAAACGTTCTTCTTCGCTAATCATCTTGGAGGCCTGGGGTGAGGCTGCACCAATGAATCCGTATATGACAACCCATCCGACTCCACAACCACCATTGACGTAAAAAATGGACTCCCAGCCCCAATAATCGGCAAGGAATCCCGATATCATCAGTTGTACAGCAGTACCAAGTTGTGCACCTACAACAAAATCATAGACCAGGTATTTGAAAATTGATCTGGAATATTTTGTCAGGTATTTGAATAAGATTAAGTCTTAGGAGTCATGTTACAGGCGATGCTAGCAACCCATCACTATTTTGATTCTACTTTCCACCTATATGCCCACAATCATGCTAAACGTAGCCTTAAGGTCGAGTTACCTCTTTGACGTCATACACGTTTCAGCATCGCATGGACCAATCAATGTCGTGTATTAAATCAATTGTCCACACCAATGGAATAAAACTTAAAACGCTTACAGAGGTAGGTACTATCAAATGAATCAAGAATTTTACTTCTTGATTTTTATGTTTACTTTTACAGTTTTACCGTTAGAAATTAAGTTTCTAAAGTACACTGAAAATAAAACATACAAAACACACATAAAAAAATCCGAAAAGTAAAGCTACGGCAATCGATCAATGGGAATCGAACCCGGATAATCGTCATTCCGTGACGCGTGCTATACTGCTACACCACCAGGTAACCTAAGATCCGGGTTCAATTTCCGACCATAGCTATACTGTTCAGATCTGTGTTGTAACTTTCAGTGTCGTTTAGAAGCTTACAGAGGATATTCAATTGAACTAATCCAATTATCTGCTGAATTATTCAGGTTCAATTTTGATACACATAAAAACATACATACATATATACCATCACGCCTCTTTTCCGCAGGAGTAGGCAGAGAACTTTGTTCCACTTGCTACGATCCTGACATTCCTTTTTCGTTTTATCCACATTCATCAATCTCTTCATACATGCTCGTGGGTTTCGGGTACTCTTGCCATGACCTTTTCCCAAAACGTCCTCAATTCGGTCACCGAACGTCCGTTTAGACCTTTCTATCCTAGTCACTATAATATCTTCTTTCACATCAGCACGTTGCCTTATCACACTATTCCTTATTCTGTATTTTAGTGATACACCTTCCCTACTTCTTAACGCTCTCATTTCTACTGGCTTTATTCTACTTTCATGCTTCTTTTGCCATACCCAACTTTCGCTACCGTACATTATTGTTGGAACGAGCACCCCTCTGTGAACAGCCAAACGCGCCTCGATACTCTTGCTTCGATATACAGTATAGTAATAATCCAAGACACATCACACACTGCGAAGAAAATTATGATATAAATAAAGAACAATGCAAAGATGAACTAAGTAAAGGCCCTAAAAACGAGATATCACCTCTTAAACCCGTTGATGATGATTATGATTATAAAAGAACAATAGGAGCATCTGTGTTTGGTCTAAACAGACATATAATTCTAGCAAGAGCAAAAGCAGTCGTAAAACTTGATCGTATAAATATTATATTACTCGTTGTCAATTTTCATTCTGTGTCACCACACCACGCGTAGCGTAATTTGCGAAATTACGACTTTCCTGGTTACAACAAAACATAAAGTTTTTACGAGCATCCTTGTCATTCTAATCACTTATCTTGATATACTTTCTTAAGTTTTTAAATGAGTTATTTTCTTTAATTCATATTTAATCAAAAAACTAATTTAATAACATACATACCGTCACGCCTCTTTCTCACAGGGGTAGGCAGAGACTACTTTGTTCCACTTGCTACGATCCTGACATACTTCTTTCGCTTCATCCACACTCATCAATCTCTTCATACATGCTCGTCGGTTTTGGGTACTCCTGACCTGACCTTTTTCCAAAATGTCTCCTATTTGGTCTCGGAACGTCCGTCTAGGCCTTCCCCTCCCAACGTAACCATTCACACTCCCCCGATAGATCTGTTTAGTTAGTCTACTTTCATCCATCCGCTCTACGTGACCAAACCAACTAAGCATACTTTTTTCTATCGTAGTTACTATATCCTCTAAAAAATAATTCAATAAAATACCAAAAAAAATACATAAAACAAGAAATGATTAACAACTGTCTCTTACCTGCATAAATAAGAGTTCCCAATCGACTCTTCTCCTCTAGAGGCACCCACTTTCCAATCAAATTGTGCATGCTGGGGTAGACGAAGCCTTGAGACAGACCCTGTACTACTCTGCAAGCGCATACGGCCTGCCAACCACCCTAGAACAAAACACAAGCAATTTAAATTCAAAACAATTTCATATTTACAAGCTGTGTAAGAATTTAAATAGTGATGTGCTACAACCGGTACTAACCGAAAATAAACTATACATAGATACTAAAATGTTTGTTGAAGTGTCTGTAACAGCAATGAATAAATAATCCGTGACGAACCAAAAGTTTTGAAGCATTTTTGACAACTTCTTTTAAAAGTCCTGGGAATTTGCAAGGATGTTCAGTAAAACTAACCGAATCGTTTGCTAAAGTAAAAAAAGACTACGTCATTAAAAAAATTATGTCGCCCCGGGCGCGAGCGTTAATCTCCTGGCTAGAGGAAGACGTAAAATTGTGTACACCTCGGGTTGTAATAAAGAAAGACTCAGGTCGCTTGTTTATCGCCCTCGCTTTTGGCTCGTGCGACAAGTTCCTGCGGTCTGTCAAATTCTACATTTCCTCACCCTCCGCGTACTATCAATTCCAAGTCCACGACTTTCACATTCTCACGCCTCTTTCTGGGGTGCCTATTATTACGGGCTCGTAAGGCGTTAATGTTATTCTAAAGATCTGTTTATTGGTCAATGTTTTATGGAATTCCTCATAATATCAAAACACGATAATATTTACTTTATCTCTGAAAGAAGGTATCATAAATCTATGATGGATGATGACTTGAACGTCATTACTGCACTTGACTGAGATACGAGTTAAGATTATTACCATGTTACGTCTAAACCTCTTGAATTGCGTCTGCGCATGATAAAAGTTACCGATAAAATCAAAGCAAAGGAAAATCCGCCAGGAAAAACCGTAAACGTATTAGCGTGATTCCCCCATTAAATCAGATTAGCTTAGGTTCTGTGCAGTTATTGGAATGTGGCATCTTAATTCTATTGAGACTACACCAAGATTCTTAATTTTGCAAAAATCTTAGGGATCATGTTATACAGGCGATGTGGCTAGCAACCCATCACTGTTCTGATTCCCCTTTCCATCCATACGCCCACAATCATGCTAAACGTGGTCTTTAGGTCTTGTCACCTTAGGCTCTGTCTACCCCGTAAGGGATAAAGACGTGATTTATGTATGTATGTATGTATGTACACCAAGATAGACGACCAGATAGCCTAGTAGTTAGAGACCCTGACAATGTAGCTAGAGATCTCGTGTTCGAGTTCCGGTGGGAGCAAGTATTAATTACAATGAATATAAAATACTTGTAATAGAGTCATGGATCTTATGTGTATGTATTTATTAGAGACCAGTGGTTTGACCTCTGGCCTCTCAAGCAAAGGGTCATGGGTTGAAATCCTGGGTTCGCACCTCTGAGTTTTTCGGAATTTATGTGCGAAATCACATTTGAAATTTGCCACGAGCTTTTCATCTCATCATCTCTTGTAACCTATATGTCCACAAATTACGCTAAACGTGGCCTTAAGGTTTTTTTTACCCTAAGTTCTGCCTGTTTGTAACGAATAAACACTACTAGCTGTTGCCCGTAACTTCGTCTGCAACAATTTATCGCTATTCCGCAGGAATTAAGCAATTTTCCAGTATAAAAAGCAGCATATGTGTTATTCCAGACTACAATCTATCTTCCAAATTTCATCCAGATCTGTTTGTAACAAACATCCATCCATCCATCTACCCATACTTATAAACTTTCGCGTTTATAATATTAGTAGGAAGTAGGATGAATGTAGAAAAGGGCATATAAAAAATAAGTTAGATACTCATGAACTCTTCGAAGATGAACGCTGCGACTCCATTAAAACACTAATACCCACTACACTAACACTAATACTACTAATACTTTTAGTGTATTAATATTTGCGGGTGGTAGGGCCTTGTGCAAGGTCCGTCCGGATCGCTACCACCATCTTACTCGCTAATCCTGCCGCTAAGTAACAGTGCTTGCACTGCTGTGTTCCGGTGTGGAGAGTAAGACAGCCGGGGAAATTACGGGCACAAGAGGCATTTCATCTTAGTCCTCTAGGTTGGCAACGCATCTGCAATCCCTCCGGGGTTGTGGGTGTCTATGGGCAATGGTGATCACTTACCATCAGGTGACCCACTTGCTCGTTTGCCTTCCTATTCACATTAAAAAAAAAAAAAAACCTTCATAACTTACATAAGAAGCAGCTGTAGGTAGAACCAAAGAGATTATGGAATTGACACTGATGCTGGTGAGGACGAGGGTACTGCCACCGATCTTCTCAGCCAGGAGACCACCGGGCACCTGCAGGATGACATAGCCCCAGAAGAACGAGGATAGAATCACGCTCTGTATCTGCATGCTCCAGTCGAAAGTCTGGAAAAACGAGAAGGATTACTAGGTTTGCGAATTTTTTTTTTTTTTTTTTTATATGAATATGAAGGCAAACGAGCAAGTGGGTCACCTGGTGGTAAGTGATCAACACTGCCCATAGGCACCCGCAACCCCGGAGGGATTGAAGATGCGTTGCCAACCTAGAGGACTAAGATGAAATGCCTCTTGTGCCCGTAATTTCCCCGGCTGTCTTACTCTCCACACCGGAACACAGCAGTGCAAGCACTGCTACTTAGCGGCAGGATTAGCAAGTAAGATGGTGGTAAATTAACAATATTCTGTTGTCACCAATTTTGCCAGGATAATGAACCTAAGGATGGTTATGACAAATGATTTATAAACCTTAACCATCGAAGAAATTGATTCCTTACCTACAGTAAATGACATGGTGACTTTACATTAAATTTATAAAGAAAATTATGTAACGTTTCCTATGACAACGTTCTACGGTGGATCAGCAATCAAATGGTTCAACTGTATTTAGCACATTGTTGATTTTTCGCTTAACAACAGTTACTGTTCTTTTCTAAGAATACATAGTAACTTATACTTTATTTCTTCCGTATTCAGAGATGTCACGTTTATTAGTTAATTAGTATGGTGATCGATGTCTCTTTATTACTCCTTCGAATAACGTGCAGTCGTGGAAAATATTAGTTTTTCTTTTATCAGTTGCGTGTGTACAAACGATACCATTTTTCTGCTACTGTCTGTTGAAAAAGATTATCTTTTTCATCATCATCACATAAAACCTTGTCTTATCAGAGAACGTGCATTGAGTAGACATCAATCTAATTGAGACGATGATAACAGTGATAAAACAATTGACAGATCAAAGGAAGTCGTCCGTGCGAAATCTACAGCTCTTATTTAATAATAATGGTCTTGTTACGTTAGCTACTACTAGTCACGCCTCTTTCCCACAAGGTTAGGCGGAGACTTAACTACTTTGTTATACTTGCTACGAGCATACCTATTTCGCTTCATCCACATTCATCAATCTCTTTATACAAGCTCGTCGGTTTCGGGTACTCTTGACCTGACCTTTTTCCAAAATGTCCCTAATTTGATCACGTGACGTCCGTGTAGACCTTCCCCTCCCAACGCACCCATTCTCACTCCCCATACAAAATTGTTTAGTTAACCTTCTTTCATACATCCTCTCTACGTGACCAAACCAACTAAGCATACTTTTTTCTATCCTAGTCACTATATCTTATTTCACACCAGCACGTTCCCTTATCACACTGTTCCTTATTCTATCTTTCAGTGATACACTGTTCATACTTCTTCCAATGACATCTAGTAAAACTGATATTTTCTTTATTTTTTATTTAACTATTTCATTTGTCTTTTTGGTACATGCAACAAACCGTCACGCCTCTTTCCCACAAGGGTAGGCGGAGACTACTTTGTTTCACTTGACAGAATCCTGGGATAATGTATAACTTTTTCATTTAGTCGTCATCCATCAATCTCTTTATACAATAATCTGGTTGTGGAATTCTGGTGACCCAGCCAGGATCGTCTCCGCAGGAGGAAACTCTTCAACGGCTGGTCCTATTGACTTGAAATTTGGTACACAAAATATAGGACGGATGGCAATGCAAGTACAGACACCAAAAAAGGGTTGTATTAAAAATGATTTTTTTAGGTTAGGTTATTCCGTACAAGCCGATTCTTTTATAAGTAGTACTGAGAGAGAGAGAGAGAGAGAAACATTTATTTACACACATTCGATACACGTAGATATATAATAAGAAGAAATACAATATACTTAGGAAAAGTACCGATATGGTGTAAAATGGGCCCCACTCAGCATAATGTTTCTATTGTTGCTATTGTTGTGTATTGCTGTACTTGATGACGTTGACTATGAACCAGTATAGTTATTAAATAGATTAACTCACATTGTTGTAGGAAGGGTCTGTCATGGCTACAATGGCCATGCTCATATTGACTCTCATGCTGAAAGCCAGCATCAAGGCGAAGAACAGCAGCACGCATTGCACGTGCCTGGTGCCAAACGCTGCCTCTGAGAACATGAACATCATCAATATCACCACCAACACCACCGTCATTATTATAATAATAATCATCATCATCATCTTCCTGCGCAGATAGTAAAAGCCCATCGAGGGAATGGTGCGGCTAGCAAAGCAACCCATCACTATTTTGATTTCCCTTTCCACCTATACTCCCACAATCATGCTAAACGTCGCCTTTGGGTATTGTTACCTTAGTCTCTGAAACTAAGGGATAAAGACGTGATTTGTGATCATCATCATCGTCACCATCATCATCATTATCATCATCATTTTTTTGTCGTCATTAGTTTATTACCATTTTTTGACCAGGATTTTTTTTTATAAAATAATACCTAATTCGAATCCTCATTAGTAGCAGCCGAGGTAATTAACCTTATTACTGTGTTAATTACACTAGTCAGTATCTGTTTTACGAGTGGAAATCAGAGAATTTATCTATTATTCTCCTCGTGGAGTAGTGATTTGAGAATGCGCCGAGACCGAGGTTGATAACGAAATTGAACAACGTTAATGCATTTTTAATGCATTTTTACATTGTTTTTAGAAAAGCCAACGTCGTGATTATAGTATGCTTCAGCATACATACATATATGTAAACACTATAACTGTACAAAAACGAAAACATGAAAACACAATTGACAAACATTAAGACACATATACAACGGCGAACGTATCCTTTAAGGGATGTCTTCCAATCAACCTTTGAGTCCTTGAAAATTATTGTAGTAATGGCGGGCGGCGGGAAGAGTTTTCCGAGACGCAAATAAAAAAAAATGGCTAAATCTACATTACTTAATAAAACAATCATGCTAAATGTGACCAAATGGTGTTACCTTAGGCTCTCTCTACCCCGTAAGGGATAAAGACGTGATTTATCTAGGTATATAATAAAACCCGACTGCAAACTCAAAAAAAAAAAAGAATTGTTCCTGCCTGCTGTGGTTTATTAATTAATGAATTATATTTTATAAATGTGAATGGCCGGGAATCGAACCCGGATCCTCATCATCTCGTGCATGCTTTCACCCCCACACCGCCCATAGCGGGAGAGCATCACTACATAGTATAAAATAAAGTCGCTTTCTCTGTCCCTATGAAATGAAAATGAAAATGAAAACCCCTAACCCCTAACCCCTAAACCCTATGTCCCTATGTCCCTATGTATGCTTATATCTTCAAAACTACACAACGGATTTTGATGCGGTTTTTTTTAATAGATAGAGTGATTCAAGAGGAAGTTTTTTATGTATAATTCTACGCAGAGGAAGTCGCGGGCAGAAGCTAGTAAAATATAAACAAATAAAACAGTTTTGAGCAATCTACTCACTTGGTTTCTTAACTTCCTGGTCAGGAACCCCCATTTTTCTAAAACCTAATCGATATTTTAAGTTTATAAAATAATAACTAGAATTTAGAACAACTCAGGTTTATTCGTAATTCGTATTGTAAGCGAGCTGCGCAGGAGTGTCTTACTCCGCGTCGTGAGTTAAAAGACTATTGTTTTTAATCCGTTCGCCTATTTACCACAGATCAATAAAACAGAGGTTTCAATTGTTAAAACAGATTGTGTAACACATTATCTTGACAACCCATGACCATCGTAACACATGAAAATAATTGTCATTCTTTTGAATATGTTACATTGTCTAGTGTTATAGGATAAGGCTGTTATCGGGTCTAGTAATATTACTAGCCGAGCGCAGCCTTTCTACCCGATAGCGACCAAAATGTTGAAATTATGTTTTTTAGGAAGAGACGGTTAGTAAGTTTTTTGTCAAAATTAAAATTTAAAGTCCAAGTTGAGAACCTGACTGCAAAACTCGTGGTCAAACCTTTATGTAGTAGTATGTAGTTGTTCTTAAATCTTGACTGTTTAAATATATACATATATATTTATGTCTTCATGTTTGTCCGCTGCCTAGGTTTGTGACTGAGGTGTCCATTTGTCCTACAATTATTTATGAATGTATGTATGTATAACTCTTTATTGTACATAATACACAAGAAAAAGATCAATACAGATAATTATCAATTTACTAGCCGTTACCCGCGACTTTGACGCTTAGCGACAAAAATTTGCATAGTAACAAGGTCACGTGACAGCTAGTAACAGATAGAAAAATTCGAAGGCTTACCCACCTGCTGTGGGTGGTGTAGGGGTATAGCACGCGTCGCGGAATGGTGAGGATCCGCGTTCGATTCCCGGCCACAGCTTCACTTTTCGGATTTTTCTGTGTTCAAATTTTCAGTATCGTTAAGAAATTTTACTGACTCAAGATCTAAGGTTAGGTGCGCATATTGTCACGGTAGCAGCAGCAGTCAGATCTCTCTGTTTTCATCTAAGTAAAGACAGAGAGATTTCACTGTCGCCGTGACAAAATGTTTCTCGCGCGCCCCTAGTCTAAGACTTACAGGGAATCCCCCATCGATATCCATTTTGCTTCAATAATGAATGTACGATGCCCATGTATCTAATTGTTAGGTATTGGTTTTAACAATATTATAATAGTAATTAATTAAATAGTGAGATAATCACGTAAGACATCATCTATTAAATTAAATTTTGATTGGTTGTCATCATTTTTCAACTCCTGATCACCGATTAAAAATCATCGTGTATAGGCTGGAAATGATAACCACTCTATAGGTTAATTCATCTGCAAACATCAGTTAGATCTGATATGGATAAGACGTAGAAGAAATACGTAAAAATCACGTATTGCCTAATCTTGACAATGTAATTGACAGACATTGACATAATTTGACAACTCTTCAGATAAACACTAACTTTACAACAATAACACAAGTCACTTCAACAACGAAATAAAATGTAACAACTCATAATTTAAATCTAATGCAATTTGAGACTTAACATTAAGTCAATAGAGTTAGAAACAAGTTTATTAAAACGCGACTTAGTTCGTTTTGTTTTCAACAATGCACATAGAAGGTACGCGCATAATCTACTATATTTATATTTTATTCTATTTGAGATCTAGTGTCTTCCTTTAAAGTTAAAATTACAATAGCGTCCTCTCGTGACTTGAGTCATTTAGTTTATTAATTTGCTTAAAACATGCATACATCGAGATAATATAGATGTGGGACAGATTTTTGATAGTGTTATGTTTAGTTGATAAGTCGATAGCGGCTTCACATTGGTCTATTATCGTAAAATCATTGATGCAATCAAAGAAAATCCAAGGAACAGGCCGCATACTATTTGTGTCATTAATGCAATCAGAAAAAAATCAAGGGACAGACTGGATACTATTTGTGTCATTGTTGCAATTAAAGAAAATCCAAGGGACAGACCGGATAGGTACTATTTGTGTCATTGATGCAATTACAGAAAATCCAAGGGACAGACCGAATACTATTTGCGTCATTGATGCAGTCAGAGAAATCCAAGGGACAGGCCGCATACTGTTTGTGTCATTGATGCAATTAAAGAAAATCCGAAGGACATACCATTTACTATTTGTGTCATTGATGCAATCAGTAAAAAATCAAGGGACAGACTGGATACTATTTGTGTCATTAATGCAATCAGAGAAAATCCACGGGACAGACCTGATACTATTTGTGCCATTCAATTCCGAACCAAAATTGGATCGCTCGCTGTCAGATCCATAGTAAGAAATGTCAAAAAATACTGCTATAATGTAAAAGTGAATCAGAATTGAATCGCATTAATACGTCACTTTTACGCCAACGGCACCAAATGTGCGGGATTTGAGCCTCTAGTGTAAGTATTCTCAAATAAAAATGTAAACGTCTCAGTTACTATGGAATAATTGACAGCGCCGCTAGCGGATCGAAACGGCAACAAACCGAGCCCCTAGTGTAAGTTTTTGACACGAGAAACGATCGAACGCGTTCGCGTAAACGTCTCAATTACTATGGAATAATTGGCAGCGTCACTTGCGGATCGAAATGGCAGCAAACTGTTCTCATAGTATTACACTACGCATCATCATCACTACATAGTATAAAACAAAGTCGCTTTCTCTGTCCCTATAATAATAATAATAATAATAATAAATTGTTTATTTTCAGGTAATCACCCATAGAAATTACATAGTCACATAGTTACAAAATTTTAAAAATTACAATATAGGTATTGAGATAATTTAGTAGATTGATAAATAGGTACAACAATACATTAACAGTGGGGTACATTTATTATTTAAATTCATGCAATAATTTTATATGTGCTATGTTCCTATGTCCCTATGTATGCTTTATATCTTCAAAACTACACAACGGATTTTGATGCGGTTTTTTTTAATAGATAGAGTGATTCAAGAGGAAGGTTTTTATGTATAATTCTACGCAGACGAAGTCGCGGGTAGAAGCTAGTACTGCATAATATAAATTCATATTGCACGTAGTCATACGTAATCTTTATCACTCAAGCGAAAAGCGCTCAGAGCGGAAACCTCCGGCCATAATGCTTTTACAGAAATTTATGCTGCGACAGCCATTGTTAAAATTGTATTTAATTTCGTATCTACGCTCTGGTTGTAAATCAGAGCTCGGTTTGCCGCCATTTTTCTTTTCAAACGTCTAGTGGGGAGATTTAATAATTCTACTCGAGACGTTCAGACTATTTAGAGCGAGTCTAGCGTTAAAGTTAAGTGTTTGAATTTGGAATCAGGGCATGTATTGGTTAAAATGCGACGATAAAATTCCCTTCCATGCTGGTCTGGGAGCAAAGAAAAAACAGAACTTACCAGCTCCCTGTCTTCCCGCGCAGATGGTAAACGCCCATCGGGAAATTGGGCGAGAATCTAAAGAATCATTGTATTGTATTTCTTTCATGCTGGTCTGGGATCAAAGAAAAAACATAGAATGTACCATGGGCGAAATACAAAGGAATCATGTCATAGGCGATGCAACTACTAGCAACCCATCCTTACTTGTTACCCTAAGCTCTACGTCTGTATACCCCGTAAGGGATATAGACACGATTTTTGTATTTACGTATACCTAGTCTGGATCCTTTCATGCTGGTCTGGGAGCAACGAAAAAACATAGAATGTACCAGTTACATCTCCCGCTCTGACAGTAAAAGCCCATCGAGGGAATCGTCGGCATGTTATAGTATAGGCGATGGGCTAGCAAACCATCAGTATTTTGATTCCCTTTTCCACCTAATACGCCCACAATCACACTAAACGTGTCCTTTACCCTTGTTACGCTAGGTTCTGTCTACCCCAGTGAACTCGGTGCCTGCACCTATCCACTGTTAAACAATAAACGGATTGACCACCGTACCCGTGAATCAAGTTGTTAATTTATTATTCAACTGTGGGGAATAAATCCACAGCCCTGTTCAACCAAGTGCGTGTGCAACGTAATTATTTCTTCTCTCACGAAAGAGTATTTTTGTTTATTATCTATGATCTTGGGAAGAAGAACAACATAGAGAAGGCGACAAAGAGAAGCAAGTTATGTATGAGCAAAAGGGAAACATTAATATTTTTTCTTTATTATCTTCCAAGACATTTTACTTCCATGCTGGTCTGGGTACTGCCATGGTGGTCTGGAAGCAAAAAAAAACATAGAATGTACCAGTTGTTTCTCGTCCAGCGCATGGTAAAAGCCTCCGATATGGTAAAAGGATCCGGGTTCGATTCTCAGTATCATTTTGAAATTTAAAAATAATTTACTCCACAAAAAGAAACTTCGCTTTTTCCCACGTATTCCTACACCGAACACCTTTCAATTCGCACACAGTCGCATGTGTTGAACAGGTCTAGAGAGCTTAGCAGTTCGTTTTTCTTGCCAGCCATTAGAGATCGTTACGTGAAAGTTCATGCCCGCAATAAAGCAATTAGAAATACTTTAACTGCTCAATTAGGTGCATAAAGTATTCTCGTTAATTTTGTGTAATTAAGGTGCAACCACACCGCCGCGTATGCGAGTGACGTGTCGTAGGCGTCACGTTTTCTCACCGTTTTTTACGCACCGGTGTGATCGGACCTTTAAGGTTCAAGTAAGGTAAGTTTTTCATACATATATCACGTCTTTAGCCCTTACGGGGTAGACAGAGCCAGAGGTTACAAAACCTTAAGGCCACGTTTAGCATCGTTAAGGGCATATAAGTGGAAAGGGTAATCAAAATAGTGATGGGTTGCTAGCCGCATCGCCTATAACATGATTGCTAAGACTTTCGCCCATTCCCTCGATGGGTTTTTACCATCTGCGCGGGTGCGTGCAGTTTTTCTATATTACATGCGCAACGCCGTGGTAGCCTAGTGGTTCAACCAGTGGCCTCTCAAGCAGAGGGTCGTGGCTTCGAATCCCGGGCTTGCACCTTCTGAGTTTTTCCGAATTTATGTACGAAAAAACATTTGAAAAGTACCATGAGCTTTTCGGTGAGGGAAAACATCGCGAGGAAGCCTGCACTAGCGAAGCAATTCATCGGTATGTGATACCACCGCAAGGAAACTGGCTTTCGAATGAAAAAAACCGCATCCAAATCTCAGTTTGAGAGCTACGATGCCACCAACAAACACACAAACATATACGTAAAATTTGTATAATTTTTGCGGCTGGGCTAGAAAAGGAAGAAAAAAATTCTGAATAAACAAAGATGGTCCTTTTTATTCTGAACTAGCGACCCACCCCGGCTTCGCACGGTATATTATGCATGTATTATACATATAAACCTTCCTCTTGAATCACTCTATCTATTAAAAAAAAACGCGTCAAAATCCGTTGACTGGTTTTGAAGATATAAGCATACATACGGACACGGGGACAGAAAAAGCGACTTTATTTTATACTATGTAGTGATGTAAAAAGCCATACCATCTCTTTTTCAGTAAACTGCAATGCGCAGAACGTGCAAAGAATCAGAATTGAAAATTCTCAGAGGATATTAAGATGAACCTCACAAGTAGCTCAGGAGATTGTCTATAGCACAATACAGAGGCCAATGCTGTCTATGGATCGGTACAAATAAGCTACAAGCCTCCTGGAAAAGCATCTGTGAAAATTTTTACCTACGTAGATCACGTCTTTATCCCTTACGGGTTAGACAGAGCCTAAGGTAACAAAACCTTAAGGCCATGCTTAGCGTGATTGTGGGCGTATAGGTGGAAAGGTGAATCAAATTAGTGATGGGTTTCTAGCCGCATCGCCTATAACATGATTCTTAAGATGGTCGCCCATTCCCTCGATGGGCTTTTACCATCTGCACGGGAAGAGAAGCAACTGGTACCTACATTCTATGTTTTTTCTTTACTTCCAGAACAGCATGGAAGATTTTTTTTTTACACATCCACAAATTAAGCAAGGTAACAAGACCTAAAGGCCACGTTTAGCATGATTGTGGGCGTATAGATGGAAATGAATCAAAATAGTGATGGGTTGCTAGCCGCATCGTCTATGGCATGATTCCTAAGATAGCCCATTCCATCCCTGCTGTCATTCTGCCCTGCGTTGTATTAGACCTTACTATAGGCAGGAATTGATAGAGTAAGGAGAGAGGAGAGCAAAACCTGAGGCTGACTGCAGTGACCTCCCAGTAGGCTTATAACCTAACTCGCTCGCAATCGCCATCGCCATGTATGGGCTGACAGTTGGCATCGGAATCAGCTAGCTGTCACATTCATACAAGAACTGTCAAAATGAACACGATGACGATTGCGAGCGATAGGTAATACGCCTACCGTTCCCCAACACAGTAATTTCACAAATCCAAACAAATAACCTCATTATCTCGTCATAATTCTCCACAATAGTTAGGATAAAGCCTAGTTGTAAATTGAAACTGTCATCGCTGCAATAGCGCTATTATTTTAATCCCGGGCTCAGCAAAAATCCCGGTAAATCCCGGGATTGAAGCAAATTTTCCGGGCCCATTACGTTCCCGGGCGGAGGCGCCGCATGTTTCACTATTTTAGTCCCCATAACTGTTATGCTAAAGGTTATTTTGTATACAAATTGTTTGGCGCAAAGGACAGGAGGCAGCGATTATCCCCCTTATTCATAAACGCTCTATAGGCTTCTGCTAACTTAGTAATCGTTTGTCCTTATCTGTGAAAGTTAAATGTCAAAATGACAGATAAGGACAAACGATTGCTAAGTTAGCAGAAGCCTACAGAGCGTTTATGAATAAGGGGGTATAACTTTACACCAGTTTCAGTTTTTTCTCCATTTATTATAAATGTGTGTTTAATGTATAATATATTATGTATTTCAATACTTAGTATATTAATATATATTCTAAATTGCACCACCTGCTCAGATCTGTTCTGTTCTCCAGTCCATTATGGTTGCCTGGAAGAGATCGCTCTGTAGCGATAAGGCCGCCTATTGTTACCTTGTAATATTCTGTATACCTTTTTTCTGTTTTGGTTGTTATATGTGGTGTTCAATAAAGAGTTATTGTATTGTATTTTTTTTTTTGGTAATAGTTTACCTACGGTTTGTTGTATAATATGAATAGATGCGAAAGCAACTTAAACGATTGAAAATTCAACCGTCTAGCTGTCACGGTTCATGAGAATACAGCCTGGTGGCCGACGTACAGACAGACAAGCAGATAGCGAAGTCTTAGTAATACGGCCCCGTTATACCATTAGGGTACGGAACCCTAAAAAATACAACCCGCTTACTCTTATGACTTAAACCACAACCCTCTAAATGTTAATCGGGAGGCCTGAAGCTATTTGATAAACCTGTATTCAGTCTTTGAAATCTGTAGCGGCGGTGTAAATAATTAAATTCATTCATTGTTAATACCAAATTAAACACTTATATTATTATAAATTCATTGAATAATCCAAATTCGTATAACGTTCCGAGACGGTTATTTTTAGTATGCTTAGTGGTTTTCAGCCACAAAACACGTCTCGAACGCGTTTGCGTTAAAATGACAAATACTATGGGAACAGTTTGTTGCCGTTTCGATCCGCAAGTGGCGCTGCCGATTATTTCATAGTAATTGAGACGTTTACTTGAACGCGTTCGAGAAGTTTTTATATGAGAAAACTTACACTAGAGGCTCAGTTTGTTGCCGTTTCGATCCGCAAGTGGCGCTGCCAATTATTCCATAGTAATTGAGGCGTTTGTGTGAACGCGTTCGAGACGTTTGTTCGTGTGAAACCTCACACTAGAGACTCAGGGGCACGATTTTTGAAAGCACATATTATTGTGTGAAAATACCACTCGAAAGTGGTGAAAAACTGTGCTGCATTTGGAATACGAGTAGCTTAGAAGATACTTACGGCTCTCATTAATCTTGTGAAGCAGTCGAAAATTTGAATAGAGCTGTAGTTTTGGAGACCAACTTCCTGCTGCAACATTCCCTGAGCGGTACAATTTAGGTATCTTTAAAAAACGAGCCTTCCTGTTCCTGAAAGGGCCGGCAAGCAGTGGCGTGACTATAATGTCTGGGGCCCGCGGCAAATTCGTCGGATGGGGCTCCTCAATATATAGAAGTGCATCAGCGCCCCTTCTGTGCTCTAAATCAAGCCAGTCCGGGGCCCTGTAGAGCTAGGGGCCCGTGGCATTTTGCCACCCCTATAGTTACGCCACTGGCTGTCAGTTATCCCATAGTACAGTAGTTCTTAACCGGTGGTCCGCGGACCACTGGTGGTCCGTGGAAGCATCCAAAGTGGTCCGCGGGGCCAATCTAATAAATAATTAGATAAGTGACAACCAGACACAACGCGTGAATGTGCAATTCCATCTATTGCGGCCGATCGAAGCTATACGTTAGATTTTTTGTAGTTACTTAGGTGGTCCATGGCAAGACAAAATTTTTGTCAAATGGTCCCTCATGTCTGAAACGTTAAGAACCATTGCCATAGTAAATTGAGACGTTTACGCGAACGCGTTTGGTACGTTTTTCGGGTCAAAACTTACACTAGAGGCTCAGAAATAAGTAAGTAATTAAGTCAATGCTTTGTTATTGCCATTACGTCTTGACTTCTTTTTATTACAACATTTTAAGAACTCCGTCGAAAGATACATTTCAATCGGTAAAACTTGGCTAGGGATGCACATTATATTAAAAATACAACACTAGAACGTTTCCGAATGTGCTCGAATGTGCTCGAATGTTCTCGAACGTTCAACAAAATGCAAACAACACGGTGCCAAACGTGTTTACATTTTACACGCGGCACTGCGGAACTAGCGAGTGGTATTTTAATAAGCCCCATATGCGGAAATTGCGGAATGCGGGATGTACGGGGGAGTTATGAGATACTAGCTGTTACACGCAGCTTCGTCCATGAATTGATTTCCAAGTTTTTTTGTTTCGGCTCAGTATTATAATTATGCTTTTCTCAAACATTGTCGTAAATGTCGTCATTGTATTCTAAGTAACAGAACACGAAGGGCCTTGTTATGGCCGAATTACATTGCTGGACTGTTTTTCATTTGTTTTCAACTTTTTAAAAAGTCAATGAGACTATGGAATAATGAGTATCCATTTTATACAGCCAAGTCGATGGCCGAGGAGTGCACGTTTTGTTCGAGTCTAACGTCTAACGATTTGGATAAAATCGGGAACGAAGATAGCTGGTACTTTAAATTAACACATAGGCTACTTTTTATCCCGGAAAATTGCATTGTTCCCGCGGGATAGCGATAAACATGTCAAAGGTCGCAGCTGCTTTATGTAAGTCTAATTCTACGCGGATAAAGTCGCGGGCAGAAGCTAGCTATTTATATTAGTCACATTTAGTTTTTTTTTTTTTTTTAATAACAAATGATTATTATTCAAGTATCGAACGTGTCATATTACTTGTCTCAAGAGTCAAGGGCGTTCCGCAAATGGCCCTTCGACCAGGATTCTTAATAGCCCGCCGAACTTTCCCGACGGTCACCGAAGAAAGCCGAAGTTTTCGTGACAAATACTCAAGCCCGGCCTTATAGGTACGCCAAGATTCCAAATTCGAACTTGATCTCGTGCCGTTCCTCTCACACTGATAGCAGTTAAATGAGAGAGAGAGACGGTGTACGCGAACTTGGAATTCGGGATAGCGGAGTAACCCCCTGATAAATTCTTCTGGAAAGTTCCGGATTTAGTGCGATGTTTACGGCAAGATGATTTAAATCCATTCGAGAGTTAAATCAGATAAATGATCAGGATTTTAAGGAGCGATGGCGGAAGTTTCAGATGGTCTACTTTTGGGGGTTGGAATTTTTACGGTGCACCTTTTATTTTTAACTGATCTTGTGAGCAGACGTGACGGGGACACTAAGTCTTTGCAGTAAGTACATTGTTTGCCCTTATGTTCTTACTAGCTTTTGTCCTTACTTCGTCCGCGCAGATAACGTCAGAGTGACGACATAAAAAACATTTTTTTTAAATAAAAAGTATCCTATGGTGCGAAATCTCAACGCGCTTCTTGCATCAGCACCTGACTGCGATGTATTTGCTAGTAGCTGGAGGATTGTATGCAGTGAGTGTATGAAGTTCTGTGAGGCGAAGGATGACCGTCCGTCTTCACTAAATTGTTTGTAAATGTAAATGCTATTTATTTTCTGTACATACATACATACATACATACCGTCACGCCTCTTTCCCACAAGGGTAGGCAGAGACTACTTTGTTCCACTTGCTACGATCCTGACATACTTCTTTCGCTTCATCCACATTCATCAATCTCTTCATACATGCTCGTCGGTTTCGGGTACTCCTGACCTGACCTTTTTATTTTCTGTTCTATGTGTTATATGTGTTGTTGCTGTAATTAAGTGTGTGTATGAATTTCACAGTGCCTTGGCTTGTCTGTAATGCTGTGTAATTATTTAAATAAATAAATAAATGTTACTTCTAATACCTCCAAGAACATGTGTACAAAATTTCATGATGATCGGTGGAGTAGTCGCGTGAAACCGTAACAAACAAACTTGCATTCGCATTTATAATATTAGTAGGGATGTTCGGGAGGAAAATTGGAAGATTTGAGGAGAGTTGCTGAGTGGGAGTGCTGCTGGGACAGTAACCAGCTCCAACCAAGGGGAACTGGGCTGAATGATCGCCAAAAGCATCGACAGCCAGCGAGACAACATCAAGTACATTGTTTTTGCTGTTTTGGGAGGGGGGGGGGGGGGTAGGTAAATTGATGTATGTATAATTTCATTCCATTCTCTTAGCGTTGTCGATAATAATACGCACTAATGCGGTATGGGCTATAGTAAAATGTTTTTATGAATAATTTCTTCCATGCTGGTATGGGAGTAAAGAAAAAACATAGAATCTACCAGATGCTTCTCTTCCTGCAGATGGTTAAAGCCCATGCTAGCAACCCATCACTATTTTGATTACCCTTTCCACCTATACGCCCTTAATCATGCTAAACGTGGTCTTAAGATTTTGTTACTTTAGGCTCTGTCTACCCCGTAAACAAAGACGTGATATATGTATGTTACCAAGCTCATCCGCCACTCCCTGCTTTCTTGCCATTTAATTTTCACATAAATCTTAATCCGAACATCCGACTCAGCTAATTCCTCTAGAAAAACACAGATAAATCAATTCAGAGATCTATCGCAATTCATAAATCTCGATTCGCTCGCAAAAAAGCCAACAAACAATAGAGAAACGGTCTCGGCTGCCAAACCGTGCAGGCTTCTAAAGTTAGAAATTCTAAGTTTTTTACGTTCCGTTTCACTCACACTTGCAGTCAATAACAGTAGAGTGAAAAGGACGGTGTGCTACGAACTACGAATTTGAGACCCTCCCTGATTTATATGAGAACTTGTGTCCTTCCGGAGCCATGGGCACGGGCCGGCGAAATTTACGACGTTTAATTGGAATGTCTCGAATTCCATAAAACAATGACTGAGAGTTTTGTGATTAATACCCTCATATTTGCGTGATAATTGAAATGTTTCCTTTTTTATTTGTTCTGTTGCTGTCTGTTTCGTGAAAGGTACACACGGCCTATTTATTCGTGTCGCAGCTTTTTATTAATTTTGCTTGCGTCACACATTTTGTTAATGTCGAAAAATCTTAGGAATCACTACATAGTATAAAATAAAGTCGCTTTCTCTGTCCCTATGTCCCTATGTCCCTATGTATGCTTATATCTTCAAAACTACACAACGGATTTTGATGCGGTTTTTTTTAATAGATAGAGTGATTCAAGAGGAAGGTGTATGTGTATAATACATGCATAATATACCGTGCGAAGCCGGGGCGGGTCGCTAGTCATATTATAAATTGCACCTCCTGCTCAGATCTATTCTGTTCTACAGTCCATTATGGTTGACTTTGTAATATTTCTGTATACCTTTTTTCTGTTTTGGTTGTTATATGTGGTGTTCAATAAAGTGTTATTTTATTGTATTGTATTGTATAGGCGAAGCAACCCATACATACATACATATATCACGTCTATCCCTTACGGCCTAAGGTTACAAAACCTTAAGGCCACGTTTAGCATGATTACAGGCGTATAGGTGGAAAGGGAAATCAAAGTAGCGATGGGTTGCTAGCATCGCCTATAACATGATTCCTATGATTTTCGCCCGTTCCCTCGATGGCCTTTTACCATCAGCGCGGGAAGAGAAGCAACTGTTAAATTCTATGTTTTTTCTTTAAGCAGACCAGCATGGTAGAAAATAAATTAAATCACAATAATAATAATAAATAGTCGCTCTAAGTTTGATACGGCCTAGTGGACGCGAACCTTTAGCGTAAAATTTTAAACTCCAAAATATTTATCAGTTGCATGAAAGGCTTCATTAAACCGTTGATTTGAGATTTTAAAGCAGTTAACAATTAACCAGCAAAATGTATTTTTGCTGCGCTCAGAAGTCAATAAATTGAATATTATGCTTTACGTTATTTCCGATTACTGAATATCAATATACAAACTGTAGGTATAGATTCAGATGCATCCATGCTGGTCTGGGAGCAAAGAAAAAACAGAATGTACCAGTTGCTTCTCTTCCCGCGCAGATGGTAAAAGTCCATCGAGGGAATGGTATGTATGAATGTGGAATGGAACGTAAGGGGTGTGTAAAGGTGACAGCGATATTATGAATGAGACGACGAATATTCGATTTGAAGATTTAGGAGAGCTTCAGTTAGCGGTAAGATTTGGTTGTAATGTGAACTAAAGAACGAAAAATTTACTTAAACGGTGACTAATTTTTTAAAATTAATTTACTCGCACAAATGGGGGCTGGTCCGGGATTTTAAAAATATAAAGAAGTGAAGAATTAAGAAGAATTTTCAAACACCACGACGAAAAATGATTGACAGAAGACAGTAAAGAAGAAAAAGACGAATGACGGACGACGGAAGACGAACGACGATTATTATCAGAGATCGGACAGATTTGCGTCATTCGTTCGCAATATAAAGTGGACATGACTCAAAAATTAATCAAATAATTCCGTGCATGGCGGGAAGAACTTGATAACTCGACTTACATGATTTTTTTTTTACCGTCGCAATGGCTTCCTACAGCATTGGTTTTGTAGGAAAAAAATTGACAACTCGATATCTACGATACTTTTAGAGATATTGCCTCGTGAGTATTTGAATATATCCATACGCTGCGTGTTTTATTTAACGAAACGAGATATATACGCGACGAGTCACAAAAAAAATAATAATATCGTAATATATCATTACATCAACTTATGCTCAAAAACCGACCTAGCGTACGTAAATTGACAAAACAAGATATCAAAGCGACGACTAACACACTATTACGTTAACAAATAAATATATCGTTTTATCTACTTATATTCAACTACTGATAAAACGAACGTAACTTGATATGTCAATTTATACTTACAGTATAAAGTTAACAATGAATATATTGACGTATATTTCGACTTACCAAGTTACTTACGCTATGCACGGAATATGATATCTCGTGTTATCTTAGTAGTTTCACATTTATATACCGGGTCAAATCAAAAATATGTTCTTTATTGAATAACCTGTCACATTGTGTCATGTCTCATACTGTCATACTGATGTCGCATACTACTTCACACCAAATCGTTCAGTAACATCGTCGAGCGTCGTCGGGCGATCGCACCGGTCACCCCATAAAATAGATGGGTAAAAAAAGCCCAGACGTCACTTTGACAGTTGAAAAGCGGCAAAATTTATAATTCGAACGCTGGGGATATAAACTTATTATTACGAATACGAAATCGCATACCATCGACATTAAAATTTAATGTGAATTTAATTTAAAATGGGAGATTCAATGAAGACGTTAATGATTTACGATGAAAAGGGACAGAAATATTCAGGTCTCGGAGCAAATATTTATTTTATATTTATTTTGAATTGACACTTTTGACAGAAGAACGTCCCAATTCGTTCAGTAAGTGTGTTCATGATCGGACGATTTTCATCCGACTTTAGTTACTGAACGTAGCCCAGAAGTCGTTCTAATTTTTCTTTTTTTTTCAAATTAGGTAGTGCAAAAAATGCGCTTGCATTCCCAAATTATTGAAATTTTATTACGAACACTTTATTACATTTTTTTTATTACAAACGATTAATGTGTATTATTGATACCCAATTCTATGGTGAATAAGTTGATAAGTCATCGGTGAACATGTTGATAAGTCAATTATTATGAATAATAAGATAGTAAGAAAGATAAACATAACCATATTTGAAAAACCATCTAAAATTACTCTTAAATCAATTTAGACATTTCAATTACACTGAAAAACTGATTTTTAGGAATTAAATTAAATAATGTTTTCACTGGTTTGAGCACTAATGTATGGGTAATAAGTTGATAAGTCTCTGGGTAGTATGTTGATAAGTCTAATATCTTACAAAATAAGCAGAATTTACGAGAACACGTAACATAATTTGAAAGATTACATAAAATTATCCATAAATCAAGCTATAGAGATGAGTTCGAGATAAAAACGGATTTTGGAGAACATGACAAACTTTAAAATCGCTGCCCTGTAAAATTGCCATTTTGGAGTTATCAAGTTCTTCCCGCCATGCACGGAATTAATCATTTAATTAATTTCTCGAAATAAAATTTGAACTCCCGGAGATAAAAATTGACACGTGCATAAAATTATTACCAAAATGTTTATTAAAGTGGCAGTTGTCGTTCTCGTAAATATTTTTATATAATAAAGAAATCACGATCCTGCTAGATATGATTATTATTTCTGACAAAAAAGTTTTCTAGTTCTATAGGTATAAAACCTCCGTGGATATACTTATTCTTAATATATGTATTTTGACACATTTGATTAATTTTGGAGTCATGTCCACATTATTGCGAGCAATGACTCAAATTTGTCCGATCTCTGATTATTATAAAAGACGACGACGCTTAAAGAAGACTTATTTTTACAAAGGACGACGAAAAACGACTAGAAAATGTAGATGTATGTATGTATAGATTCAGGCGGCTCTTCGACCGTTCGTCGGAGCTTCATGATCCGCTGACGCTTTCGTTAACATCCGCGACCGTTGTCGACAGATCGGGCACCTCTCCCACTCTCTGCGGGTGGTAGGGCCTTGTGCAAGGTCCGTCCGGATCGCTACCACCATCTTACTCGCTAATCCTGCCGCTAAGTAGCAGTGCTTGCACTGCTGTGTTCCGGTGTGGAGAGTAAGACAGCCGGGGAAATTACGGGCACAAGAGGCATTTCATCTTAGTCCTCTAGGTTGGCAACGCATCTGCAATCCCTCCGGGGTTGCGGGTGTCTATGGGCAGTGGTGATCACTTACCATCAGGTGACTCACTTGCTCGTTTGCCTTCCTATTTATATAAAAAAAAAAAAAAAAACACTTCGCTCCATTTTTTGCGCCATAGCGCAATTTTGAGTTAACACAATGAGCTGACACACTGCGCCTGAGTTACTGAGTTGACGCAAAGGATTCCACTGAGTTGCCCATCTCTATTGGTCTGGGCCGCCCCTTCGTTTGTATTCTCGGCTTGTTCTCGAAGGTATACGAAGAGGGACACAAAATTGGAAGAAAGGATGTTACTTAATAGGAATATAGCCTTTCGAATAAAGGTGTTATCGAATAGAGTTTGTTGTGATAAGTTTAGATAAAGAAAGCCTACATTCTTTCTTGAACGAATCTTGCACCAATGGATGGACAGTTATAAAAAAAAATACAACGTTGAAAGGAATAAAGATCTCGATGTTTGTCACAGGATTTTTGAATTTCTAATCGACACTGAAAATTAGAACACAGAAAAATCCGAAAAGTAAAGCTATGGCTGGGAATGGAACCCAGATCCTCGTCATTCCGTGACGCGTGCTATACCCCTACACCACCCATAGCACTGGACACACATAGTAACAAGGTCACGTGACAGCTAGTAACAGACAGAAAAATTCGAAGGCTTACCCACCTGCTATGGGTGGTGTAGGGGTATAGCACGCGTCACAGAATGACGAGGATCCGCGTTCGATTCCCGGCCATAGCTTTACTTTTCGGATTTATGTGTGTTCTAAATATCAGTACGAATCCTTTCGTCCTTTGTTCTACGTGTATCGAATGTGTGTAAATAAATGTTTCTCTCTCTCTCTCTCTCTCTCTCTCTCTCTCTCTCTCTCTCTCTCTCTCAGTAGGTACCTATCGTTTAGAAAAGAAAGTCTAAGTCAATCATGATTAATTATAGCATTGGACATATTGATACACTGAAAACAAAGAACTTGTAATAGACAACATTTTAAACTCGCATTAATTTTTTGTGGAATCACTACATAGTATAAAATAAAGTCGCTTTCTCTGTCCCTATGTATGCTTATATCTTCAAAACTACACAACGGATTTTGATGCTTTTTTTTAATAGATAGAGTGATTTAAGAGGAAGGTTTTTATGAGTAATTCTACGCAGACGAAGTCGCGGGCAGAAGCTAGTAATCGTATAAAATCACCAAAAATGCGATGTTACCAGCTCAGTAGGAATAAACGCTCTTAATATTAGCTGATATTATGACCTAATGCCGTCAGCTGGCTTTACACGGATCACATTCCAAGATGGCGGCTGGGATCTCATGCCCCTAAAAGGGTTAAGGTCAAGTCAAAGGGTAGTCGTAAATTTGAAAATGAAATCGGTATATCCAGTACCTAGTTTTTAGGGTCGGATATGAATGCTTCCGTGCTGGTCTGGGAGCAAAGAAAAAACACATAGGTAATATACTATAGTCCGAGCCCTTAACCACACACATGGCACAGGGGCGCGGGGTAGGACGACAAATAGTAGAGAGTCTATAGTTGCTTCTCTTCCCGCGCAGATGGTAAAAATCTTAGGAATCATATTATAGGTGGGGTGCGAGTCGGGTTACCTCCACGTGTGATCAAAAGCTGCGGTTCGTTTTTGCATCCGTCCGGGGGGAAGAGCAGTGCTTGGTCCGGTGGGCCCTGGGCATCGGTTAATGATTTCCTGGCAGTTTCTGAGGGATATCATTGACCGTTGGCTAAGAGCCCGACAGGGGGGGATATTATATTTTTGTTACTTTGTCATTGGCGAAGTTGTCGTCGCTATAACGACTTGATACGCCACAAATAAAAAGAAGAAGAAGACAGATGGTAAAAATCTTAGGAATCATGTTATAGGGCGATGCTGGCAACCCATCATTATTTTGATTCCAGTTTCCACCTATACGCCCACAATTATGTTAAAAGTGGCATTTTCATGTATGTATGTACGAGTATATGCGAATCACATTTGAAATGTGTATGAGCTCAATGAAAAAACCTCCATATAGAGTCAGTGAGACACAATATGCACCGGGCCGCATGGGAACTATAGCCCAAGTATGTATGTATGTATGTAAACTCTTTATTGTGCAAAATAAACGAAAGAAATACAATTGACCAACACTGAGATACAACAAGTCCCAAAATTGCACAAAAAAAAACATCACACATAATTCTTTCAACATACGAAAGATGCACACATACAACTGTTTCACACACATTCTTATCTTTTAAATAACTGCAATAAAAAGGTTCTTTTTTCTTCAAAATTTAAAACACGCGCAACCCTTGACGTCACCCTTCGTATTAAATGCCTCAGTTAAATTCGTCTGCCACCGAAATGTAAAACGTAGTAACTTAATAAAATAAAAAGTTCATTATCTCACACATTAGGCCCGCAAAAGGCCTTTGACGGTCTAGTCCGTGTAAGCTGCCAGCCGCGACCACAAGCAACAGGCGGCGCGACGAGCGACAAGCGGCGCGATGAGCGTTTCTTAAAAACACATCACAAATATTAAACCATGTTGTAGGAATCATGTTATAGGCGATGAGGCTAGCAACCCATCACTATTTCGATTCCATTTACCATCTATACGCCCTCAATCTTGCTAAATGTGGCCTGTAGGTACATGTTACCTTAAGCTTTGTCTACCCCGTAAGGGATAAAGACGTGATTTGTGTATGTGTATGTATCATCATCGTTATTATCAGCATATCAGCCACTTATAGCGGCAACAAAAATACATCATCTGTCAAAATTTCAACTGTCTAGCTATCTCGGTTCATAAGATACGGCCTGGTGACAGACGGATAGACAGACAGACAGACAGCGAAGTCTTAATATTAGGGTCCTGATTACCCTTTGGGTACCTACGGAAAAATTATAGCCCAGCTAACTGTGCAGTAAGTAACCTAACCAAATCCGCATGTCGCGCCGCCTGCCGCGCAGCTTGTCGCGCCGCCTGTCGCGCCGCTTGTCGCTCATAGCCGTAGCTGTCTGTAAACTTGGTTGGATTTGCATAATTCACGAGTTTTTGTCGCAAGCCTGCCTTATCGGGCCTGACAAAATTGTTTGTCACCCGCCAAATATTTTTACGATAATACGGGGAGAGATCCGTGCTTGGGAAACGTGGTCTAGGCTTTTCTTCGGATTTTGGAGATAGCTTGGACTTCTGGCTCCTGTTTCACCAAAGCGACAATTGTTGGCGACATGTGACAATTCTGTTTACAAATACAATACAATACAATAACTCTTGATTGAACACCACATGTAACAACCAAAACAGAAAAAAGGTATACAGAATATTACAAGGTAACAATAGGCGGCCTTATCGCTACAGAGCGATCTCTACCAGGCAACTTGGAGAACAGAACAGATCTGAGCAGGTGCAGCAATTTACACACAATACACATTAATATACTAAGTACTGAAATACATAATATATACACGTTTATAATAAATAGAGATATAAATAGACACATACACACATACCTATAAAAGCCAGCTACAAGATGATTTTTAAGGCAATTTCGTTTAATCCGTTGACTAGCTTAGGGTAGTATTTTACAGGATCGAATTAAAACTAAATATAAAATAAAAATCGGTTGTGTGCGCGCATCGGCGCTGTGAGGTAAGGCGAATGCTAGATGATGGTGCGTCCTTTCGCCGAGAGTCTCGACCAATCAGAGCAGCCGTAGATGACGTGATATCGGTGCTGATTGGTTCCCGATGTCGTGATATGAGTAGGGTAGGCGATGTGTGTTGAAATGTGTACAATCAATCCATTGACGTACAATAAACAACTAGACTCCCAATCACGCTAAAAAACTGTCCGAAGCAAAAGTCTGAACGACGCGTCTATTGTTCAGAGTTTTGGTTCAGTTGTGTTTCGACCGCGCTTTGATAACAATGTATATTTATGTCTCTTTCGCACCGTAATCTTACTATTGAGAACAAAAGATACAGGCAGGTTTCCAGCGCGTGGCGTCGTGTCATTACTTCTTACGATCCTACGCCATTGATATTAAATATTACTGCCACGAAATAAGGTGTCAATTTGAACGAATATGTAAATGTTATCTGTCTAAGTCGATGTGTTGACACACACAACACATAGACAAAGCAACTCGGACGTTTCTTGAGGAACCTTTGTCTAGATGTTTATTGTAAGTCGATCAATCACATAAGTTGCATTGACACCATCTATCCTAGACTAGGCATTTAATCTTACAATGTAACTATGCCGAAACCCAATTCTTTCTACAGCGTCACACTTGACCGTGCCTTCGGTGCGTTGACTTACGAAAACTAATTTTGTAAATTGACAAAGGCAACTTAAAAGTTCTCCAGTTAATTGGATGAACCTTCATTCACTCGGATTGTACTTGCGGTACGAAAGTGTTGCGTGTTCATTGAAAATTAGGTATATTTATGACGAACGTGGGAAAAACTTCCATTTTTTAGCCACCAGCCATTGACGTACAATAAACAACTAGAGTCCCAATCACGCTCAAAAACTGTCCGAAGCAAAAGTCTGAACGACGCGTCTATTGTTCAGAGTTTTTGTTCAGTTGTTTCGACCGCGCTTTGATAACAATGTATATGTCTCTTTCGCACCGTAATCTTACTATTGAGAACAAAAGAGACAGGCAGGTTTCCAGCGCGTGGCGTCGTGTCATTACTTCTCACGATCCTACGCCATTGATATTAAACATTACTGCCACGAAATAAGGTGTCAATTTGAACGAATATGTTAATGTTATCTGTCTAAGTCGATGTGTTGACACACACAACACATAGACAAAGCAACTCGGACGTTTCTTGAGGAACCTTTGTTAGCGACTGAGAGTCTAGTTGTTTATTGTAAGTCAATGCCACCAGCCAATTAAGGAATGTCTTGCCATGAATAGGCATAGTTTGATCGAATGTTGCAAACAGTGGCGTAACTATAACGTTTGGGGCCCGTGGCAAATTCGTCAGATGCCTCCTTCCTCAATATAAAGAAGTGCATCAGTGTCCCTTCTGTGCTCTAAACCAAGCCAGTTTGGGGCCCCGTAGAGCAGGCGCCCGTGGCATTTTGCCACCCCTGCCACCCTATAGTTACGCTACTGGTTGCAAGTGTATTCGAGCAGTTGGTCCCATCAACGTAATGGGCATAGGAATCATGTTATAGGCGATGCGGCTAGCAAATCACTATTTTGATTTCCCTTTCCACCTATACGCTCACAATCATGCTAAACTTGGCCAACAGGGGTAAAGACGTGATGTATGTATGTATTCGGGGTACTGATAAATATAGGGGTCTCAGCACCGAATATAACTTTGTCCCTTTCGGTGTTGAGACCCTTGGTCCGTGGGGTCCTAGCGCTATAAGCATCTTCAAAGATATTTCGAAGAGGCTAACAGACGCTACGGGTGACCGCAGAGCTATCAGCTTCCTTGGACAGCGTATCCAAAGTGGGAATGCTGCCAGCGTCTGCGGAACTACGCCACAGGGGCCTCTGCTTTTTAATTATTTTATTTTAAGATTAGTTTTTAATTTGTTTTAGTTCCATTTTGTATCCTATTCAATAAAAATATTTTTCGATCTTACGATGGCGGAACTCATAATTGGCGGATGGTCCCGAAAACGGCTTCGAAAAATTCTAAAAGGCGTGGGTTCAAATTCCATCCGGCACTCGAAAACTTTTTCGTTTATTTAAGGACTTAGGTCTCGCTGAGCAGGCGGTGCTATAAAAAACAAACAGTCAACGACATTTAATTAATTCGATATTTGAAATGAGTATTTTGCGTTCTGGCAACAAAAAACGAATAAAGACTGTTACCATTTTTGAATGCCTCTAAATTTAATTACTTATTATAAAACTTGGTATTTTAGCGCCATCTGCTTCACCAATTTTATTCAGTGCTTATTTAGTATTTTTCTCTTTAAATGGCAAAGGGGTTAGTGCACAGGCAACCGCACCGAAGTGTATTATAATATTATGTTTGTTTTTTATTCGAGTTTTAAATATTATGTACTTATCTATTGTATTTTTAATTGTTTGTATCACCCAATGGCCCCAAAGGAAGACCAGCGCTGGCTGTAAAGCCAGCAAATGCTTAGTTGCTACCATTTTGTGATAAACTATTATTGTTTTTTGTTTCTTTCAACCAATTGTGTTTATCATGATAGTAGATTAACGCCGGGGCCTGGGAAGTAGCCAACACGAACCGCAGGTGAGTGTTTTTTAAAGTTACGAACCCAGCAATTACTCTTCCAGCTGAGGCAGATTGAATATTTTTGTCAAACATTGAGAGGGAACGAAAATAAATTTTGCACTAAACTTCCTCGCAACTTGGGTGGTTTTCGCGTTCCCGCCTTTTTTCTCAAGCTTTTTTTATGTCACCTGTCACCGTAAGCTATTTGAGACAATACATTGATAACGTTAGATGCGAACAAAACGCGCACTCCTCGGCCATCGACTCGGCTGTATGACATTGTTGTTCATTATTCCATAGTCTCTTTGACTTTTTAAAAAGTTAAAAACAAATGAAAAACAGTCCAGCAATCCCATTAGTGGTCAGAAAATCGCGCCTGCAATGTAATTCGGCCGCCAACAAGGCCCTTCGTGTTCTGTTACTTGGAATAAAATGACGACATTTACGACAATGTTTGAGAAAATAAACTTTTTCTTTCTTCCAATTATTATGTACAAAAAGGGTTTAAATAATTAATGCAATAATTAATAAGGCTAATTTTATTGTTGAAAGCTTTCAAGGCTCCGCGATTAAATTAGGCTATAAATGGAACATAAACCGTTCGGTTAATGGTGGGAATAAATAATAACAAATCTTTTTCGTAATGGGGTTTATTATTATTAGTTTTATTACTGGGTATTTGAGTCGAAATTAAAAGTTTATTGATGGGCATAAAATATAATGCTAATAAGAACTTCCATACTGGTCTGGATGCAAGGAAAAAACATAGAATGTATCTACCAGTTGCTTTCTTGCCGCGCTGGTAAAAGCCCATCGAAGGTATGGGCGGAAATCACTTGCTCGTTTGCCTTCCTATTCATAATAAAAAAAAAAAAAACATAGGAACCATGTTAACTCATCACTAATTTGATTTCTCTTTCCACCTATACGCTCTTAATATGCTAACCGTAGCCTTAAGGTTTTGTTACCTTAGGCTCCGTCTACCCCGTAAGGGGTATATAGACGTGATGTATGTATGTATTTCAATTACTTCATAAGTTTTTATTGTCAGGCAGAGGTACATTTCAATGAACAAGAAACCTTGGTGTCAGCTAAGTAGCATTAAGTATGTAACAGTCCAGAATTTGCTTTTCACACAAATATTTACTAGTTTGCGGCCGCGGCTTTTCTTTCCTAGAGTACAACATACATACATACCGTCACGCCTCTTTCCCACAGTAGGCAGACACTTCTTTGTTCCACTTGCTGCGATCCTAGCATACTTCTTTCGCATCTTTCTCCGTATAGTAAATTTCGGTAAATCCGTCCTCATTCCTCGGCTATATTTTAAAGGGAAAGTTTATGCGAAATACCAAAGTTTTCTTTCCATCACTACATCACTACATAGTATAAAACAAAGTCGCTTTCTCTGTCGCTATGTCCCTATACCTATATCTTCAAACTACACAACGGATTTTGATGCGGTTTTTTTAATAGATAGAGTGATTCAAGAGGAAGGTTTTTATGTATAATTCTACGCAGACGAAGTCGCGGGCAGAAGCTATTGTAGTATAAAACAAAGTCGCTTTCCGCTGTCTGCCCCGTATGCTTAGATCTTTAAAACTACGCAACGGATTTTGATGCGGTTTTTTTAATAGATAGAGTGATTCAAGAGGATGGTTTATATGTATAATTCTATGCAGACAAAGTTGCGGGCAGAAGCTAGTTTAATATGATCAAATACGTGTCATTGACCTTTGCGCAGGCCCTAATACTATTGGGCTAGAACTATCGGAAAACTAGCATAAATTAGTTCGTAACTCGTACCAAGCTGAAACGTTAGTTAGAACTATTTCTTAATTAATTGCGTGACAAACGTCCTTCGATTCGTCTAATCTTTCTTGTCCTAATAAAATATTTGGCCGAGTGATCATTTGGTATAATTTATCTCTAGTAGATACTGATCATATATATACATACGACCACGCCCCTTTCTCATAAGGGTTGGGAGAGATTACTTTATTTTATTGAATCATTCAATTCTTAACGCTCTCATTTCTACTGTATTTATTCCTGACTAGCTGTTGCCCGCGACTCCGTCTGCGCAGAATTTGCTTATCGCTATCCCGCGGGAACTATGCTGTTTTCTGGGATAAAAACTATCCTATGCTGCCCGTCCCTGCGACTGAAACTAACTATAGGTATACCAAATTTCAACAAATCTATGTATGTTTAATGTAAACGGCAAAATAAGGTGTCAGCACGCCAATTTTACTTAAGCTTAATTTATTTTGAGTTATTATAGTTTTTTAACTATCCCACGGGAACTTACAAATTTTTCGCGATTAAAAGAATCTAAAATATTGACGGGGGGTAAAAAGGACTACCACCAAAAAAAAACCTTTAAATCGGTCCAACAGATTTGGAGATTAGCGAACACAGACATCCATACATGCATACAGAGAAAAATTATAAAATCTTCTTTTTTTGTGTTTTATTTCTCTTTCCTAATCGTTAGCACTCTATTTTTGATTAATTTATTTAACGTACAGACAAGAACTTTCTACTGATTTATTATAATGAGTAGATTTAGTCTACTACTACAGTCGGTCCCTCATGTCTGAAGATCGTGGTCATCACTTTCTGGTTTGCATCTCGAATGAATGATCTGCCTCCACCGGTTTCTTCTTAGCATGTTAGAGGATGATGAGTATTTCACTTGATCAGCCCATCTAGGCGGTGAACGTCTTCGCAATCGCTTGCCTTCAGTGTTCCCAACTATAATAATAATAATAAAAATAAATTTCTTTATTTGGGTAACTAGGACCCACAATTTGTTAGTTACATAATTGCTTATTGCTAATGTTAGTAAGTATAAAAGACATACACAAATCACTGCGCGTGACCGTTCGAAAGTGCACGGCAGTGGGTCATGAACGGACAGTCTAGCTAGCCTATCCGAATTGATTTTCAGGATACTGTTGGTGCTGCCCCTCGCCCTTCGCACCAGAAAGATGCACCTTTTGCGCGTTGATGATCAGTTTTTCCAAACTATCATCACCTCTGAGCACAGTATGCCCGAAACACGAAAGATTCTAATTTTATATTCATTGCTTCTTTTGCTACAACTTAGCATATTTGAGTTATTTTCTTATAAGTGCTTTGTTGGCTAACAAAGCCGCCTTTTGTTTATCTTTCCTTCGCATACGAGTACGTTGATCACTATGAAATTTCTTTTTCATCTCAACTACTTGGCATGAAGTTAATATTAGGGAAGTTTTTTAATATCGTCTCTGATGAGGAACCAACGATAACTTCAAGACGGGCTTTGAGGAGTTCTGTTTACTTTTTTACCTTATAAGAAACTCGTATGTACAAGTTCTTCTTAGACGCAATTGCCGCCTCCTTTTTATGAAAGTGGAACTTCATAGTAAATGTGCACAGTCATCCATAAACAAACAATAATAGACATAAGAGGACTAAGAAATAATACCTCTTGTGCATTGTGAGATAAAGGCGTATGTCACATAAAAGTCGATCGACTAATCTAATCTACATCACACTAAACTAATCATAGTTACACAACCAGATAAATCACGTCTGAAAGTCAAGTACCTAATGCTCTACATTTTTCAGACTAATTTGTAGTCCTTCCTACTAGAGCTCTCGCCGACGGCAGCGAAACGAATACCAGGAGGATTATGAATTAGCTTGAAACATATCGAGAATTAGTCTAAGTTACTGTAACTAGGAGTGAGTCTCACTGTAGTTTCATGTTGAAAGTAGTTTCATCTTTACGGAGAGATGTGGCAAAGTAAACTAATCATAATATTATTTTGTACTATCAAAATGAATCAAGAGTTTTTATTTTTATATTACACAATTACATCAAACTGAGAAAATAGCATTAACAAATAAACAAGGGCAAGCGACGATAAACGAATCGAACTATTTCAAACGGGTCACCGAGCAGGGGGGCTACTCCGAAGTTTGATTTTCGAAGCTGGTATCATAAGTCTCTCTCACTCTCAAGTTATTGACGATCAGTGTGAGCGAAACGACACGAAGCGAACTTCGAAAATCGAATTTCAGAGTATAGGCCCAGAATAAGTCCCGTTACGACGTTACATCCGTTTTTATAAACTCGGTTGTTTTTCAAATCCGCCACGCAGTGGAGGGGCACTCTTCATCGCCGTCGCTAGATGGCGCTACTCGACAGCTCGATTGCCAATAAACCTGTATTTGTTTTTTTTTTTTTTTTTCTTGGGCCCGCACGAATGCATTGCCATAAGTCAAGTTTTTTTTTTATTTTTTTTTATTATTAAAAATTAAGGAAACTATTTACACGAAAAAAATTATCTAAACTAACAAAACAAATAGCCAAAAAGGACATGGATCAGTAAGGATGGTGGGGTATACATATATAAATATATGTATTTTAATAAATGATAATAATACTATTTGTGGTTGTATCATAATGTTTACATTAGAGTATCAATATCGATACTCTAATTACATTCAAACTTCGAACATCTCTAAGTAATAAAATGTATGTGTCTATTGTCTTAGAATTAAAAAAATATAATATAAATGACAGTCGTTACCCTTACCCTTTAGAACTTTCAAAGAACAGAAAATAATGTTATCTACGTATTTTAATGTGAAAATGTTTAAAGTAGAAAATGTACGATATAAATATTATATACCAACCTACCTATAGTATTTATATTTCTTTTTTTTTTTTTTTCCATTTGTGCTTTTTTTTTTATATGAATAGGAAGGCAAACGAGCAAGTGGGTCACCTGATGGTAAGTGATCACCACTGCCCAAAGACACCCGCAACCCCGGAGGGATTGCAGATGCGTTGCCAACCTAGAGGACTAAGATGCAATGCCTCTTGTGCCCGTAATTTCCCCGGCTTTAAATTAAATTACAAATAGCATACGTACGAATGTATGTCTTCGTGCATTCCAAACTCCAAAACGGATCGCAGCATCCGTCTCCTAACATAACAAAGAATTCCCCAAAATTGTACAAAACACGAGGGTAGGCAATAAAATAAATACCATCTGCTCACAAATGAACGGTTGAGTTATTTCCTTAAATGCTTCGCTGGGTGCGGCGGGGCCATGGGAGAAAAATGGAGTATGTCTTCTTATGACTTCGGTGTTCGGAGATTGATGTCCTTTTCCAACTTATGTTATGTGACAGAGATGGAACTTAACATAATAGGAGACTACGGCAATGTAAAATATTGGATTATTATATAAGAAGCTTATCTATGTTATTGCTTTCGTTTTGTACGCGCGGGCACTGAACTAGGTTTCAATTATTTTTTTTATTTTTTCGGATTTTGATAAAATTTGATTATATCCAATTTTTATTTGGTGCATCCCTGTAAGATAGAATATTCTTCTCTACGTGACCAATTCAAACTAAGCATAGGTACTATCAAATAAGTAAATAAAAAAATATTTCTTGATTTTTTATGTTTACTTTCACGGTTTTACCGTTAGAAATTTAATTTCTAAACGACACTGAAAATTAGAACACAGAAAAATCCGAAATATAAAGCTATGGCCGGGAATCGAACCCGGATCCTCATCATTCCGTGACGCCTGCTATACTCCTACACCACCCATAGCAGGTGGGTAGTCTTCGAATTTAACGTGATATTATGTATCACGTAGGTCACGAGGTGACGAGGATCCGGGTTCGATTCCCGGCCATAGCTTTACTTTTACCTGCCCATAAGAGTGAGTAAGACAGCAAAGTCTAAGAGCTTGCAGAATGTACTTCCCGTTGTCCATACAAACATCACGTCTTTTCCCTTACGGGGTAGATGAAGTCTAAGGTAACTAGACCTAAAGGCACGTTTAGCGTGATTGTGGGCGAATAGGTGGAAAGGAGAATCAAAATGGGTTGCTAGCCGCATCGCCTGTAACATGATTCCTAAAATTTTCGCCCATTCCGTCGATGGACTTTTACCATCAACGGGTACATTCTATATTTTTTCTTTACTCCCAGACCAGCATGGAAAACCGTTGTCAAACAATTATATAATTTGATAAACTCAAAAAAAAATAGTTTCCATTTAGAGAAATATAATTTTATTTCTAACCTAGGGTTGTTTTATTGCTCAAAGTAAAATTGACAAGTTTGATAATTTCAATGTTTTTTTATTTTTATTTATATACGGAACTCTTTGCGTGCATCCGACTCCCATTTGACGGGCTGGGAATGTCAACTACCCTACAAAATGAGATTTTTTGGTCCGCTTTTTTTTTCTCAACTGTGGCATTTGTTTGTTTTTTACAGCAGCAACCCTTCCAAATAGCCAAATTAAAATCCATTTGTTAAACGATTCAAATATATTACCTTTACGTAAGTACCATTGATTTAATGGTCTACCTGATCAAATGGGTTTCCGTAACCAAAGGGCAAACACGGGACCATTTTACTATGATGCCACTGTTCGTCAGTCTGTCTGTCACCATGATGTATGTCATGAACCATGATAGACACTTCAAAATTTCATAAATGATGTAATTCTAAATACATACATACATACATAAATCACGTCGATATTCCTTACGGGGTAGACCGAGCCTAAGGTAACAAGGCCACGTTTAGCTTGTGAGCGTGTAGGTGGAAAAGGGAATCAAAATAGTGATGGGTAGCCGCATCGCCTATATAACATGATTCCTATGCCCATTCTTCGATGGGCTTTTACCGCACGGAAGGAGAAGCAACTGGTACATACTATGTTTTTTCTTTACTCCCACACCTTATTTCTGTTGCCCCTATAACAAAAAATACTTACAATCTAACTTTTTTATCTTTTATAAAATACGGCGATAAACGAGCAAGCGTGTCGCCTCATGGTAAGTATTCACTCAAAGACACCAACAACACCAAAAGATTGTAGATGCATTGCCGAATCAAATCAAAATCCGTATTAAATTAATCGTACAGTTTTTTTGCTCCACATTATTTTTCTAACCGTCGTTAAACCCCAAAGAAATATACGTTATATTCAGCAAGCGGGAAATTCCTTATTCTTTACAGGTATTTACCAGAACAACCAAAGCAGAATAAGTAAGGAAAATTAAGGAAGCTTTCTGACCGCAGACGGGAGCGACACCAAAAAACCTCTCGAAAGGCGACTTCGAACATTCAACATTGTCCATTACCGCTTTTGTTAAAAGCAATGCAAGCAGAGTTATCAGAGACGCCGCAATGAAAGACGCATGGTTGTTTTATTGTAGCGGTCGTGTCTTTTAAGAGTGTATCGTGGTGCGGGGCCCCTTTTTCCTGGAAATCGTTTCTCTAGCCACCTTTTAATGATTAAAACAAACAAAGGTTAAAATCCTTTTGTTTTAATTTTAATGAAATAACAGCGACACCTGCCGTCGCTTTGGCAAATTAATTGCTTGCCTCTGATAAAACGTCAACCAAGAGTGACTTTAATCTAATAAAACGATCTTTAGGAGCGAATGTTCACATTTTGATCTTTAGAACTTGTAAAATTGATTTGAATTAAGACGGTTATCTCTACACATAGTATAAAACAAAGTCACTTTTCGTCTGTCAGTCCGTGTGTATCCTTAGATCATTAAAACTACGCAACGGATTTTGATGCGGTTTTTGATTCAAGAGGAAAGAAAAGAAAGATAAAAAGAAAACATTTACTTTTATTCGTGACATATAAAACAAAAAAAGAAGTAAATAAAAAACAAGGACATACATCACGAAATGGTCCCATCTCAGCATAATGCTGGCCTTGCAGCCAGCGCTGGTCTTCCGATGGGACCATCAAGTGCTACTGTAAGCACATATTAAAAAAACTTTGATGAACTGAGAGGAAGATTTGGATGTATAATATATGCATAATCTAGTAGAGCAACACTGATTGCACCCGTGGCTTGTCTTGCTACACTTTTTATCATCATCAGCTCACTCGGAGTACAGTAGGCTTATTACCTAACTCGCTCGCAATCGCCATCGTGTTCATTTTGACAGTTCATGTATGGGCTGACAATTGGCATCGGAATCAGCTAACTGTCACATTCATACAAGAACTGTCAAATGAACACGATGGCGATTGCGAGCGAGTTAGGTAATAAGCCTACATGTCGTTTAAGAGCGGTGCCACATCGAATGGCGCTGGCGGAAAACCCACGCGTTATCGGCCCCCGGTTCTATGAACATCTGCCATCAGACCTAAAGAGTGAACAAGATGACGAAACGTTTGATCGTCACCTTAAAGTCCTTTTGTTGGAAAACAAATTTTGTTGGGAATCATGTTATAGGCGATGAGGCTAGCAACCCATCACTGTTTTGATTTCCCTTTCCAGCTATACGCCCTTAATCATGCTAAACGTGGCCTTAAGGTTTTCTTACCTTAGGCTCTGTCTAACCCGTAAGGGATAAAGACGTTATATTATTATTATCTTTTGTTTCTTTTAATGTTAATTTTCATTTTAAGACATATTTTTAATTTGTATTTAATTGTTGACATTTTTATTTTAAGCTGACGATTTCAATATAAATTCCTTGACATTTAATTTTAAGTGATGATGTAGTTATATATTGAATGATGATCAAATAAACATAAACATCATCATCATCATATCAGCCACAGGGCTTCCACTGCTGGACATAGGCCTCCCCCATGCTGCCCTCCTAAGGAAAAACGCAGTATGTACATATGAGGTGCATACTGACTTACTGCATTTTTCCTTTGGACGGCAGCATAGACCTCCAGTGGCCTCGGTTGGAAGCAGCGAGCATCCACCGTGAAATCGCAACTCTATCCGCCCATTTAACAAAGTTACTTACGAAAATTAAATTCACAACAAAATGTTAATAGCAGCTCATATTTTTTTATTGAATTCGTTTTAACTACACCCCAGTCGGTAGTTACTTAAGTCTGCCTTTACTAAATCGTCTTGAAGCCGATTTATGATCTTTAGAATGACCTAAGCACTCACGTTTCGTTAGTTTGTTTTCGATTAATTTCTCTCGGGATCAATTTTGTTTCACTAGACACAAACATGCCTTCTGAAAAATAATAAGTAAGTTTAAACAGTTATTGGGACATGGATATTTTTTTTACATACATACATACCGTCACGCCTCTTTCCCACAGGGGTAGGCAGAGACTACTTTGTTCCACTTGCTACGATCCTGACATACTTCTTTCGCTTCGTCCACATTCATCAATCTCTTCATACATGCTCGTCAGTTTCGGGTACTCCTAACCTATCCTTTTTCCAAAACGTCTCTTATTTGATTTCGGAAAATCCGTATATTTTTTTTGTTTTCGATAATTTGCCCAACCGGTTCTTTTGTCAACTCTTAAACGTCTGCTTAACTGCTTTATTATCTGGAGACTAGCTTCTGCCCGTGACTTCGTCTGCGTAGAGTTATTATAAATACCTTCCTCTTAAATAACTATCTATTAAAGAAAACCGCATCAAAAATGCATTGCGTAGTTTTAAAGATCTAAGCATAAATCAGGGACAGACAGAGACAGCGGAAACGACTACATTTTCGAGGCTCACATTTTAAGGTGAGATTTGAATAAAAGTTTTCCTAAAAGTTAATTTGCTAGCAGAAGGTTAAGGGTCATCCAATTATACTTTTTTCCAACATTTTTTGGTCTAATCATGCAAACAAGTACTTTTTTATACAAACATATATCACGTCTTTATCCCTTACATGGTAGACAGAGCCTAAGGTAACAAAACTTTAAGGCCACGTTTAGCATGATTAAGGGCGTATAGCTGGAAAGGGAAATGAATAGTGATGGGTTGGTAGCCGAATCGCATATGACATGATTCCTGAGACTTTCGCCCATCTCGATAGGCTTTTACCGTCTGCACGGGAAGAGTAGCAACTGGTAAATTCTAGGTTTTTTCTTTACTCTCAGACCAGCATGGGAACTTACTTACTATTTTTATAAAGTAAGTAAGTAAAGTAAAATTTATTTTCCAAAATAGAAACGAAATACAGTATTAGAAAATTCAATGACTCCACACTAGGCACAGCCTAATAAGGTCTTTAATTTACTAACAATTCTAATTTTATGTATATTCCACAGACACTTCTTTGCAACAAAAAATTATATTACTCGTATACAGTTATGAAGCCCTCTAAAAATAATATTATCCACTTTTATTCTTTATAGCGTTACTAAAATCGAGAAACTTAATGCCTTAGTTATGGATATTTATGTTTTATATCAAAAACTCTGTATTTAGGTACACTGTGGCAACGAAAGGGACGAACTTACCTCTACTTACTATGGGTGGTGTAGCGGTATAGCACGTATCACGGAATGATGAGGATCCGGGTTCGATTCCCCGCCATAGCTTTACTTTTCAGGTGTCGTTTAGAAATTAAACTTAAAACGAAATCAAACTTTTTTACCGCTTGCTATTCATTTAAGAAAGCACATTGTACTTACAATATTTTAATTACCTGTTAAATGTCTATGCGTGCATTATACGAAGGCGTCCTTAGTCGCGCGTCTATGCGTGCGCTACACGAAGGCGTCCTAAGTTGCGCGTCTATGCGTGCGCTACACGAAGGCGTCCTAAGTTGCGCGTCTATGCGTGCGCTACACGAAGGCGTCCTAAGTTGCGCGTCTATGCGTGCGCTACACGAAGGCGTCCTAAGTCGCGCGTCTATGCGTGCGCTACACGAAGGGTCCTAAGTCGCGCGTCTATGCGTGCGCTACACGAAGGGTCCTAAGACCCAAGTCGCACGTTTATGGTCATTTTTAAATCCACGATCCTATATTGACATACCAGTATCACGATAATATTGACCTCTGGTCAATGCCATTTAACTACAAACGAAACTAATAAAAGAGGTGTAAAAAGAGTCACGAAAAGTGGAAAGGTACATAATTCAATTTGTTCCACCTTGGGAACAGTGAATCGGTGCACCGCTTGTTTTCAACTGTATTTCTTACCTTAATATTTAATCTTTGGTTCTTTAAAAATCAACCTTGGTGTGAGTCAGGCTTAGATCCAAAGGGTTCTGTGCCACTGGACTTTAGAATAAAGTAATAAAAAAAACTCCTGTCACACGTTACTCCAACTCCTGTCATCTTTTTACAGACTTCTAAAGAAAAAAACACTTCCGACTATTACCGTTATATTTCAACCAATTGACAAAAAATCTTGACAAATTATTAGTCAAACCTTCCTCGTGAATTACTTCAGTAGAATCCGTTCAGTAGTTTTTGAGTGCATCGCAAACAGACAGACAAGGCGGAGGTCTTTGATTAATAAGTCTTGAACTGTCGCGTTTCAAAATTAAACCCGAATACCCATCAAATTCACGAGGACATTATGAAATCAATATGTTTTTTTTCGTACTGGCCCCGTATGGGAACAGCCCAAGCCCTTTCATTTTGAGGCCTGTGCCCAGCAGTGGAACGTATAGGCTAAAGATGATGATGATGTTTATTCCCGGACTCTTCGCTCATGGAACCCTAAAAAACCTGCAATTGCCACTCAAAAGACGCCATTAAAAAATCTTTCCCACGCCAAAAGACAAAGCCATTTCTTAACTCCCGCCTAAGCGTACTTAGCGAACTTTCGGATAAATAATTTACACCGAAAAAAGGAAAAAGGGACTAATTAAAAGCCGAGTTTTAAACGGGACACAGTGCCGGTAATGAGAGCCCAACTTTATAATTTACAGTTCTGTCCTAAAGTTCCCGGGGGAAATTAGGGGGCTCATGGCAAGGGCATGGTGTATTATCGTTCGCTGTCTTGAGTGACAACAATTTTTCGCCAATTTTGCAATAATTTTGGGGCCTGCCCTGCTGTCGCTTCCTAGATGATGAGTAGAAATTACAATACAATACAATACAATAACTCTTGATTGAACACCACATATAACAACCAAAACAGAAAAAAGGTATACAGAATATTACAAGGTAACAATAGGCGGATTTATCACTACAGAGCGATCTAATATTGGGACTAAACGGATTATTTCCTACGTTTAGTCCTATTAGTAGGTCTGAATGGGAGACCAAAACGGACTTAAGGTTTTTCAGTGAGTCCCTATATGGTCCGATTGGTAAAATGCTTGGTGTGTATAGACTTGCAACGCGGGTTCCAATCCCGGCTAGAACTCAAAAAGTGACACCGAAGCTGTTTACAAATAATAACCAACACTGAAGTTTTTAGAAGTTAAAAAATCATCATCATCATCATCATCATGTCAGCCGAAAGAGGTCCACTGCTGAACATAGGCCTCCCCCAAGGCTCTCCAAACAGATCGGCCCTGCGCCATCCGCTAATTGATTGATTTTTAAAAAATGTATCGCGATATTTGTTTATTATAAATTTATGGTTAAATCGAGTAAACATCAAAAAAAAACAATTTTGAAACTACTAGAACGACTTCCATGCTGGTCTGGGAGCAAAGAAAAAACATAGAATGTACCAGTTGCTTCTCTTCCCGTGCGGATGGTAAAAGCCCATCGTGGGAATGGGCGAAAATCATAGAAAACATGTTATAGGCGATGCGGCTAGCAACCTATCACTATTTTGATTCCATTTTCCACCTGTACGCTCGCTCACATTCTTGCTAAACGTGGCCTGTAGGTCTTGTTACTTTAGGCTCTGTCTACCCTGTAAGGGATAAAGACGTGATTTGTGTATGTGTATGTATGTAGACCGATTTTTATCAGCACTAAGAACCACTGCAACTGGCTTTCGAATGTAGAAAACCGTGAATGAACCATGACATTTGTTAATTCATATGGTTAAAACAAATTAACGTTAGCGCTTAGCTGTAGCTTACGAAATGTAATTCCTAACACAAATCTACATCCAATTAGTCACAAATTAACCAACTCAGTTTTGAAACCGAGTTCACGCGATCAATTATTATAATCGCACTTTGGAACTGTTACAAAAGGTTATTAAGCCGTCAGGATAAGTGAAACGATATTGTGAAATAAATGCTACAATTAGAGGGCAGGGAATTTAATAATCTTAACTTCCTTTCATGCTATGCGTGCAATATAGGAAGGAGGAAATGTTGAATCGTACTTTCATGTACATAATAAATACATACCGTCACGCCTCTTTCCCACAGGGGTAGGCATACTTTGTTCCACTTGCTACGATCCTGACACCTCTTTCACCTCCACATTCATCAATCTCTTCATACATGCTCGTCGGTTTCGGGTACTCCTGACCTGACCTTTTCAAAACGTCTCCTATTTGGTCTTCGATTCCCAACGCAACCATTCACACTCCCCATATAGATCTGTTTAGTTAGTCTACTTTCATCCGTCCTCTCTACGTGACCAAACAAACTATGCATTTCTTGCTATATTAATCACTATCTTCTTTCACACCAGCACGTTCCCTTATCACACGAATTACGTCTATATCCCATACGCGGTAGACAGAGCCTGAGGTAACAAGACCTAAGGGCTACATTTAGCATAATTGTAGGCGTATAGGTGGAAAATGGAATCAAAATAGTGATGGGTTGCTAGCCGCATCGCCTATAACATGACTCCTAAGACTCGCCCATTCCCTCGATGGGCTTTTACTATCTGAGCGGGACGAGAGGCAACTGGTACATTCTATGTTTTTCTTTCTCTCCCGGATCAATATGGAAGTGCCTATATCCCTTATCACACTATTTGTTATTCCGTCCTTCAGTCTCACCCCTTCCATACTTTTGTACAACCAGCGAATATCCATGAAGTGCTTCAAAACAAAGAGTCTCACCCATGTAATCTCAACAATGTAATTAAACAGATCTTCGTCTTCTTTCGAATGCAAACAAGCAATTGATCACGCTAAACAACATAAGCATTAATATCAATTCCGTTTGATTCTCGGAAGAAAAACGAAATTAGGAAAGCGAACACTAGGAATTAAATTTAATTTTCCTCGAGGGAATAAAGCCACGCGTGTGACAGAGACAACGTAATCTTGTCGTCTGTTGTAACATCGCCACTTTTCAATCGCTCAATGGTTTCCTCGTTTTCCTTGTTTACAAGTAAGTACGAGGAAAACCTCGTATTTTCGAGCACTTCTGAGATCGAGCACCGGGAAAATGTTAAAGACTTCGGAATTATTTGAAATCTCGTCGAAATAAGACGAAGACGGCATGTTTTTTAACTACAATACAACTAGAATCAGAATTGTTTACGTAATTGTTAGCGACAGGCTGGGTTGGAGCCACCTTTTAGTACATAGTTTGTATATTAACTACTTAGGTAAGTTCCAGTTTAAAATACCTTTTTTTTTTTAAGAGGGGGCAAACGAGCAGACGGGTCACCTGATGGAAAGCAATCACCGTCGCCCAGGGGCACCTACAAGTGTTGCCGGCCCTTTGAAGAGCAGGAAGGCTTGCTTTTTAAAGATCCCTAAATTGTACCGCTCAGGGAATGTTGTGTTGTTGAGGGAGTGTTGTTGTTGTTTTGTGCTGACATCAACTTTCAAGACAGTTGCTCTGTCAGGTTGCTAGCATAAACAGCTGTTCCGTATTAGGCTCCAAGTATAAGCTAAATAAAAAGAAAAGTGTATAAGGGGCGACTTGCCTTTGAATCAAAAATTACGATGAAATATTTACAGAAGTGTAAAAAAGGTACCGCGTACTGTAATATTCTAGAATATATTTAAAAGCCCGCCAAAACCAGTGACAGGTGAACGTTATTGGACATGAAGCGACACTAGCGCTTCTAGTAGCAAATTCACACGCACCCATTTCATAAGCACATTTGACTTTTTCTAGTCCCTCCCGAGCATATTCTGCCCACGTGACAGGCGACCCAACTTTTTCCCTTACAATAATCAGTTGAATTTCACTATTAATAAATCACAGAGGGCCAGATTCGGCCGGGGTTTTGAGTTACGGTTTAGTTCGTTTATGATGTGAGTGGGCAGCTTTAGGGTACCGTTAACCGGGGTGAGTTTGATATTTTTGGGGCTACTTTGAACGTAATTGCTATAATGCTAGGCATGTAGACGCAAAGGCGACCGACGAAGGCATCGGAGAGCCTTCTAGTGTAAGTTTTCGCATATAAAAACGTCTCGTACGCGTTCACGTAAACGTCTTAATTGCTATGGAAAAATTGGCAGCGCCACTTGCGCATCGAAACGGCAACAAACCGAGCCTCTAGTGTAAGTTTTCGCATTTAAAAACGTCTCGTACGCGTTCACGTAAACGTCTCAATTGCTATGGAAAAATTGGCAGCGCCACTTGCAGATCGAAACGGCAACAAACCGAGCCTCTAGTGTAAGTTTTCGCATTTAAAAACGTCTCGTACGCGTTCACGTAAACGTTTCAATTACTATGAAATAATTGGCAGCGCCACTTGCGGATCGAAACGGCAACAAACCGAGCCTCTAGTGTAAGTTATCGCATTTAAAAACGTCTCGTACGCGTTCAAGTAAACGTCTTAATTGCTATGGAAAAATTGGCAGCGCCACTTGCGAATCTAAACGGCAACAAACCGAGCCTCTAGTGAAAGTTTTCGCATATAAAAACGTCTCGTACGCGTTCACGTAAACGTCTCAATTGCTATGGCAAAATTGGCAGCGCCAACAACGAAACGGCAACATACAGTTCTCTTAGTGTTTGACAATTTAACGGAAACCCGTTCGAGACGTACTTTGTGACCGAAAACCTACACTAAGCATACAAAAGCAGTAAACGCAAATAAATTGAATTATTTCGTCATTTCGGCAATTTCATTCCATCACAGAGTTTTTTAATGCGAAATTTTCCATCCGTCCCCATGCTCCTTGTTAACATGACAAAGGAAGTTTTTATGCAAAATTCCAGTGTTCTTGGTCCAAGGATTTGCACTGGGCACAACAAACCAGTAAGCCAGTCATTCGAGGAGAACTTTTGTTTATTTACCACAATTTTGTATTAACTTCACTCGTAATAACAAAGCGACGAATGAGGAAGTGCTTGACCAAGTAAATGGAAATGGAAAGAGGGAAGATGTTGGGACACCAGATATGACACCAAGAATACATTAAGATCATAATTGAAGGATAGGTTGAAAGGAAGCGGAAGAGAAGACAGCCAAGAAGAACATTTATGGACCAGGTGAAAGAGAAAGTAGAATACCCTGGAAAGGACCACATGGAAATTGCTCCACCGACAAGACACTAGCTCTTAAGTTTGAGAAGTAATCAGAAAGCATTACCCTAAGAGTCTCCTCTGTAAGAGAACAAGACGTTCTTTAAGTATTTATGTATTAATTGTAAAAGCCACACATCAATCTGATCGCTAAAAATGGGTCAAATGTACCTTGACCTGAATAACATAAATCACGTCTTTATCCCTTAAGGGGTAGACAGAGCCTAAGGTGACAAGACCTAAAGACCACGTTGAGCATGATTGTGGGTGTATGGATGGAAAGGGCAATCAAAACAGTGATGGGTTGCTAGCCACATCGCCTATATAACATGATCCTTAAGATTTTTGCCCAATTCGATGGGCTTTTACTATCTGCGCTGGAAGAGAAGCAACTTTTTTTTTTTTTTTTTTTTTTATATGAATAGTAAGGCAAACGAGCAAGTGGGTCACCTGATGGTAAGTGATCACCACTGCCCATAGACACCCACAACCCCGGTGGGATTGCAATGCGTTGCCAAACTAGAGGACTAAGATGAAATGCCTCTTGTGCCCGTAATTTCCCCGGCTGTCTTACTCTCCACACCGGAACACAGCAGTGCAAGCACTGCTACTTAGCGGCAGGATTAGCGAGTAAGATGGTGGTAGCGATCCGGACGGACCTTGCACAAGGCCCTACCACCCGCAAAACTGGTACATCCTATGTTATTTCTTGGCTCCCAGACCAGCATGGAAGAACCTGAACTTACGATATACTAATTACAATCGAAAACAAGCTTTGTAATGAAACACCTACAAATTTAAAGGAGCCTGGAATTGATTTTTTTGTGCGTCCATTGTACTTTGTGTTGTTTATGTCGAAACCGCCCTGTTCTAAAACAGCTGACGCATAATAAAAATACTTACATTTCATCAAAGTTCTCTCCCAAACCTAAACCCTCTCCGAACAATGCATACAAAATTAAAAATACACAAACACATCTAAGCCACGGTAACCCAAAATTTGCGGGCAATTAAACAAAATACAAAAAACAGAACCCCTGACATAAATCTCAGAATTAAAGCCCTTTTAAATGTCGGTTAAGGACCCACACAGCCGAGATGTTATTTCTATGCGAGGGGGAAAAGGGTAGCATAATGTATGACCAACCATGTGCTTGGAACGGCTAGGAATATGCCTTGTAGGACGAAATCTGCACGAAAATGCTTGCGCTATGAAAACAGAGCGATTCCAGATTTCTTTTAGTGTTATTGGAGACGGGAATGATTAAAATCTGTTCTTTATCCCAGCGTTTATTGGACAATTTGAGAAACGCAGGCGATATTAGTTTTCCGAAACGGCGTTGTCTGTTATCTCGGGAATTGTTGTGTACCGATTTCGCGAGAGCGTTTTTACCAACGAAGCAAATTTTAGAAAAGTAACGTAGATAAATATATTGCCTGTAAGGAAAACTAGCCAAGTCAAATCTTGAAATAAATTACATCCCAAGTGGAATAAATGGAGGATTTTCGACTCACAACTTGGCACCCTTAAACATAATAATATTAATTCTTTTGTCGGCTAAGTCAATAACGACGCATATTTTTTTTTATTGAACTTGGCTATCATTACTCATTTATGTTTTTGATGGGATATCCCTTACGGGGTAGACGTGACTAAGGTAACAAGAGCTAAAGTCATGCTTATAATGATTGTGGGCGTATAATTGGAAAGGAGAAACAAAATAGTGGGTTGCTAGCCGCATCGCCTATAACAGTCATGATTCCCAAGATTTTTGCCTGTCCATGTGCTTTTACGGGGAGCTGCAGGTGTCTAACACCTCAGCGTAATGCTGAGCCAGCGACCGTTTCACTTTTGCGAAGACACACAACGCTGATGATCTATTTTTATATGTCTTGATTATTTTCTATTTTAAATTGTGTATATCCTTACTAATATTATAAATGCGAAAGTAACTCTGTCTGTCTATCTGTATGTCTGTCTGTCTGTCTGTCTGTCTGTCTGTCTGTTAGCTTTTCACGCTTAAACCGCTGGGCCGATTTAGTTGAAATTTGGTATACAGATAGTTTGAGTCCCGGGAAAGGACATAGGATAGTTTTTATCCCGGAAAATTGCATAGTTCCCGCGGGATAGCGCAGCCCAACCTACTGGAATTTTTCAAATTTAAGGCGGAACAAAGTTCGCCGGGTCAGCTAGTTCTCTTATATTTGTGTGTCCTGCAAAAAGGAATAAATGTCTTCTTTCTTTCTTTACTTGAATTATTTAACGCCTTTACAATATAATCGGACGTACTGCAGAACACGTGACGCCAGAGATCGCCATCATAATCGAATGCCTCTTAATCTACCTTCTCTTTAACTCACCTACTGAATACCTCCCAAAAGCATCAGTGTTCTGAAGTACGTCAGAGGGAGTCCGAACCTCCTGGAGTTGGTCCGGCACTGAAACGTGGTCCCTCACTATGGGCCTTATGAACAAGCTCAAAGTAGCCCAACAAGCTATAGAGAGGGCTGGGAGTCTCTCTGCGAGATCAAATCAGAATTGAGGGGATCCGTAGAAGAACCAAGGTTACCGACATAGCCCAGCGGATTAGCAAGTTGAAATGGCAGTGGGCAGGGCACATAGCACGGAGAACGGATGACCGATGGGGTCGAAAGGTCCTCGAGTGAAGACCACGCACCGGCAAGCGCAGCGTGGGCCGTCCACCCACAAGGTGAACCGATGACCTCATTAAAATCGGAGGATCGCGCTGGATGCAAGCCGCTTCCAACCGGTCTTATTGGAGATCTAAAGGAGAGGCCTATGTCCAGCAGTGGACTTGTAATGATGAGTCCGACAATGTCACATCTTTCTGTCGTATACCCTCTAATAAATGATTAGTTAATCAACGCGCTGTCATACTAAGTCCCTCTCCCGCCATGATTATTCGTCACTCACTGTCACACACACTTTGTCCAACCGCAAACCCAGAAACTAAGGCCGACCCACAAAGTGCTTGCCACCTTTCGTAGTATAGAGTTAATTCACGTCAAAGATTAATAAGACCAGAAAGGCCATTTTGTATTTATTTTTCTAAACTTCTAAACACTGAAAATTAGAACACAGAAAAATCCGAAAAGTAAAGCTATGGCCGGGAATCGAACCCGAATCTCGTCATTCCGTGAGGCGTGCAGGTTAATTTTTCTAGTTACACATTTTTGTATATAAAAAACCTTAACGCCATGTTTAGCTTGGTTGTAAATTATAAGTCCATAAATAATACTCCTCTCATCCACTCAAAGGTTCTGTGTTTGTCAATTATATTTGTTTTATGTTTATTTTGCACAATAGAGAGTTAACATACATACATACAAACTGATGCTCACGACTTCGTCTGCAGAGAACTCGCTTGCGCGCCAAAAAATTATCACGATCGGTTGAGCAGTGAGAGCATAACAAACTAACAAACTCACATTCGCATTTATAATTTGCTAGTGTCTTGTGATTGAAGGAGCGAATTTTATTTACAATCGACCATAAATATAACCAACTTTCAATCAGGGGCCTTACCATGACGTCTTAAAGGTTTCAGCTGTCATTTTTAGTATGGATCTGACAGCGAGCGAATCTAAACTGAATCGGAATTGAATCGCATTAAGACGTCATGGTAAACCGCCAGCAGTGCAGCCATCGCCGCAGAGATGGTCATATTTTGCACTTCAATGGTTGTTGACGACGTGGTTTGCTAAGTTGGTAGTGACCCTGCCTGCGAAGCAAGCGTCCCGGGTTCGAATCCTGGTAAGGCCATATATTTGTGTGATGAGCACGAATATTTGTTTCTGAGTCAAGGATGTTTCTATCTATTTAAGTATGTGTATATCGTTGTCTGGTACCCATAACACATGCCTTACTAGCGCATACTTTGGGACTAGGTCAATTTGTGTGAATTGTACGCTAATATTTATTTATTTATTATTTTATTTAATGGTTAATTACTCTATGTTTTTATGATAGAGTCGAGCAACCAGCAATTACGAGCGTAGACATTATTTCTCAGTCCCTAAAATATTCAAACAAAATTAATAATTAGTTAACAAAATTAAACCCTCTGTTTTGTTCTGTGCAAACACGACCTTTTTTTTTTAATTAACACTCCTTTACAGTGGTCGTGTCACAGAGTAAAACGAGACAGATTAACCACCAGGTCAGCAGAGCCCTAATTAGGGCGCGGCGTGGGAATATTTACAAGCCAACTCGATTACGGCGAAAAAGTTTTTTTTAAGCTTTTATATTTATTTAGGACTGAAAAATTAGTTTTCTAATATACTTTCGTCAACTTACGCAAAATTGGGTTTTTCTGCTCATTGGTCAAATAAAACTACAAAAAATCTACACTCGGGAGCAAAAAAAGCTGGTTACTTCCCGTAGAAAATTGCATGAAAAGCGAGCCGGTTTTTTTGCTCTCGAGTGTAGAATTCAGCTGGTTAGGTTAATTTAAATGAAAAAAAAAATACCTTGCTACTCCGTTACTCACGTGTACGATAACCAAGCCTGTGTGAGGAATTGTATGAAAAACATAATATATTTCACACAGGCTTGGTTATTTCGCACGTGAGTAGCGGAGTAGCAAGGTAAATATTTTGTTCATTGAAATGGACCTCCGCAAAGTAACGCCTGATTCAATAAGATATTTTAACTGTGGTTGACAAATATTCCATGCTTGTCTGGGAATAAAGAAAAAACATAGACTGTACCAGTTTCTTCTCTTCCCGTGCAGATGATAAAAGCCCATCGAAGGAATGGGTGAAAATCTTAGGTATCATGTTGTAGGCGACGCGGCTAGCTACCCATGACTGTTTGGATTCCCCTTAACAAGTAGGTAGGTGGAAAGGGAAATCAAAATAGTGATGGGTTGCTAGCTGCATCGCCTGTAACATTCCTAAGACTTTCGCCCAGTCCCTCGATGGGCTTTACCATCTGCGAGGGAAGAGAAGCAACTGTTAAATTCTTCATTTTTTCTTTACTCCCAGACCATCATGGAAGATAATACATGCATAATATAGTAGAGAAACACTGATTACACCCGTGCGAAGCCGGGGCGGGTTGCTAGTAATTTATAATTATTTACTCAAACTTTTTAAGTATCATGCCCTAGTTCTAACATCTCATTAAACTCATTATAATTTTATAATTAAGTCTACTCATAACTAAGAAAAGCAACGTTTCATTTTGTTTTGATGTTTTTAACAAACTATAATTTTTCATTGATATTCAAAGAAAACTTTGCGAAACAAATCTTCGAGAACGTTCTCGTATTACTTGTAAGTTTCAAAGAATAGTTTTCTGCAATTTGAATATCAAATGTCCATAGTTTTGATACCTAGTTAAAGTTTTGAGTGTGTTATATTAACAGATGAGGCTTGGCGACAAAAAATCGCATAGAAACAAGGTCACGTGACAGCTAGTAACATATAGAAAAATTCGAAGCCTTACCCACCTGCTTTGGAATGACGAGGATCCGGTTTTGATTCCTGGCCATAGCTTTACTTTTCGGATTTTTCTGTTCTAATTTTCAGTGTCGCTTAGATTTTTTTTTGTGTTATATTGAGTAAGAATCTCCCTGCGAATTGGAAATCAAGAGAGAATGGCCATTATTTTAGATATAACTTAGTTTGCATTGCTATCTTCACCTCTGGCCACATCTTCGCTTATCATCTGATGATGGTCAAACACAAGTCTATTTATTTAGCTTCTTCAAGAAAAGAAATGGAATGGAACAGAACAGAATGAAATGGAATTGAACAGAATATAATGGAATAAATGGAATGGAAGAGAATAGAATAGAATGTAATGGAATTAAATGGAATGGAATGAAACTAAATTTTACTTTAGTTAAATAAAGGCATGTAACAGGCGTTACGATTGGCTGTAGCGTATTCTATCTATACTGCGAGTGTAAGTCAAGAACTCAGCAGTAATAAAAAAAATGGGTACAAAATGCCATTTCTTATCAGATTTTAAAAATTGTGATGGAAGGCTGCATTCCTGATTTTAGTCTAGCAGTTAATAATTACTAGAGCCTTGAGATTTGGTATGCGATTATGCACCACGAAGAAATTCTTCAAATATCCTTTGGGATAAAAGGACGGGATGAAAATAAGGACCTAATATTTAGTCTATTAAATATGCCTCGAGTGTCACGCAGTCGCTCTAAGCGATTTTTCAAATTTCCCACGGGATAAATGGGCAGGATAGGAATTAAAGAGTTAATAATTAAATATAGGTAAGTCATTCTTACGTTGTCTGCGAAATCACATTTGAAATTTACCATGAGCTTTTCGGTGAAGGAAAATATCTTGGGAAAACCTGTACACATTTGCGAAGCAGTTCAATGGTGTGTGTGAAGTTCCTAATCCGCACTGGGCCCGCGTGGGAACTATAGCCCAAGCCCTCTCATTTTAAGAGGAGGCCGGTTCCCAGCAGTGGGACGTATATAGGCTGAGATGATGAAGGCGTCTGAAGTATTATACAGTAATGTTATGTGTGTATGTATATATTTTTTTTATATGATTAGGAAGGCAAACGAGCAAGTGGGTCACCTGATGGTAAGTGATCACCACTGCCCATAGACACCCGCAACCCCGGAGGGATTGCAGATGCGTTGCCAACCTAGAGGACTAAGATGCAATGCCTCTTGTGCCCGTAATTTCCCCGGCTGTCTTACTCTCCACACCGGAACACAGCAGTGCAAGCACTGCTATTAGCGGCAGGATTAGCGAGTAAGATGGGATCCAGACGGACCTTGCACAAGGCCCTACCACCCGCATTATATATTATTTATTATTTTATTTTATTTATTTAGCTATGTATTAAATTTATGTTGGTATTGTTGTTTTTATTATCCCTGCGTTTATCCTGTCTATTTGTTTCCGTCACCTACTTAAACTGTCCCCAACTTGTTTCTCTTATTGGTTGTCTGGTATTAAGCGATAAGACCGCCTATTGTCTACTTTGTTCTTTGTTTCTGTCTTGTTTTGTACTAGTTTGTGGTGTTCAATAAAGAGTAATTGTATTGTATTGTATTGCGTCTGTGCAGACGAAGTCGCGGGGAGAAGATAGTAATTAACATAAAGACCGAATAAATGCTTCGCTGAGAATTAACATAGCACGTTACAGGAGCTCCAATAGACTTAATTACAGGAACAATGCACAATATATTTAGATTAGCTGACTTAGTATCTCAAATCCAACTCACCTTGGACCCTGGCGTACATAAGCCGGCATACAACTGAAGGTTCAGGATAGTTGGACACTTAAACAAATTATGCGGGAACTTAAGCTATAAGCTTTTAGTGCTATCATATAAAAGACTAGAAAGTTTTTTAATTCAAAAAATATTATTTTTTTAATAAAGTATCCGGATATCAAAGTTTAAAGTGCAGTAAGGAAGTTACGTAGTGTGATGAGGGGACACGCTGGTGTAAAAGAAGATATGTATGTATAAATCTTTGTTCTACACTAGCTGTTGCCCGCAACTTTGTCTGCATAGAATTCGTTTACCGCCATCCCGCGCAATTTCATACAGATCTGTCCAGCCGTTCTGGCGTGAAAGAGTAACAAACATCCATCCATCCATACTTACAAACTCCTTTCATCCACTCAAAGGTTGACTGGAAGAGATCCCTTAAAGGGATAAGTCAAGTTGTGTATGTGTCTCAGTGTTTGTCAATTGTATTTGTCTTGTTTATTTTGCACAAAGAGTTTTCATACATACATCCTAGTAAACAAACAGCATTAAAAAAAGCTAATAGGATTCAAAGAATAAGCCAATGGCTTCTATTCCTGTGTAGACACGCGAGAAAAACAACCCGAACAACATCCATTGCGGCTCTACCGAACCAACTATTTACAAGTACACCACCAAACGGCGCAGTGTAAACGTTTAGCGTGAATTCTCTTGTGTTTCGCCAAATTTCCTTTGGACAAGCGCTCACTAAAACCTCGTATTAGCTTAACATCTTGTAGATTGCGTTCGAATTGCTTTTGTTCGTATATAATATTAAGCCTCAGGGTTCGTGTTCCCACTCACACTAGCGGTCATTTATAGGCGAGTGAAAGGGACGGCATGATTATGGAGTTTGATTTTCAGAGTAGCCCTAAGAGTGTCTTACTGACAGGGATGTAAAGGAAAGCTTGGCTTAGGAAATATTTGCTGAGAAAATGCTGCGAGCAAAGAAAAAGAAACTGTCTCGGCCTTTCTTTGTAATAAATATCATGGGACAATTACATACACTCAAACACTCATACAAAAATCACATCTTTGTCTCTCCTTTTATTGTGAAAAAAGGCGTGGTAGCCTAGTGGTTTGACCTGCGGTCTCTCAAGCAGAGGGCCGTGGATTCGTATCCTGGGTTCGCACCTCTGTGTTACATTTGAATTTTCGGAGTTTATGTGCGAAATTACGTTTGAAATTTGCCATGAGCTTTTCGGTAAAGGAAAACATCGTGAGGAAACCTGCACACATCTGGGAAGCAATTCAATTGTGTGTAAAGTTCCCAATCCGCACTGGGCCCCCGTTGAACTATAGCCCAAACCCAAATCAGGTAATACTCAAAATTATCTTTAAATCTTGACAAAAAATCAGGTCAAGCGTACCCTAACCCGACGAGCACGTGTCTATTAAATTGGATGAAGCGAAAGTATGTGACGATTGTAGCAAGTGGAACAAAGTCTCTGCCTGCTCTTATGGGAAAGATGCGTGACGATGTAATAGTACATTACTGCAGAGACCGATAAGTAAGCCATCCTGGACAAGTACGAGTCCAGGATGGTCTAACGGTCGAAGCAAGTATAGTGTTTTTCTTAAAAATGAAACGAGAAGATTTATATCAAATAAAAGTAAAAAAAAAAAAAAATGTGACGTTATTCATGTTAGGGCAATTTGTCTATTGTTACTGAAATTAAAATAGTTGTCTTTCGTTTCCCGCCTTTTTTTATTCATATGACGAACTTAAAAAAATAATGTATGCTCTTCAATTAAAATGTGACTATTTAAATAAGAAACTAGAAAAATCAAATTTCTAAATGTCTTAGGGATAAGTTCGCCTTTGTACTTTTTTCTCTGTATTTTTAAATTTTTATGTGCAATAAAGAGTTTACATACATACATACATAACTCTAAGCGCTATGCCGTCATTTCTGAGCGGTAGGTACCTACAGATTTTTTCTCATACACTGAAAAAAAAATTGCACTAACTTCCGGCACCACCACTTTAAAGCGGCACTAGGTATTTCGATATTGATTTTTAATCATCTATAAGCTATAAAAACGCCGTAAATTTATAATTATTCGTAATTCCTCACTTGTACCTGAGAAATTCCATAAATGTACCTACCGCTCAGAAATGACGGCATAGCGCTCAGAGTTATTTTATGATATAGTAACAGCCTTCTAAGCTTCCCTCACGCTGGTTCATTTCACATGTTTTTTTTTCCATGGGCTTGTAATCTATAAATGTAAAGGCGACATTTCATAGATTTTAAGAAAACTCTTTTTACTCTCATCTACATACCGTCACAACAAAAGATGCGAAGTTAAATACGTTCGGGAAAGCGCAGTGAAGCCGCCATAGAACCTTGTAACATAAGGCTCTTACCCGCCTTACAATCAGTATCGTCGCGCCGCCCGCCCTGTAAGGACGCGCCGCCCTACCGTTGAAACTTCGAAAGTTGAAATTCTGCTAACTAGTTGGTGAAAATTGGAACGCGAGTGTTTTGTTCTGTGAATGATTATGGGTTCTAGTAGCGGCTGAAATCAGGTGAGTTGTTTTTTTTTTGTGTCGGGTTTTTTTTCGGCCAGTACGTTTGATGTGTGGTTTTTTTTTATAGGTCTTGGTGTTCCCGCGTTTTAGGCCGATTAAAAATGTAGCCAACCTCATGATTTTAAATTTAGGTGGCAATATTTTTCTTTAAAAATTGTTGCCATAAGAAATTAATATTTTGTAGTTATTCTTATTTGTCGTTACACATTATCAACGAACAGATTTTTGTTCAAATTGTACGTAAAGCCAAATAATCGTTTACGTAGGTATAAAACGAAAAAAAACTATATCCTACTAATATTATAAATGTGAAAGTTTGTGAGTTTGGATGTTTGTTACTCTTTCACGCCAGAACGGCTGGACAGATCTGGATGAAATTTGGAACATAGATAGATTATAGTCTGGAATAACACATAGGCTACTTTTATCCCGGAGAACTGCGTAATTCCTGCGGGATAGCGATAAACGAATTCTATGCAGACGAAGTTGCGGGCAACAGCTAGTTTTACATAATTTATAGGAATCATGTTATAGGGATAGGTACGGCTAGCAACCCATCATTAATTTTATTCAATTTTTTTGCCATCTATACGCCTACAATCTTGCTAATCGTGGTCTGGTAAGGGATGGAGACGTGATTTGTGTATGTATGTATGTATGTATGTTATTTGTAATGGCCCTCCAACGTAACTACCATTTTTAATATTTATAACGGTAAGTATGTTTGCATGTAAGTAATAACTTTATTGTACAAAATAAAAATAAACGAACACAATTGACAAACATATACACGTACTAAGGCAAACTTATCCAGGTATCTCTCCCAGTCGACCTTAGAGTGGATGAGAGTTGTATGTTAGGGACTAGTAAAAACTGTATACATCTCTACCATAAACTAATATTTAAGGCTTGGGGACCTTATTACATCCATTTTGTTAATGTATTTAATTTAAGTAGAATATTTAAGTATCGTAGTATCTTAATGTACTTCATTTTGAAAAAAAATACTTTCTGCCAAGTTTCTTGCGGCGCATTCTTAGCAATGATGCCCACTGAACATGAAACTTACAGGACCTTTCTAGCAAGTTGACAGACTTACCATTTGAACGTTTCTAAAGAAAGGTCATGTAAACATTGCTGTAATTTTAATTAAACATGTTCATTGAAACTTTCAAAAATGTTGCGATTGATGTTATATCAACATTACATATGAAAGTTTATTACTTAACTTTCAAGCAACATTGCTGTATTAACTTATTATAATATTCAGTTATTAAATTGCTACAATGTTATTTTATAACATTGCAGATGAAACGTTGCAGCAATCTATATTTAACAACATGCATCACGGAACATTGCTATTACGTTGCAAACTAAACTTATTGAAATGTTTCACAATATTATTGCAGCAATATACTTTTTGCAACCTATAAAATTAAAAGTACCAATAACGTCACAGTTTCAATGTTGCTGTGAAATAACATTATAGACATTGCAGTTACCTCGTAAACAGAACTTATTGTAACTTTCAATATGATTATTGCAGCAATTTACATTTTGAAATATAAGTATTTTAATGTTGCTTCAACAACATATTTTATACGTTGTTGAAACTTTCATAAAAAACATTACAGGCAATTTGCAGTCAAAGTTATCTGAAACTTATGGTGTTATTATTGCAGCAACATTCTTTTTGCAACATATAAAATTTGAGGTATCATAAACGTCACAGTTTCAATGTTGCTGTGAAATAACACTATAGACATTGCAGGTACCTTGCTAACTGAACTTATTGAAACATTCAATATCATCATTGAATTAAATTACATCTTAGAATGTATATTTTCTAAACTGAAAAATGGAACTGAGAACATCATTTTCATGAAGTCTGTTAAAATACAAAACCTTCTCCTAAATGAAACAAAGCCAGGAGTACTAAAAAACGTTTTATTGCCACAACACAATGGACTAAAATGCTTTCAAATTTGAAAGATATTTTGGAAAAAGTGTCAAAATCCAGGCGAAGATACGCAGCTGGACGGTACTTATAGATAACAATATTAATATTAGGACGGCAATTACCTACACACTACTCCGAATGAAAGCGACCCCAAGGTCACAAACTCGTCTGTTGTCAAGCGACCATTTTTCGTCAAGGTCGCGCGGGGCCTCTCAACGGGTGATAATTTACTAAATAATTATGTCGCAAAACTCGTAGGTACCTAAGGTATAGATTTGGCGCCATATCCTGCCTGATAGAGGCGTACAATATTCCTGCACACTAATTCTAACATAAAACTACTTACCTACCTACTTTCTTAAATCTAAGTTATATCTAAAAAAAGGCCCCCGTGGCATACCTAGTGCCAAATAGGGTGGCAGCATTCCCTCGTTCAATCGCTATACCTACTTGTTCGTTGGGAGAGACGTCACGCGCTTTTGTAAATCTTTGATGAGCATAGTACCTATACTATATCTCTCTAATCTGTGCATAGTATATGCGCCGGGACCCCACGGACCCAGGGTCTCAAATCTGATAGCTGTGAAATTGTACGCCGGACCGAGACCCTGATATTTCACTAACCTCTTCTTTTCGGCCACTTCCGCCACAGAATAAGAAGATTTTGATGTATTTTTTTAAAACGCTCAAAAGACAAGTCGATATTGTTTCTATATAGAGTAGAATCCAAAACGCAATTAAATATATTTAACAGTGTCATATTCTTATGCGTAATGATTACAAGATCATTACAAACTATTGTAATTGTTACGACATTCCTAAACATAAAAAATAGGTAGGTATTAACCGGCAAAACATTCAAGTAAAATACCATCAATCAAAAATAAAAACGTCAAGAAACGGCCAAGTGCGAGTTGGATTCATGTACGAAAGGGTTATTACGTACTAAAAACTAAAATATTTAGTAAAAAGTATCGACGCTTGAAAGGCGAAAGGTGATAAGCGACATTTTTTGTGATATTGAGTTATAAGTATTTATATTATTAAAATCAGCAGATTTTTCTGCCTCGAGTGGGCTAGGTTTCGTGTGCCTACGACGACTTTCGTGTCGCTTATCCCATCGGTGATTTTTAGAAACACCGATATATTTTTTTACCAAACGTTTTTTCCTTCCCTTCGTCGGTTATATTTTTTTACCTCATCATACAGGGTGTTTGGTAGCTAGATACAAAGCTTTAAAGGGATGATAGCCGAGGTATTTTTGAACATTTTTAGCCATATATGTCTTAGCCAAAATTTTTTTTTTTTATTGAAGACAGAAATTTTAGGAAAATACCCAGAAGTTGATAGTCACCAGTCAATATTGTCCAAATGAAGTTTAATTTGGAAACAAAATCTTTTATTTAGGATAGTTTAATGTGTATTGGACCAAATGAAATAATTTTTAAGTGTCTTTCTTGCCACAAAAACAAAATGAAGGCATTCGAAATTACTAAAAATGTCTTAGGTTGGAACAGTCATTTTTCAGTGCCATATTTTTTTTTTAAATCCTTGAAATGTTCAAACATTTTTTGAAACATGCGTTTATTGTTCTTTCTTTTAAGGTATCACTCTTTCACATTGCTTGCTAAATCTGAGATAAAAAGTAAAAACCAAATTCAGAATGTACTAGTCTTGGAATTTCACGTTAAAGGTACTTAGCTAGTAAATTTCATGAAAAAAAGATTAAAATTAAATCATTAACCTTCGGTTTGTTGTGATTTGAATACTAAATTAATTAATTTTACAATTTTTTTTACATTAATAAATCAAATGTATAAAAATTAAAAAAAAAAACAATTTCGCATGACATAATATTATATATTATATGGCTAAAAATGTTCAAAAATACCTCGGCTATCATCCCCTTAAAGCTTTGTATCTAGCTACCAAACACCCTGTACAACGTAATTTTATTTACATTATATCATTTTACCTATATCCACATAAAAACAAAACATGGCTTAGATCAAATAACCTAAAAGTAATTATCTGCACGATTATAGGTTATCACCTTTTACCTGTTATTAGTTTCGAGAGACATGTCGCTTATCCTTTTTTACTTGCAGTATTTTTTTAATACTACTGTCGCTTATTTAGTTTTTCCTGAATATAAATCTAAACTAGGCGGTTGAGTAGATCGTTTTAAAAAACATATCATTTATATTAGAGCTGGTTGTTCGATATTTTTTCCTATACATAAATGTTTCTAAAACAGAACGTATTTATATCAATAGAGCGAATTTAAAAAGTGTGTTATTACCCATCTAAAAATGTAAGTGTAGCTTACGCAACCTCCGCCGAAACATCATGCTAAAGATTTACGGTATAAATATTTGTACCAATATTTTCGTAGTGTATTAATGTAAACACTTACTTTTTGGCGAATAGTGCATAGAAAAGGGGGTATTTTGGGGTATATGGCCTTGAAAAACACTGGGATACTGCATACACGATCACGATGGAAATTAAGATTAGATTTTGTGGTATTTAGTCATTATTTCATATTTCCTATCTCGTGATAAATTAGGAAAATCCCTTCTGAATGCTTGTTCTTTCTTATCAAGGAACATGTCGACCAAGGATCTAAATCATATATCATAATGGTTCTTTTTATTTCTTATCCCAGAGGATTTTTGCAAAATATAGTATAGACATCAGTTTTCAGATACCACAACTACCTATTGGTATGCTAAGTTTAAAGATTCTAGTAATAATAGTTACGGAGATGGAACCATTTCAAAGTAAGAATATAAATCCCTTTTTACTCCCTATCCCGCCGGAATTGCGGAAAGTCCTGAAATTAGTTTTTAGCAGTTTTGATTTCTTAATTGTGCGCGAAATATCAAGACTAGTAATTATAGTTACGGAGATAGGTTGCCTTTGTGCATATCGCGAGGGAATTTCTAAAAATCGCATGAATCGCAAAATGTATGTATTCGATACATTTTTGGACTCCGAAAGTACGACCACGTGTCTCACTTCCGCGCGCAGCTTGGGTGGTTGCCTGTCAGAGATCGCAGGAATATCCATGTTCTGTCATTACTTTTCAACATTATTTTTAATCCTTCTGCTCCTATGTATCTTTTCGAGCGATTCAGCTATTTGGCTGCCGGTAGCCAGCATCGGCTACGGTCGAATGCTAATCTCCTTTTGTCCTGTCCACCTTCATCTTCCAAAACTTACTCCAAATCCTTCACAGTTCACTCTGCTAGGCTGTGGAATCGGTTACCGACCTCCATCAGGCAGTCTGCCTCCGTGGCGTCGTTCAAGGAAGGCTTGAGGAAGATATGGCTCACACCATCTCCTTAGATATTGTGTGTACTCTTATTGTATTTTGTATGTATGCATGTGTGTAATGATATTTAGTAGTTTTTTATGTTTTTTATGTTTTGTTTATTGTGCTTAGATAAGTACGCTCTATTGTGGCTTTCACTATCTGGAATTTTAAACCTTCACTTTGTCGGTCCCTCGTTTAATGCTCCTCTCATCTACTCAAAGGTTAACTGGTAGAGATCCCTTATAGGGATAAGTTCGCCTTTGTGCATATATTAATGTTTTTTATTTTTTTGTGAATTGTATCTGTTTCTTTATATTTGTACAATAAAGCAGTTACTTACTTACTTACCTTTCTAAGGTTTTCAAACTTTCAAAATGCGGTGGATACTAATATAATACAGTGACTTTCGTTCGAGACATTCCAACTTTAAAGAGTTTTGTCTTGTACCAAACTTTTAAGTATGTTCAACCTGTTTGAATAAAATCGGATTGAATTTTCAGAATAAAATGTAATTTAAATCAAAGGCACTATATAAGCAGTATTGATATCAACTTTGAAGAATATCACCCCCAAAACAACTTTCTACCCCTTTATAACCCCGTTAGTTGAATTTCAAGGAGATTTGAAACAAGCCAAGATCAACCAAGAATCAATTCAAGAATATTTATGCAAAATTTGAAGTAGATCGGGCCAAGGAATCACGCTGTGCCATACAAAGTTAACCCCCTTTTTCTCCCCCTTAGAGGTAGAATTTCGGAACATCCTTTCTTATCAGATGCCTACGTCATACAAAGAACACACCCTCCAAGTTTCAGGTCTGTACAATCAGCGATTTAGGATGTGCATTGATCCGTCAGTCAGTTAGTCAGTCATTCAGGACAAAGCATTTTATATGTAGAGATTTATTTTCGTAACAGGTGGTTAATTTGAATTTTTCATTAATGACTTGAATTGTGTTGGTGATTTATGTAGAAAATAAATAAAATGAGGGGTAAATTTAAGGTAAGGTAAATTTAAAATTGATGCTTATTGCAGTTAGATTATTTGTGTTGATTTTATTTGCGGCCCATAATGACTTTTGTATAATATGACCTTGCTATTAAATTTAAAATGTTTGCGGTAGGATAGTTTTCCTTAATAATCTTTTAAATCATTTTTCAGGCCAGATTCTTTTACTCGATTAATTTTTTGTCACATGATTTGGTTAGCTAATTTTACCTCCTGCACTTTTTGGGATCGATTTGCTTAAGAGACACTAAATCCTGAAATAATACTTTTTTAGGTAATGTATTAAACACATCATATAGAGAACACCACTATGATCATTTACAAAGATGATTTTTGTAAATCAGATAACAAATTAAATTGTAATGATTCTTTTTCGAAAATTTGCGTGGTATTTTGGCTCTTCTGTAAAATTACCATTTTGTCGCTTATGACATTTCGTCTTTCAAGCGTCGGTATGAAGTCGTTGCGTTGCGGTCGGAATATTGTACCTACTAGCTTTTGCCCGCGACTTCGTCCGCGCAGAAATAAATTTTGCGTGTCAATACTTAACCACGAATAACTTTTCTACGAAAACTTTACCACGAAAAGGCTATATCACGAACAGACTTTAACACGAAGTCTCAAATAGATCGGCCGGGTACCTCCCATTTGTTCTATGGAACTGTGACGTCATAGGACTGTTAACATTTTTTTTCCCAACAGTTCCATGGTAGAACTATTGAAACAAAAAATGTGCTATTTTGTTCTATAGAACTAAGAGCACCTCAAATTTGTGATGGGAAACTTGAGGTGCTTTTAGTTCTATAGAACAAATAGCACATTTTTTGTGTCAATTGTTCTATACCATGGAACTGCTGGGGAAGAAAAATGTTAACAGTTCTATGACGTCACAGTCCCATAGAACAAATGGGAGGTACCCGATCGGCCAACAAATAGCTCAAAAGGGGATTGCGCGTCATATTTAGTATTGTTAAGAATTTATTGGGAAATTTATAGATATTATTAAAATTAAAAAGAATAAAACATTACAAATGCGAAGTTTATTTTTATTTTATTCCTCTTCGAGTACAACACCCCCTTGATGATTATTGTTAAGTAGGGCGACTATACGACCATAATTTTAAGTGTTTTATAAAAATAACAATAGTATTTCATTCCGCCGCTTTCGCCTGCGCTGCGCCTTGGCAAACGCGGGAAAAGGGCGCGGGGCGGGAACTCGTACGAGGTGCGCGCGCATGCGCCCCTCGCCTCGACTCGACTGTTTCGACTCGCCCGCCGGCCGCCGCGGTGGCCGGCGGGCGAGGGCGAGAGATTTTGTTTTCATTGTTTTAAAGTTTTCCCTTTTTTTTGTACCTACGTGTTTTACTGAACAAACTGCGTGTTGGACGAAATGAGAATTTGAATTCTATTTGGACAAACTGCGTATTGGACGGCCAGCTAACAAATCATAATTTCATTTATTACTCAATCCCGCCCTTCCGTTACAAAACTGGTCCTTACGAGTTCGGAACGGAAAGTGAATAGACAACAATGAGTGTTAAGAGTGGTAAACAAGAACAAGAAACACGTAGTGCACCAAGAGCGAAACTAGCGAAGTCGGTCGCTACAGACTCAGGATTGGAGACATCGTCGGGCGCCGACATGTTGCAACACGTGTCACCGCGGCGCGGCAGTCCGGGCGTGCCCCCTCGGTAGGTGGTCGCATCGCACCGGCGACCACGGATTTGAATTACTGAGCGCACCGCGCGCGCGCGGAACAACGCCACCCACACGAGGTGGTTAGACTCAGAAAGCCCAATTAAGAAGAAGCTCGCTCTTAACATGGCGGAGCTGAAGGCACAAGAAGAGGCACGTGCCGCGGCAAGTACGACATCCCGACGTATGAAGAGCTTCGAGAAGGCCTACCTACTGCCTACTAAAGAAGGTTCGAGATCTGCTTAAAATTACTGAAAATGACCTCGAAATACAAAAGTTTACGACTCCGGTAAGAAACTGCGTTTCGGTGTTGAAAAGTACCTATATATAGTAACTATACTCTTTGTGTATACTTAACTTAATTATAATTTAATTTACATAGCTTATTTCATAAATTTTTCGTTATTTCAGGAGTCATAGTGGGAGAGCTGAGGGAGATAAAATCATATATTCATTATGTCAGGAGGAAAGTAGAAGCGATTGAAATATCTCTTACAAAATTGAATATTCCCTCGGAACCTGAACCTTCGCTTTTGCCTTTGCTTCTCACACAAGTTCAAGCTTTAGAAGACATGCTCAGTGATGAAAACATTCGGACGGAACTGGTATGTTAATTACTTACCACCAAAGTTAGGTTTTATATGCTACTCATTCAGTCATAACAGGATAATGTATGTATGTCTGTATATATCAGTGACCAATATAAAGTGACCCCACACAGCGTACATTTTGCTTTAGGGCAGAGCTCTGCTTACACTGTTTATAGATAATGGTACGGGAACCCTTTGTCCGCGAGTCTGACTCGCACTTGGCTGGTTTTTTAAATAATAATAAATAAAAAAACGAATCGTTTCAATGATCGAAATCAGTACACTCATTTAGCTTACCCCTTCTATCACTGCTATATTTACCCCTTCTATCACTGCAAAGTGGCATGCTGATTATTGCCTGTGTACATAATTTGACCGTTCTGGCATTTTTGTTGACCTATCTTATCCACTGACATTGTCACTGACATTGGTAATTAAAATTATCAGTGCTTGATGTGGCAGAAAATAGTACATTTCTGCTGCGGCCGGGAAGAAAGGGGTTACCGGTCGAGTAGGTTAGATACGAGTCCGGCAACCCCTGTTCCCGTTCTCGCGCCTGTATCCTACTATAATATTACTATACTATTCCTAATCCTGCCGCTAAGCAGCAGACAATATTAAAAAACCGAGTTAATAATGTTAATATGTTGATAAGTATATTTTATAGTATATTGTAAGTCATACATGATAATTTTCTTGCAGTTTGACTTTCTTACATTCACTGGTGGCAGTAGAGAAAGAGATTGTGTGAATCGTAGCTTGGAATAGATTTTTTCTAATTATCTGGCACAATTTTGTTCCTGGACTGGAAAGAAACAGAACTTCAAATTGTCTACTCTGCAATTAATGGCTACATTGAAACGTAAGTTTTTTGGTGTCGTTAAATTTTCGTCACCAGACCCTTCATTGGTGACCGGCAACCCAACACACCAGATATATAGATATTTGTGGCGTTACTCGGAAAACCGAAGTACAAGAAGTGCTATCTTTTATTACTCGATTCTTATCTAGGCCCCCCCTCCCCCCCCATCCAAGTTCGTTAAAGTATGTAGGTAAACTTGTAGAATAAAAAAAAAACAATAATTTGTTATGAAGTATATCAGGTAATATTATCTGACCGATAACGCACAGTCTTAAACCACTGCAGCTAGACTTGAAATTTGCAGATATATTCCTTGAAGATTACAGAAAAGTGCATAAAGGAAGGATTTTTCTAAATTCCTATGGGATGAGTAATAAAAGGGGTTTATATTTTCCCTTGAAATTAGCCCAATCTCTGTAACTGTAGTCTTCAAATTTGGTGTCCAAGTGTAGATGATTATAACAGCTATAAATTGTTCAACGATTATTAGGAATTTCCTCAGGGTAGGAAGTAAAGAGAATTATTTTAAACCAGCTGACTAAGTGTTACAGATACTTGATATTTGGCGTATACATATATTTTCACATCACAGAGACACCAAGAAGGGATTTTCCATAATTCCCACAGGATAGGGAACTGGACTAAATTTTTACTCTTCCACGGGGGCCAAGTTGCGGGGTATAAGCTAGTTAGTTACATTACTATATTTTTATGTTATTTGTTTCAGTTGCAGTGAAAGAGAGTTTCCCCGAATATGACTGACGAAAGTTTTGAATGGCATGGCATGAGCTGGTTCCAACACGCAATACTACGCTTAAACGACACATTATATCTTTCTTTTATCTTTATATAATCCTCGTAGCCCCACTGTTATAAAACAGTCTATTTACACTCCACCAGGTCGACGGAACCCCGCTTTCCATTCCGTTTGCCCTTCGGGCATTTGAAGATACCTAACAAACCTAACCTAATTTTATTATCTCTAGTGAGGATTTTTATAACAGTGGGGCCACAAGAACTAACTTTTTTAGTCATAGAAAAATACTTCTTAGTTTAAGGTATGTGTAACACCGATGATCTCCGCAATTTTATCTTTCTGTCTGTTAGCATGTGCTGTCAAAATAGTATTTGCTTTAGATTTGAATACGGGCCTGTTCCATCACTGTCTGATAAGTTCCTAATAGCTTATTTGTTAGATATCTATGGTTCCGTCTATTTATTACTACGAAACGGACAGATACGGCTCCTTTGCTGTCTGAGACTTAAGAAGCTATCAGTAACTTATCAGACAGTGGTGGAAGAGATGTATCAACATAGAGTTTAAAAGATAGAAACCTCTTGTTTTGATGTCAATAATAATATTTGCTGTAATTTGAACATACTCTAACAACTAATATGTCTGTATATAGTATACTATGTGGGTGTTGCTAGCAATGTATATGGCTTAAGATTAAGTGATGTATCAGCATAGGCTGATAGGACGAAGAAAACTCTTACTTTTTGATGATTTTCTTAAAATACTTATTATTTAGAGATGTCCAAATAAGTTTTTCTTTTTTTTTATTAACTCCAGCTTGAACCTGCAACAGCCTATATAAATGCCTGAATCTTTTTTATCGATAGGAATAACCTTCCTTACTAAACTATATATATATTTTTAATTAATTAATGTTACTAAAAAATCGGATATTTTTTTGGTTGATAAAGAAAGTTATTGTTGTATAAAAAAAACGTTTCAAGGCCTTTGTGCATCATCATTTCATTTCAAGGCATTTAAGGTCTTTTTTTTGTGATTTGTCTTTACTTCTCTATATTTGTACAATAAAGCATTTACTTACTTACTTACTTACTTACTTTTTATCACTTGGTATTGTATTAACTAGTTAATGCAGTGTTAAACAATAGAAAATAAATACAATTTTTGATAAGATATATTTTAATTTCACTCACTTTTTAATATTAATAGTTAAAGGCTATAACTGTTTAAATGTGTGATTGTTTTATAAGTTTGAAAATGTAATTTGTTGTAAGTGGCTGTGTAGACCGTTAAAAAGTTTCTTAGTATACTGGCCACGGAGAGATTTTTAGCAGTGTGAGCAAAGATCAAAGGGTCTCAAATATCAGTTTATTTCTCACGCGTCATCTCGGTAGGAATTGGACTTAATGGACCTAAGAAAGTACTTTTTTAGGGTCAGTTTGTTGGTTTTCCATAAGTTCCAAATGCTTCCTAGTCGACGCGTAAGAAATAAATTGGTATTTGAGACCCGTGGAGCTTTGCCTACACAGCTATATATCTCTCTGTGGCCAGTATACTAAGACACTTTTTGGCGGTCTACAGCAACTTACAATAATGTTACATTACAAACTTGTATGTAAAGTTTGCACGCAAGTTGCCTTTACCGTTAATATGAAACATAACCGCAACCTTAACAAGTAATTTAAATGCAAGTTGGATATAAACATTACGTTAATGTTACAAATGTAACTGCCACAACTTATTGAATGAAAGTTTCCTGCAAGTTACATGTGCGTTATTATAGCAACATTAATTGCACAAGTTACCTTTATGTTACAAATGTAACTGCCATAACTAATTGAATGAAAGTTTCCTGCAAGTTACATGTGCGTTGTTATAGCAACATTAATTGCACAAGTTACCTTTATGTTACAAATGTAACTGCCATAACTAATTGAATGAAAGTTTCGTACAAATTACATGAGCGTTATTATAGCAACATTAATTGCACAAGTTACCTCTATGTTACAAATGTAACTTTGCCACAACTTATTGAATGAAAGTTTCCTGCAAGTTACATGTGCGTTATTATAGCAACATTAATTGTCCAAGTTACCTCTATGTTACAAATGTAACTTTGCCACAACTTATTAAATGAAAGTTTTCTGCAAGTTGCATATGTGACGTTGTAGACATATAGAAATTATAATTTATTAAAAGTTTTCGTGAAAACTTTCTTGAAAGTTACAGTTGAAACATTTGAGCAAAGTTGCATTTGAAAGTTGTGTAAAGTTCTAGTGATCAGGTCTATGAAACTTACAGGGTATATATACAGCGCGGCCGTTAGAGCTTTGCATCAATATTTCTCAAACGTTGCTAGAACGTTGCAACCTTGCAAATGAAACTTACAAGCCCCCATATGTGAGTTTCAGCAATGTTAACGCAAGTTTTGCATGTTTAACGGGTGGTCTTTCCGAATGCGCTGGTAGTTTAAAAAAAAGAGCCCTTGGCGGCTAATATGCAAAAAAAAATTTTTTTTAATTTTTTTTTTGGACGGACGAGTGAATTTAAAATAATATTAAGAGCCACAGTAATAATTATGGTCACTTATATCAGAATACACGTTCCGATTTTTTTTAATTTCCTCCTTTTTTTCTGACGTCACTTGATTGTAACATTTTATCGAAGACATGTCCCAAATTACAAGTCAATACAAGCATTAGAAGATAATCAAAATTAACATTCAACATTTGTAACAGACATACTTACCTGTAAAACTTCTAATGTCACCAAAAAGCAATCTTTACAAGCCCATCGAGGGAATCGGTGAATATCTTAGGAATCACGTTATAGGCCATGCGGCTAGCAACCCATGACTGTTTGGATTCCCCTATCCACCTGTACACCCGCAACCAAACGTGACCTTTAAGTCTTGTTACCGTAGGCTCTGTCTACCCCGTAAGGGATACAGACGTGATTTATGTATACATACATACATACATAAATCACGTCTTTCTCCCTTACGGGGTAGACAGAGCCTAAGGTAACAAGACCCAAAGGCCACGCTTAGCATGATTGCGGGCGTATAGGTGGAAAGGGGAATCAAAATAGTGATGGGTAGCTAGCCGCATCGCCTATAATTCCTATGCCCATTCCCTCGATGGGCTTTTACCATCTGCGGTTTAATCGGTCTTTTTTGCCACGAACTTGCAAAATCTGGAACGAGCTTCCCGCTGGGGTCTTCCCATCGAGTTACGACCTGGGTGCCTTTGAGAGGCGAGTGTACAATTTTCTGCAGGGCAGACAACGCACTGGCATCGCGTAAAGCACTGCGGGTGTCTATGGACAGTGGTGATCATTTACCATCAGGTGACCCACTAGTTCGTTTGTCTGGCCTCTCTAACATAAAAAAAAAAAAAAAAAACTGCGCGGGAGGAGAAGCAACTGGTACATTCTATGTTTTTTCTTTACTCCCAGACCAGCGTGGATGATTTATATATGTACTTAGTAAATAATATAACGTAGCCAAACCAGAATTCTGTGTTAAATATAAATATTCAAGTAAAGAGCTTAATTGCCTGGTTGTAATTAGGATCTCTTCAAATAGTGCCTGCTACTTTTACAAACAAAACCTAAGCAGTCTGCGAGAAACCTTTGCCAGCTAAAAAGTACAAATTACACCTTTAACAGACGTTACTTATACATAAATCACGTCTTTATCCCTTACGGGGTAGACAGAGCCAAGATAACAAAAGGCCATGTTTAGAAAGACTGTGTATAGGAGGAAAGTTTTTTTTTTAATATGAATAGGAAGGCAAACGAGCAAGTGGATCACCTGATTGTAAGTGACCACCACTGCCCATAGACACTCGCAACCCCAGAGGGATTGCAGATGCGTTGCCAACCTAGAGGACTAAGATGAAATGCCTCTTGTGCCCGTAATTTCCCCGGCTGTCTTACTCTCCACACCGGAACACAGCAGTGCAAGCACTGCTACTTAGCGGCAGGATTAGCGAGTAAGATGGTGGTAGCGATCCGGACTGACCTTGCACAAGGCCCTACCACCCGCAGAAGTAGAATCAAAATAGTGATGGGTAGCTAGCCGCATCGCGTATAACATGATTCCTATGATTTTCGTCCATTCCCTCGATGGGCTTACCATCTGCGCGGGAAGAGAAGCAACTGGTACATTCTATGTTTTTTCTTTGCTCCCAGACCAGCGTGGAAGTTACCATACCATTAGTACTAATATTATGGGTGCGGATACATAAAATTTAAAATGTAAAATGACTTAAAATACATAATGGTTCAAAATGTATAATGGTATTTTCTGTATGTAATAATGTAGATTAGTTTATGTTAGATTTATGCTGCTATTCATTTAATCTATTTTTGGGACCCTAACAATGATATTAACGTCCTATCGAGACTTAATTTATATTCCTGCACCATTTTTAATAACACCCAAGGAATATTAACTAAAATTTAATTATCTCAAAGCCAATATCATTACTTTTTAATATCAGAAAAATTATAATTACTACATCAAGGAAATCGTCGTCTGGCCAATATACCGTCTGTTTTATTTTAATATTTGAAATTCAATTTGTTACTAATTAAAAATATACCGTGTCTTCCTGTAATTTATTCTCGAAAGCTCCTAAAATTACATTTTGCGTTGATACCTACATAACACCGGGGAAAAAATGGGTCACTTTCCTACAACTTTGTATCGGAAGCAACTTAATATAGAAAAAGACTTTGTTTTTTTTAACATACATACATACATAAATCACGTCTTGATCCCTTACGGCAGGGTTTCTTAAACTTTTTGCAGTCACGGACCACTTTCACAATTTAAACAACTTCACGGACCCCTCTCAAAAAATATTTTAGGGAAATAATAAAAAACCTTATTCGTCAAGTTTACGACACAATTTCCTAATAAATATACACAGTTATATTACATTTAACTGACCTACTGCGGACCCCTGATAGACATGCCACGGACCCCTAAGGGGTCCGTGGACCACACTTTAAGAAACCCTGCCTTACGGGGTAGACAGGTAGACAGAGCCTAAGGTAACAAGATCTGAAGGCCACATTTAGCAAGATTAAGGGCGTATAGGTGGAAAGGGGAATCAAAATGGTGATTTTTGGCAAAAAATTATGTTTTGTTTTTCCACGTATAATATTACTCGATTGATGCGGGGGTTTTTTCAGTTGAATATACATATATTAATGTCTTCATGTCCTCAGCATTAACCTCCTGGGCGAAAATCGTATGAATCATGTTACAGGCGATGCGGCTAGCGTCCCATCGCTATTTCGATTCCTCTTTCCTATACGCCCACAAGCTTAGGCTCTGTGTACCCCCGTCGGAAACTTCCTCGAGAGCTCTAGCGTTACAGTTCCCTTCTAACAGAGGCTCTTGGCCTCACGGGGTTGGAAAGGCAACGCTTACGGCCGGTGCACCCTGGGCAACAACGGTTAATTAATTAATTTAGTAAGTTAGTTAACTGTTGGCTAATATCCGACTGGGGGGAGTAGACTACAGGCCCACATACAAAAAATGTGGGTCATATGAACCACCAGGTGACGTATATAGGACGATATAAGAGCATAAAATAATAAGATTCAGCACTATGCCGTCACTTGTAAGCTGTCCAACTGGGTGCTGGTGAGAATTCAAAAGTGCAACCCTCGATTTTTTCTCCTTATCGCATGATTTTTGTACGGCGTTGCGGAATAATGAATTAGAAGCTGTATTGAAACAGTATGAAACTGATGCCGTACAAAATGGTGCGCCACAAAGTCGGTAATTTTTTTTGATTTTCTGACCATTTCCAGGGTAAATTTGGTCATTTGATTCTGTACGGCATCAGTTTCATATTGTTTCAATACAGCTTCTAATCCATTATTCCGCAACGCCGTACAAAAATCATGCGACAAGGGGAAAAAATCGAGGGTTGCACTTTTGAATTCTCACCAGCACCCAGTTGGACAGCTTACAAGTGACGGCATAGTGCTGAATCTTATTATTTTATTCTCTTATATCGTCCTATATACGTCACCTGGTGGTTCATATGACCCACATTTTTTGTACGTGGGCCTGTAGTCTAGAGGGGTAAGGTGAACCCGCAATTCCTTAAAACCGTACCGGGCATGCATGAGGCGCATTTTCCACATCATAAAAAAAGGCTCTATCTAGCCCGTGTGTACAGTCAAGTGTAATAATACGTATCTAGACAAAGTTTCAAAAATAAGTACAATACGCTCTTACGCCAGCGTAATAAGGTCGTGGGACATATTTTTGAGAAGTTCCTATCGATACTTATTTTTGCACTTGACCGTACCTCAGCATACAAAACCTCCTTTAGTCTGTGACCTTCAAAATTCAATTAATGCGTAACTCAGAATACCAAATTAAAGGGGAAAGGGACACTCTGGGTTGGTCTTAATCAGCCTCCTAAGGCTCGTCAGTGGGGCAAGAGTCGGGTAATGTAGGTAGTTTAATATACGGATACGGATTTTCCACCACGATAGGCTAGGGTTACAAACATCGATATATCAAACTATCGATACTTTTTGGGGTTCCGTACATACATACACATACACCTATTTAGCAAGTTTGTGGGCGTATAGGTGGTCTTTCTCTTTGAATTTGGTGTTTTAGGACAAGCGATATCAGTCCGTTTTCCTCAAAAATACCTACAGATTTATAAGCACCACAATAACCTAACCGAAGCACTCTCCTCCTACGTTAAAGGGTCAATAGCACAGGCGTTTAGATGTCTCTTGAGCAAGTCTGCGGCGCAGATGTTGGCCACCGTGTTTCCCTTTACCTTCTGCCATCTCAGAATAAAAAACGGTTTTAGAAAACCAGCGATCATCCATGCGGAGGACGTGCCCATACTAATATCAGTTATCTCCAGCCAGTTCTCATGTACCTCAAAATGTTTGTTAATGTCGTATCCTCAGCTGTTTTTGTCTTTAACAGGTCTTCAGACAAATGTAAGTCAGCCATTCTAGCTCCTAAGAGTCATGACTCGATTTTGTGTACCACACGTTCTGTTCTTAATGGCTGAGTCTCACGGTTTGGGAGTCTAGATAGACAGTCCGCCAGCACATTATTTTCTTCCTTTTGATAACAAATCTCGTAATTATAACTGCCTATTATCAGTGCCCACCTCACGAGTCTGTTGTTCGCAAGCTTAGGCAGGTTGCGTTGTGAGCCTAATATCCATCTAATATCCGCCACCTGAGCTGTCGACGCATGAGATGAGCCAATGCCTTGCATGAAGCGACCCAGCACTTCTGAATTAGAGATACGGTTTTCAGAGAGAATAGTGCCCTATCGTAAACTCATTAGTGACTCGATTGACATTCCAGCTCACATTAGAATTCCCCTGATTAAATACGTGGGGATTGATTGGAGTATTCCTTTTAATTGACAAAGGGTTCAGCTAATGCAATACGGTTGATTACTTCTGAGCTATGTCGTACGCCTTTGTGACAGTAAGTGACTTGACATGAAATGTATGTTTCATAATTTTGTTTCTTTCTCTCTCTTCGACATGTATTGAATCAGGCGTCACTTTGCGGAGGTCCATGCACAAACCATTTTTTAACCAGCTACTCCGCTACTCACGTGCAAGATAAAGAGAAAATTGCATGAAAAACATATAAATTTTACATAAGCTTTGTTATCTTGTACGTGAGTACGTAGCGGAGTAGCAAGGTAAAATTGTTTTGTTCATTTACTAGTATTATGTAAATAAGTGTTTGGAAAATTATGATCATTTCACTTACATTACCTAATTAAAAGGTATGTCGTCAACGGAAGGCAGAAACCAATACATTTCGTATCGATCCCGCTTTCAGGAACAAGTGTGCCCCTGACTCCAGAAGGCACCTTTTACCATATTAATTGGAAAGCTAGGCATTAAAGCACTTCGATTTGATTCAAGGTAAATATTGGAGGAATCAGAGAGATGGATTTCATTTCAGTAGTTTTCTATAAAGCGAAAGGAGCCGAGTGAAATTGTAGCAAAAATGTATGTTCGTTATGCTAATGTAGCTGGTAAACTTGCATGCTGGTCTGGGAGTAAAGAAAAAACATAGAATGTACTAGCTGCTTCTCTTCCCGCGCAGATGATAAAAGCCCATCGAGGGAATGGGCATAGGAATAATATAAAAGGCGATGCGGCTAGCAACCCATCACTACTTTGATTCCCCTTTCCACCTATACGCTCATAACCCACGCTAAACGTAGCCTTTAGGTCTTGTTACCTTAGGCTCTGTCTACCCTGTAAGGGATAAAGACGTGATTTATGTGTGTGTGTGTGTGTGTGTGTGTGTGTTTGACAGTAGAATTAAGTCGGTCGTTGAAAGTAGTAGCCGCAGCTTAAAGTTTTACTTAACAATAACAATTACAGTTGCAAAGTTCAAAGCTGTAAAATTTTATGACAGTTTTGTTGCGGGTATACAAATGTGTCTAGTTTTCCTGTGTCGTTAGACCCATCGAGTATATAGCCAATAGAGTAATAAGGTGACGACACCAGTAATAGACAAGGACCTAATAATGAACAATAACTTTTATTTAGAAACGGAGGGATAGTATCGTATTTTACAACAATAATTTTAAACGTTATAGGGAATTTTCATGATTTTTTCATGGCTTTTAGCTCATTTTATGGTAATAAATAACACAAAAAATACATTTTTCTAATAACTATAAAAACAACCGAGATATAAACTATCAAAGATGACAAATCTCTTATCTTATTTTAATTGATTGAATATGGACTTATGCTTCCTATTTTAATTATTTATATTGTTTAATTTGCATGTCATATTATTGATAAAATATGTTAACTGTATCTCATTTTGACATCTATTGTATACAATATTTAACCTTTTCTTTGTCCTACCTGCTATATGTAACAAATCAATTTTTATGATTACAACATGTTTTTTCTTCGTAATGTTGATCCTAAAATTAAAACTACTTATGTAATATGAATAAGTATGTTAGTGTAACCTTTGACTATCGATATCGATAGCTAACACCCACTTTCCCAACTCCAACGCCATGCTTGACCTCGCGCTGACCAATCACAGAGCAACAACGTAGTGATGTGGCGAATTTTTATCGAACAAATTAAATGTCATTTTCACTATGGTTCCGATGATGGGGCCGGACTAAAGTGACACAGGCATACCTACAAGTCATCGCTCTATCGATGCCATTAGCACCCTGATTGCTTTAGTTTGGTCTCGGTGTCCGCACTAATTGGATTTCCACTTTACTATTAAGAGGGGTGAATTTTAGGCGAAGGTTCCGCAGCTGTCAAAGTCAATAGGGTTTCGAGTCTGATAGGTTTCTGTCAAATGTTGAGTGGTTCCAACGAATAACGAGATTAATTAGGCACTATCAACTGAATCAAGAATTTTCCTTCTCGATTTTTTGTATTTATTTTTACCCGTTAGGAATTAAATTTCTAAACGACACCGTAAATTAGAACACAGAACCTTTTAGTGGATTATAGGAATATCCTACTAATATTATAAACGCGAAAGTTTGTAAGTATGGATGGATGTTTGTTACTCTTTTACGCCAGAACGGCTGGACAGATCTGGATGAAATTTGGAACATAGATATTAGATAGATAATAGTGTGGAATAATACATAGGCTACTTTTTATCCCGGAAAATTGCGTAATTTCCGCGGAATAGCGATAAGCGAATTAAAACTATACTATATCTAACTGTGTGTATTATCTTATATTTGTGTGTCTTGCAAAAAGGAATAAATGTCTTCTTTCTTTTCTTTCTTTCTTTCTTTCTTTATATCCGTCCTTGGGATTGAAACTAACTGGATACCAAATTTCAACTAATTATGTATGTATGGTTAAAGTAACCGCGGCAATATAAGGTTTCAGTACGCCAATTTTACTTAATTAGATGCTTAAATTGTTGTTTACTAAGCTGCATAAGTTTTTATAGTTTTTTAACTATCCCACGGGAACTACCCGTTCCCGTCTGCTCGTTTGCCCCCTCTTATATACAAAAACAAAAAAATTTAATTTTCCGGGAGTAAAAGTATCCAAAATAATGACCAGGGATAAGGTACCATCACGCAAAATTTTATTTGAATCGGTGCAAAAGTTTTGGAGACGAACACAGACATAGGTTGCGCACATAAAATCTACTTTTTTGTGTTTTATTACTCTTCCCTAATCGTTAGCACTCTGTTTTTGATGAATTTATTTACTGTACAGACAACAACTTTCTACTGATTTAATATATGTAGGTTCAGATGTGTGTTGATTAGTTAATTTTGCCACTCTATTGGTCATTCACTTAAGCTCTAGCTCCGAGATACAACGCTATTACAATATTAAATGAAGATTTGTATCGATGCTATATTGTGCCAAATATTGCCCGCAACGTTGGCTTCGTATAATTGGCATGGACTAATAACTTTGTTCGGTATTTCTCGATAGTTATTTGAATATAGTTTATTGTAGTTTTAGTTGCGTTTACGTTTTTCATTTTATTTTTGCAAAGCGGAGCGTCAGTGGAATGTTTGCGTGAACAAAACAAGTTTAAATTTAGTTTTAGCATAGTCATAGGGGTGCGAGTAGGGTTACCTCCGCGTATCAAGAGCGGTTCGTTTTCGGATCCGTCCGGAGGGAAGAGCAGTGCTTCGTCCGATGCACCCTGGGCATCGGCTAATGATTTCCTTGCGGTTTCTGAGGGATATCATTGACCGTTGGCCAAGAGCCCGACAAGGAAGGGGGTCTTTTGACCGAAGATTTTTGAATTATATTTTTATTACTTTGACATTGGCGAAGTTGTCGTCGCTATAACGGCTTGATACGCCACAAATAAGAAGAAGCATGGTGATACATAGCAACTCAAGTGTAGCGTTAATCGTTTACCAATGAGATGGACGAATGACCTGGTTAAAGTCACGGGTTCATGGTGGATACTGGCCGCTTCCAACCGAGGCAACTAGAGGTCTATGGGGGAGGTTTGGGAGCAAAGAAAAAACATAGAATGTACCAGTTGCTGCTCATCTCGCGCATAATGGTAAAAGCCCATCGAGAAAATGGGGCAAAATCTTACGAATCATGTTATAGGCGATGCGGCTAGCAACCCATCACTATTTTGATTCGCATTTCCACCTATACGCCCTACCTACGCTAAGCGTGGCTTTTGGGTTACTTTGGGCTCTGTCTACCCCGCAAGGGATAAAGACGTGATTTTATGATTTGACGACGGGTTGGCTTAGTTGATAGTGACCCTGCCTGTGTAACAAGCATCCCGGGTTCGAATCCTGGTAAGTGCATTTATTTGTGTGATGAGCACGAATATTTTGTTCCTGAGTCATAGATGTTTCTATTTAAGTATGTATCATCACTACATAGTATAAAATAAAGTCGCTTTCTCTGTCCCTATGTCCCTATGTATGCTTATATCTTCAAAACTACACAACGGATTTTGATGCGGTTTTTTTTAATAGATAGAGTGATTCAATAGGAAGGTTTTTATGTATAATTCTACGCAGACGAAGTCGCGGGCAGATGCTAGTTTCTCTATAAAAGTATGTATATCGTTGTCTAGTACCCATAACATAAGCTATACTAGCGCTTACTTTGGGACTAGGTCAGTTTGTGAATTGTTCCCTAATATTTATTTATTATTTATTTATGAATGTCTGTATGAATCATTATTTTAAATACCATCGACATAACTTGGCATAAAGTTAAGCCTTCTCCCATCAATACTCCATAAACGGAATTAGGGGAAGAAAATCGCATATTTAGGGTAACGTGGTTACAATAACTCACGGAGGTTCTCTAACGGCTTCCGGGTTCCGTCCAGGAGATACAGAGGGGAGTTCATCGTGTGGCTAGGAAGAATGCGGTTCTTAGCCACCGTAGTACATACATACACATACACGAATCACGTCTATATCCCTTACGGGGTAGATAAATAAATAAATAAATATCTTGGGACACATTACACTAACTGACCCAGCCCCAAACTAAGCAAAGGTTGTACTATGGGTACCAGGCAATGGATAAACATACTTATAATAATGTAGATAAATACATACTTAAATGCATACAACATCCATGACTCGGGCACAAACATTCGTATTCATCGTGCAACTGTCTGCCCCTACCGGGATTCGAACCCAGGACATCTAGCTTCATAGTCAGGGGCACTAACCACTTGGCTATCCGGTCGTCAAATGCGAGGTAACAAGACCTAAAGGCCACGTTTAGCATGATTGTAGGCGTATAGGTGGAAAAAAGAATCAAAATAGTGATGGGTTGCTAGCCGCATCGCCTATAGCATGGTTCCTAAGAATTTCGCCCATTCTCTCGATGGGTTTTACTATCAGCGCGGTAAGAGAAGCAACTGGTACATTCTATGTTTTTTCTTTGCTCCCAGACCAGCGTGGAAAGGGTATAAAGACGAAAATACCAAATACTTAAAGCTGCGGCCTCTTAGAGCTATGAAAAAATCCTTTAAGTCATCATCATCATCATCAGCCTAAAGACGTCCACTGTTGAACAAAGACCCCCTTAGCACACCATAATGAACGACATCACACCAGTTTCCCGCAACTTTCACGATGTCGGTCCACCTAGTGGGAGGCCTGCCAACATTGCGTCTTCTGGTTCGTGGTCGCCACTCGAGAACTTTTCTCCCCCAACGGTTGTCTGTTCTACGGGCAATATGGCCTGCCCATTGCCTCTTCAACGTACATACTCTTCGAGCAATGTTCTTTAAGTCAACTTAAAAAAAATACAGTGAATATTGTTTCCATGGAAATTGCCGTGCTCCCAAAAAACGTATCTCTCTATCTCACTCTCTCTCTTTTAACGCCCTTTGTAAGGCTGCGGCTCCACTGAGGCGGAGACGAGCGGAGCGGAGAGGAGATGTGTGGGGATGAACCAATCATATTACATGAAATCCACATCTCGTCTCCGCTCTGTAATATGATTGGTCGATCCCCACACGTCTCCTCTCCGCTCCGCTCGTCTCCGCCTCAGTGGAGCCGCAGCCTTATTGTCTATGGACGGCGGTGATTGCTTTCCATCAGGTGACCCGCACGCTCGTTTCCCCTTATCATACCGAAAAAACAAGAACGTTGCTTCCATCCTCGTTTGGGAGCAAAGGAAAAATATAAAATGTACCAGTTGCTTCTCGTCCCGCATAAATGGTAGCCCATCGAGGGAATGGGCCGATTATAATAGGAATCATGTTATAGGCGATGCGGCTAGCAACCCATCACTATTTTGATCACTTTCCACCTATACGCCTACAATCGTGCTAAACGTGGCTTTTAGGTCTTGTTACCTTGGGCTCTAGACGTGATTTGTGTATGTCTTCCATGCTGGTCTGGGAGCAAAGAAAAAACATAGAATGTACCAGTTGCTTCTCTTCCCGCGCAGATGGTAAAAGCCCATCGAGGGCATGGGCGAAGTTCTTAGGAATCATGTTATAGGCGATGCGGCTAGCAACCCATCACTATTTTGATCACTTTCCACCTATACGCCCACAATCTTGCTAAATGTGGCCTGTAGGCTCAGTCTACCCCGTAAGGGATGAAGACGTGATTTGTGTGTATGTACGTGTGTAAAAAAAATAGTAAATTAAATTCATACGCACACAACAAAATACTTATAAGTTAAGTCTAAAGTGTAATTTCTAGGTTTTTTTTATTGTTATTTTTAACTTGATCGTGTGTATTGCAGTATCAAATAAACGATCTATCTATCTATCATAACTCAAAACCAAGCCAATATATTCGCATTTTATGTGCCATATAACATAATAAATGACAGCACGGCGTGCCAAAACGTTCTATAAATATAGCTTTTTAAAACAGCCAAAAAATGAAATGTTGTAAGTTTATTTACCACCATTTAGTTTATTATAAACACACACACATACACAAATCACGTCTGTATCCCTTACGAGGTTGACAGAGCCTATGCTAAAGGCCACGTTTAGCTTGATTGTGGGCGTATTAGTGGAAAGGGGAATCATAATAGTGATGAGTTGCTAGCTGCATCGCCTATATAACATGATCCTTAAGATTTTCGCCCCGGTTATCACGAAAAAATGTCATTCGTTTCGTTTCTGCTTATTTTATTATTTGTCTATTGTAATTACACATAAACGGATAACTCACGTATAAAACGTCTACTAACTAAAGTAACAAGTAAGTAGTAAGTAGTGTAGTAGTAAGTAGGTAAGTGTCTATATTGTACTTAGATATGCACGCTTTATTGTGGCTTTCACTATCTGGAATTTTTAACTCACTTTGTCGGTCCCTCGTTTAATGCTCCTCTCATCTACTCAAAGGTTAACTGGCGATTTCGTCTTTGTGCATATATTAATTTAATTTTTATTTTTGTGTGAATTGCATCTGTTGCTTTATATTTGTACAATAAAGCATTTACTTACCTACTTTTCATTAAGGGACCCCAAAAACACTACAAAGAGTCACGTCCACAAATGTCACAATCACTCCATTCGCAACAAAACGGCTTTTCATTCTTCTATACTGCCTTTCATCACCCCCAAATTATATGTCACTTCGTTTCAATCTCCGAAGAACTGGAAATTACCCACCAAAGTGAACCTTGACACACTACGTTAAGGTTGAAAGCGTTTGTTCTTTTAACTTTCTTTTCCTGGTCAGATTTGTTTTAATAACGCTCGCGTATAAGCAACATATATATATGTTTACGTGGACGGGGATAGTTTGTAAGTACAACGGACAGAATATATGCCCTTCGCAGGTAACAAAGAAGGAAAGTATTTTTCTCCGTTATACCCCGAATAAATCTGAAAACATTGGGCCACGGAAGCAGCGAGGTTACCTCTGCGTGGAAGTCTTTTTTTAAGAGGCAAATTTTGAATTGTCTTATTTTCTACAGGTTTTTGTTTCTATTTCAAATAAAAGGTCTTTCGTTGTCAAATGGAACAATAAAAAAACTTATTTTGATTTAATTTCTAAATGTCTGTGAAAATTACCCATCTGCTATGGGTGGTGTAGCGGTATAGCAAGCGTCACGGAATAACGAGGATCCGGGTTCGATTCCCGGCCATAGCTTTACTTTTCGGATTTTTCTATGTGTTCTAATTTTCACAGACATTGAGAAATTAAATTTCTAACGGTAAAAGCGTAAAAGTAAAACATAAAAATCAAGAAATAAAAATTTCTAGATTCATTTGATAGTACCTGTATGATTTATTTATTTTCGGCAATCTGCAAGTTATTATTATAATCCAGTGCTAGCAGAGCCCTGCTCTTAAGCAAAATGTAAGCAAGGTGAGGTCATTTTATGTTGGCTTTGGATATAGACAGACAGACATACAGATATTCTGTTTTTAATATTTAAATTAAAAAAAAAAAACAACTGTCTAAGTATCACGGTTCAGACGGACGAACGGACAGTGAACTCTTAATAACAGGGTCCTGTTTTTACCTTTTGACGCAAATTGGTGCAAAACTTAAGTAATTGAACTGTTGTATATTGTGTGAGTAATGTGTGCGAATAGACAAATTGACGTTCCAAATTAGAAAAATGACTTAAGCCCCATATCATTTCAGTTCACTACCTACTACATACAACATGTCATTTACACAGTTTTCATCCAAATCCATTGCTCTGAATACAACTCTCAAAACGCCTCTCAAAAGTTAATTTGCCGACACACTTATAAGGCTTATTTTTTTATTTTGTTTTTATTTATTTAGGAAACAAACGGTTACATTTAAATATTGTAACATCACTACATAGTATAAAATGAAGTTGCTTTTTCTGTCCCTTTGTCCGTATGTATGCTTATATCTTCAAAACTACACAACGGATTTTAATGCGGTTTTTTTTAATAGATAGAGTGATTCAAGAGGAAGGTTTATGTGTTTAATACATGCATAATATACCGTGCGAAGCCGGGGCGGGTCGCTAGTATATTATAAACAAACTTAAGAATCATGCCTACGCCAACAAAACAGTTTTACCTACACACATTGCTTTACACTGTTTTTCTTGCAATATCTTTTAAACCTACGCGAAAACATTGAACAGCTACAACATAACCTCTAATCATAAAGGAAATTACGTAGTGAACCTCTGTACCTCTGCAGTGATGATGAAAAAATGTTCAAATCCATAAAGCTTCTATTGTAATCGCGACAAGGTCGTCTGAAGAAAGTGTTACGCGCGTAATTTGATCGACAAAAACTAACGTGAAAAGTGGAAAAATGTCGTGAGGATACGACGAAGGGCTCGGAGTTTAACCTCTACAAGAAGGGCAGCTGAGTCGATATGATGATTTAATAATTTGAACAAATTATGGATTTCTAATTTGGAACGGCTTATACCTGGCTTATAAAATGATCGATGAGCTAGCGCAACATTCTGTCTGTGTGGTCTTCTAGGTTAATTTGTTTCAAGCGATCCGCATGGACCTTGAACTAGAGGTCTCCCCGCCCGCATGGACGGAGACGAATGCGACAAAAGAGCAGCTGTTCTCTTTAGCACTTCGTTTTCGGAGCTGGCTTTTTTTACAATTAGTACATACATACCTACATACCGTCACGCCTTTCCCACCGGGGTAGGCAGAGACTACTGTTCCACTTGCTACGACCCTGACATACTTCTTTCGCTTCATCCACACTCATCAATCTAATCATTCATGCTCGTCGGTTTCGGGTACTCCTGGCCTGACGTTTTTGCAAAACGTCTCCTATTTGGTGTCGGAACGTCCGTCTAGGCCTTCCTCTCCCAACGTAACCATTCACACTCCCCCTATAGATCTGTTTAGTGTCTACTTTCATCTATCAGCTCTACGTGACCAAACCAACTAAGCATACTTTTTTCAATTTGTACCAGTACATATGTTAGGTACATGTGTGTTATGTGTGTGTGTGTTATATTCTGTATACCTTTTTTCTGTTTTGGTTGTTATATGTGGTGTTCAATAAAGAGTTATTGTATTGTATTGTATTGTATGTTAGGTTAGGGCGTGTAAATAGCCAATTTTCCAATTTGCGGAAGACGATGAGTGAGCTGATGGCTATAAGCAGAATTTGAAGAGTGCATAGGCACCTCAGGGCGTTCTCCAAGATCCTGGCGGAAGCCGGGGCCACCGGGGGGCGTATTTGTGGTGAAATTCTAGTGGCATCCCACTGCATCCTGATCACACCGGACTAAGGCAACGCCCACATAACCCTAGGCATCCCTGTGCCTGAGGGCATCCATAAAGATTTTTTCTCAGTCTCCAGGAGGTAAAAAATATAATTCAAAAATCTTGTGACAAAACGTCGGCAACGTTGTACGGTCAAAGACCCTCACCTGTCGTCAATGGATATCCCTCAGAAACCGCACAGGAAATCATTAATTAGCCAATGACCAGGGTGAACCGGACCAAGCACTGCTCTTCCCCCCGGACGAATCCAAACACGAACCGCAACTCTTGACCACACGCGGAGGTAACCCGACTCGCACCCCCAAGAAATTGTTACTTGGGTTACTCATCAAAGAAGGACAGTTCTGAATTATTTTCTCCTGTGCCATAGAGCACCCCTGCACTGCGTTAGGCCAAAAAGGTTTTAGCGCGCGAAAAACAACCATAATAATTACCTCTTCATAGGCTTATCAGTATGGTGGTATAAGCTACCATAGCTTCATAAGTATATATGTTTGACCGCTTTCCAAATTATGCAAGCAAATTTATAAACGCGACTACACGCAGTGACCGAACAAGCAATAAAATTTGGAGTAACATGTTTGTGCAGAATACTTTATGGCCAGTAAGCGAGCGGAACCACTCCTGGCCATAGAAGACAAAATTGTGAACACACCTCGGAGTTGGCAAAGGAAGCCTCAGGTCGCATGTGCTTCGCGCTCGCCTTTGGCTCGTGCGAGAAGTTCCTGCGCTCTGAGACATTCTTTATTTTACCGCCATCGGAATGTAATGTACTGTGATCGACCAATGTTTCCATGTATTGGTCAACATTGCTCAATGACTAGTAAATACTCTATACATCTCTACTATAGACTAATATAATTTAAGGCTTTTATAGTTGTATATAATTTAAGTATTGTAGTAGCTCCTGGGCCACGTGCTTAGGCACGCTTAGGAACTCCTGCAACTAATAATGATGGGCAAAGTAGCAGGCAGGAGAGCCGTCGGCCACAGGAAGAAGTGGTTGCGCAATATCCGGGAGTGGACCGGAGTCGCCAGTGCTGCCGAACTTTGCAACCTCGCGGAGGATCGGAGGAAATATGCGGAGCTGACTGCCAACCTCCACTAGTCGGAGAGGCACTATAAGAGAGAGAGAGAGTAGCTTAATGTATTTTATTTTGAAAAAATGACGCTGCCAAGTATCTTGCGGCGCATTCTTGGCAATGATGGTCTTTCGGAATGCGCTGGGAGTTTCAAAAAAGACTTGTAAAAGAGCCCTTGGCGGCCAATTTGCAAGAATACATTTTTAATGTTTAAAGTGTACGGCGGCTTAACAGGAATACGAATACCAAAAGAGCTTGTTAAAATAGCCTGAATTAATTCTAAGATACGTTTGCGTAATTTTACATACATACATAAATCACGTCTTATCCCTTACGGAGTACTCAGAGCCCAAGGCAACAAGACCTAAAGGCCACTTCCAGTACAGGTAGGGCGTATAGGTGGAAAGGGTAACCAAAATAGTGATGGGTTGCTAACCGCATCGCCTATAACATTCCTAAGATTTTCGTTTATTCCCTCTATGGGATACCAAGCGCGCGGGAAGAGAAGAAACTGCACATTCTATGTTTTTTTGTGTAATTGTGAAATTATAAATTGAACAAGAGAGGCTTAATCACAATGGCTTTTTTATATGACAGGCCTTAAAGCAGCGTTGAGAAATTTTTAGGTCCTGTTACCTTAGGCTCTGTCTACTCCGTAAGGGATTAGACGTGATTTGTGTAGGGCTTAAACCGGGGTTTCTTAAAGTGAGGTTCACGGGTCCAGCAACACAGGTTAACCTTTAACATTTACTTAGTGGTTTTTTTAAAGGCTTTATTTTCTTGTGCTATAATAAGCCTAGAGCAGGGTCCATAGATTTTTTGAAAATTAAAGTGGCCCGTGATCGCAAAAAGTTTAAGGAACACTGGCTTAAAGGAAACATATTTCTGCCAAGCTACCACCGAAGGGGCAGCGCCACAAGTTTTACTTTTCACTGGTTTTACGAACATATTGGAGGCATAAAACATTTTTTTCTCGAACAAACGACATCCATTTCTCTTCGCAACAATAGACTTTGACCCCCACAAATTGACTTCGATTTCGGATGAGAAATGTGTTTTTTTGTACAAGTAAATCAATCAAAACGAAAGCTTTGTTAGAAAAACGAAAAGTCAAAGGTGGCTTAAGGCTTTTTGTGGGAAAACGACTTCGAACGGGGTCTTTTCTTTAGTTAAAGTAACTCCTATACAACTTCAATTAAATAAATATCGCTGTCGAAATTTTAGGTCTTGTACTGTGTCGCCTACTATGGGTGGTGTAGGGGTATAGCACGCGTCACGGAATGACGAGGATCCGGGTTCAATTCCCGGCCATAGCTTTACTTTTCGGATTGTTCTGTGCTCTAATTTTGACTGACATTTAGAAATTTTTCTATTTTCATTTTCCAGGTGGGTAATTGCTGATTCTGTGAAAAATGAGCATATACGTAAAAGTCTATTGTAAATAAACAAAACACTTGTCCTTATTTCCATCATTATACTGACGGCAAAATCGCTACCACGTCATCGATGTGTGCTCGTTAGTTTGCTTGATACAAACATGTTCCAAAAATCACTGGCTATGTGTAAATAGGCATACAAAACAGATATGCGCGACGACAGCGCCACGTACAGGCGGCCATTATGGACAATATTGTCACCGCTGTCAAACAAGAAGCAAGTAAATATTGTGAAAAATATTAATGAAATCTTGTGTTATTTTACTATATTACACAATTTTGGACAATGGTAGTCAGTAACATTATTGCCAATAATATTAAAATTGTTGTTTTCAGTGAAATTTTAGAGGTTAGGTAACTTACTTTTTTTTTCTTACGGCTAATATCCACTTATTTCTTTGGTCTCTTTTCCACCATGGTCTTGGAAATTGGTAAAATTTACAGTCGCTATTCTTCTTGGTGTTATTACAATTCACAATAACACATCTTACTAGGACCATATTTTATCTCAAAAACTATTAGAAAATGTTTACTGCAATATGGATTTGACAGCTCAAGTCAGCGACAAAATAGTCAATTTTAGCCGTAGCGAGCGATGTGATCGTTTAAGCTACCCCCTCCACCCGCTTTGCACTCTGCCATATGTCTGGGAGCAAATAACATAGAATGAACCATGGTAAAAGCCCATCGAATAGTGCGAAAATCTTGAGAATCATGTTATAGGCAATGCGGCTCGCAAACATTCTTTATTTTGATTCCCCTTTCCACGTATACGCTCACAGTCACGCTAAACGTTTCTTGTATTTTGTCCCATTATCACAATTATTATTAATGTTGATTAGATGGTAAAAGCCCATCAAGGGAACGGGCGAAAATCATAGGAATCATTGTTATTTTGATTCCATTTTCCATCTATACCTAGCGTGGCTACGTGGCCTGTAGGTCTTGTTACCTTAGGCTCTGTCTACCCCGTAAGGGATAAAGATGTGATTTATGTATGTATCCATTATCAGCCCCCATATCCTCAAGCCTCATCGCATGATAAACGAGCTGCACTCAGGTTTTGACAGAAGGCCACGCCTCTCCTATCAAATATCGCGAGAGTAGCGTAAAATTTCGCTTTCAAGGAAGGAAAGTTTACGCGTCTGGCCGTGTACCTAAGCAGTTTTATTTATTTGAAATTTCTAAACGACATTGAAAATTAGAACAGAAAAATCCGTAAAGTAAAGCTATGGCCGGGATGTAGTGTTGTATGATTATGGGTGTAGTGTTGTATGACGTCACATGTCATATAGGATCTATCTTTCTAATCGCTGTCTCATTAACAATTGAAAAATCTCATAATTTTCCGTAGTACTAGGCGAATATTCTTCTTCTACCTATTTGTGGCGTATCAAGTTGTTACAGCGACGACAACTTGGCCAATGTAAAAGTAACAAAAATATAATTCAAAAATCTTCGGTCCAGAGACCCGCTTCCCCGGTCAGGCTCTTAGCCAACCGTGAATGCTACCCTCAGAAACTGCCAGGAAATCTTTAGCCGATGCCCAGGGTGCGCCGGACCAAGCACTGCTCTTCCCCCCGGACGGATCCAAAAACGAACCGCAGCTCATGACCGCACGTGGAGGTAACTGAACTTGCACCCCTTGACGGATACTGCTTTTAATTTCACTTTTTGTCATCTGTCATCTTTTTTACGAATTTCTGTCTCTACGTGTGTGCTTAAGTGAAACTCGGTCCTGTTGCGAAACTCAATTTAGGCTAAACCTAGATTTGCGCAACAAGATAAATATTATTGTTGTTATTATTGCGTTAATTGTGCGGCTGTCTTGATAAGGATGTCGTTAAGAGAAATGGATGGATTATGGATTAATAGGGCGGTCTGAGTGGATTTTGTGGATGTTATTAATATTGTATGATTATTTTATTCAATGCTCTTTTCAAGCTACTTGTTTGATATAACCTTCGATGGAAAAATAGTGACTGTACTAAGGCCGTGGTTAAGCTAGTGCAGTATTAGGTCTAGCAATTAATTTCAGAGCTATCTGTTTTGAGGAAGCCGGCTTCGACCAACGCTGTGTAGAGTCCGTGTGTAGAGTCCTTTAGCCACCGCCGCCGCTAGATTAATGTCACCCGCAAAGAATATTCGTAATGGTATACACAGTATTTACATTGTTACACCAAACACTATACACATGAAGTAATATTTACAACAGTTTACATAAATTCGCACAAAATACCGACCGTGCACCGACAATTTATAAAAGCAATGACAGCCGCCTTGCCGTTCTTTTTATTTGGTGCCGCGCCGCGTGGCTATGGACTAGCGCCAGCCAGCCACCAACAGCCAAAAAGGTTGAAACCATAAAAAAATATTGTTACCCAAGATACTTGCACAGTAACTTGTAGCTTTTTTTATGGCGTTTTTCGTGCGTCACAAACTATGATGTATTGTAAGTGATAACAATATTATGATATACATTTAATAATACTTACCTTGATATTATATTATTATGCGATGCAGAAGGTAAAAAGAAGCGTGAATTGGTATAAAATTGAAACCAAAATTTCAAGATTTTACTTTTTATTTATTATTTCTGAACCTTTTTTTTAAACTTATCTATTACCCACATTTCGCATAATTTCTAAATATTTTGAATGCAGGGGAACAAAATATAAACGTTTTTGCGGACTGTGCTTACATTGTCATATAAACTAAACGATGATGATTACCTACTCATTTTTATTTGTTAGGCAAGACTGCTAGATTGTGTGAAATTTTAATAACATGGCTTGCATGAAAGCTAGTTTCATAAAATTGGGATTAGGAATCGAACCCAAACCATATCACATGCAAGCCAACGCTATTCCAAACGAACGACCTACCCTCCTAAATTTCTTTATACAGTCATTCAAACTTAACGTATACTGTCGCAAGCGCCATCTGTGTTAATATTTCAGTACAAAATGGACACACCCTTTTAGAATATACGTGAAAATATGATAGATGGCGCTTATATCAATCCACTTTGCACTCACAGCACTAACAAACTACAGTTATGGAGGCTCCTCCAACATTCGAAATTTATTATCACACCGTCCCTTTCGCTCTTATTTTGACGACTATAAGTGTGAGCAAAAAGCACGATGCGAACTTGGAATTGCGGATGCGACGCAGTCCTATTCTTGTTGGAAAGCCATTAGTAACGCCTCCATTAGCAACAGGCCCATCGGAAGCCATTGTTTGTTTAATACGAATAAAAAGCAGTGCACTGCCTTGTATAGAGTAGGAAATATGTATATACCATCGTAGAACTCTGTCGCAATTGGCAGAGCGCCGTCACTCGAACTCGAGTGATATGTCACCTTATTGCGATAGGGTTTTATCACAGAACAAAGATACAATAGAAGTGCGATAAGTCACATTCACACACTTTTCTATTATAAAAATGTAATAAGTTCTGAGTCGGTATTATATTTTGAATATTGCTTAAAGTCCATTGTGCGGGTAGGTACCTATATAAACACCACCATCTAGCGTGAAGTAGCCAAAAGCTAGTCTGAAAATGTCAGCCGTCTAAATAATAGTTTCGCCATTGCACAACAGATGTCGTTAAAATAACTGCGTTGCAAAATGAACTCTGCTGAATGGGATTTAGGTTAGATTGAAATCTCTAACTGATGACAGCGGAACACTCGAGAAAATCTGATTCTGGCAGAATCATTCTGCTACTTGAACCGTTAAATTCAATTTGACGTTTATACATGCAATTTTCCGCATATGTTTCTCTTTCTTATAATATGGGTTTTACGGTGGTTTGTGAATAGCTTTCTCTTACCGTACACAATGAAGAATTTGTCATTTCAGCCAATCTTTTCAAAGCAAAGATTACACAGTGACTTTGATGTTCTGGAATTCGTAACACGAAAAATAAGTCGTAATGTCTAGTGAATAGTTAATAGAAACAAAAGCACTGGTGGTTTATCTTCAAGGTCAGACTGAAAATAAATTGTTCAGATATGAAATATCCATTATTGAAATAAGCATTGAAGTCAACTTGAACCAAGGCTCATTATTTTATTCTATACAGGTTAAACAGAGTATAATGCTGTCTGAAGTCTAGTTCATAATCTATTCCAATCTATTTAAATGCTATTATAAATAAAGAGGCCCCTCAAGTTCATATACAATACCTACTTATATTATAAATAAGAAAGTAGCTCTGTCTATTATGTCCATCTGTCTCTCTATCTGTCTCACTGTCTGTCTGTGCTACGCTTTCACGCCTAAGACACTGAATCAGTTTTAATGAAATTTGGTACAGAGATAGTTTCAGCCCGAGGAAAGGACAATAGAATTAGCTTATCGCTATCCCGCGGGAACTATGCTAAAACTATGGATAATATCTGTAATACTAAATTGTATTATATATCCCCTTATACGTCCCCTTTATAAATGTATTTAATTTAAGAAGAACTTAAATATTGTAGTAGCTTAATGTATTTTATTTTGAATAAATGAGTTTCTGCCAAGTTTTTGGTGGCGCATTCTTCTTGGCAATTATGGTCTTTCCGAATGCGCTGGTAGTTTCAAAAAAGACATGTAAAAGAGCCCTTGGCGGCCAATTAGCAAAAATAAAAATTGAATTTGAATTTTTGAATGGATGTTTCGTCATAATTACACATAAACGGATAACTCACGGATAAAAAGTTGCGTCAAGCAGCCGCGCCAACAGAGCGCTGGCGCGTTCGTTTCGCTACCGCTGGAGCGAGCGCTCCAGGAAGAAGGAGTACGAAATTGTCCGAAACATGTCGAGCATCACTCGACTTTTTAGACGTGAATTATCTGTTTATGTGTAATTATGATTAAGTCTCACGGTAGTATCATGTTGAAAGAGGATGTTTCGTCATCCATTTTAGCGCCGTCTGTCGCACAACACTATTAAATTGATTAGTGTTGCAAAGTAACACCAAGTTTAGTTTTGAAGTGTGATTTTCGACTCGATTTATCACCGAGCTGAAAGGGCTGAGTTATAACAGTTATTAGTGAAACAAATTGTTTTTGTAGCGGTTAAGAGTTGCGACTTGCGACGGGAATTTACACTTGGTTAGAACACAGAGTTAAATTTAATTATTGTATTTGATTGGGAATCACAGTAATTGGTTACAGATGGTCGTTGGGAACGGTTCTCGAGTGGAGACTGGATCAGCAAGCGCAGCGTAGGAAAATTAACAAGGTGGATGCCCTGGTTAAAGTCACGGGTTCGTGGTGGCTGCAAGCCGCTTCCAACTGAGGCAACAAACTGTTGGACAGATTTAAATGAAATTTTGAGTGGTAATACCTTATATCCCTGGTCAATATTTTAGATACTTTTAATCCCGGAAAATTAAATAGTTCCCGTGAAATAGTTAAAAACCATAACTTATGACATCTTATATGCTGCGGTTACATTAAACAGTCCCAGGTACGGACATAGGATAGTTTTTATCCCAGAAAACAGCATAGTTCCCGCGGGATAGCGATAAGCGAATTCTAAAACAGCTAGTTGTCAATATAAGGTCGGGGATCAAAACAACTGGATTCGTTGCGATACGCAGCATTACTCCGTGATTTGGATATGCATGGATCACGATTATACTACCGTCTATGCTCTTCTTTCTTTCTCTCTGTCACCCCTTTTGCACCGACAGTATAAGTCAGCCGTCAGCTTAAGAGGATATGACTGTCATTAAAAACCTATCGTTGGAATCCGAGCGCATAACAAAAGACACCCTTTCATGCTCCGAAGTTTGCAACGCAATTCTACCCCGCCCACGCCGACCCTATACCCTTCTAAGACTCTTCTGTATTATGCACGACTCGGCAAGCCCTCTGACTGTGTCACTTGAATAGATGGCAACGCAAAGTGAATAACAGATTGTACTTACAACAATTGCTCTGAAAATGCTTTTTTGTTCGGTAGTCGCTTGCAGGGCTCTTTATTTTCGGGATTCATTTCCTCGTCTCGAGATTTGGGGCTTTTTAATTGGATGTTAGATGATATTCCGTGATTATTACGTGCTGCTGTGAAAGAGGATATAGTGACTAGGATAGAAAAATTACGCTTAGTTGGTTTGGTCACGTAGAGCGAATGGATGAAAGTAGTCTAACTAAGATCTATATGGGGAGTGTGAATGGTTACGTTGGGAGGGGAAGGCCTAGACGGACGTTCCGAGACCAAATAGGAGATGTTTTGGAAAAAGGTCAGGTCAGGAGTGCCCGAAACCGACGAGCTTGGTGAATGTCGATGAAGAGATTGGTGAATGTCGATGAAGCGAAAGAAGTGTCAGGATCGTAGCAAGTGGAACAAAGTAGTCTCTGCCTACCCTTGTGGGAAAGAGGCGTGACGGTATGTATTTGTAGATGATATTCGCGCAAGCTGTTGGAATGTTGAGTCGGAGTCGCGCGCCGAGGGTTCCGTTTGTATTCGGCAAGTTAATATAAAATCCAGTGTTATCGATTTTAGCCGCTTTTTACGGTACCCACGAGGAGTCATTCATGGGTCCGTACTAGTCTAAAGTCGGGCACGGAAAATTCAACTGTCATCAAAAATCAAGGGCTCTTTTACATGTTTTTTTTAAGCTACCAGCGCATTTGGACCATCATTGCCAAGAAGAATGCGCCGCAAGAAATTTGGCAGAAAGTCATATTTTCAAAATAAAATACAGTAAGAATTCTTTAATTCTTCTTAAATTAAATACATTTATAAAGGGGATGTATAAGGTCCCCGAGCCTTAAATTATATTAGTCTATAGTTAAGTAGAGATGAACAAAAGATTTTTACCTTGCTACTCCGTAGCGGTAGCGGAGTAGCAAGGTAAACATTTTTTGTTAATTGTAAAGGACCTCCACAAAGTAACGCCTGATTCAATAAAACATAGTAGAGATGTATATAAAGTCTCTACTAGTCGAAGTAAAACGAAGTAGTTCGGAAAAAAGAAAGAGAAAAAAGAACTATTGCCACACATACCATTTTTATCATTTCCCAACTCGCAATATCGCCAAAGATGTCCTTCATAACTATTCCTCCCATTATGCGGTCTAATTTTCTACCTCCATGCCCTCCATCCAAAAATATACGGAATGATAATACCAACACGTAATATTGGGTGTCTTCCCAATCTAAGGGTTAGTTCCGAATGGTCGCACGGCATTTGACGCATCGATCGTGAATGAATAATGAAAGAGGTAACATCTAGAGATCTTCGGAGGAAGACTTGTGAGAAATAAAGTGCTATGACAAGATATTATTATCTTTATACAATAAGAAGCTGTTGGCCGCGTGTTCGTCCGCATTTCTGCCAATAATCGTCATATTTCAAAACAACTTTTATACCCAAACCTTCCTCATGAGCTGGTCTGGAAGCAAAGAAATAAACATAGAATCCACCAGTTGCTTCTCTTCTCGCGCGTGGTAAAAGCCCTTAACTATTTTGATTCCCCTTTCCACCTATACCCACAATAATTCTAAACGTGACGTAGGTCTTGTTACCTTAGGCTCTGTCTACCCTGTAAGCAGGGGCGTGCAGTGGGTTCTGACAGAGGGTAGGCATATTGACAACAAAACCCATATTGGTACGAAGCGTAGCGGGCACATTTCCGTATGCTTACAAGCACTGCTTATATGCCTGTAAGGGATGCACGCGTCTGCCTGTAAGGGATAGAGACTATTAATGTAAAAGCTTCATGAATATGGTCAGTGATTTTTTTAATTATTGCAAACAGACAGAAAGACGCGGCGGAGGACTAGCCCCCTTATTCACTCTGTGTGTTTATGGCAACCGGTCACTTTAAGGTTAGCAACCCTAACTGCCAATGACTTCTGAGAACAGCACAGAGTATAACGTGTTTGATCAGTTTTTATATTGTTTGTTTCGAGATGGGAGTTTGTATGTGTGTATTAGTTGTATCTACACCTGTAATGGACAGAAACAAGACATACAGACGGCACAAAACATTGAAACAATCACAGAACGAATGAACAACTACGGTTATTGGGAGAGACAAAAGCGGGTCCCTTATTCTTAAACGCTCTATAGGCTTCTGCTAACTGAGCAATCGTTTGTCCTAATCTGTGAAAGGTAAATGTCAATAGACAGATTAGTACAAACGATTGCTAAGTTAGCAGAAGCCTTCAGAGCGTTTATGAATAAGGGGGTATGTTTCGTAATAAATATGGATAAAACGGTGTAGTGGGAGGAAACTTAACAAAAGTAAGTAAGAAGTCGGAATTTGAAAAAGCAGTAGAAAATTATAACGCACACACACACTCAAGTCACGTCTTTATCCCTTACAGGGTAGACAGAGCCTAAGGTAACAGATACCTACAGGCCACGTTTAGCAAGATTGTGGGCGTATAGGTGGAAAATGGAATCAAAATAGTGATGGGTTGCTTAGCCTCATCGCCTATAACATGATTCCTATTATAATCGCCCATTCCCAAGTTTGTGCTTTTACCATCTGCGCGGGTAGAGAAGCAACTGGTACATTCTATGTGTTTCCTTTGCTCCCAGACCAGCATGGAAAAGCCCACAATTATAACCCACTGAGAAATCAGCAAGCTTCTTAAAAGTAACTAGTGTCATTACAGTATCTTTCAGGAGTTATTGCTGTGGGAATAACTAGCGTTATTAAACTTAACGTGTAGCTAACAGGATCTTCGGATGGCAAGTCACAAACTTGTAAGTCAGGGCTTCTCTAGAGGATTGTTCATAGGATCGGTGACCCGAGCCTTGGAACAATAGGTACGATACATACCTACATACATATTATCACGTCTTTTTCCCTTACGGGCCTAGAGCCTAAGGTAACAAAACCTTAAGACCACGTTTAGCATGATTATTGGCGTATAGCTGGACAGGGAAATCAAAATAGTGATGGGTCGCTAGCCGCATCGCCTATATCATATTCCTAAGACTTCCGCCAATTCCCTCGATGTATTGGCATATTGGCTAAATGCACCACAAACGCAAGGCCATAAAAAAGTAAACGTTAATTAAAAACGAAGTTTACTATAATAAACAAACTTCCGATTTTGTCGTTTTTATATTTTCTGCTCGTATCTTGTTTGATTGCAATAGTTTCAACAGAGTTTTGTTACGTATATCAACACCGGAAGAAATATCTGCGCCGGCCCAGGAAGTGATGGAAAATTTGTTGCCTAGAAAATTACAGCAATGATAGAGACTGGAACACCGGACTTCTTCATTTTCGGAGAACGTATTATGTATTTTCATTTATTAAGTACCTACTTAGTCGTAGAAAAAGTATTGTATGCAACGTTGTATAAGCAAGTCGAAAAAAGGTTCGTTACGCTCACATCGTAACCCACGCCACTCGCCTTTTTTGACCCATCTAATACAACTGTTGCATCAAATACTTCATTATATAGTTAGTTCATAAGTTCATTGGCTCATTTTATAAATCGCGGGCAAATTAAGCATGATTGTGGGCGTATAGGTGGCAAGAGGAATCAAAATATTAATGGGTTATTCAGTCATGATTCCTAAGATTTTCGCCTATCCTCGATGGACTTTTACAATACGCGGGAAGAGAAGCAACTTGTACATTCCATGTTTTTCTTTGCTCTCTAATGAAGAAGTTACTTCAAGATAGCTAAAAAATTCTGCTTTATCTCTACTTAACCAGAACCATGTTAGAACCACCCAGAAGTTCTATATAACAATACAAAATTTTTTTCCCAAATACCCGGTGAGCTTACGTCGAGATCTCACCGTACAGTGACAAAGTACGCGTAAAGTGTCCATAACATTTTGACGGCTCCGATAAATTCTGTGCAAATGTGCCAGAATCAAGTTTGGAAGCAACAATCCCAACTTCAGAATCCAGCCGGTCGTAATTCGTACACGAGGACGTGCTAACAGGATAATAAAATGGAGGTTTTAATTGCAAGATGTGGAAGTCGAATTGTTTGGCTAGCTTCAGGTAATTACTAAGTAGTTAAAGATATGGCGATTGATCGCGGTTCGCGCTTTGAGGACACGAGGGCCAAAACGCATCAGTATTTGTGTGCGGTCTCGGGTACCGTCCAGTTGCGTATCTTCGCCTGTGCTACCTTTTTTTTTTTTTTTTTTTTAACGTGTGGAAAATGCGCCTTATGCATCTCCGCGCTCGGGGCAGCACGAACGGAGGTATGACGGGTTCTCCATCCCGCCGCTGCCTTCCCTATGGAAGGAGGGGAGAGGCCTACCGTCTAAAAACACACACGTTCCCTCCAGGCCTTGAACTGCGGGCGTTGCGGGCGAACACCGTGACCACCGCAACGTCCACTGGCCGCCCCGGGATGGGGCAGGTGGCGACGGCACCGTTGAATGCGGGTTCCGGATTCCCCGCCCTCCCCCGCCGGTGACCGTCTGTTTTTTTAAAGAGGTTGACTCCTCGTAGCCCCCTCAGCGGCCCACGTTCCCAGCGCCAGCGGGCCGGGGTTACGTGACGGCCGACATGACCGAGATCACGCCGCCCTGTTGATTTTTATAGAGGTTTACTCCTCGCGGCCCCCCTATCTTGAAAAAGACGAGGCGGCCCACGGTCCCGGCCCTGCGGACCAGGTTTACGTGGCGTCCGACCGTGACCGAGGTCACGTCGCTCCTCTGGATTTTTATAGAGGTTTTCTCCTCGCGGCCCCCTTATCTTGATAAAGACGAGGCGGCCCACGGTCCCGGCCCTACGGACCAGGTTACGTGCCGACCGAAAATGACCGAGGTCACTCCGCTCCGCGATCGCGTCCCTTGCGGAACGCACCGCTTCGACGGCAGGCTTTCGCCCGCCGCCAGCATGAGTCTCGCCCTTCCGTTCCCCGCCCGGGGCGAACAGCAGGTACAAGGTTGGACTCGCCCCCGTCCCTCCCCGTACGAGGCGTTTGGCGCCTCCAGGTTTGGTGCAGAGCTGCGCTACCTTTCAACCTCCTGGCACCGCCCCACGGCACCAGTGGCTACTCGGCCGCAGATGCAGAGCAGCTCCCCGGCAGCTACCGCACGCCCCGTCCCCCCCTAGGCTCCCCCCCCTCAGAGAACGAAAGGCCTGCCGGTAATTAACCGCAAAGCAATACCTACTTTTCGCCAGCTCCAGGCCGAGTGACCAGCTCGGCGGGAGGGGCTACTCAGTAGGCAGCTCAGCTCGGCCCGACAGTACCCAACGCTTCTGTCCCTCGTCTCCCCAAGGCTCCCCTTCCCCCCCAAAAGGCGTTTGGTGCCTTCAGGCCTGGTGCAGAGCTACGCCTCCTTTCACCATCTGGCACTGGCCCCCCGACCTGCACCAGTGGCTACTCGGCCGCAGATGCAGAGCAGCTTCCCGTCAGCTACCGCCCGCCTTCCCCCACCTAAACTTGATCCCTCCCTTGATAAAAAGGGGCTTTCGCCCCGGCCCTCGCCAAAATATATATACATAGACATAATACTTCGCCCCGCCCTAACTGGTCGGATATTTGCCACCAGCTAACTAATCCCCGAGGGGTTTAATCAGCCGTTGTTGCCCAGGGTGCACCGGCCTAAGCGTTACCCTTCCCCCCCCATGGGACCAAAGTCCCTGATAGAAGGGAACTGTAACGCTAGAGCTCTCGGGGAGGTTTCCGACATAGCACCCCTAGCCTGTGCTACCTATCTTCGCCCAATTTGTCATAAGTTAACACTACCGAAATGTTTTTAGTGCTAGCCTTACATAAAACTGCTAAATACAAAGTATTTTTCATGGCGGTCAACATTCTTCGAACGATCTGCGACTAACTTCTCACAATTGATGTTCAGTGAGATTTTTTCGCGACGCCGACCACGTGTTTTTTTTTACCAGCGTTTTAACTTTGGTTTTAAACAGTGATATAGACCAGATAATGTTAAACTTTTTACATGATTATATCGTATAACTATTTCTTTTTCATGTGACACTAGTATTTAATGGCTAACTTACGTCTAGAAATCACAATTGGATAAAACGTTGGGGAGGGTATTTATCGTTCAACTTGTTGCTAAATTTCGCCTGCCCCTAGGGTTGTCAAATTTATTGTAGCACATTAATTAGTGGATGATATTACTTGTTTGCCAATTTAAATATTTTCTTTTGTTTTGTTTTACGGAAATGGCTTTAACGATTTGGAGGAAAGTTAATAAGTAGATTAAATTATATAAATATTTTATAGGCATAGGTTGATTGGATTTCAATTAAAAACATATTATAGCAGAAAAACATACGTTTTGTTTAAGTAATAAAAAAAGTTTGAAAATATTTTTTTTATTGTAAACCATTACTCCCCTTTGTTTGGCATGTTGGGTAATTTTTGGCAGCCCTAGCATCGTTTTAGAAAATGTATGAAACAACTTCAAACTGCAGCCAATCTTCGCCTACCACACATTTTCTTTAAAATATGCCTAGTCCGGTGTAGTTAAGCTTCATATTGTATTAACACAGTCCAAGTAGATAAGACTTAACATGTGTAAGTCATGGAAAAGTTTAGTATTAGCGGTAAGGCATGCCATAGGCGAAGATAGGGAAAAGTACCCATACTTCGCCTATTGCCTTTGGGGCCATTTATTACCAAGTTAACGAGTGAAATTCAAAGCTTTAGTGATTTATACTGATAGCCAGGAGTACTAAAAAAGGTTTTTTTTGCGACAATGGACTAAAATTCATTCAAATATGAAAGATATTTTGGAAAAAGTGTCAAAATCCAGGCGAAGATACGCAACTGGACGGTAGGTATAGTTAGGTTTATGGGATTTATGTGGCATCGTGAAAAGGAAACATTCTAAAAAATATTAAAAAGTTTATTTTAAAGAAATACTGAACTTAAAGTGATTAAAAACAAAATTCTAGGCAACAGAAAGACATGTGTTCGCTAAGGGTGCCCGGTCATATCTCCCACTCTCTCACCATTCACTCCAACGGAAATCTCTTCCAGTCATTCGACCAGCTCTCTCGCATCAATCGCACACACCACTCACCTTCATTCCCACATTTATATATTATTATGTTTTATGTGGAAGCAGAGATATTTTAATGCATATCTCCTCATCATAATACAATACATCATCATCATAATCGATACCTTGGGGCTCAATTATCGTGTAAGCCAAAAATCGACTTTCCAGGAAATCCAAAAACTATAAAGAAAAAAAATGTAAATCTTTTGTTTTAACTGTTATAAAAACGCTTCATAGGACGAGAGTTCTTAAAATTATAAGTAGAACAATATGAATTCATAATATCAAAAATGGCTTATACGACAATAAAATTGAGCCTCAAGGTAGTGGATATCATAGGACGTCCACTGTTGGACACAGACCCTATATATAGACCTACAATTACTTCGGTTGGACCTTGCATCTGCCGTGAACCCGCGACTTTAACCAGAACATCCGTCCACCTCGTTTTTGGTCCTACACTGCGCTTGCCAATCCGCAGTCTCCGCTCGAGAACCTTTGAGCTCAAACAACCATCTGTTCTGTGCTATATGGCCTGCCTATTGCCACTTCAACGAGCTGATTTGCTTCGCTATGTCGATGACTGTTCTACGTATCTCCTCATTTCTGTCTGACCCCGTAGAGAAACCTAAGCATAGCTAACCATAGTTCGCTGAGCAACTCCGAGCCTATTTATAAGGTCTCTAGTGAACCACCACATATTCCCTAATATGGCATTTTATATTTAACTTGCAATGTTTGTAAAATGAGTGCATCTGTTTTCTTAATGTCCACTAGCAAATGGCGATTCGACGCTTGACGAGTTGTGTTCCCACAGGTACTGAATCACTACATAGTATGAAACAAAGTTGCTTTCCACTGTCTGACACTATGTATGCTTAGATTTTGAAAACTACGCAACGGATTTTGATGCGGTTTTTTTTAAATACAGAGTGATTCAAGAGGAAGGTTTAATATATCTACGCAGACGAAGTCGCGGGCAGAAGCTAGTGATAATTACAAATTGCTGCGCCTCAACTGGGCATCATAATGTACAAATTTTCGTAAAGAATGTTGCAATCAAATGACTATAGTGACCGCAAAGAGCATGGCCATACATTTTACACCATATCGTATATTCTTAAGTGTAGTGTATCGAATGTGTGTAAATAAATGTTTGTCTCTCATACAACTTTCCGATTGCCACTGTACCATTTGGATTCAAATACAATTGACGAGCATAAAATCCGATGATGCCGTGACTAAAAAAATAACACACTACGTAGACGACATTTTTAAAGGAACAAATTTGATCTTCAGAAAAGGAAGCCGCAATTATTAATAAAAAGAAACAAAACGAGGAATTTAGATTACACTTCAGTCTAAGCATCGTCTGAAAATAAACTCGAGAGAAATCTGTGTCCACAGTTTCTTTGAAATAAAACAATCCACGCTAGCTCCGAAACAAATCGTGGAAAGATTTCTTACATTTCTCTGCCAAAGAAAATAGGCAACCAATTGTAGTTTTCTAACGATGAGACTTGGAGTATACATTTCCAATCTGTCCTCGCCTCGCCCTAATTTCAAATAGGAGTGTCGGTTTATTTTTCAATACAACACAAAGTTTCTCAGAGTTCCGCGGGGAATAAGTTAAAGTTAGCGCGACAATTTCATGAAATTGGAAATATATCCAGAACTTCATTGGAATAAACATAAGATTACAAATGGGAAGTAAAAACAAACTAAACATACAAGAATACATATGAAATCTTTATATTGTAAATGATTACAAAAGTGTTAATCACTACATAGTATAAAACAAAGTCGCTTTCTCTGTCCCTATGTCCCTATGAATGCTTATATCTTCAAAACTACGCAACGAATTTTGATGCGTTTTTTTTTGTAGATAGAGTGATTCAAGAGGAAGGTTTTTATGTATAATTCTACGCAGACGAAGTCGCGGGCAGAAACTAGTAATATAATAAAACTTAGGTTAAAAATTAAAATTAAAATAAATTTGGACCCTCCCCATCACGCAGGCAGCATTCCCGCGTTACACATACACAAATCAAGTCTTTATCCCTCACGGAGTAGACAGAGCCTAAGGTGGCAACACCTACAGGCCACGTTTAGCAAGATTGTGGGCGTAAAGATGACAAACAATGGAATTAAATTAGTGATGGGTTGCTAGCCGCATCGCCTACAACATGATTCCTATGATATCCGCCCATTCCCTCGATGGGCTTTTACCATCTGCGCGGGAAGAGAAGCAACTGGTACATTCTATGTTTTTTCTTTGCTCCCGGACCAGCATGGAAGTTACATATTGGAAATTAAGCTTCAAGAGCACGAGGCCATGTTCTGATGACCGTAGTTATCAAACTAGGAACTTCGTCATGTGTGCCAACAAAACGTGGGGCCTAGGACATCAATCATTCACGACATTCCTCTAACATTGATTGATCGACAGTTCGAATGCAATTTTAACTCCAATTTGAGTCTTGCTGGCTTTGGAATCTGTGTTTACTGAATTTGACTGATGCGTTATTTTGGTAGCATGCTTTGATTGATTGAGGAAATTGTCACGGTACATTTTACAATTTTTTAAAAATTGCGCGAAGAATCACTTAATTGAAAAAAACAAAAACATGTCCCTTAATCGAAAAATGGTGTTCGAAAACCTGTAACGTTTTCGGAACTTCGGCTGCGGCGACAATCGACGGAGTAAGAAAAGAAAAAATCATCTACGATATCTTAATTTTTCTTTTCGAAATTTTATCTTACCATTTTGTGGACGGACTGACAGATGATTATGTTGAAACTGTAGCGGCACAGTCTTTGACTTTTTGAGTATAGGAAACTTAAAAATAATACTTCCAATTGAAACAGGTTACAATGAAAAAGCTGCACTTTCATAAAGCTGCAGCAGACGGAGAGTAACAAAAGCACTGTATTAAGTACCCCGGCAAAATTACCCTATTTATCCCGTTTCCTTTGTTTAAAAAATGCACTCTTTGCTTCTTTAGATTCACAATTAACCAGGTTCATAATTATGTCTGCCCGAGAAAATCTGTGTACACACTGTAGAATTATCTTATGTTTTATTTTCAAACAATTCCAAATAAGGAGTTTTTAGTATTTCATTCTATATTCCTTGTATTTTTATTAAGCGATTAACTTGAGGACGCCTGTACCGATTTGGAAAATTCTTTTTTGTTTCAGAGAATACTTTCCTGGAACCATTTTAATTTTATCGAAATCGATAGCGTTTTGTAAAGCACTAAAAGAACCCTACAGTTGAGAGTGTTAATATTTTGACAAAGCTGATAAGCAGTAGTTGATATTTTAGGCTATTGTAAGTTGGTTGACTTATAAAATTACTTATTAAAAATTCGCGAAACAAAAGATGGTTTATTTTTTATTGATTTTTTTTGAAGTAACGAACTTGTTTATCTACATAATGTATGTATGTAATAGCATGGTCAGCGTCACATAGTTTAAAGCATTCAAGTCAACCTTGGATGATTCGTACTATATGAAAATAAGAATGAATAATATGAAGTGCCCAAGTGCCAGCCTAGGCCGGCAATGTTGTATGCAATTCCATTAAAGACCTCTCTTCCGGTCGCACCAGAAACGTGACACTTCGCGGCCTATCATAAGGAACACAACATAAATATTTCATTGCATGTTTGAGTCAAACATTCTTTTATGCAAAACGGCCTTAAAATACCCTACACGTCAATATACCTCAATACATAGAACAATATTTAACAATGCAATACCAAAGTGAACTTTGTGACCCAAACTATTGGGGCATGAACTCTACAAATGGCGGGGCATATATATTCATAGCCCAATGATTTGGGGCAACATCGGAACGGGATCAATTCAAACCCCAAGTAAATACTGTAAGCTGATTATAGCAAAGGTCAGTGACTGGAAATGGGCTCTCTGCTGATAACGGCAAACTTGGAATAGTTATAGTTACAAAGGATCCGCTATCGGTTCTTGGCATAGAGTAATAACCAAATAGACTGACCGATACGACTGTAATTGTGGCAGCACATCAGTTTATTTCGACTTACCATGACGCTCATTAAAAAAATCGCGATTGTTTTCCCTTGATGTCAGCATGTCAGGATCGTAGCTAGTGGAATAAAGTAGTCTCTGCCTACCCCTGTGGGAAAGAGGCGTGACGGTATGTATGTATGAATGTATGTTTTCCCTTGATCTCCTATGTAGAACAGAAATAAGAAATAAGAAGAAATAAGAAACGTTTATTGTTTGTTAACGAAGACGTTTAACCTTTTCGACGCCAACGACACATATATCAGCACCGCAGGTTCAACGCCAACGACCTATACATACGTCCATTGCTTCAATGCAAAAGCAACCTTCGTTCAATTGAGTTTAGGTTCAACTTAAGGCATCGCAATAAAGAAGTCTGGCGGATGGGTGACGTATCTTGTATTTGACGTGGCGGCGAAAAGGTTAAGATTAGAATTTTGATTAGGTACCTACTTTTTTCTTTTTCTAAAAATTAATCAACATAACTCAACTGGAACTATGCATTTTCCAGGATAAAAAGTAGTCTATATTTCAATCTAGGGAAACAGCTATCTCCGTTCCAAATTTTATCCAAATCCGTTGAGTAATTTCAGAGTGAAGAAGGAACAAACATACACACTCACATCGTCACAAACTTTCACATTTATAATATTAAGTAAGATAAGATGTTCATATATAATTATATCATAATTATTCATCAGGGATAATGAAAAATTCTAATTGTAAAACAAAAATCAAATCGGCTCAGTAGTTTTGAAGCCAATTCCATGCAAACAAACAAACAATCAAATCTTTCCTCTTTAATTATAAACTGTATGTGAATCATGACATTTCCACTCTATTGGGTGGTTTGCTCTATGGTTGTTGGCGTTTTGCTGGCTAAGCGTGGCCTTGGGGACTTTGCCTTTACGAAATTTCGACTTATTCCGGCCTAATCCCCTCAAGTTCCTGAAAACTGTGGTAACTTATTGTTTACTATCCTGGTTTGTGGATTCTTCGGAATAAACATACACTAGCTTCTGCCCGCGACTTTTTCTGCGTAGAATTATACATAAAAACCTTCCTCTTGAACCACTCTATCTATTAAAAAAAACCGCATCAAAATCCGTTGTGTAGTTTTGAAGATATAAGCGTACATAGGGACACAGGGACAGAGAAAGCGACTTTATTTTATACTAGCTGTTGCCCGCGCCTTCGTCCGCGTGTGTTTTTTGTAATACTTTACGGCTTTTCTCGATATCAAAATTGTTATTCCTAAAATTTTCGCCCAGTCCTTCGAAGGGCTTTTACCACAGCTCCTTCATCTTTCTTTGCTCCCAGACCAGCATGGAAATTCCTGGTAATTCATGATTTTATCAAAGTTAATATTGCCTAAAATACTAAAACTCTTGGAAAAATGGGAAAATCCTGATTTACCCAAGCGGAATGTGACACGGAGGCTGTCATGCGGAAACCATGAACGGAGCCTCGGCCTCAGGGAGCCAAACATGTTGGGGTAAACAAAATAAATGGCATTTACCGCATTTGGTATGTGGAAAGATTTTCCAGGAAGTTCTTGGCGTAAATACCGAGATTCAGTCACAAACTGGCCAAGCGCGATTTGCAATCGCGCACCGAGGATTCCGTGCGAATTCGGCAAGTGAATAATATGTGAAATTGTTATAGAAACCAGTGAAAATAATGTATCTTCCATGCTGGTCTGGGAGCAAAGAAAAAACATAGAATGTACCAGTTGCTTCTCTACCCGCGCAGATGGTAAAAGCCCATCGAGGGAATGGGCGATTATAATAGGAATCATGTTATAGGCGATGAGGCTAGCAACCCGTCACTATTTTGATTCAATTTTCCACCTATACGCCCATAATCTTGCTAAATGTGACCTGTAGGTACCTGTTACCTTAGGCTCTGTCTACCCGTAGGGGATGAAGACGTGATTTGTGTGTGTGTGTGAAAATAATGTAAACAGCAATGTTAAATATCCGCAATAAAAGATAATTCAATCTGGCTTCCTTGGCTGGCTTTCAAACAGTCACATCTTCATATTGGGAGGCAATAAATACCGTCCCTTATTTCCCGGCCTGGAAAACCGACCAGATATTTGGCGGCCGAAATGGTCGGTATTTCCAGGTACACTAAATATCAACCCGGTACGCTCTAATACCGAGTTAAGGTGTGGTTTAAAAAACCTTTGGAATGTACACACTGCAAAGCTATTCGGTAAGCAGGATACATACGGCGCGAGCGTGTGACGGTTCTGGCTGAAAATCAGTGCTGCAGGTGTCTAACGCCTCAGCGTAATGCTGAGCCAGCGACCGTTTCACTTTTGCGAAGACACACACAACGGTGATGATCTATTTTACGTTTCTATGTTTTTTATTGTTATACCTTGTTTATTTTCTATAAAATTGTGTATATTGTCTTATATTTGTGAGTCTTGCAAAAAGGAATAAATGTCTTCTTTCTTTCTTTCTTTTCTTACCTGATTATATTGCCGTGTACCAGTTGCTTCTCTTCCCGGGCAGTTGGTAAAAGCCCATCGAGGGAACGGGTAAAAAAGATGGATGTTATAGGCGATGCGGCTAGCAAACCATCACCATTTTGATTCCCTTCTCCACCTACGCCCACAGTTATGCTAAACGTGGCCTTTAGTTCTTGTTACCTTAGGCTAGAGATCCCCGTAAGGCAGACGGCACGTCTAGCACGGGAGCGCACAAGTGTCGCGTCGCGCGCGAGATAGATTGCCCGTCCTTTTCTTACTGTTCGTAGGGGAGACGGAGGCGAGTTGAGACAGAAGTGAGCTGATACAAAGCCGATTTCTCTGAACTGTGACAGAGTATCGGGCTCGTAACTTCGCTAATTCGTTGCTCTTTCTACACTCCACAGTTTGTGTGAAGTTGTGACCTCGCTGACTGTCATAGGTGCAGAGAAAAAGGCTTTGTATCAACTCACCTCTGTCTCAACTTGCCTCGGTCTCCCCTACTAGAAAGGGACGGGTAGTCTATCGCGCGCGCACGCGACATTCGCGCACTCTCGTGCTAGCGGGGCAGACGTCAAAACTTTTTACGTGGTCTGAGGACATAAACTGTCGTAACGATGTAGCTTTTTAAGATAAATTGTAAAAATTTGCAGCATCCAGCCAGCGTTCTTGTTTTTATTCATAAACTCGTGATTGATGGTAAACGTTGACGCTATAACGTTGATGATAAATGAACGTGTTTTGAACGTGCATTACACGCTAAACATGATACCATAGAGCAAATAACCTAATAGAGCGGAAACGTCATACATTTAATGTGAAATAAAACTACGCCAAGCCGAATTTGGCAATTACTGTACTCTGATTAGCCAGCCGAAGGTCAAAAGGGCAAATAAAGTAGAGCCAGCATCTATTTTATTTTGATTTGATTTTACGACCGGATAGCCTAGTAGTTTGTGACCCTGACTATGAAGCTAAAGGTCCCGGGTTCGAATCCCGGTAGGGGCAGACAGTTGTATGATGAATACGAATAAAAGTATGTATTTACCTACATTATATAAGTACGTTTATCCGTTGCCTGGTACCCATAGTACCAGCTTTGGTTAGTTTGCCAATTGGTGTAATTTGTTCCCAAGATATTTATTTAATTTTATTGTGATCGATATGGATAGTTAATGTTTAGTCGTTGTGCGACATAGTGAATGAAATTTGATTAATTTTAATAAAAACTAAAAAGTAAATCAAGTATTAAAAGTCTAAGTAAAGTGGTGTAAGTCGAAAAAGACTGATGTATTGCCACAATTCGCACCCTTCGTGGAAGAAAGACGTAAGTCCTATTAACTTACCATGGGACTTACGTCTTTCTTCCACGAAGGGTGCGAATTGTGCTGTTATTACCACTCTAGCTAGTTGTTTCCTCTATGCATGATATTTACTAACGCAATACTGTCAGTGAACACTGTTGAAATGGGATTGTGTACAAACATCATAGCCACTAACTGATATGAATCAGTGAGTCATTATTTCTCGAATAATGCTAAATACGTAATGATATTAATTCCTTGTTCCTTTTTGGTCCATAATATTCATTGGTCATAACACATAAAATCATACATTTTTCAGCAATTTCGCAAAAGTCATCAGAATGTAGGTAAGGTTATAGTTTACTAACGATTAAAAAAAAAACAGAAACAAAACGATTTATGATTAATTATGATTATGGTAATTCGTACATCCACAGTTCCATACGGGTCTGGGAGCAAAGAAAAACATAGAATGTACCAGTTGCTTCTCGTCTCGCGCAGATGGTAAAAACCCATCGGCAAATGGGCAACATTCTTAGGAACCATGTCATAGGCGATGCTGCTAGCAACTCATTACTATTTTGATTCCTTTTTCCACCTATACGCCTACAATCATGCTAAACGTGGCCTTTAGGTTTTGATACCTCAGGCTCTGTCTACCCCGTAAGGGATATATAAAAAGGTTGTAGGAGTATAGGGCGTGGGTTATTAGTTATTATAGTCTGTCAATCAACCACTAAAAGGAGAGTGATACGAAGGCGTCGTATGTCCCTACAAGGTTGTAACAAACTGCCTAAATAGGCGCGTCGCATGCTGTAATACCCCTTTTTGCATCGGGGGCTAAAAAAATGTTGCCCCATAAGCACTTTGAAAAGTACACAAGTCTCATTTCGGTGTCGAAACACCGTACTTGTTCATTTTAACTCAAGTAACAGAAGCGTCCCCCGCGTTTGTCACTGACATGTCTATTCAGAGAGGCTTAGCGAAAAAAGCAAAGAATTTTGTGAGAAACCGTTATGTTTGCCTTGGGCTCAATCTTGTATTAGGAACAATTTACTAGGCGGGTGGACGTCAGAAGTGGGTTATATTTATATTCGATAAACTGATGCCCGCGGCTTCTGCGAAGAATTCGCATCGTGCGTGGGAAATCTAGAAATTTCCGGGATCAAAACTATTCTATGTCCTTTCCAGGGTTTCCATGTTTGATTAACTTTACAACAATACAATACAATACAAATACTCTTTATTGAACACCACAAATCAGTACAAAACAATACAGAAACAAAGAACAAAGTAGACAATAGGCGGTATTATCGCTTAATAGCGATCTCTACCAGTTTAAGTAGGTGGCGGAAACAAATAGATAGGATAAACGCAGGGATAATAAAAACAACAATACCAACAAAAATATAATACATAGCAAAATAAATAAAATAAAATAATACATAAGTACCACTACCTTAGTATACTTTAGTTACCGTAGTGAAAAATTCGAATAGGTATCCAAATTGTATTACACGATTAGCTACATTTTATCAACACTCTATTTTTTGTTAAAAACTCTTTGGTACAAAATGTCGTATGCACGCGCGAATGCGAAAACAAATCCCGAATCCCGATCACTTTTAAAATTCGAACACTATTTACAAACAACGAATAAAACGAGGTCGCGTCGCAAACTTAGAAGGTTGCTGGCTGAAAATGTCAGAGCCAACCTTTTTTACGGCTCTAATAGATGATAGGAAGGATCGACACATGAAACACGGCCATTTCGTTTTTTTTATCTTTTTCCTGAACATAGTGACTTTTACGCCGAATTTAGCTGCCAGTAACTATCATGTATTTTTTTTACTTTTGTCATGGCATCCTGCAATTTGCATCTACATTTGTTTTAATCAGCCAGTGGTGAAAATAGTGCAACTTTTTGTACATTTCAATTTAAACATTTTGTACATTACAAATTGGACTTCCGGGTTTAACTAGTAATTTAATAAATAATTTGTAACTCAACTTTTTTTTATGAAATAGGATGGAAAAAATCAAGTAGGTTTCCTGATGGTATCTGAGCACCAGCACCCATTAGACGTCCGCAACATCAGATTGCAGATGCATTTCCTACATTATGTTCACGACAGTCCCTCATTTTGTCTTTTACTGTCAACGCAAAACATAAGGTTGAAAGACTAACATACATTCAATCACTTCAGAACCCTCAAAATTGTGGTTGAGGATTCTTATTCTGCTAATAATATACATTGTATAGAACTGTACGTGTTTTAACAAAATTTTACTTGAAACAAAATAAACATTGTACCAATTTTCGTAAACACCAAGTCTCAGGTAAATTTGTTGAGCGTTTATTTCATTTGTTTGTCTGATGCCTTAATTAAATTTGGAGGTTCCACGGAATTCTGCTATCGTGTCGGTAAAAAATAATAAGTAAAATGGTACAATTCTGCTTTTAGTGAATTTAGAGTTACCCTAAAACCCTTCATTTTGTTTAGACCTTTTCTATTTTCTCACAACCAATATCACGGTTTTATGTTATTATGTTAAATTGTCAAATACTATGAGAACAGTGACTCTAGATACACATACCTACACAAATCACGTCCATATCCCTTACAGGTTAGACAGACCCTTTTTTTTATGTGGTACCTAGGTTTATGTGGGACTCCTTCCCGAAGGGGTATACCCGAACTAAGAACTCTCCGGCGTTTCCTCAATCCGGGGTGATGGGGGCGCAGTGGGATGCCACTAGGGTACGCTGGGTCCGTCTTCCCTTACACAGTGAGACCGTGCAATGCAGGTAGGTAATAAGGTTCGACAGAGCCTGAGGTAACAAGACCTAAAGGCCACGTTTAGCATGAATGGAGGCGTATAGGTGGAAAGGGGAATCAAAATAGTTATGGGTTAGGTTACTAGTCGCATCGCCTATAACGTGATGCCTAAGATTTTCACCCGTTCCCTCGATGGCTTTTACATTGATGGTACATTCTGTATTTCTTTGCTCCCAGCACAGAATAGATATATACGTACTACTTTTCACATGTTCCAAATTTGAAACAACTAGCCAACTGGCAGCCCAACTTTTGTCGCAAGCTTTTGTTTTCGCGCTTCCAACGTCCAGCGCCGCGTGTCCGAATTCAAACTTGCCACTCGAACCAGCAGTTTGACAAATAACTTTCGCCTATTAAAAACAGGCTCACACCTGCCCATTTTTACGAGCCTTTATTTAGCTCCGGGTGGTAATTTGCGACTCAATTTCGAAGCAAATACTCAATAAAATACAATTATGCAGGCAGATGCTGGATGCGTAAAGCTGAAGACAGGGCGCTATGGCGCTCATTAGGGGAGGCCTATGTCCAGCGGACTAATATAGGCTGATGATGGATGATGATGATGATGATGATGATACAATTATCAGTCCATCTGCTTGAAAGCTACGATGCTACACAGACATTGACGTCAAACTCGTGACAACCCTCTTTGCTTCGGTTAAAAACGGGCTGTAGCAGTTACTCCATCATAAATACGACCCAAATTTTTTGCGTTGGTATGGCTTAGCGGCGACAATCCATCATAATTGTTAATTATGAAATAGGTGCCCGAATCCTGCGCGTTTGTTAAGTGAAGCAAAGGTCTCTTTGATTAACATACATACATACCGTCACGCCTCTTTCCCACAGGGTTAGGCAGAGACTACTTTGTTCCACTTACTACGATCCTGAGACACCTACTTCTTTCGCTTCATCCACATTCATCAATCAATTAAGTTGATTAACGACGAGCCCATATCAACGCTACGCATCATCATCATATCAGCCGTGGGACGTCCACTGTTGGACATGGACCTCCAGTTGCCTCGGTTGGAAGCGGCTTGCATCCACCGTGAACCCGCGACTTTAACCAGGTCATCCGTCCTCGTTGGTGGACGTCCTACGCTGCACTTGCTGCGGTCTCCACTCGAGAACCTTGGGGCCCCGATGGTCATCTGGTTCGCCCCCAATGACCATCTGGTTTTCCGTGCTATATGGCCTACCCATTGCCACTTCAACGAGCTAATTCGCTTGGTTACGTTGTGACCCTTGTTCTTCTACGTATCTCCTCATTTCTGATTCGATTCCGTAGAGAAACTCCAAACGCTAAGTTCACAACAAGCCAACTCTTTAGATATTTTATATGTGTACTCTTATTGTATTTTGTATGTATGCATGTGTGGTATTTAGTAGTTTATTCTATGATTTTACGCGAGAGTCGCGTCGGGCGAAAGATAGATTACTCATCTCTTTCTAGAAAGAACAGTTAGAAAAAGACTGGAAGTTAATCTCGCGCGACAAGACTATTGCGTGCTCTTATGCTAGACGTGCAGATTATTTGTCCACCTCGATCGATGCTGACGTAGATGCAGATCATAATTTTGACTACGAAACTCTTCGTTTCGTAAAACTTTCGATTGTGTTCACAAAACTTCAATATTTAATTGAATTGGACGTTACCTTTACGCCCTAAGTCAGTTTTGGTCTACCATTCAGACCTACTTATAGGACTTAACGGACGAAATAATTCATTTAGTCCCAATACTTCTGGTAGGTTAGGTTTAGGTTAAGTTAGTCTTGCACCGCGACCGGCCCGAAGGGCCAAAATCACGCAGGAATAGGAGCTCCGCGTCAACATAGCTCAACTAACACTGTTTTTGTGTCGATTGAGATCAGGTAAATTTACGCGGAAATACGCGACTGTGGAATGAATCGGATAATATTGTCCGTTAAGCTTATTAGTGGGAATTTTCTGTCCATTTATTCCTTCTAATGAGACTGAATGGTAGACCCGCTATATCAATTTGCGGAGGTTTCAATGAACAAAAACTCTACTTACGCGCAAGATAGCCAAGCCTGTGCTTAAGTCTTTGTGCTCACTTTGAGAGTGATCCCGTAGAGGGATCTAAGCGCGTGTTTCGTGTGGTGTAGGGTATAGTTTGTGGGACTTATGTTTTGTGTGGAGGGTGGGATTACATGTAAAAACATAGGTATATATATTTCGCACAGGCGCCTATTTTGCAAAATTCAAGCTTGTAACCCGATATACCCAAAGTATACCGTAATACGCGGCTAGATGGCGCTGTCATCGAGTTAGATCGCGCTATCGTTTGGTTCCCGTAGAATCATGACCTCCGGTGCAGCGCATCGGCTCATGGACCTCTGCCAGTAGGGACTTAGTACCTTGCACGCTTTGAGTACTCAACTAAGCTGAATCTTTTAAGCGTCTTGGCTCTAAGTATTATTCATTGCTGTTTTAGTGTACTTCAACCTATGTTTGGATACACTACGCAGTTCTGCAAGCAGTCGTTGTAATAGTACCTGTTCTCTATTAATAAAGTCTACTATGGCAAAAGAAGCATGAAAGTAGAATAAATGCAGTAGAAATGAGAGCGTTAACGAGTATGGAAGGTGTATCTCTGAAAGATAGAATAAGGAACAGTGTGATAAGGGAACGTGCTGGTGTGAAAGAGGATATAGTGACTAGGATAGAAAAAAGTATGGTCAGTTGGTTTGGGCATGTAGAGCGGACGGATGAAAGTAGACTAACTAAACAGATTTATATGGGGAGTGTGAATGGTTACGTTGGGAGGGGAAGGCCTAGATGGACGTTCCGAGACCAAATAGGAGACGTTTTGGAAAAAGGTCAGGTCAGGAGTACCCGAAACTGACGAGCATGTATGAAGAGATTGATGACTGTGGATGAAGCGAAAGAAATATGTCAGGATCGTAGCAAGTGGAACAAAGTAGTCTCTGCCTATCCCTATGGGAAAGAGGCCTGACAGTATGTATGTATGAATCGCAAGAAACCCGACTCTAAGTTTCGCTCCCCCCCCCCTGCCTCTTCGCCTTATAAGCTTTAATTACATTGTAATCTGTAACATTCTCGTTCAAGCCATATCGTTAGCATGACAATGAACGGTTCTTTTGTGGAGCAAGCTTTGTTTTCCACTACACCGAAATTCCTGAAGTTGATTGAGGGACAACAGGCTCCGAAACGTTAACCATCACAATTTGCGTTCATTAGTATGCGCAAAAATTGAAGTTATTCCGTTTATGTTATTGTGAATATTAAAATTGTGGGGTTGAATCAATTTTATGTATATATTCTTGTTTCATTGTTGATGATGATTCTTATTGGTAATTAATTTAAAAGCGTTCTGTGTTAGATTCTATAAACAAGTCAGCTTAACAAATCTTTGCCTATTCAAACTATTAAGTTACTAGCTGACCCGGCGAACTTTGTTCCACCTTAAATTTGAAAAATTCCAGTGGTTTGGGCTGTGCTATCCCGCGGGAACTATGCAATTTTCCGAAATAAAAACTATCCTATACCCTTTCCCGGGACTCAAACTATCTGTATACCAAATTTCAACTAAATCGGCCCAGCGGTTTAAGCGTGAAAAGGTAACAGACAGACAGACAGACAGACAGACAGACAGAGTTACTTTCGCATTTATAATATTAGTACGGATAGTACGGATAGTACGGATAAGGATATAATGTATATTTCAACTTCTGTATCTTTAAATTTACAGTCAAGACTGATCTTTTACTATCTTCTTCTTACGGAACTGTCCTACTGAAACTCGGTTAACATCAGGTTTTCTATATCTCGGCTAAAACTATAAATAAATAATAACGAAATATCTTGAGACAAATTACACCAATTGACCCAGCCCCAAACTAAGCAAAGTTTGTACTATAGGTACCAGGCAACGGATAAACATACTTACAACATCCATGACTCGGGCACAAACATTCGTATTCATCATACAAAATGTCTGCCCCTACCAGCATTCGAACCCAGGACCTCTAGCTTTATTAGTCAAGGGTCACTTACCACTAGGCTATCCGGTCGTCCAAAACTATTCTTAACAGAGATACCTAGGGTTATTTACTCAAATTGAACCAACTAAAATGTTTAGTTATTTCTGCAATGAAGTGCTCGGTCTGCGCTTCATGGACACTCTACGTCCAATCTTCTCCTAAATATATCAAGAGCAATAGTGTTTTTTTTTTTTTACTACAAACTGACCAGTCAAGTGATTGACCTCTATCTCACTAGTCTATGGCAATAGTGTTACTTATATTTTTGTTACGTAAAACGTTGACGTATTTAAATGTTGACGGTCATTTTATCTAACACTAGACTAATTTTATATTTGCATGACTTTTCAAGTTTAAATGTTTGAAACTAGAATATCCACGACATCTTTTTTGTACAACATTTACTGCGAATAAATACTTCATTCATTCATTCATTCATTCATTCATTCATTCATTCGTTCATTCATTCATTCATTCATTCATTCATTCATTCGTTCAACGTCTCCCAGTTTCCAGTAGTCGTGAACTTTTTTAAATGAATCTTTCAATACTTTAAAACGTCGAAGTTCAAACGAACATATTCAATATCGAAAGACTGGAAGTTGAAAATGCGAAACACGTTCGCGACACCAGCAAGCCATTACAAAGTATTGGTGCAAAATCCTTCATTCTGAAGTTAGCCAAGTTTTAAAACTTGTTCCGAGCTATCGGGACGATATCGGAAATGCATTACTTTACTTTGTGAATGTAACTTTTCACGTGCTATTTCCATTTCAATATCGTTGTAGGGATATCCGATTCCTTGTACAAGTTTATTTCTGCAACTAACGTCTTTGTCACCAAAGTATCCTCATCATCACGTTCCATTGCTAGGCACATGCCTCATCTCAGAACTAGAGAGCTTGGGCTATAGTTCCCATGCGGGCCCAGTGCGGATTGGGAACTCCACACCTTCAACAAAGTATGTTTCGTAAAAATATCGTTCTTAATACATAAATCACGTCTTTATTCCTTACGGGGTTGACAGAGCAAGATAACAAGACTTAAATGTCACTTTTAGCATGATTGTGGGCGTATATAGGAATCAAAATAGTGATGGATTGCTAGGATTCCTAAGATTTTTGACCATTCTCGTGATGGGTTTTACCGTCTGCACGGGAAGAGAAGCAACTGGTACATTCTAATTTAATACAAACTAGTGATATAAGTATAATTTTCCTACGCTCCGTTTATCGGTACGTGATCGTCACTCGAGAATCTTTCGGTTCCATCAGCCTGTCCTGTGTTTATTGCACTGAAACCAGAGCGAGAGAGAGAATAAAAGTGCAAAAAAGTGTGAAAGTTCCGTGACCAAATTGGGAACGTTTTAACAAAAAGTCGGGTCAAGAGTACCCTTCCAACGAGCATGTAAAATGACGAATGTAGATGAAGCGGAAAAGCACGCCTAGCATAATGAGCGCACGAGAGTCGCGTCGCGCGCGAGATAGATTGCCAGTCTGTTTCTTACTCTTCGTTCTAGGAATATATAGCTGAGTAGCAAGAGGAACAAAGTAGTACCATAGGGTGCCATGGGTAAGCAGAGACTACACTTATTATAGGGACGGTACGCATGTACGAACTGCAAGGGCGCGGGGAGGGACGACAAAAAGGGCTGAGAGAGGTGCGGGCGGCAGGCGCACTACCCAAGAAGCGTGACGGCACGCAGGTATGTGTATCATCACCATCATCATCTCAGCCATTACAAGTCCACTGCTGGAGGCCTTTAGACCTCTAATAAGACCGGTTGGAAGCGGCTTGCATCCAGCGCGATCCTCCGATCTTAATGAGGTCATCGGTCCACCTTTTGGGTGGACGTCCCACGCTGCGCTTGCCGGTACGTGGTCTCCACTCGAGGACCTTTCGATCCCATCGGTCATCTGTCCTCCGTGCTATGTGCCCTGCCCACTGCCATTTCAACTTGCTAATGTGTATAGACCGATGGCTTAAATGAGTCCTCACCCGCGTGCTGCAGAGGCGCGGGGGGGACGACAAGGGCTGAGAGAGGTGCGGGTGGCAGGCAAACTACCCGCCCGCGCGTCTCTCTGTCCCCTTTATCGTCCTACCCCGCGCTCTGTGTCGCGCGTACAAGGACTTATGATCTACAAAGAGTTCGATACACTCGAACTTAAGTAAATAAATAATATTGGATTACTGGCCTAGAAGGTTTCGGCAAATTGCGTACGCGGGCCCGTTCCCTAATCTGTTCTAATAAATAAATCTGAGCGGGTATTACAGGCGTCGTTAACGGTGTATGAGGGTACTGGAATGGGTTTAGTTCTTTATGCCGTGGTAATGGAATTTTCTTGTGTTGTTTTTTAGAGTTCCACGCTGAGGGAGCGAAGAAAAAACGTAGAATGTGCCCGTTGCTTCTCTCCTCGCGCAGATGGTCAAAGCCCATCGAGGGAATTCGGCCAAAATCTTACTCACAATTATGCTAAACGTGGCCTGGTATTGATACCATAGGCTCTGTCTACCCTGTAAGGTATAAAGACGTGATTTATAAATGTATTAGCTTCTGCCCGCGACTTCATCCGCGTAGAATTAGCATTTAACATTATAAATATATCGCTAACCCGCGGGAAATTTTATCCAAATCCATAGTCGTTTCAGCGTGAAGGAGGAACAAACATATACACACATCGTCACATCCATCGATCCTTACAAACTTTCGCATTTGAGCATTTTCCGAAAAAATTCCACATGTATGAACATTTTTTCCAGAATTTAACTATTTTGGGGTTTTCTTACTCAGATTTCAGAATCGTTTACCGCGATTCTCATACAAGAAAAAATGTGTCCCAGATTTTACTATGGATTTTTTCCCTCTTCGTCACGATCCATACATACCTATATTGAAAAGTGACGAACTGGAATGGAAATTGGAGGCACATTTTTTTTTGTGGATCGATAGGAATAAAATATCATGTGGATTTTTTTTTGGAAAACGCTCGTTTATAATATCGAGAGTATCCTCCTTTGAGTGAAATAACTGCTGCAAAGTTTAGGGTGCCAGTCTTTTTTTGAGAATGGGTTTATGAGAGTGTTACTGAGATAAGGTTTCCTAAATTGTTTTTTTATGTTTCTTCAAGCGTGGTTTCAATGGTTTAAAGAATTAAATAATTACTTGGTCAAACCTTCGATCAACAATACAACTAGATTCACGGTGATAGCTCTGAAAACGGCTCCGACAAATAAGACCACAAAATAAATTTGTGGTCTTATTTCTGACAGTATGCGCCAACCTCGGCCAACGTGAGGACGTGTCAAAATGCCACAATGCGCGTTCAAAAATTGCAAAAACAGCCACCGAAACACTAAGGTTTCGAAAGAAATATCTTTCTTTAAGTAAGTAAAAGTCGGTATTTCATAAAGTACGTAAAAATTTGCAGTTTACATTTTAAAATCAATAATTTATTGTTTGGCCAATGTTGGCCCACCATCTTGACAATAATCGGTGGTTTTAGAACAAGAAATTCATGGAGTAGTTCTCGTTTTAAAATAAAATATATATTGTGTCTTTTTGTAGATTTCCTAGTGATCCTTTTTACTGTGCGGAATGGATAACTATTGTCGCGAGAGAAAGAGAAGAAGAACTTTACAGGACTTACAGAACTTACAAAAATCTGCTATACGTTCGATTCATTTTGCCAAATTCGACATAACTGGAAATAGCCAAATATATTGTAAAAAAGAATCCTCTCAGGCAAAAAAACTGCTCTAAAAGACAGCTATATATCAAATTAAATTTATTTAAGGGTAATTAATAAACAGATAATTTCACAGCCATCATTTAAGTTCTTCGCCGATCTGTGCAGGTTTCCTCACGATGTTTTCCTTCACCATTAGCTTATAATAGTAAATTTCAAATTAAATTTTGCACATAAATTCCGAAAAACTCAGGAGGTGCGAGGCCTGGTTTGAAACCACGACTTTCTGCTTGAGAGGCGGTAGGTCGAACAACTAGGCTACTACGGCTGTTGCCTGGCTGGGCCTGCGTGGCAACTATGGCCCAATCCCTCTCGTTGTTAAAGGAAGCCTGTGTTCAGCAGTGGTGGAAGTGTGAGTAGGCTTAATTATTAAAATTCATGTTATTATTTTGTATTTGTAAATATCTCTCAAATAAAAAAAAACGAGTTATATACTTAATTGCGACTCCATTATTACACTGTTCCTCAAATAGAATGACATCTTTTTGAAACGAAGGTAGTTCTTTTGTTTATCGAACGCTTTCGCACGTCTTGTGACGAAACGTCGTAAGTATTATATACAATTATAACTATTTGGATCTTTGTTGCTTAGATTTAAGGTTTATTTTACGTTAATAAAGAAGGTAAAAAAGATATAGCTATAAGCATAAGCAACACGACCATTTTTTCGCTTTGATTTTGTATGGGACTGTGAATCTAGTTGTATTCTTTATCGAAGGGTCAAACAATTATTATTAGAAAATTAGGTTAGGTTAGGTTAGGAAAATGTTAAGCGCCATTCGAAATTTGTACGTGTACCGGATTTTAAAATGACTAAATTTAGTTCCTTTAACCTCTACTAGATGTCGCTGTACTCGGTTGAGTAATAAATTGTCTGATATGTTGCACCGTTGGACATTGGGAGCATATTTTTTAAAACTGGCTCCATTTTGCGAATAAAAATGAGGTATGGGCATTTTTACGTCAGTATGATATTGCGTGCTACATAAATCTGTCGGCTTGCCCTGTGATATTGTTGCCTTTTATATGAGTTTATATGAGTTCCGTACAAAAAGGGTAAAAATAGGACCCTATTATTAACACACACTACCCGTCTGTCTGTCACCAACTTCATCTCACGAACCTTGATAGACAGTTGAAATTTTCACAGATGATTATTTCTGTTGCCGCTTTAAAATTTCCTTAGGCTCTGTCTACCCCGTAAGGGGATAAAGTGTCTGTCTATGTATAAACCAAAATAAACTGACCTCATGCTGCCTACATTTTGTTTAGGAGGCAGGGTTCTGCTAACACTGGATTTTATATTTACTTGCCGAATGTACGGAACCCTCAGTGCGCGAGTCCGACTCACACTTGGCCGGTTTTTTTAGGGTTTGCACTGAAATGGTGCTAACGTTACCGTAATAATGATGATGATGATGGTTCTTCCAACTACTTTCGCCCATGGCAACCACTAGAGTTTGAGTGTCAGAGAAGTACGGGGTAGACAGAGCCTATGGTAACAAGACCTAAAGGCCACGGTTAGCATAATTGTGAGCGTATAGATGGAAAGGGGAATCATAATAGTGATGGGTAATAAGCAGAGATCGGACAGATTTGCGTCATCGTTCGCAATAAAGTGGACATGACTCAAAAATTAATCAAATAATTAATCATTTAATTAATTTCTCGAAATAAAATTTGAACTCCCGGAGATAAAAATTTACACATGCATAAAATTATTAGCAAAATGTTAATTAAAGTGGCAATTGTTCTCGTAAATATTTTTATATAATAAAGAAATCACGATCCTGCTAGATAATAATATGATTATTATTTCTGACAAAAAAGTATTCTAGTTTTATAGGTATAAAACCTCCGTGACTGCAGAAAATTTGGAAAAAATACTGATTATTTTCTTTAATAAATCTATACTTTAACAAACTTTGTATTTATTGACTAGGAATTAAAATTTAAGTCAAGTAAGAAATTAATTAAATGATTACATATTTGATTAATTTTGGAGTCATGTCCACATTACTGCGAGCAATGACGCAAATTTGTCCGATCTCTGGTAATAAGGTAGGATGTGATAGTTCCCATCCCGGAAAATTCCATGGTCGATATCGGTATCAGTTAAGCTTTTGTATAAGTAAAGTGCTATTTTTTCCTGGTTCGTAACAATAAGGGAGTTAATACGACAAAGGTTCCCGCCCCGGGAAAGAATCTAACACTCCACGGAGGAGGGTAAATGATGGAGAGGACCGGTTAACTAACGAATATAGAATTGATGGTGATAATTCTGCAATAAATATTTATGAAGCTGATCTATTTTTCATGTCTGAGTTTTTTTTCTTCTTTTTTTTAACGGCGTTTTATTCCAGAATTTAAATATTTTGAGTTTTTCTTACTCTGAATCGTTTACCCTATCAATTTTCATACAAGAAAAAATGTGTCTCAGATTTGACTATGAAATTTATTTTCCTGTTCGTCACGTTCTATACCTACCTATATTAAAAACGTGACGAACTGGAATGTAAATTTTGGGACACACTTTTTCTTGTAAGGATCGATAGGGTAAACGATTCTGAGTAAGAAAAACTCAAAATATTTAGATTCTGGAAAAAATGATCATTTGGACTTTTTTTTGGAAAAATCTCATAGTCCAGAGGGACTCAAAGCATATAATTGTTACTGGTTATTCTTGTATTTGGTCACTTCAACATAATTATTATTAATGTTGATTAAATGGTAAAAGCCTATCGAGGGAATGGGCGAAAATCATAGGAATCATGTTATTTTGATTCCATTTTCCATCTATACCTAGCGTGGCTACGTGGCCTGTATGTCTTGTCACCTTAGGCTCTCTCTACCCCGTAAGGGATACAGACTTGTGTATTGTGTTGTATTGTATTGTGCATTCATTTGCCGAAGCATCTCCGCTACTTTCCTCAGTTAGTCGCGGCCCTAACGAATTTAATCAAGCGAATGTATGGACGTAGGCAATAAAACTCCCGACTTGTAGACAAAGTGGGGTTTAGGGTGTAAGCCGGGGTTAGCTACCCACGCTAACTCGATCGCATTGGCGGTGCGTAGACGAGACCCACGCAGCACACGCAGACACACGCAGACACACGAAATTTACGTCACGCTGCACAGAGGTGAAATCCAAATTTAGGCGGCCAAAATTATTTTATCGCTTCACATACATTTATATACACATACACAAATGTGTGGCTTTCACAATTTACATTATAAACTTATTTTTTTGTTATTTTTATCTTTTTATCTTCATGTTTAATTTTAATTTGCTGTGCCCTTCCAGGGTACGTCATGTTCTATACATATAAAAAAAACGACGAACAAAAAGTGACGAGCTAGAATGGAAGTTTCGGGACAATTTTTTTCTTGTTCGAATGATAGGCGATTCTAAGTTAGAAAAAATTAAAATATAGTGCATTGGGGTAAATTCGAACTTGGGGGAATTTCGAAACTCGTGGATATCCACTAAACGGGGAACAATTACATAATCTAGCAACACTTACTTAAGCTCCAATGTCTTTGGCTTCTACTACATCCACGATTGTCGAAATAACCCCAATTACCCTCTAGGTTGGCAACGCATCTGAAATCCCTCCGGGGTTGCGGGTGTCTATGGGCAGTGGTGATCACTTACCATCAGGTGACCCACTTGTTCGTTTGCCTTCCTGTTCATATAAAAAAAAAAAAAAAAAAAATATTACGCAATTAATTAATTATTCATTAATTTGCGGGTGGTAGGGCCTTGTGCAAGGTCCGTCCGGATCGCTACCACCATCTTACTCGCTAATCCTGCCGCTAAGTAGCAGTGCTTGCACTGCTGTGTTCCGGTGTGGAGAGTAAGACAGCCGGGGAAATTACGGGCACAAGAGGCATTTCATCTTAGTCCTCTAGGTTGGCAACGCATCTGCAATCCCTCCGGGAATGTGTCTATGGGCAGTGGTGATCACTTACCATCAGGTGACCCACTTTCTCGTTTGCCTTCCTATTCATATATATAAAAAAAAAACGAATTTACCCCAATGCACGTTAGTTGAATTCTGGAAAAAACATGCAGACATTTTTTTTAAATGTTCTTTACTACTTCGGTAACCCAAAATCTGTTGCTCGGGTAATTTTACCTATGCACAAATTCAGTGCACGTTGAAATGCGACTGCAATGCTATACCCATTAGAGCTGGTGTAGGTATGCAGTGTGCTGATGTCGAGAATACTTTACCAGACGCTTTTAAACGTTGAAATACCTTAACAAAATGCTGACGGGAAAAACAGCGGATTGCTTCTGTTCTGTTGCTTTGAGGACGGTTAAAAGATTACACACACACACACACACACAAATCACGTCTTTATCCCTTACGGGGTAGACAGAGCCTAAGGTAACAGGTACCTACAGGCCACATTTAGCAAGATTGTGGGCGTATAGGTGGAAAGTGGAATCAAAATAGTGATGGGTTGCTAGCCTCATTGCCTATAACATGATTCCTATTATAATCGCCCACTCCCTCGTTAAAAGATTAATAATAATATATATATATATATATTTTATATGAATAGTAAGGCAAACGAGCAAGTGGGTCGCCTGATGGTAAGTGATCACCACTGCCCATAGACACCCGCAACCCTGGAGGGATTGCAGATGCGTTGCCAACCTAGAGGACTAATGAAATGCCTCTTGTTCCCGTAATTTCCCCGGCTGTCTTACTCTCCACACTGGAACACAGCAGTGCAAGCACTGCTACTTAGCGGCAGGATTAGCGAGTAAGATGGTGGTAGCGATCCGGACGGACCTTGCACAAGGCCCTACCACCCGCAAATATGTTAATATGACAGACGTGCTGGTGTGAAAGAGGATATAGTAACTAGCGTAGAAAAAAGTATGCTCAGTTGGTTTGGGCATGTAGAGCGGATGGATGAAAGTAGACTAACTAAACAGATCTATATGGGGAGTGTGAATGGTTACGTTGGGAGGGGAAGGCCTAGACGGACGTTCCGAGACCAAATAGAAGACGTTTTGGAAAAAGGTCAGGTCAGGAGTACCCGAAACCGATGAGCATGTATGAAGAGATTGATGAATGTGGATGAAGCGAAAGAAATATGTCAGGATCGTAGCAAGTGGAACAAAGTAGTCTCTGCCTACCCCCGTGGCAAAGAGGCGTGACGGTATGTATGTATATATGTATGTATGTAATATGTCAAAATACAATAATAACCAGTAATAATTATGTGCTTTGAGTCCCTGGACTATGAGCGTTTTCCATAAAAAGTCCAAATGAACATTTATTCTAGAATTTAAATATTTTGGCTTTTTCTTACGCAGAATCGTTTACCCTATCGATTCTCAGACAAGAAAAACGTGTTCCAGATTTTACTATGGTTTTTTTCCTCTTTGTCACACACTCTGTGTACATTGTCGTCTATCATTCTGTTCCATAGTAAGCCAATCGCTCATCTGAAAATACTTATAAAGAACGAACTAATTAAGTTAACTTTCTGGACCCTCAGGAACCAACTTGTGTCTAACGAAGTTAGGCCTAGAGTTGCCACGTATATTTTAGGACAGCCCTATAGGTTAGGTTAGGTTTGTTTTATAAAAATCCTGCAATATTTACAGTTTCAGAAAAATCAAGGTAGCGGGGTAATGCGGGGGCTTGCTTGCATGCTTGCTTGAGTCCTTGCTTTGCATGCTTGATTGCATACTTGCTTTCATGCATGCTTGCGTGCTTACTTGCATGCATGCTTGCTTGCACGCTTGCTTGCATGCCTGCTTGCATGCCTGCTTGCATGCCTGCTTGCATGCCTGCTTGCATACTTACATGCTTGCATGCATGCTTGAAAGCTTGCAGGTTTGATTGTTCGCTTGCTTGATTGCTAGCTTCTTTGAAATACTCATGGTTCACGCGTGCGAAGCCGCGGGCAAAAGCTAGTATGTCAAAATACAATAATAACCAGTAATAATTATGTGCTTTGAGTCCCTGGACTATGAGCGTTTTCCATAAAAAGTCCAAATGAACATTTATTCTAGAATTTAAATATTTTGGCTTTTTCTTACGCAGAATCGTTTACCCTATCGATTCTCAGACAAGAAAAACGTGTTCCAGATTTTACTATGGTTTTTTTCCTCTTTGTCACACACTCTGTGTACATTGTCGTCTATCATTCTGTTCCATAGTAAGCCAATCGCTCATCTGAAAATACTTATAAAGAACGAACTAATTAAGTTAACTTTCTGGACCCTCAGGAACCAACTTGTGTCTAACGAAGTTAGGCCTAGAGTTGCCACGCAATAATCCTCTATCGATAATGCTTTAATATGTTTAACGTTTCTTCCATGCTGGTCTGGGGGCAAAAAACAAACATAGAATGTACCAGTAGCTTCTCTTCCCACGCAGATGGTAAAAGCCCATCGAGAGAATGGGCGAAAATCTTAAAAATCAACTCGTCACTTTTTTTATTCCCCTTTCGATGGAATAATACGCCCATAATCTATCCCGTAAGGGATAAAGACGTGATTTATTTATGTATGTGTATGTATAGTTCGATCAGACACTAGTATCGATAGTTATCAATAGTTTTGGTAGACTCGAATTTCTCATTTTTGGAAGTTTGTTTCACGTCATCCCGCTCAGACTAATTGTCATTAATACGAGGGTCACACCGAAATGATCGGGAATAAAAAAAACTACACGCATATTGTACCTAAATTATATTTTATTGTTTTTAAAAGTATTCTCCCCTGCAATTAATGCACTTTTGCATTCTTTGGAACCAATTTTTGAAACAATAATTCCAATCGGAAGTAGCTGCTTCATAAATGGCCGATTGATAAGCTTCTACTGCCGCTTCAGGGTCTTTAAACCGTTCACCACGCAACATATCTTTAATTCTGGGGAACGTAAAAAAATCGTTTGGACTCAGGTCGGGCCTATATGGAAGATGAGACATCAACTCAACTTTTTCCCCGTTTAAAAAGTCTTTTGTTTTGCGAGCAGTATGGGAGCTCGCATTATCATGATGCAAGATGACCCGACGAGTAGCGTTGCCTCCACGGAATTTGGCTAATAATCCTGGTAAACAAACCAAGGTGTACCAATCTGCTGTAACTGTTCTGCCTTCCTGTAGTGGAATTGTAGTCACCATGTCCCTTTTTGGAATCAAACGATGCGCTCATTTTCTTAGAAACGCTACGGGAACGCATCACTTTCGTTGGTTTCACCTCATCTTCGAAGACCCAAACTGCCGACTGACGTTTTGTTTCTGGTTCATATGAATAAATTCATGTTTCGTCATCTAAGACGATGTTATAAACGGCTTTTGACGTTCCTCCACTAAACCGTTTTAAAGTAAAGCGGCACCAATCAACACGAGCCGCATTTTGCTCTTCAGTCAAATTATGAGGCACCCAGTAAGAAACAAGCTTCTTGACACCTAGTCCATCGTGCAAAATCTTTTGAATTGCAGTCATTCCATTGCCCATAGTCGCTCGTATCTGCTCATAGGTAATATGTCGATCTTCTAAACTATTTTTTCTCAAACATGCTCGGAAATGTATGCGTTAATGTCCCGATATGAGGACATGAAGTTTCTCGTTTATGGCTTCCTACATTACTTCTTGGCTTAGGCCACAAAAGTTAGTATGAAAATCCATTTTTGTCCGCTGCTCAAATTTTTTAAAATTCTATACTAAAATTAAATTGGCAAAGGAAAAAATGACATACAGCCAACCACCACCACAATCTGTACCTAAAGCATAATTGCGACATAAAAAAAAAAACTATGGTACCATATTTATGTGCGGTTAAACATGGTGCTCAAATAGCTGGATCAAATTAGTACATTTAAAAAATAAAAAAGGTGGCAAATCGAAAATCTTTTTTTCTGCTTATGCGTATTTCGTAGTGATTGTTATTATAATTTAACAGAAATAAAAATGACTTCTAGTGATGAAAGTGATGGGGAACTTATGAACTGTACTCCGCCTCATTTAAAAGAGGAGGCAAATTTAGCTATGCAAAATATGCTACCGGAAAAAAGTAAAGAGATTTACTTGATTGTCTAGTAGTTATTTTAATTTTAATATTTCCTCACATTGTTTGAGAAAAGCACTATACAAGCTTTGGCCGGAACAGGGATTGCAGGACTCGTTCTATCTGGCCTCGTCTTCGACTCGGCCACCTACCCCAAACTCGTCCAGCAATCCCTTACTTCACGGCCTCTGCAGTAATGTACTATTTTGCACGGCCGCCACATTTTCGCCCGTTACCCCTGTTTTTGGTCGACCGGTAGGAGGTACGGTGCTGAGAGAGGAACGACCTCGCCGAAACTCTAAATACCAACGATATATTGTTGTTTGGTTTGATACGTCATCATTATAAATAAACACAAGCTCAGCGACACACTCATCTTGCAATAACCCGTGACGAAAGTTGTAGTAAAAAATTGGCGCGAAAATTTTCTCGCGTGAGGTCCACTTTGCTCATCGACTAGTCAAGTTTAAATGAGAATAAAAAAAAAACAAAACACTTTTTTTTAATGTTATAAACGTCATTTTGATCGTAAGTAGCCAATACTCACGTCACCAAAAAGGTCTTACGCTAACTCAGTCCCAGGTACTCAATTCCCGATCATTTCGGTGTGGCCCTCGTAAGACAGAGAGGTAAGATGCGATACGAATGTCGAATAACGTAGTAACCCCCCTAGAACAAAGCTGGAAGCGCACTCTAATCTGTGTTAAAAGTCTTGGAAAGAATTAATTAACGAACTTGCTACGTCTGATGGTACTTGATGACTTTGGCCGGGCGTTCTTTGAATCCGTGAGATTTTTTATCAAGATTGAAGAGAGGTTAGCATTTTACTCGATTTTAAGGTTCCGTTCTTTACAAATTTATTATAAATTTAAATTATTTCAATGGCTTAAGGACAAAGCATTTTAATCAATCAAAGAGATCTTCCATGCTGGTCTGGGAGCAAAGAAAAAACATAGAATGTACCAGTTGCTTCTCTACCCGCGCAGATCGAGGAAATGGGTGAAAATCATAGGAATCATAGGCGATGAGGCGATGAGATCACTATTTTGATTCCATTTACCATCTATACGCCCTCAATCTTGCTAAATGTGGCGTTAAGATATTGTTACTCTAGGCTCTGCTTACCCCGTAAGGGATAAAGTCGTGATTTATGTATGCATATAATATAAGGCAGTTTTGATTGATTACTTGGTTAGTGTGTTGAATTTTGCATTTTTTAATAATGTTTCTTCTAATTAAATATCTAATCAAACTGCCTCATAAAAGCACCATTTGGCCCAAATGACTGGCTTCTTGTTTCCACCTTTCCCTCGCTAAAATTACAATGTTGCAACGTACGTCGCGTCGTCTACAGCGCCAAGCCTCATTAACATGCTTATACCTTGTTAGCAGAACAATCCCACCCTTTGTTTCTATTATTTATGCCTCGAAGAGCCATCAAAAACGGCAGAGGCAAAACGTGGTAGCGACAAAACATAAATTTTTGACGCTCAAACCGCAGACAAAAAAGGCTTATCGCTATCCCGCTAGTCTCATGCAAAGTCTCAGCCCGATCGGTTTAAAATTGACAAAGTTTCATACAAACTTTCATCCCCTATTTTATCCCCTTGGGGGTAGAATTGATCAAAATCCTTTCTTAGCGGATGCCTACGTCATAATATCTACCTGCATGCCAAATTTCAGCCCGATCCGTCCAGTGGCTTGGGTTGTGCGTTGATAGATCACTATGTCAGTCAGTCAGTCACCTTTGAGTTATATATATTCAGATTTAATTAGTTGTGCTTGTACTTGTAGACTTGTAGACAGGCATTAAAATAAGAGCTACCTTCATACCAAATTTCAAAATTTCTAGGACAACTGGAAGTACCTCACAGGTTACTCAAGCTCGGCTATTTGTATGGAAACAGCTTTTGTAATGACTGTATCTTTTGATTTAGTCGATTGAGATGAACGATTTTTTCACAACTTCAAGACACTGCAGATTTCAGTTTTTGTTGTTAATTTCAACTTTGTAGCTTTATGCGTTTCAGTAAAAGGGTCTAGACGGAGAGACAGACGACGAAGTGATCTTATGAGGGTTCATTTTTCCTTTAGGGGTAGGGAACCTTGAACTAGTAGAGACTTTATACATCTCTACTATAGACTAATATAATTTAAGGCTCAGGACCTTATACATCCCTTTTATAAATGTATTTAATTTAAGTAGAATTTAAGTATTGTTACTATATTTTATTTTGAAAAAATGTCTTTCTGCCAAGTTTTTTGCAGCGTATTTTCGTGGCAATGATGGTCTTTCCGAATACGCTGGTAGTTACGTAGAAAAATACTCTCTTCAAATGCCATTGATAGAAAAAGGCGGCAAAGCAAAACAATTTTAAATATTTTGTTTTCATTTATTTTTGTTGATGTTTTATTTTCGATTTTTGAGAAAAGCACTATACTTGCCTCGGCCAGAATAGCATTGCTGGCTTCGTATTATTAAACGGACTCGCAAGCTCGTCCGTTCAAACCAATACTCAGCCAGCAATTTCCTACTTCCTGAGCTAGACAGTAATGTACTATTAATAAGTGTATTAATTCAATTAAATGTGACATTATTTGCTCTCGGCTTTGCATTGTTAGCAGAACAATCCCACCCCTTTGTTGTTATTACTTATGCCACGAAGAGCTATAAAAAACGGCAGAGGCAAAACGTGGTAGCGACAAAATAGTAAATTTTGACACCTGTCAGTACTTAAAAAAGGTTTTTTGCACTAGTGTGCTTTTAATTCAACCATGGACTTTTATACATACATAACATAATAACGCACGTCTTTATTAAGGAATAAAGACTAAGAAATAAGGATGAGTTAGACAGAGTTTAGGCATCAAGATCTCAAAAGGCTACATTTAGTTTGATTGTGAGGTATATGTAAAAGAAAGATTGGGAGAAAATCATAGGAATCATCTTATAGGCAACGCGGCTAGCAAGCCATTGTTGTTTTAATTCCTCTTTCCTCTTATACGCCCTTAATCTTGGACTTTGCGGATTTATTTTACTATTTATTTATTTTTCGTTATTATGTAGCGACTTGTTTGTTGCGTTTCTTCTGTCTATTTGTTGCCGCCACCTGCTTAAAGTCTCCAACTTATTTCTTTCTTTTATTTGGTCTGGTAGAGATCGCTATTTAGCGATAGGACCGCCTATTGTCTACCTTGTTCTTAGTTTCTGTATTGATTTGTGGTGTTCAATAAAGAGTATTTTGTATTGTATTGTATTTGTCTGTCACGTATTGTCTATAAATACGGGTATTTATTATATTTTGCTGAACGAATATGGTGGAGAGTCGCCCGACAAAATGTAAATATTTCCAACTGTATTGCGCATATACGTGACAGTTGGTATTCAAATATTTACATGTTCCGTTCTCAACTTTGCCAAGCGTCGGCCATATTTTCAACAGAACAGCCCCGTTAAAAAAAAAACGAAAATGGAAAGGTTCATTCGAATTTGGTTTAAATTTCTGCTGAATATAAATTAATAGTACGACAAAGCTCTAATTTATCTAGTGAATGATTTCGACTGCAATATTATACAGTACCACGTTCTTCCATGCTGGTCTGGGAGTAAAGAATATAGAATTTACCAGTTGCTTCCCTTCCCGCGCAGATGGTAAAAACCCATCTAGGGAATGGGCGAAAGTCTTAGGAATCATGTTATAGGCGATGCGGCTAGCAACCCATCACTATTTTGATTCCACTTTCCACCTATACGCCCACGGTTGCTAAACGTGGCCTGTAGGTCTTGTTACCTTAGGCTCTGTCTACCCCGTATGTATGTGTATGTACCAGACAAAAACACTTTTTTTATTAGCACCCATTTCTTCTGGAATTTAACTTACCTCCTTTTTCCTTGGCTGTAAATTTATATATCACGGACACAAATTCTCAATCATCCTTATCGTTAAACGGCTTCATGTGAAAAACGTAAAAAAATGCCTTACCACGTTTCTTTTGGCCGCCTACCTACGCATATCAGGGTGGGCACAGCTTGATGAAAACAGCCTCGGCACTTCCATTTAGGTACATAAAATAGGTACTTAGACAGAGCCTAGGTAAGAAAACCTTAAGGCCACGTTTAGCATGATTGTAGGCGTGTAGGTGGAAAGGGGAATCAAAATAGTGATGGGTTGCTAGCCGCATCGCCTATAACATGATTCCTAAGACTCGCCAACTTCCATTTACATAAAATACATTCATACATACATATATAACGTCTTTATCCGTTACAGGTTAGACAGAGTCTATAAGAAAACGTTAAGGCCACGTTTAGCATGATTAAGGGCGTATAGCTGAAAAGGGACATCAAAATTGTGATGGGTTGCTAGCCGCATCAAAAAAAATCTCCAAAACTGTTAGACCGATTTAAATGAAAATTTGCGTGGTGATTTAGATACTTTTGCCGTGGGATAGTTACAAAACTATAATAACTTATGCATCTAATTAAGTAAAATTTGCTGACACCTTATATTGCCGCGGTTACATTAAACATACATACAATTAGATGAAATTTGTTATACAGTTAGTTTCAGTCCCAGGGACGGACATAGGATTTTTTTTTTTACGGGTGTGTGACGGAGTAGCAAAGTAAAGTTATGCAATTTTCTTAACATACATAAATCACGTCTTTATTCCTTACGGGGTAGACAGAGTCTAAGGTAACAAGACCTATAGGCCACGTTTAGCAAGACTGTGTATAGGAGGAAAGTGGAATCAAACTAGTGATGGGTTGCTAGCCGCATCGCCTATAGCATGATTCCTATGCCCATTCCCTCAATGGGCTTTTACCATGTGCGCGGGAAGAGAAGCAACTGGTAAATTCTATGTTTTTTCTTTACTCGCAGACCAGCATGGACGCATTTTTTTAAAGTGTTTATTAACATAAAAGTAAGTAATGTCAGTGCTTTAGCTGTCTGTGTGTGTGTGTGTGCCTGGCGAGCGCATTTGTCAGCCCCTCGTTATCTGACGCATTATATATATAATATATATATATATATATAAACAGGCTGAAGGCGAGTGGGATGTATACCTGCATATATAAGTCTGTATACTCATACAGTTTTATGATAACCTAGGGTTTCAGCTAGTGTTTTTTTAATAGGACTGGCCTGACTATAATATGTTAATTTTAAGACTTTATTCCTTACAAGGTAGAGAGAGACTAAGGTAACAGGGCCTAAAGACCACGTTTAGCGTAATTGTGGGCGTATGGAAAGGGGACTCGAAACAGTGATGGGTTGCTAGCCACATCGCCTATATAACAATACATGATCTCTTAGATTTTCGCCCAATCCCTCGATGGGCTTTTACCATCTGCGCGGGAAGAGAAGCAACTGCCTAGGAGAGAGCCACAGACCACCTAGCATTAGACATGTAATACAAGGCGGCATTTTCTGGATCCTATGAGCGCAATTGCGCCTATAACTTCGAATACAAACGCGCGCTCATTCAGTAGCGACCAGGAAACAGACCCGTAAGCAGTGAGTTACTGTGACATAAAAACTACAATACTAATAATACAAAAAATGCCAGTTTGCGCTGTAAGATGGTGTGGAAGCGACAGTTGCAAAAATAATAACAAGAACGATAATATCACGTTTCGTCGGTTAGTACAAAGTTACGATAATACGTTAATAACAAAAATCACGGAGTTCTAATAACACTGGTCGCTAATAAGTACCAAGTCTATGTATGTCCTTGTTTAGCACGCTTTGCGTCGCGTTACATCTCTTTCTTGCATTCAACGGCACTTGTTAGTAGAGATGCGACCAAACCGTATCGATATAACTCACAAGTTTCGGAAGCTTTTCAAGGATAGATATGGCAGATTTTTAGAATATTCGAAAGGTGGAGCATGCACACTGGCGCCGTAACGCGTTAAGTAACGAAGCGGTTTCCCGGTTACCTTCCCATAAGAAGTTATTACTTCAAAATCTAACCGGTCAGTAATTTATCGATATACAATATCGACATACCCTCATCTCTTTTTTCTTTCTCCGTGACGTCACCCCTGCCGCCCGCTTACTTCGCATTCCGCAAATGTCAGCAGAAGTGTTTGCTTAGAAATTCGTAAAGATGGCATGTCTCTAGGCTAGGTGGTCTGTGGAGAGAGCCTAGGATTGGGAACTTCACACACACCAATGGCTTCGCAGATGTGTGCAGGTTTTCTCGCGATGTTAATTTCAAATGTAATTTCGCACATAAATTCCGAAAATTCAGATTTACGAGCCCGGGATTCGAACGCACGACTCTCTGCTTGAGAGGCCACAGTTCCAACCACTAAGCTACCACGTTAATTACTATTAAAAAGGCTGGACGGATTCGGATGAAACTTGGATGTTTTTTATGTGATAGCAAACGAATTTAAGTAAGCAAAGCCGCGGGCAGGAGCTAGTACTTACTAAATAGTGGGAACACGATTTTGTTGGATCGTAAACTGTTTACTGTACGGTCAGCTACTTGTGCAAACAGAGCCGAGCTACTGGAATACAAACTAACCACTGGCCCTTTTACTCGACTTCAGCGAAACCCAAAAAGAAGATTATAATTATACTAGCTGTTGCCCGCAACTTCGTCTGCGTATAATTCGTTTATCGCTATCCCGCAGGAATAACGCAATTTTCCGGGATAAAAAGTAGCCTATGTGTTATTCCCGACTATAATCTATCTATGTTCTAAATTTCATCCAGATCTGTCCGGCCGTTCTGGCGTTAAAGAGTAACAAACATCCAAACATACTCACAAACTTTCACATTTATAATATTAACTAGCTGTTGCCCGCGACTTCGCCTGCGCAGAATTCGCTTATCGCTATCCCGCGGGAACTATGCAATTTTCCGGGACAGAAACTATCCTATGTCCTTTCCCGGGACTCAAACTATCTGTATACCAAATTTCAACTAAATCGGCCCAGCGGTTTAAGCGTAAAAAGGTAACAGACAGACAGAGTTACTTTCGCATTTATAATATTAAGTAAGGATTAGTAAGGATAGTAGGGTAGGATGTGTGTCTGTTCGTTCCTATATTCCAAGAGGTATTCTATCCTAGCACTTTAGGCTGGCAACGCATCTGCAATCAGTGTTGCGGGTGTCCATGGGTGGTGCTCGCTTACCATCATGACCCACTGGCTCGTTTGCCCTCCTTGTCATATAAAAAAGTGGTCTTCAGGTCTTGTTACCTTAGGCTCTGTCTACCCGTAAGGGATAAGACGTGATTTATGTATGTGTATGTGTGTTTGATAAATTATACGAAAATTAGGTCACCCGTTAAATACATACATAAAACGTCTTTATCCCTTACGGGGTAGACACAGCCTAAGGTAACAAGACCTAAATGCCACGTGTAGCATGATTGTGAGCGTATAGGTGGAAAGGGGAATCAAAATATTGATAGGTTGCTAGCCGCATCGCCTATAACATGATTCCTAATAGGCCGGTTCCCTCGATGGGCTTTTACCATCTGCGCCGGAAGAGAAGCAACTGGTATCAGACCAACTTGGCTTTTTTTAGTAGGTAACTAAAATTTATTCCATGCTGGTCTGGGAGTAAAGCAAAAACATAGAATTTACCAGTTAATTCACTTCCCGCGCAGATGGTAAAAGCCCACCGAGGGAATGGGCGAAAGTCTTAGGAATCATGTTATAGGCGATGCGGCTAGCAACCCATCACTATTTTGATTTCCCTTTCCAGCTGTAAGCCCTTAATCATGCTAAACGTGGCCTTAAGGTTTTCTTACCTTAGGCTGTGTCTAGCCCGTAAGGGATAAAGACGTGATATATGTATATATGTAGGGAACTAAAAAAAACTAAATTAAGTTTGCAATCAAATGATGCCGGTAGCAAGCTAAGGTTTAATCAATTACGGCCCTAAAATTGCAGATTGCCAGATAAAATAAATATCCACCCCGTCCCATTTTCCTGACCTTATTTCCACCTGTCTGCAAATCCATCAACAGTGGCCAAACTCCGCATAGATTTAATAAAAAAAGGTAACTTTTCCATAAAAGAAAAACAAAATTCCCGACACTAAGCAAAGAAAAATGAGTTCCAACCCTTTTGTTGCCAAAAAGGGGTTGTTTTAAAAAGTTTATTACGTTACATCACGCTTGGCTGAAGGGGAAATAATTAGGAGTTTCTTTTGAAAATACATAAAAGCTGAACGTCCTCACTAGGGCTTTAAGACTTTTTGAGATTAAGAGAAACCATGTTAAACATAATCATGTACACACAGCAAAGCTATTCGGTAAGCAGGATAGATACGGCGCGAGCGTGCGTAGGTGCTTACCTGATTATATTGCCGTGTGTACGTTTTACATTCACACCGTCACGCCTTTTTCCCCATAAGGGTAGAGAAGAGACTACTACGTTCCACTTGCTAGGATCCTGACCCTGACATACATCGCTTTATCCACATTCAATCTCTTCCTACACGCTCGTCGGTCAGCCGAAAGACGTTCACTGCTGGTCATAGGCCGCTCAAAGGCTCTCCACTCAAAGGTTTCCATATCGGTACTATTCCTAAGATATTGTATTTCTTCCTATTATATTTCTACGTGTATCGAATATGTGTAAATAAATGTTTCTCTCTCCCCCCCCCCCCCCCCCCTCTCTCTCTCTCTCTCAAAGGTCTTGTGCTTTCGCGAGCAACAGCTAGTACCTACACAATATTTTATTTATGATTATGGTATTTAAATTTGATAAAAATTTAGGCTTACAATAACGATAATATTAGAACGGACTATAGTAACCCAGCTGTTGCCCGCAACTTCGTCTGCATTGATCCGTTTATCGCTATCGCGCAGGAATTGCGCAATTTTCCGAAATAAAAAGTGACCTATGTGTTATTCTATACTATAATCTATGTATGTTCCAAATTTTATTCAGATCTGACCAGTCGTTCTGGCGTGAAAGAGTAACAAACATCCATCCATTCATCCATACTTACAAACTTTCGCGTTTATAATATTAGTAGAATTAGTTTGAGACAGACGCAGGTCACACACTTTCGTTAAAAAAAAAACTCGAGGCCAACTCGAACCTTGAATGCGTTAATCATTCCCATCGCATTCCCTCTATTTACAATTTCCTTCGGACCCTCACGTATATATCCACTAACAAATGAAAACATTTGCCGAAACTCCGCACTAAACTGAATTTATTCAAGAATGTGCGGAATACGGCGGTCGAAGAATGCACGTTTTTTTTTTAAAGCGACACGCGAAAGCCGCGAATAGTCTAAGAGCTAACAGACGTTTTAGAGTTTTTTCAGCGTTTTAAAAAGTGTAGGTACAACACTTTTTTGAAGCGTACGGGGTTTTGATTTTTTTAATGACTGTGTTTAAGACACGTTGATGTTTTTAATATCATCACATATACAGTACTCGGCCATAGAGATTGGACTTCGGTCTTTGGAAAGAGATAATTGGCGTCAGATAAGTTAGAGGGAGATGACGCTCTACGAAGAACGTTATGCAATCTTTATGGCCGGGTACTGTAATTCAAAGTCCTCCGCCTCCGAGCGTTTGGCCTTTTTGATCCCTAAAGCGCCCTGTAAACGATCAAATTGTTCGTCAAACTTGACGTGTTTGTCAAACAATTTGATAGTGTACGGCTGTGTTTGAGGCGTTTGTCAACAATCTACGTGTTTGATGCGTTTGATGAAAATCTGGATTGACGTCGAGTTTGACAAACAGGTTTGAACGTGTACGACGGTGTTTGTCAAACAAGACCTCGGTAGAAGAATTTTGACAAACAAGTTTGTCAAGCAAGTTTGACCGTTTGCGCCAAACAAGACCTCGGTAGAAGAAGTTTGACAAACAACTTTGTCAAGCAAGTATGACCGTTTGCGCAGGGTGCTTTAACAAACTTGTTTGATATTTGGTTTGACCGTTTACGCTTATGTTTGATGAAAACGTGAAGTTTGACAAACAAGTTTGTCAAACAAATTTGATCGTTTACAGGGCGCTTAAAACCCCTTTTGGTAGAAAAGTTATATTTCACCAAATAATTATTGTGCAATTTTATAAATTACCGACCAAAAATTTCACTCATCATACAGTGAAGAAGAACTAACGAATTACATATTTATTTTACAAACGATTCTATTACATAATTTTAACCTTTTATGTTTTGTATTTACTTCTTTATGTTTCTATTTTAAAAATTAAAAAAAATATATTATCTATTGTCTTAAAAACGCTATACCTACAGATGAAGAGGTAATTAAAGTGCTATTTTTCCAAGTTCGTTTTCTCTTATTTATACGTTTCAATAATCAAATATTGTAATTTTGTAGAGAACGTATTTTTTCCGATTTATAAGTGAAAACAATCATAATAACACTAACCCCACCCTCGCTCGATGACCTCGGGCAGCTAAACATCTCGTGTCATTACGGCTTGTTTTAGTCTCTAGTTTAACAATCTACTATTAAGTTTCTACGCTGCATAAAATGCCTTCTCGAGAATGTTTACGTTCTCTCGATAGAATAGAAATGGGGCGTGTGTGTTCTGTAGTGATTTATTGGTAGTCGAACGGTAACGGCAGTGTTTTGTTATCGTACTGAATAAAGCCTGAATTGAGTTTGATTTTTAGATACTGGGCTATGGGAATGATAAACCTAGTAATATTAAAAATGTGAAAGTTTGAGTGAGCATGTTTGTTCGTTCACGCTGAAATGGCTAGAAGGATTTGAATCAAATTTGGAACGGAGATAGCTGGTAAACCAGATTAAAATATGGGCTACTTTTTATCCTGGAAAATTGCGTAGTTCCCGCGGGATAGCGATAAAGCTGTCAGTTGGGAATTCAGTTGGCATCCAAATAGTCCCCACTATATCCAAATAGTGGGGCATCCAAATAGTGGGGCATCCAAATAGTGGGGCATCCAAATATTGGGGCATCCAAATAGTGGGGCCTAGTGGACGTCTCGGTTTTGAAATAGCAATAGTAACAGTTTATTTAAGTTACAAAAACGCTTATAATATATACCGAAGTAGGATGTTGTATAATAATTGTGTTTTAATCCTTTGCAGGTAAATCTACAGAGCCACATTCGTAAGCCAGAAATTATTATCGTGCGAACGTGTACGTAAGTAGACACTATGTTAAAAAATAGTAGCACTTCTAGAACCCCAACCGCTACCTATATCGTTCTTTAGTCGTATATTTTGACTAAGCGAAGATGGGGTCTTTCACGCAATAACGACAAATAAATAATTAACCGGCGAATAGATAATTTACAACCTTCTCAAATTTCTAAACAACACTGGAAACTATTCGATTCGTTTGATAGTAGGGGCAATCTTTCTGAGAAAATAGCACAGTTCATCAGTCTAGCGTTACAATGGATAATAATTATTATTATAATTATTACTCTGCTTGTAGTTTTGTATTTACTCTCTTATTGACCGCATAAATATCCTTAAAATGAACCATTTAGCAGAAATGGTCGTAAAAACTGTTGCCAACGGTAACATTTTGCGGAATATCAGGCAGCTAGCCAATCGGCAGTACTTCCTCCCTGGATGGGTGGGAACCATCTACCTTTCGCAATAGGGAATGTGTATTAAAAAATCACCATTTCCGAATGGAAACGCCATCATTGCCAAGAAGAATGCGCCGCGTGAAACTTGGCAGTCGTGTTTTCATAATAAAATGCAGTTACTATTATAAAAATTGTACTTCACTACCTATACGTAGTATAAAATAAAGTCGCTTTCTCTGTCCCTATGTCCCTATGTCCCTATGTATGCTTATATCTTCAAAACTACACAACGGATTTTGATGCGGTTTAAAATTAAAAACGGTAGTAAAATTATTGATTCATTTGATAGTAGGGGCCATCTTTCTGAGAAAATAGCACAGGACCATTCAAGTACCTATCAAGTAAGTAAGTAAGCAGATTTTTTACAATTCCCCCCCCCCCCCCCCCTTCCCCTTGTCAGCAAAAGTAAGCAAACCTCTTACCCCCCCCCCCCCTCCCATGCTTACGTAATCATTGGTACCTATATGCATTTTTCTTTTAATGGATTCTCTTTTTTATTGATTCGTGAGCAGCAGTTCGAATCGAAGCTGCTGACGTAAAGAAGAAAACTCACCGCTAAGTAGCAGTGCTTGCACTGCTGTGTTCCGGTGTGGAGAGTAAGACAGCCGGGGAAATTACGGGCACAAGAGGCATTTCATCTTAGTCCTCTACGTTGGCAACGCATCTGCAATCCCACCGGGGTTGCGGGTGTCTATGGGCAGTGGTGATCACTTACCATCTGGTGACCCACTTGCTCGTTTGCCTTATTCATATAAAAAAAAAGAAAAAAAAAAGTTCAGTAGAGGTGTAAAACGCTACCATCAAATAAATTTATTGGAGACAATTATCTCCAATGTCGAAGATAAAAAGAAATACCTATGACATGTTACGGTTGTTTTGTAAACACAAAAATAAACAAATGACGGATGCCTGCATTCTAAACGGATAAAAGATGGCGGCACAACCCACGTCCTTCAGCACCAGAACGTTAGCAAACGTAATTGACGTGTAGAAACGTTGGGCCCGACGTTTGATGTATTATTCGCGTTTGTAACAACGTCGACTGCTTATTGGGTCGACCTCTGATTTTAATGCAAAGATTGGATGCAAATAAAGGTTGGAATGGGTTTACTGCTGACATCGATCAGGCTTTAGCGTCTCATAAATCGTTAGGTTGGGATCTGAGGGGTTTACAATGCCCATTGTGTAACGGGTTTTGTATGGAAGACCATACTAAAAGCCGAGACGGAGTGCGAACGCCAAGTACGAAATTGTGTAAAAAAATGTGTGCATGGATTTTAAAATTATTCCAGATTATTCTAGCAGGCGATGATGATGATGATGAGGTACATAATGGCGACATAACCAGCCTCTTAAATATTTACCATACAATACGTTATACGTAACGTAACGTTAAAAAAAAACATCGAACAAACATTTGTAATTGTGTCGTACAGATCATTCAAACAGATGACGCTCAGCGACAAAAATTCGCATAGTAACAAAGTCACGTGACAGCTAGTAACAGATAGAAAAGTTCGAAGGTTTACCCACCTGCTATGGGTGGTGTAGGGTATAGCACGCGTTACTGAATGACGAGGATCCGGTTGGATTCCCGGCCATAGCTTAGTTCAGATTTTTCTGTGTTCGAATTTTCAGTGTCGTCTCGCTCCAAAAATCCTTACAATAGTCCTCCAGCACTTTGTACTTTAATATGCCAACTTGTTGTTTTTGAACAATTTAGTTTTCCCTCCTTTTTTTATTTTTTGTTTATTGTAAACTATTTAATTATTTTATGTATGTCTTTAGTTACACATAAGTCGGGTTCTATCTATGTATTGCCTTGTTTACGTAAAAGTTTATGGATTATTGTATACCTAGTATATTTTGTCTGTGTATCGTTTCGTGAGTCACAGACGGTTCTGGCTGAAAATCAGTGCTGCAGTCTAACACCTCAGCGTAATGCTGAGCCAGCGACCGTTTCACTTTTGCGAAGACACACAACGCTGATGATCTGGGTTTTTTTGTTTTACCTTGTTTATTTTGTATAAAATTGTGTATATTATCATATATTTATTTGTGTGTCTTGCAAAAAGGAATAAATGTCTTCTTTCTTTCTTTCTAGAAATTTTATCGAACAAACACACAAACGAAATTACAATCAAGATATAATATCTCAACTAGATTGTATTTACCATATTTTACCAACACCAAGTATCATGACTGACATTGCCAATATTCTTATATATGTTTGCGTACACCCCAATATATGTTACCAAGTAGCTTATTGTTGTTGATAGAGAGCGCTTCCAAATCGCATATACGTATATTGTGACAAGCAATTTCCTTGTTGAGACGCGACATTGTAAACTCATGTTATGTTTGGAACGTGATTGAAATCAAGCTTCAAGAAAGACGTTAACTACACACACACAAATCACGTCTTTATCCCTTACGGGGTAGACAGAGCCTAAGGTAACAAGACCGAAAGGCCACATTTAGCAAAGCGGGCGTATAGGTGGAAAATGGAATCAAAATAGTGATGGGTTAGCCGCGTCGCCTATAAAAGCCATGGTACTATGTCCATTCCCTAGATGGGATTTTACCATCTGCGTGGGAAGAGAAGCAATTGGTACACACAGCAAAGCAAATCGATAGACACCCTAGTTGCCATGTGTGTCATTCTATACACACACATCCACGCTTAACCGCTGCCTTAATTACACACACAATAAAATGGTTCAGTATCCACACGAGCATACTCATTAACATGGCCTAAGTAGCTAATCGTGTTTTCGACTACCTTCATATTGTATAATTATTAAAACAAGCTCGTATTTTGTTCAACAGAAGCATAATTTCGTCTTGGCTGATAGCAAGCGCGGTGGCTCAACCGTTCTAACATAGGACTACGAAACTTAAGACCTCGGTTCAAACCTTGCTACTTCGTATTATGCTTAATATTTTTTTTTATAATTTTTAACTTTCTCTAAATAAAATTATGTTCACAACAAGAAAAAGAGGAAGTAAAACAACAAAATAATAAAATACAATTATTTATTCAAATTGTTTATTTAGGTCATAACAACCATAAATTACCAAAATAAAACTGCATGCTTTTCCTTCTGACAGAAGAAGAACAACATATATTTTTAATACGAATTAAAGCGTAGGTATAGCTATGACTCTTTAGTGGCCAGTATGATTTTAGGTTAACTTAAAAAGATTTACGTCAAAAACATAAATTTTAAAATATGGGGTTGTGATCACTGCTAAGATCACTGCTTCACTGTTTAGAAAAAATGCCGAACCACACAGTTAATATTATATTCTGATTTATTCAGTTTAAATCTGATAAAGACAAACGAAACGTTTTATTTGCGGACAAGTAAGTCAGTAGTGAAATGAATCGACATGTTAAAGGACAACATTAACAATAACATCATTTGCACACTGGATTAAATAAATTTTCGCTAATAATGTGGTAGGGGCGATAATGGAATAGGGGCTAAAAAATAATACTTGCACCAATTTATTGTTAGTTAATATACCTACAAGGTCTCTTATAATTGTTACGGAATATTTCAGCAGATTTTTGGCTTAGTTTCATTTAATTAATAGATCTTAAGATTTTTGGAAAATAAATAGTCTTAAGATTTTTGAATCATACCTAGTTGTCAAATGTTTTTATACATTTGATCAACGTTCAAAGTGACCTGCGTCAAAGACCGCGACAAAAAAATAAATTTAAAATCTTTGTAGGGCTGAATACCCTGTCAAACTAACCGAATCAATCTCGCTGAAATGTTCCAGAAAAATTTTAAGAGACCTTTTGTAATTACGGGTTTACTTACGTAGGTTTACATATATTAATAACGAATTGGTGCTCCATCACTATATATGACCTGCTGTAGTCTATTTCTCATTCCGCTAACCATATTCCAGCAAAGGTCCGTCCCACGGATTGACTCCCAAGTTGAAGTTACCAAGCTATTTAAATTTGCTTTGGATTTTACATCCGATGGATCCCAGTTGAGAACCATTTGACCCCATAGATTTTCTATGGGGTTTAAGTCGGGGCTTTTAGCAGGCCAATCGATAACAGTCAAGGAATCTTGTTGGGTGCTCAGCCAGTCTCTGACTATGCGTCCGCGATGCACGGCGCAATTGTCATGCACGAAATATATGTGCGAATCGGGATATGCGGTCCGCACCGTAGGGAGCATCACGTCTTTTAGCACTTCCAAGTATCCTTGACTGTTATTACGACTCCCAACTTCCACTAACTCACCAGGACCCATGGATGACATCCAACCCCAATAGCCTAATGTAATACGACCACTCGTTCGGCACGGTAAAATGTTACTCTTATTGTAGCGTTCGCCATTTTTTCTCCACAATATCTTTCGTCCATCTTTATCAGACTTAAATGCTTTTTCGTCGCTAAAAATTACTACATTGTTATTCCAATCGAAGTCTAGATATTCACGAGCGAAACGCACTCTATTTCTCCTATGCTGTTCCCCTAACGCAATTTTTCTTGCTGGTCTGCGGCAATGCAATCCTGCAGCATGTAGGTGGTTTCGCACAGTTTGCATTGTAACGTTGTGTCGAGTTGCTGAAGACCGTGTGCTGAGAAATGGGTCACTAGCGTGTGCGGCAACTATGTCCAAATGGCGTGTAGAAGGGGCTTCTGGTTTTGGCCCAGGACGTATATTATTAACGTGCCCGAAGTCAGCGTAACGATGCACCCATAATTGCACAGTCTTTCGCTGCAAAATAAAAGAAATTATTTAAAAACATTATACCTACCCATAAAATAATAAATCATTGTTTTTTAAAACATAAATAAATTTTGAGTAAATTAAGAAATAATTATTATATTAATACTTAGTCTACTTACCGATATCAATAAACGCCTTGCGATTTCCTTTATTGAAATATTTTGTTCGTGAAGAACAACAATTTCTGCTCTTTTCAGCATAGATAAATGACTATCCATGTTTGTAAATCACAGAGTAGATATTCGAAAGGCAAACTAAACAATTCGGAGGTGTAACACACGAAGGGTTTAAGTATAGCGTAACGAATGGCGGCTAGCATTGGGTTGTTCACAAAGTCATATTATTAATAATTTGAGGGTAGAATATACTTTATATTGTTTAAGGCAATAAGGAACAAAATGCCCATCAGCTAGCAACTTTCAAACTCAAACTAGTAAGAAGAATCATATTAATAAATATATTAACAGAAAACGCAATGCGTTTGTCGTTTTTAACATATTTCAATACGAGTAAAATTAAACATAATAGCAATATTACAAACAGTAATAAGCTAAACAGTTATATTTCCGAGGATAAAATGTAATTCTAATTTCAACCTTATTTCAAAGCCTATTAAACACAATTTACATATTTCAATACAGTAGTCAATGATTTGACATAATTCATAAATTCACCGACTGTCTTAAGTTCTTCGTGGCCTAGCGGTCAATGGCAGGTGGAAGGCTTGACTTGTGCTCTAAAGTGAACCGAGTTCGTGTCCGGTGAAAACGGGAAAAAAATAGAAAAAATATCGTTTTGATGTTCTTTCTTAGGATGGCGATGCTAGCTGTGATAAAAATTGTTTGGAATAGAATCTCAGACTTGTTGAGAAATAAAAATATAACACGTCGGATGAATGAGATGGCAACTACTACTACGCTAGTAATAATAGTTCAATGCGTTGGATTGTATAAATTTGAAGATTTAGGGTCGAAGGAAGATTCGATTCTTCTCTCGCTTACACTAGCGATGACGATATCCAATGTATAAGATAATAGGAAAAATGTTTTTAGGACACTTTTTTGTCATTTTCTGTATTGATATTTTATTATTGTTGTTCATTCAATAAATCATTTACAGCGACATTCCTCATTGATGTTATTGCTTAAAACAATCCGGGCAAAACTTAGCGGGTATTTAAATAATGGAACTAACTCACACATTCACAGGTGCATTCTACGCAATGTTCGTGTCGGTACTCAACGCATAGACGACGTTTGTGTGCTATGCTAACCGTATTATTTGGCTGTGTGTACATTCTATGCTTTTTCTTTACTCCCAGACCAGCGTGCACCGTGCAGCGTGCAACGATCCCTTATAGGGATCAGTTCGCCTTTGTGCATATATTTAAGGTCTTTTTTTTATTTGTCTCTGTTTCTTTATATTTAAATAAATAAATAATAATAAATATCTTGGGACAAATTACACAAATTGACCCAGCCCCAAACTAAGCAAAGCTTGTACTGTACTATGGGTACCAGGCAACGGATAAACATACTTATATACTGTAGATAAATACATACTTAAATACATACAACCATCCATGACTCGGGCACAAACACTCGTTTTCATCATAAAACTGTCTGCCCCTACCGGGATTCGAACCCAGGACCTCTAGCTTCATAGTCAGGCTATCCGGTCGTCAAATTTATACAATAAATAAAGCATTTACTTACTTATATTAGGTGTAAAACTAGGCCAGATTGTACATGTTAGAAGGTCAAAGCACCCAAGTAATAACGTAATCTCATAAAAAACCTAAATCTCCAATTTATTTCCAAACACTTCTAAAGCAGGATTTACAGAGGTAGAAAACCTGTAACGACTACTTTTTATATTAAGCGGAAAAAAATGTGGTACCCAAGGAAAATACTATTATTTCACGATCGACGTGCCACTTCGCAAAATGGGATTTGAAGACTCGGCCTACTCATTTTTGGGTTAGAGCTTGATTACCGTTTGATGTCTCTTTCATTAGAACGGGAAAGTAAGGAAGCTCTGCAAACTATATTTTATTATTATGAAAGTGCCTAGTCAATATAATGCTGTGTGTATGTAAACTAGTTTCACGCAAAATTAGAAACAATAATACAATATTGAATAGAAAGTAGAACAAAAGTGCAAAAGGGACAAAAGCTGTGAAAAAAATTAAAATGAAAAATGAAAAATGATTTATTTTCATAACATTATCACATAACAATTTTAGTGACTGGAACACCCTTTTAGGCTTAAGAATAATACATACATAGGTACATTTAGTTAAAGTTGTTAAAATGTAATCTAATGTTCAAGTTTTAACATATTTTTGTAAGAATCTGTTTGAAATAACATTATTGAAATCTCTGTTATCTTGAAACGAATAAAATTATTATTATTATCTGTATATTTCTTTTTATCTTAAGTTAGGTTCTTACAATATTCATATAAAAAGTAATAAAACAATATTATTATTAAAAAAAGCCTGTGATAGAGGTACCGCTCCTCCCTTCTATAAAATTAGGTTAATAGTATTAAGAAAAAAAGAAGCTGTATTCTGTTATGTTTTTTTGTTTATCTTTTATTTTAACTAAAGCGGGAGTGAGGCCGCGTTATATCGATTAATTATAAAAAGAAAATTGCCCTGAAAATATAATACTAGCAAGGTTGCGGACCTCTGGAAAACTTGCGTGAAAGTACTTAACACTAAAAATTTCCGGCCATTATTAAAAAACTTCTATTTCTTAGAAACAACAAGTTATTATGAAACTTGTTTTATTCTGTTTCGCCCCATCTGCTGAGACTTCGCAATTTTCAATCTAGTAAGGCTCAAAATTAATGTGACCAACGAGCCAGGGGCGCCGCACCTGTGGTCGGGATAGATTAAAAACGAATCCAAATCTCGAGTTTCTGGGAAAGGTTTATTTTGCTGTGATTAAGCCGGCGATTGGAGCGGCTGACAGTTCGGCTTTTACATCATTGATAGATTTGAAATTATTTATTGAAAATATTGAACACTTTATTATTACTGTCTTTGAAGAAAGGTCACAAATACAGTTAGACACCTACCTAGCTAGTAGTTTGGAGAACCTAACTATGAACCTAATCTGAGTCTGCTATGGGTGGTGTAGGGGTATAGCACGCGTCACGGAATGACGAGGACCCGGGTTCGATTCCCGGCCATAGCTTTACTTTTCGGATTTTTCTATGTGTTCTAATTTTCACAGACATTTAGACATTCCCGAGTTATTATGTATGAAAAATACGAATGTTTGCTGTCACATTCATACACGGCGATTGCGAGCGAGTTAGGTTAAACCTACAGCATGAAATGGTGATCTATATCTCCCGTTAATAATATGCCTAGTGCTCATAGTAATAAGTCAAATAATCGATTGTAAGATATTTCAATTTACCAACATTCCCTGTAATTCTATACGAGCCCTCCAGGCCCTTTCCGAAGCACTAAAAGAAAGCCTATTCATTAATCTTAACAAGTTTCTTTATTTAAAGATTGCCTCGTAATCCTGTGTAATTGGTTCCCTAAAGGGGGCTGTTCACGCCACTGATTGAGTTATAGATATGAATAAATAACGGAATATAATTCATGGGAAGATTTTGCTTGCTAAACAAATTTAATGGGATGAAACGTACCTACTTACAAATCGGATACAGCGTGGATTTGGAGTATGGGCGAATCTTTAAACGTTAAGTATATTATTAAAAAATAAGACAAAAAAAAAATCTACCATGCTGGTCTGGGAAAAAAACAGAATTTACCAGTTGCTTCTCTTCCCGCGTAGATGGTAAAAGCCCATCGACTATTTTGATTCCCTTTTCCAGCTATACGCCCACAATCATGCTAAACGTCGCATTCAGGTCTTGTTTTCTTTTGCTCTGTCTACCCAGTAATGTCTGTATTTATCTACATTATATTATTATAGGTATGTTTATCCGTTGCTTAGTTCGGGACTGGGTCAATTGGTGTAATTTGTCCCATGATATTTATTTATTCATTAACCAACTCAATTGAAGACCGGAGATTAAAATTCAACCAATTAGAGCTGTAACATAATATCTCCTCCGCTCGCATTTCAAAGCACAGTCATCTCCACTTTGAAATGGCGCCAAATGCGCTTTTAAAAATCGGATCCTAGCGCCATGTAAGAAAAAGATGTCAGTTACGCAAAATTTTCATACAAATAACCATACACGGGGTCAGAGGCGCGTCATGCATTGTAATGTCTCCCTAATGGTGTGAAACGTCGGCGTAGCTGCGTAATAGAAGGAGGGTGACGACGCACGAAACTCTTATTAGATACCTTAACACGTTCCCATACGAATGTGTAGTATAGGTACACATTCAGATCTCCAGCCTGTATACGTCCCACTCAGAACGAGAGGGCTTGGGCTATAGTTCCCGCACGGGCCACGCAACGACCATCTGTTCTGTGCTATATGGTCTGCCCATTGCTACTTCAACGAGCTAATTGGCTTAAAATAGTCAGTTTACAGTATTCGTGTTGCTCTTTCATGACAAGAGATGGCGTCTTAACCCAAGTTAACTGGTTAATTTCGTTAAAACCTGAATAAGTGCTGTGATGGTACGGCTGTGATCGTCTACATAATTAAGTTATTGAGTGTATCGAATGTATTTAAAGTTACTCAGGTCGACTCGTAGAGTCGGAACACATTTTCGTATCAAGGAGGCAGCTTTGTTATTGAGTTTTCGAGGTTTTACACGGCACATTGCGATTGAGTGGTCTAATACCCATACTGTCAACCATTCAACCCGCTTACCCATAACTTTGGCACGTCGAACAAACAAGGATTAGTGTTATCGTGACTGATCTTATTCTTATAAGATCTTGAGAACATCATCTAGAAGCTATTATTTAGTACGGGCCAAAAGGTAAGTGCTCGGATAGCGTAATGGACAGTAAAATATTAGCACGGGTACGCCCGAACGATTCTGGCCAACCTCACTCTGACACAGGGACTCCCTACACCGGTAACCGGTTCTGGCATCTCAGATTATTGGGGGACAGATGACCTCCTTTCGCTACGAAGCGTTTAATGTTTCCACCATCCAAGGACGGGTACTTTTTAGTGTGGCCAGACGGGCCCCCCCTTTGTTACCATGGATTTATGATTATTCAATAATATTATGAGTTATGGTTTGGCCAAACCAGGTCGGAGGTCAATCTGTAAGACATGGCGTGTATTGGGTGCCCAGGGTTGCTACCAGTCGCCACCAAATCATGTGCTCGTTTATATGGCAATACTTCCTCTAACCGGTCTGAACGCTGAAACCTCCTGTAACTTTGATGCTTCCAACTCCGCGAGCTTAACCTCCCAAGGTTAAGGAAAGACTCATAGGGTCACTGTCTTTAGAGTTAGTACAAATGTGGTCTATACCTATTTAGGTATTGACATTAGGCCTCCGCCTCTGTTTCACTTTGGTCTTATTAAATCACCCAACTCTACAAAACTCTCATGTAATTGCAATAATGTAACTTTAGTTGAGATCCAATTAGATTTATAAATAAGTCAATTAGTGGTTCAATCACTTCAACACAATCTCTAAGGTACTCAATTCAATTAATGCTTGGAGGAAGCTAAATTTAATAATGACAACTAGGATTAATATATCGACCATAATCTCTCACAGTTAAAACACAACCGGTTACTTAGACTGCCACAATTAAATGTAGCTCAAAAGAATCAATATTCAATTGGACGAGGCCATTTAAATGGATGAATGATTAGGAAATCATGTTTGAGTGTATTGTGGAAATCTTCAGTATTGGAGAGACATTTGGTATAAAGGCAACACCTCTACATTTAAATTAAAAGTCCAATGTATGTACCCAAATCACTAGAATAATCAGGTAGGGAGAATCTCCATTACTAAATATCTCCGAAGGTCTGGGAATATATATATATTATGAAGAAAACATAAAAGTTTTAATATCAAAATAATTTATTTTACTCAAAATAAAATTATTTGAACACACTTGAGCATCAAAAGAAACTGTTTGATTATTTAGATTGCCATTGATAGTATGCTATCTAATGACAACCGGACTTTCCATTCCTAACTGCCAATTCTAATAAAGGGAAAATGTTAAGTCCAAACGAAAAACCCTTTTGGCAATCTATGTACTATACACACATGCACATATTTTAAGACATTAATATCACAAGTTAATCATTAATTAATTACACATTAGGTCACACGTTAAATACTTAAAACACATGGATAATCTGCTCCCGTTCGAAGGGGCTAGTCCCTGTTGGTATATAAGCTCTTTACCTTAATTGGGTAAGACATTACTGTAATTATTGCATATGAGCCTTGTCATTCTTATTGGATTTATATAAAAATCACATCAGTATCAACTCTACACGGCAAATGCCCACTATGATCAGTATCATATTTAATTCTACAAAACATTTAATAGTTCTGAAAGCCGTTATCATTAAAGGGATGAGGATGAAAAGATGATTCTATTTTATTACAAAATTAAGAAGATTGTTGAAGTGAAGGCTTGTTGCTTGCCTGTATACACTATTACAAAGGCGGTACTTTACCGGGTCTCCTAGGTCCTGCTGCTCACCGTCACTCAAAACTTGACTTTACTGTTAATTTAGTTTTACTGAATTTAATTACAAATTTATAGAATAGAAGATATTGGTGTACAAAGTATTTGTATCTCTAGATTAAGCGTCTTCCCGTTAGGCGGTCGTGAACTTCACTGTCCTGTGTTCCTCGCTGCGCCCACGCAACGCAAGGCATCCCTGCCCCACTTCCAGCGGATCATCGTTATTGGTCACTGTAATTGATAGAAAGGTTCCCGCCAGTAAATCTGTATGGATATTGGTTATTGAAAAAGGAGCGTCACTGCGATTGGTCCATTCGAAATTTAGATCGTCCTCCTCAACACACCGTCCCTTTCTCACGCTCACGCGGACTAGGTCGCATCTGGAAGTAATCACTTATTTCAATTCTAAGAAAGCTTGCAAAAGAAATATTGGAGTTGTATTTGTCTTCGAATGTTCAATGACCATAAGACAGGTTCCTTTATCTCAGTTTATATTTATGGCTCACTTTACGCCCTTAGAGATGTTTATGAGTTTCGTCTGTGATAGTTTTAAGTTTCTTTTAAATTTCTTAAGGATTTCTGGGTAAATATTTTAACTGCAACCAGATGACAGCCCTTAGCTTGTGAAAATAAAATAATTGTAATACTCAATTACGAGAAATTTTGCTATGAACAGTGCTGGCCATCTCACACTCCCCCAAATAGATTTTGGAACATCTAGTACTAGCTTGCTTCCAAAATATATTTCCCTTCCTCATTTAACCAAGCTTAGCATTTACCTCAAACTCTTTTACACCACGATTCCCACGTTAAAGTTACATTTCCCACGCACGCTGCCGAATCTTTCACGCCTATCTATTGTGCATCCCGAGTGGTAATAAAGTCCTATTCTACTCCGCTCTTTTGTTCCCGACCTTGCTAACATTCACTACCTTCAGCTGGGCTCCTTACCTATATGACATGTTCGTATTTGTCGGTCAGTCCTAAGTCATCCGTAAACAGTTTACAGCCATTGTCTAGTACAGGTAACAACAGCGTCCTCTGTTCATCACTCAATCCGGACTCATTTAAAACGGTACTTCCTATCGTCACTATGGTCTGTTACTTCGTTAGACTCGCAAATCTCTATCGCTCGCGCATTTTGTTTTAATATTGAATTGATAATGGCCGCGTTTGACTCTCCCCCAAACCGCTCGACTTCACAATCCGAATGTAACCTAATATTAGATTTGACCCCTAGATGTTCGATCGTCAATGTTCGTTCTCTACCGCAATTTATGACTCCCTTCACTCGTTCTAACCAGTCGTACCCTAGTATCAACGACCTAGGTAATCGTCGCATGACTAGTACAGGCGCCTCTACAAAAGTACTCCCCAATCTGAACTCTATTAGCACCAACCGATTCGCACTCTCGCTTGGCGATCCGAACGCTCCCTGTACCTGTATAGCTGGAATTGCGACCTCTGATAACTCGACATTTTCCCTCCGAATAACATCATACAACTCCTTTGTTATCCCGCTGATCTGACTTCCGGTATCGATGAGTGCATTCATACTTTTCCCGTACAACACACACATACTTCAGGTAACCTAGGTAACAAATAATCCTCGCCTATATCGACCACCTCATCAAGTTCGTGAAATATAGTGTACACCTCTCTGCCACTCCTATTGCAAAACTCACACGCAAAACCTCTCTCGTCACACTCGACTATGTTACTGAACTGATTTTCTAATAAGATTCCTACACTACTTGCTACCGACTGATAATCGAAGTTGGATTCGCTCGTACTCCCCTCTCTAATGTCCGCTTCAATCCTCCTCCGCTTACTCCTAATCTGTGTCCTGACCTCCAGCCACTCCTAGTCAAGATTCTATAAACTACTCTTTCCACTCTGCTTCTCGAAGCTTCCTCGTTCCCTGTACTACACAACAATAAACTATCGAACTTCGACTGTGTAGGGAACGCTAGTTTTTAGACTCGCCCTCCCCCACTGCCTGCGACAAAGTTGAAGTTTTGTCCTCCCTTACAAAAGCGACAGCTGGCCGGTTGCTAACTCCCTCTCGTTCATTTTCCCACGGCGCGGCCCTGTTGAAATTCGCTCTATAACCCGTACGACCCTGACAATAGCCTCGACCTCTAGCTGAACCTCTCCTGTTCTGCCACCTGCCCGCTGAGATCATAGCGGCGATTGGGCGTGCTATCTGCGGCCTGTTGAAGCGCTCCTTCCGAAACCCGCTGCCAATAACACCTGTAACGACTCCGCCCTGTCTTACAACGATGTTTTGCTCGATGCTCCTGAGAAAGTTTGCTCCGCTCATTATAGTGGGCTCCTCAGTCCTAGTGAACCATAATCTTTGCACATCTAATGAATAGTGTCGCATTATTGAATTTACCAGATCCCTCTCATTAAAAGAAATCGTCAACGACTGCATCGACTCGACCTGCTCTGCGAAATGCTCAGACATAGACACTCCCGAGTCACCTGAATACACTGCGTTAATAAGTCTATACCTGACAGATTCCTGAATTTGCTCGGTCCAATAATTACGCCTGAAATCCGTTTCAAAGTCGGCAAATGTAGTCCATCCTTTCGAATACAGTTCCATAACCTTACGCGCATGTCCCGTAATACATCCTAAGGCTATATCTACCTCGCGATCCTGTCCATTTACCGCCCTAATATACTTTTTTAGACGCTTTAAAAATGCAATCGGGTTATTTAACGGTTTCCCATCAAAACTCGGTTTGCTAACCGAAGGTTGCACTACGTACAAATTCCGTGTCTCCGAAGACATCGTGTTAGTGCTAGTAGATTCGCGACCTACTGAATCCGGCCTCACGTTCTCAATGCCGCTCCTATTCTCACTTTGCGAAGGACCTGTCTCACCTACGTTTCGTCCGTTGTTATTGTTACCGTTCGAACTCAATTGTTGTAATTTTTTATCAAATTCGTTCATTTTTTGCAAAATCAACTCTAAAGTCGCGTTCCCTACGGTTCCCGTCTCTCCCGCGTTATTACCATTTACGACCGACCCAGTCTGTCTTGTGGTACGCTTTCCTCTACCTGTCAACATCCTTTAAGATTACCCGGTACGTCACGCTACAACAGCCTATTTAAACTTAGTTCAATGTTAGGGTTTTATGATACTAAAGCAATGTTCCGTTTGTTTGTTATTCAACACAAATAAAACACGAATCTATTGACCAATCGCTTTGAGACTCTGTAGGGATATTTTATGGGGTTCAGAATGAGCACAGTAAAATAGACAAAAAAATGGTTCAAGTTGCACAATAAAGTAAACAAAATGGTTTAAAATCAAACAGTAAAATAAGCAAGGAGTAAAAGTTGAGTACACGCTCCAGTGCAGCTATCTCCTAGAATCCCTGTAAATTTCACATTTATAAACAAGATGTTCTCCGCTCCCCCTAAATCTAGGATAAATGTATTAAACAATCTACACATAAAGATACATGAAGCACGCACAGTGTGTTCTCTCTTCTTTTCGTATTATTCCTGAAAATATCCTTATACACTCGACCATGGTTCCTACGTTGTGTTTTTTTTTTTAGTTACATTATAAATCCAATCGTATCGTTATTTCGAGTACGTATTTGGATCCTGGGCACTCGGCATCAAATTCTGTGGTGGTACGGCTGTGATCGTCTACATAATTAAGTTATTGAGTGTATCGAATGTATTTAAAGTTACTCAGGTCGACTCGTAGAGTCGGAACACATTTTCGTATCAAGGAGGCAGCTTTGTTATTGAGTTTTCGAGGTTTTACACGGCACATTGCGATTGAGTGGTCTAATACCCATACTGTCAACCATTCAACCCGCTTACCCATAACTTTGGCACGTCGAACAAACAAGGATTAGTGTTATCGTGACTGATCTTATTCTTATAAGATCTTGAGAACATCATCTAGAAGCTATTATTTAGTACGGGCCAAAAGGTAAGTGCTCGGATAGCGTAATGGACAGTAAAATATTAGCACGGGTACGCCCGAACGATTCTGGCCAACCTCACTCTGACACAGGGACTCCCTACACCGGTAACCGGTTCTGGCATCTCAGATTATTGGGGGACAGATGACCTCCTTTCGCTACGAAGCGTTTAATGTTTCCACCATCCAAGGACGGGTACTTTTTAGTGTGGCCAGACGGGCCCCCCCTTTGTTACCATGGATTTATGATTATTCAATAATATTATGAGTTATGGTTTGGCCAAACCAGGTCGGAGGTCAATCTGTAAGACATGGCGTGTATTGGGTGCCCAGGGTTGCTACCAGTCGCCACCAAATCATGTGCTCGTTTATATGGCAATACTTCCTCTAACCGGTCTGAACGCTGAAACCTCCTGTAACTTTGATGCTTCCAACTCCGCGAGCTTAACCTCCCAAGGTTAAGGAAAGACTCATAGGGTCACTGTCTTTAGAGTTAGTACAAATGTGGTCTATACCTATTTAGGTATTGACATTAGGCCTCCGCCTCTGTTTCACTTTGGTCTTATTAAATCACCCAACTCTACAAAACTCTCATGTAATTGCAATAATGTAACTTTAGTTGAGATCCAATTAGATTTATAAATAAGTCAATTAGTGGTTCAATCACTTCAACACAATCTCTAAGGTACTCAATTCAATTAATGCTTGGAGGAAGCTAAATTTAATAATGACAACTAGGATTAATATATCGACCATAATCTCTCACAGTTAAAACACAACCGGTTACTTAGACTGCCACAATTAAATGTAGCTCAAAAGAATCAATATTCAATTGGACGAGGCCATTTAAATGGATGAATGATTAGGAAATCATGTTTGAGTGTATTGTGGAAATCTTCAGTATTGGAGAGACATTTGGTATAAAGGCAACACCTCTACATTTAAATTAAAAGTCCAATGTATGTACCCAAATCACTAGAATAATCAGGTAGGGAGAATCTCCATTACTAAATATCTCCGAAGGTCTGGGAATATATATATATTATGAAGAAAACATAAAAGTTTTAATATCAAAATAATTTATTTTACTCAAAATAAAATTATTTGAACACACTTGAGCATCAAAAGAAACTGTTTGATTATTTAGATTGCCATTGATAGTATGCTATCTAATGACAACCGGACTTTCCATTCCTAACTGCCAATTCTAATAAAGGGAAAATGTTAAGTCCAAACGAAAAACCCTTTTGGCAATCTATGTACTATACACACATGCACATATTTTAAGACATTAATATCACAAGTTAATCATTAATTAATTACACATTAGGTCACACGTTAAATACTTAAAACACATGGATAATCTGCTCCCGTTCGAAGGGGCTAGTCCCTGTTGGTATATAAGCTCTTTACCTTAATTGGGTAAGACATTACTGTAATTATTGCATATGAGCCTTGTCATTCTTATTGGATTTATATAAAAATCACATCAGTATCAACTCTACACGGCAAATGCCCACTATGATCAGTATCATATTTAATTCTACAAAACATTTAATAGTTCTGAAAGCCGTTATCATTAAAGGGATGAGGATGAAAAGATGATTCTATTTTATTACAAAATTAAGAAGATTGTTGAAGTGAAGGCTTGTTGCTTGCCTGTATACACTATTACAAAGGCGGTACTTTACCGGGTCTCCTAGGTCCTGCTGCTCACCGTCACTCAAAACTTGACTTTACTGTTAATTTAGTTTTACTGAATTTAATTACAAATTTATAGAATAGAAGATATTGGTGTACAAAGTATTTGTATCTCTAGATTAAGCGTCTTCCCGTTAGGCGGTCGTGAACTTCACTGTCCTGTGTTCCTCGCTGCGCCCACGCAACGCAAGGCATCCCTGCCCCACTTCCAGCGGATCATCGTTATTGGTCACTGTAATTGATAGAAAGGTTCCCGCCAGTAAATCTGTATGGATATTGGTTATTGAAAAAGGAGCGTCACTGCGATTGGTCCATTCGAAATTTAGATCGTCCTCCTCAACACACCGTCCCTTTCTCACGCTCACGCGGACTAGGTCGCATCTGGAAGTAATCACTTATTTCAATTCTAAGAAAGCTTGCAAAAGAAATATTGGAGTTGTATTTGTCTTCGAATGTTCAATGACCATAAGACAGGTTCCTTTATCTCAGTTTATATTTATGGCTCACTTTACGCCCTTAGAGATGTTTATGAGTTTCGTCTGTGATAGTTTTAAGTTTCTTTTAAATTTCTTAAGGATTTCTGGGTAAATATTTTAACTGCAACCAGATGACAGCCCTTAGCTTGTGAAAATAAAATAATTGTAATACTCAATTACGAGAAATTTTGCTATGAACAGTGCTGGCCATCTCAGTGCGACAACCGGTTTCTTTAATAACCGGATATAAAACCGGTAGCTAAACATTGACGCTAAACCGGTTAATTTTTTTATGTTTTTCACTTTGAAAGGATCTTGGTACGTAAAGATAGATAATAATATGCGAGATCTCTCAGAATGATTCTAAAACATTTCAGCAGGTCAAGTCAACTTTGAGACCGTATACTTTGAACATCGATCATTTTTTTATGCGACAAAGAAGGAAAACGGGCAAGTGGTCACCTGATGGTAAACGAGACCCACCACCCAGGGACACCCGCAATACTAGAGGATTGAAAATGCCTTGCCAGCCTAGAGGGCTAGACAGAAAAAAAAACTTTATTTCACCACAGAAGTTACAAAGTGCATAAGGACACATTGTTACATAGAGATAAGTAGATGACATTTTATGCGGTAAGTGAAACAGCGGCCTTCGCACTAGACTCTGGGTCTGTACCGCGAGTGCCAAATGAAGAGAAGTTATGAAATATCTTTTGTTTATGAGAGCTGCATAATCATTAAAGTTACAAACGTAATGACCAGAAACTCAATTTTTTCAACAATTTCAGTTTACATCTTCCAGCTATAAAAAAAATCCTTTTACCCTAAACGTATTGTAGCGAGATAAAATACTTTTATTCCAAAATAATGAGAAAGGGCAGGCCCGAAGCCATTTGACTTAATTCAAATAGCTTGCCCTTCCCATGGTGCCTTTATAAGAAATCTACGTCATCTCCATGGACTTTATGTTAATTCCGTGGATTCCTTAGAAATCATGGAAAAAGTTTTCTGTCGTGTTCGAAAACAATATTCGCTGATTGCGTTCAATTGTCTTTTAAATATTTTTGAACTCCTAAAGTAAATGTAATTAGAGATCCATTCTTATCATTAGCTCTTTCTTTAACACTATTAATAACAGTAAATTACCTAATATCGTTATTGATATCAGGTATTAATTTTCTTCCATGCTGGTCTGGGAGTAAAGACAAATTTAGTTGCTTCTCTTCCCGCGCACATGACAAAAGTCCATCTAGGGAATCGGCGAAAATCATAGGAATCATGTTATAGGCGATGCCGCTACCAATCTATCGCTATTTTGATCCTCTTTTCACTTATACGCCCACAATCAAGCTAAATGTGGCATTTATCTTGAAGACGTGATTTATGTATGGATGTAAAAAAAATAGTCGGCATAAAAGGCATGGTTATTTTTGAACTGCATGTGACACGTAATCAATCGGCAAGGTCTTAACAGAAAACAAACCAGCCAATTGACACGAGAATGCTAGTGGCATCCCATATATTCCACCTGCTGAGTGAACCGCAAGCGGAATGCAATTTCGACTGGGATTCATTTTAAAAATTCACAAGCCAATATTGCACACCGTAAATCGGAATGCTCGTGTTTGGCTCTGGTTTGGAGTCACAGACTTTGGACTCATGTGTTACATACACGTCTTCCTCACAGGGGTGGGCGGAGACCACTAAACTTTGTTCCCACTTTCTACGATCCTGACCTCTTCCGCTTTATTCATCAATCTCTTCATACTGCTCGTCGGTTTCGGGCACCCTTAACCTGACCTTTTATCAAAAGGTAGCCAATTCAGATCATACTTGTAACATAAATACCGATCATTGCAAGTTTTTGTAATCGAATTCTGTTTGTCTGAAAATCATTCATAAGTGAAGGTGGGTTATTCTAAATAGTTTCCTGAATACGTGTTTATTCCTTAAGGCTATGGTGACAAGACCTAATAAAAGCCGTGCTTAGCATGATTGCGGGTATATAGGTGGAAATAATTAGAAATAGTGATAGGTTGCCTGCAACATGATTGTGGCCGATTACCTCGATGGGTTTTTACCATCCGCGCAGGGTGTAGCAGCTGGTATGTTTTTTGTTTTTTTTGCTTTCAGACCATCATGGAGAGAGAAAGATTCATAGAATGACGATATTATAAGGTACTAATGTAAATTTTCATTAATTTAGGGCGTAAATAAATAAGTACGATTAATATAAGTAATGTAAGGGCAAAGTGCCTTAACAAGTAAAAGAAAAAAGCAATGGCAATGATAGTGTCTGTGCGCCTAAACACGGTTTAGGCTCTGGATTAGTCTTGATGATGTGGATGGCAGGCAGAAATGATTAACAACCGCAACTGATTATACTTGCGTATAATGGCTCTAAAAATCTTAATTTCTTATTTTATTACAATTTGGAAGTCGGAAGAAGAAATTTATTACGTTCTAATAATATAAAAGTAGTAAAGTAGTTTTTCTATAGAGGTTAAGCGAGCGAGAAAAACGTGTGTCTGACTGTCATTAGCCGGTACCTAGATAGCCAAAAGCTGCGCGCTTTTCGGTGGGGTTGAAGCGAGGCTTCTTATTGGCTGCTGATCGCGTATGTCGTGATATGCGTGGTCTCTGATTGGCTACCGGCGACGTGATATAAACTCGAGTCGGTGGTGCTCATCAGGTAGCGGTCGTGTTTGTTGCCGCAATCTGATGCTAGGCGTTAACAGATAGTAATCAACCATACCCATAACATAGAGTACGCTACCAGTTACTATCCGAAAAGTGTAGACTCGTTTTTTGAAGATTTCTAAGTTCTAGGGTACATTTTGTCCAGTATGTCAAAAGTTTTAATGCAAATCTATTTTACGCAACGGAACCCTCAATACGTGAACTTCTCACGCTTAACAGCGCTCATTTTGCAGCCAAAACATGCCAGTTGCCTTCTATGGCTGACGAATAGCAGCTAATTCTCAACTGTATGACCTAGGAATTGAGGTAGAAAACATTTCAACAAGACCAGTAATGGCAGAGCAATCTGCTATTACGGTTCATGATGTCCGTACCAAGTACGGAGGTGATTTCAATTCGCTTTTTTTGTTTTGCCGCTTTACTCTTTCTAAAGGTTAAGAGTTAAGGTTGGGAGTTGCTTGTTTTGAGTGTAAGTGAAGTAGGAATAATGGAAGCCATATAAAAAGATGGATGGTCTTATTCAAGATATGACGGGGACAGTTCAGCTTAATGCTTCGATCAACAATACAACTAGATTCACGGTGATAGCTCTGAAAACGGCTCCGAGAAATAAGACCACAAAATAAATTTGTGGCCTTATTTCTGACAGTATGCGCCAACCTCGGCCAATGTGAGGACGTGTCAAAATGCCACAATGTGCGTTCAAAAATTGCAAAAACAGCCACCGAAACACTAAGGTTTCGGAAGGAATATTTTTCTTTAAGTAAGTACAAGTCAGTATTTCATAAAGTACGTAAAAATTTGCAGCTTACATTTTAAAATCAATAATTTATTGTTTGGCCAATGTTGGCCCACCATCTTGACAATAATCGGTGGTTTTAGAACAAGAAATTCATGGAGTAGTTCTCGTTTTAAAATAAAATATATATTGTGTCTTTTTGTAGATTCTGATTTCCTAGTGATCCTTTTTGCTGTGCGGAATGGATAACTATTGTCGCGAGAGAAAGAGAAGAAGAACTTTACAGGACTTACAGAACTTACAAAAATCTGCTATACGTTCGATTCATTTTGCCAAATTCGACATAACTGGAAATAGCCAAATATATTGTAAAAAAGAATCCTCTCAGGCAAAAAACTGCTCTAAAAGACAGCTATATAACAAACTAAATTTATTTAAGGGTAATTAATAAACGGATAATTTCACAGCCATCATTTAAGTATTAAGTAACTATTTTGATTCCACTTTCCACCTATACGCCCACAATCTTGCTAAATGTGGCCTGTAGGTACCTGTTACCTTAGGCTCTGTCTACCCCGTAAGGGATAAAGACGTGATTTGTGTGTGTGTGTGTATCATTTAAGTTCTTCGCCGATCTGTGCAGGTTTCCTCACGATGTTTTCCTTCACCATTAGCTTATAGTAAATTTAAAATTAAATTTTGCACATAAATTCCGAAAAACTCAGGAGGTGCGAGGCCTGGTTTGAAACCACGACTTTCTGCTTGAGAGGCGGTAGGTCGAACAACTAGGCTATTACGGCTGTTGCCTGGCTGGGCCTGCGTGGGAACTATGGCCCAATCCCTCTCGTTGTTAAAGGAAGCCTGTGTCCAGCAGTGGAACGTAGATAGGCTTAATTATTAAAATTCATGTTATTATTTGTATTTGTAAATATCTGTCAAATAAAAAAAAATCGAGTTATATACTTAATGCGATTGCGACTCCATTATTACCCTGTTCCTCAAATAGAATGACATCTTTTTGAAACGAAGGTAGTTCTTTTGTTTATCGAACGCTTTCGCACGTCTTGTGACGAAACGTCGTAAGTATTATATACAATTATAATTATTTGGATCTTTGTTGCTTAGACTTAAGGTTTATTTTACGTTAATAAAGAAGGTAAAAAAGATATAGCTATAAGCATACGCAACACGACCACTTTTTCGCTTTGATTTTGTATGGGACCGTGAATCTAGTTGTATTGTTAATCTAAGGCTTAATGGGATGAATGTGGAGCTTGAATTGGGACTTTAGGGCATGGGCGTGGTGGCCGGATTGGTTGGACATCGCCTTTTGTGCAGGGTGTTGTGGGTTCGAATCCAGTTTTGCCCTTAAGCACTGAATCACAGTCGAATTTTTCATAAAAGCTACGCTTGGAGGAATATTTTTGTATTGTATATTTGAGTATATTCATCGGCTAGTACCCGCAATACAAACTTTGCTTAAATTTGGACTAGATCAACCGGTGTAAATATTTTTACTTATATTATTTACTAGCTTCTGCCCGCGACTTCGTCTGCGTAGAATTATACATAAAAACCTTCCTCTTGAATCATTCTATCTATTAAAAAAACACATCAAAATCCGTTGTGTAGTTTTGAAGATATAAGCATACATAGGGATATAGGGACATAGGGACAGAGAAAGCGACTTGATTTTATACTATGTAGTGATTTATCAAATCAAGGGAACGGAACGGAAACCGGTCTTTTAATTAACCGGTTTGGGGTCAATGACTGAAACCGAAACGGATTGTGGTTTACTGTCTGGTTACCGGTTTTTTAACCGATTATTAAAGAAACCGGTTTTCGTTCCAACTCGAGGTTTTTTTGTCCGAAATTAACCGGTTCACTTAAGTTAAAACGCAACTCATGTCATCTCTCTTCAAAAGTTATCCTGTAGCCAGTGCATGCAGGAAAGATATAGAAAGAGCATCGTGGCGTGACGCAGCGCATGCGCCGTGGTAGAGGCGGCGTTGTTTTGAGTAAAACCTGTTTCGTTTCGGTGAGGGAGAGCTCCTTTCGTTCTTTATATTAAAAGATAGCCGGAATTCGTCTGTTAACCGGTTAATTCAGTGAACGTAATTGTACCAGTTTTCTGAACGACATTAACTGGTATTTCAAAACCGGTACCGACCCCTGGTCAAATCAGGTATTATCTGGGGACGTCCAAACTTAACTTAAGCTTAAAGTTGACATACATGAAATTTTATTAATTTGAAATATTTCTAGAAACGATACGATTCCACGAATAAAGTCGCAAACGCAAGTTAGCAAGCAATAAATCATGCAATTTCCACATTTTCCATGTCTACAGAAGAAAAAGTTTGTTTAAAATAATGAACCGATGGTATTTAGCATTATTTAAAACATGCAACCGAAGAGCAACTAACCGATAGAGCTCTACCAGACTATCCTATCCTGCAACGCATTACAGGTCTCACTTTTAAACAGTTTTTTCATACGTCAAAGAAGGCAAACGTGCATAATAGGATTGGTCTAAGATAGAATACTGCATGTGCCAGTAATGACACTGGTTGTCTTACTCTCCGCGCCGAACCAGAGCAGCGCAAGCACTGCTGCTTGGCGCTAGATCAGCAAGTTAAATGGTGAAAGCTATCCAGACCGATCTTGCGCGGGATCCTACTATTAGTTTATCGTGCTAAGCATTTATCATTAACATGGATCAAATTATCTAGCTAGTTACCCAACTCCTGTGTCCTGTAGGCTTATCTTACTCGCTCGCAATCGCCATCGTGTTCATTTTGACAGTTCTTGTATGAATGTGACAGCTAGCTGATTCTGACGCCAATTGTTAGCTCATACATGAACTGTCAGAATGAACACGATGGCGATTGCGAGTGAGTTAGGTAATAAGCCCACCGCAGTGAGGCGATTATTTTTCAACAAATTGTGAGATTTGGCTCTATTGGTTGATTCCTCTACCCATGCAACACTTTAAATCTTTCAACGTCTCCAAAGAATGTCGCGTGAATGGTAATTAAGTTGATTACAAAATATTAGTTCTAACAGTTTTGTTGGCATGTGTGTCGTGACGTTTTGTAGAGGTATTTTGCTATTTCAAAGAAGTCATAGCAATTTATTCAGGCATCAACTTCTGCCCGCGACTTCGCCCGCGTAGAACTAGCAATTGACATGTTTATCGCTATCCTCGGGAACTATGCAATTTTCCGGGATAAAAAGTAACATTTAACCTGGCCGGTAATTTTCTCAACGGTTTAGTAAAGTTTACATCAAAATTCGTTCAGCCGTTTTCCCGTGATGCGCTCGCAAATATAGGAACGTATTCTGTCATCGACTCCAAGTATCCCCAGCCAATACCTTTCGGTCTTGTTACCTTCAGTCTACCCAGCAAGAGATAAAAACGTGCTATATGTATGTATAAGTAAAGGAATCATGTTATAGGCGATGCGTCTAGCAACCCTTGATTCCCCTTCCTTTCCAAATATACGCCCACAATCATGCTAAGCGTGGCCTTTATCTTTAATTTTAAATCTTGGTACATTAGGCTCTCTCTCAGAGATAAAATCGTGGTTCATTATGTACGAATGTGTATAAATATAGATCTTCAGCCAGGAGTTAGATAAAACAGACATAATACCTAACTGGTGCTCGCATTTGTTTGTCTTTTCAGCAAGCACGCAGGGTTCGCTGACACGGTATTTGCCTTTGGATAACATACCTCCATAGCACGACGCAACTTACCCTTGTATACGTCATCATTGCCTCATTGCACTGCCACAAGAGCCATCCACTTCCATGCTGGTCTGATAGAAAAAAACAGCATGTACCAGTTGCTTCTCTTCCCGTGCCGATGCTAAAGAAATCTTCTTCTGTTAAATCGCGTATCCACTAGAGGACGCCTCGGGTCTAGCGGCTGCTACGCTCCAAGGCCGTGCATGTGGAAATGCTGCCTAAGACGTTGGGGTAGCCTTGAGGGAGAGTCTCCACTTGAAAGAAAGAAAGAAAGAACAATTTATTGCCACAAAAACAGATTTACAACAACTACAAATTAAGTATGTATCTAAACGGTTTGTGACGAAAGGTGTCGGCGTCAGCATAAGCTGCTGGTGCCGGCCCCGAGGGCGCCCGCAGCGCTGGTCTTCAGCCGACACCCTGACTTATTATACTCCTACAGTCCTGCCCGGTGCGAATTAAAATTAAAAATTTTGAATTTATAATTACGAGGTGACAAATTGACACAAAAACTAAAAACTAAAAAAAGGGGAAAATCATTAAGTACGAAGGTATACAATAACTACTGTAATGTAATGTAATGTAGCCTTTTTATTCCGAATTCACTACAATTTCGGTAAGTATGTTGTTGTTGTTTTTTTTTTTTTTTTTTTTTTTTTTTTTATTATTATTATTAAATTGTCGCGTAATTCGGCGTGCCTCACGGCATAGGCCTCCTCCGTGTATTGGAGGGTTTGGGCTATAGTTCCCACGCGCGCCCAGTGCGGATTGGGAACTTAACACACACCATTGAATTTCTTCGCTGATGTGTGCAGGTTTCCTCACGATGTTTTCCTTCACCGAAAAGCTCATGGCAAATTTCAAATGTAATTTTCGCACATAAATTCCGAAAAACTCAGAGGTGCGCGCCCGGGATTTGAACCCACGACGCTCTGCTTGAGAGGCCACAGGTCAAACCACTAGGCTACCACGGCTTTTAACTTAACTACTGTACTAACATTTATTTATTTATTTATTTATTTAGTCAATAAAAAATTACAGCATTACTACAGTCGAAACCAATGCGCTATAAAATTCAAAAATAGAATAAATGTTATTTAGGCGACGAAACGTTGCCTAATATAATAGGTACTATTCGCGGGATCCAGAACCGGGAAATTCTCGACATGGGGTTATGGGGACATGGGGACATTCGCGACTTGCGCGGTCTCACATCGAGGCAGCCCCTCGACCCGAGGCTACCTTTAGTGAAGGCACCTTTACAGATTCCTTGCGCCGCCCTCCTACATTTGACTTTTATTCTTTACTAGCTTCTGCCCGCGACTTCGTCTGCGTAGAATTATACATAAACATCTTCCTCTGAATCACTCTATCTATTAAAAAGAACCGCATCAAAATCCGTTGTGTAGTTTTGAAGATATAAGCATACATCGCCTGCCGAATGCAATAAGGGCACAAGTCAAAAAACCAAAAATTCGAGAAACGGCCAGTTAAAGTTTTGAGAAACAGGTGTATGATCACCAAATTGGCTATATTTTTTTTTATTTTAGAAAAACGTATCTGTTCATGAGATTTTCTTTTTCTTTATCATAGATAGCTTCGGATGAATCCGTTAATTTCATTTATAATAATATACATTTGAAATTGTAAGGGCCTAAACATGGGTACTTAGTGTTGTGCCTTTGTTGCAGAAAGTATTTTATGCAATTTCGTGATGTGCCTGAAGTCATGCTAATTATCATATGCCTAATCAATAATACAAATGCAATAAATTAATGTCAAATTAAAGAAAATGCTAATAATATAAAATAAAATCAAAATCCCACTTTCAAAAGACCGGTTCCTAACCAAATAGGTTAGGATTGGTATCAATTGTTTTCTACACATATTTTTATAATATCAGTATTAATTTCGTCGTACCCTACAGATTTCGTATTATTTTAATGACATCCTATTCATTTATTTTTCTGACACTGGTGTTATGAAGATGCTATTATTTCGTGCATTACCATGTATGTGCATTTGGGGTGTTTGAGGTCGTTTAACTGAACCTGTGTAGTAAGTATTAAAATTTGATGCTATTTCAAAGGGGTCCGTTATCATTTTATTTTTTATTACCAGTTTATTAATTATGTATATTGCTGTGTGTTTATAGTACTATTAGTTTATTTTTTTATTATTTGCCACGAGGCTCTGCATTTATTTTTAATGTTGATCAAATGTTTGCTATTATTTAATCTTTGCGCAGTATCTATGCATTTTTTTAATAATTTAGTGTATCTGTAATATTCATGATTATTTTGTTCGGTTCTTTGTTTTTTATAATATCGAAAACGAAGTAATCTTTTCTTTTGCAGCTAATTTTTACTCCTGTTGTCATCCATTTTGGAGAATTATGATTTGTATTGTTTATTTTTTCCGCATAACTAGAAAACATAGCTTATACCTAAAACAATACGATCAAGTCGTGAAACTGATTGAATGCGACATTAAAATCACTTTCTAAACATATATCTGAAAAAGATAGACTTGACAAACATTTCTGAAATTTATTTATATTTTGTGCTGTGTCATGATCAGAAATGCCGAGAAGTAAAATGGCAGCATAGGCCATTTTTATTTTTACATTGCTCAATATATTGTCTATGCAGGTTTTATCCCTTGTTGGTTCTTTTAAATGATTTGTTAAATTATAATTATTTTTTTATATATTTTTTTTATATAAATAGGAAGGCAAACGAGCAAGTGGGTCACTTGATGGTAAGTGATCACCACTGCCCATGGATACCTGCAACCCCGGAGGGATTGCAGATGCGTTGCCAACCTAGAGGACTAAGATGAAATGCCTATTAGTCTGTTACAGTCGTTACTAATTGCTAGTGTATTAATATTGAAGTCACCACATGCGATTATTTTTTTAAATTTAGATTTAGTGTTCAATTTGTGTAGTAAAATATCTAGCTTGTCAAGAAATAAGTTAGCGGATGAATTTGGAATTCTGTACACACAAATTACTACAGCATTATATTTGGGTACCTCAATACCACAGCACTCAAAGATCCTCGATACCGACATTTTATGCAAAAAATCGAGTTCCTTAAAAGTTACCTCTGGCTTTGCCAAGATACAGACTCCGCCTCTATTTTGGTCTCGGGAATAGCTGCTGGCCAATGCGTAATTATTGTGAACTTTAATATTTGTTTCATTTCCAGATTTAATTAAAGTTTCTGTGAGACATATAATATCTGGCTCATTGTTTTTCTTGTATATTTTCGTGAATTCATTATGCACAATCAATGTTCATAAGTGTCATATAAATATAATATCACAAGACACAACTTAAAATTCAACTCAAATGATTGTGCAATAAGGGCTCAACTAAGAAATGCCTTTATCGCATAAACAGGGTAGGCCATTTCGTCACATGTAAAAAGGGCATTTATGCCCTCTATATTCCGTTAGAGTTAACTTTTGAAAATAGTCTTTAATGTATAAGGTAAAACGATCAAATTAGAACACGATTCCGGGATAAACTCAAAAACCGAAAATTTTGATTTCGGCCCTTTTTGCATTCAGCAGGCGACATAGGGACATAGGGACATAGGGACAGAGAAAGCGACTTTATTTTATACTATGTAGTGATGACTAGCTTTTGCCCGCGACTTCGTACGCGTAGACAATAACTCTTATTTATGTCCCGGGGGAATTTCGCGTTTTCCCGGAGAACAGGTAGTGTTACTGTCATCTACAGGTGTGCTAATTTTGAAGATTCGACTAATTACATTTTACTGAGAAATATATAAATCTCATTAATTCCCTATCCTGTGGGAATTTCAAAAAAATCCCTTCTTAGTGCTCCTTTAGGATACTCAAGATATACGTCTGCCAAATTTTAAGTTCCTATGTCTAGTGGTTTAGGCTGTGTGTTGTCAGTCAGTCAGTCACGGTACTGTTTTATAGGTATAGAAGATTATGTTTAATTTGAACTTTTGACATGCGTATGGTCATGAATAAACAAAGTAACTGTATTGATAGACGTGAAGTGTTTAAAAATGATGTCCCCCCCCCCCCCCCCCCCCCCCCGCCTTATTGACATTCTTCAAATACTGACAGTTACGTTGCATTGTATAAATACATCAAAAGTACCATGATTAAAATTTGAATGAAAATGAAGTGAAGCCAAATTAAGTACTGGCTTAAAGGACTAGTATCCAGGCCATACTCTTAAAAAAAAAGAAGTAACTGTCATGTAAGCTCTAACATTGAGGTGTGTCCGCGTGTGGTCAAGAGCTGCCATAGTTATGCTGTCATACTTTGTAAGTGTTTAGGACTATGAGTTTGCGGCGCTCGCAGTGGAGACAATGGGTCCCTGGTCGGCTGACATGAGGGCCTTCATGAGAGGCTTGTCGTCCCGGCTGATAGAGACCTCAGGAGACCCCAGAGCTGGCGCTTACCTCTCCCAGCGAATTTCTCGGGCTGTACAGAGAGGTAATGCGCGTACAAAAGTGCAAAAGAGACGTTATCTTGGATATGGTATAGGAAAGTATAAAAAACCATGCAAATGGATACATCTTTCACCCTCACCTTGAATCCTACAATAATGTATAAATCTTCCCAATCTATGGCAACTAAAGAAGATTTATAAAGAAATAAAACGGGTGCACGGATGTCGGATGAAGATGAATTGAGTCATCGATCTCTGTTATGGAGACCCAGGGGAGTACTAGAATAGAGCACTTGACTTTAGTCTATAGACAGCAACATAGATGGCGCTGATTTACGATTGTGTGCCGCCATGTTTTGCTGTTGCACCAACGATAACTATAACCGATTATTTTGACGTACAAAAAAAATCAAACACATAAATCACGTCTTTATCCTTTACGGGGTAGACAGAGCCTATGGTAACAAGTCCTAATTGCCACGTTTAGCATGATTGTGGGCGGGAATCCAAATAGTGAATAGATCACATAGAAAAATCCGAAAAGTAAAGCTGTGGCCGGGAAGCCATTTTATTTTTCGGATTTTTCTATGTGATCTAGTTTTCTGTGTTGTTTAGAAATTTAATATTTAACGGCTAAAACCGTAAAAATAAATATAAAAAATCATCATCAATAATTCTTGGTTAGAAAGAAAGAAAGAAAGAAAGAAGAAATTTATTCCTTTTTGCAAGACACACAAATATAATAATATATACATATAATACATTTAATATGATAGTACATTTGACGAAAAAAGTATTTCAAAATGTCTGGTTGTAGTTGTAGTTATCGTTTAAGTAACTTCGCGCAACTCACGCTTACGGCTACAAGGGGTGGTTAAAAAATATCTTAAATCATTAAATTAATTATTTTCATATTGCTTTTATTATAAAAACCTCCTGAAATAGTAGATTAACGCCAAGGCCTGGTAAGTAGCCAATCGCTGGATGAGTAACTTGTTTAAAAACACGAACCGCAGGTGAGTGTTTTTTAAAGCTACAAATCCAGCAATTGCTTTTCCAGCAGAGGCAGATATAATGTTTTCCTCAAACATTGTGAGGAAATTAAAATAAATGTTGCACTAAACTATCTCGCGACTTAGTGGTTTTAACGTTCCCGCCTTTTTTCTTAAGTATTTTTTAATGTCCTCTGTCACCGTAAGCTTTTTGAGACATTGATAACGTTAGACTCGAACTAACCCCGCACTCCTCGGCCAACGGCTTGGCTGTGTGACATTATTGTTCATTACTCCATAGTCTCTTCGACTTTTTAAACAGACTGGACTGTTTTTCATTTGTTTTTACAAATGAAAAACAGTCCAGCAATCCGATTTGTGGTCAGAAAATCGCGCTTGCGACGTAATTCGGCCGTCAACCCCGTCGTGTTCTGTTACTTGGAACACAATGACGACATATACGGCACGGTTTGACAAAATAAATTTACCTAGAACAACAGCTGGTGATCTATTTTCGGATGTGCGCATTTATCCAATGCAGCATGAAAGTTTGCATGCCAAACAAAAATTGCCGACATTTTGTTTTGCAGTTCCGGCGCAACAGTTTTTCCACCTTGTTAAACTAACGCTGAGTTTCCGCAGAGGTGCAATTTGTACAACTTTTTAATAAGATCGTGCTCAAATCAAAGAATATTTAGGACAAAATCCGGTCAACGAGACTTGAAAAGTAGGTGCTTGAAACAAGTATAGCCGTTTCTTCTATCTGATCCCTCCGGAAAGAGAATGAAAGGGACAACTGCAGGACGGACTGATCATACCTACAGAAAACTGATGAAGGCCTTTCGTAGTCGAGCGTTTTCCAAAAAAAGTCTACACAGTTTTTTTCCAGAATTAACTTCTTATTCAGAATTATTTACCCTATCGATTCTTATACAAGAAAAAATGAATCCCAAAGCTTCCATTCCAGTTCGTCACTTTTTTGTCCATCTTTTTTTTATATTAGGTTAGGTACCTAACGTGTCGAACTGGACGTACAGGAAAACGACAGAGTAAAATCAGTGACTGATGTTTTCTTGTATGAGAATTGACAGGGTAAACGATTCTGAGCAAGAAAAACCCAAAATAGTTGTACTCTGTAAACTTTTTTTTTGATAACGCTCAGTCCTTTCCTCTTTCAAAACTGCATCGCTAATTGTATTTTCAGGTAGGTCTAATACCAGGGGCCTTACCTGACTTAATGCGATTCAATTCCAAGTCAATTCAGGTTTTAGCTGTCATTTTTAGCATGGATCTGACAGCGAGCTTACTTAAACTGAATCGTAATCGAGTCGCATTAAGACGTCCTGGTAACACCTCTGGGGTGCGAGTCGGGCTACCTCCGCGTGTGGTCAAGAGCTGCGGTTCGTTTTTGGATCCGCCCGGGGGAAGAGCAGTGCTTAGTCCGGTGCACCCTGGGCATCGGCTAATGATTTCCTGGCAGTTTCTGAGGGATATCATTGAGCGTTGGCTAAGAGCCTGACTGGGGGTCTTTGCCGACATTTTGTCACAAGATTTTTAAATTATATTGTAACTTTGACTTTGGTGAAGTTGTCGTCGCTAACGACTTGATACGCCACAAATAAGAAGGAGTAACTCCTCAGTATTATCTTTGCCAACCGTGTTCAATCGACATAGAACCTTGTGAACATCGTCGCCACCACATCTCTGAAGACGGTACAAAACTTTCAAAAGTAATTTGTGCTGCAGGAAATTGGACATTTTCTTTTGATTTTATTCCCCGGTTCCTCTGTCCGCAGTTCCCCGGGGAAGCAATAACTCGGCCAATTAACAAACTTCCAAAGTTCTCCCGTTTTTGGGATTATTCAAACAAAACCCTTACTTTTGTGCGTGAAGTTTTTACCTTTATTTACTTGCACGTGCCTAAATGTTTTTTGTGCGCCATTTATAGAGTTTACAAATGAACATAGATATTACAAGAGACTGCTACTCTTCCATGCTGGTCTGGGAGTAAAAAAAACATAGAATGTACCAGTTGCTTCTCTTCCCGCGCAGATGTTAAAAGTCCGTCTAGAGAATGGGTGAAAATCTTAGGAATCATGTTATAGGCGATGCGGCTGACAACCCATTACTATTTTGATTCCTCTTTCCACCTATACGCTCATAATCATGCTAAACATGGTCTTTAGGTCGTGTCACCTTAGGCTCTGTCTACCCCGTAAGGGATAAAGACGTGGTTATGTACGTATGTATGTATGTAACAAGACCCAAAGGCCATGTTTAGCATGATTGTTATTTATGATTGATAACATGAACATTTTCGTTCATTCCCTCGATGGACTTTTAACATGAAGACTTATATATTCGTACGTATCTTTTTTTTTTTGACAATTGTGCCAGTTTCTTTATTTTTGTAGTACACACATAAACACTTATTTACACTCGCCCACACACTCACACATTTACTCGCCGCGTGTTACTTGAACGGCAGTGTTAGAATCAGTGCTGTGACTTCACCCAAAACCTCTGAATAGACACCCCGACATCGTATAAACCCGTAGCTATTCTCAAAGCGACACCATTCAACTTGCTTTATAACCTATCAACATAACGCTCGACATTTCTCACTACCCGCTACAAGCTCCCGGTACTCGATTATCGAGTGATTGATGTGTTAACCCCGTCGATATGTACAGTTCAAATTTATAGCCATTCGCGACCAATTTAGGGGTACCGGCTGGCCATTTATTACTTGTTGTTTGTATGAAAAAGAGCGGGTTGCAGTCCGAACTAATTACACTCGAACTGCCTCCAACCGCGACTTTGATAATTTTGGGGCGTGGGAGCGTGTGGGGAGTGTGGTTGCGTTGGGAGGGAAAGGCCTAGACGGACATTTCGAGACCGAATAGGAGACGTTTTGGAAAAAGGTCAGGTCAGGAGTACCCGAAACCGACGAGCATGTATGAAGATATTGATGAATAGTCGAAAGTAGTCTCTGCCTACCTGTGTGGGAAAGAGGCGTGACGGTATGTGTGTATAAAAGAGCGAGCGTTTTCCAAAAAAAAGTCCACATGAATATTTTTTCCAGAGTTTAACTATTTTGGGTTGTTCTTACTCAGAATTTTTTACCCTATCAACCCTCATACATACAAGGAAAAATGTGTCCCAAAATTTCCATTCCAGTTCGTCACTGTTTTTAATACAGGTAGGTATGGAACGTGACGAACAGAAAAACAAAACGATAGTAAAATCTGGGATAATTTTTTTCTTGTATGAGAATCCATAGGAGAATCCTGGGGCCCTAGCATGACGTCTAAATGCGATTAATTTCCGACTCAGTTAAAGTTCGCTCGCTGTCAGATCGATACTAAAAATGACAGCTAAAACCTGAACTGAGTCAGAATGCCCCAGGACCCTTACCATGAGGTCTTAATGCGATTCAGTTCAGGTTCGCTCGCTGTCAGATCCAAACTAAAAATGAAAGCCTAAACCTGAACTGAGTCGGAATGCCCCAGGATCCTTACCATGACATCTTAATGCGATTCACCGATTCAGTTTAGGTTCGCTCGCTGTCAGATCCAAACTGAAAATGACAGCTAAAAAAACCTGAACTTAGCCGGTATGCCCCAGAACCCTTACCACGAGGTCTTAATGCTTTTCTGTTCAGATTCGCTCTCTGTCAGATCCAGCCTAAAAATGACAGCTTAAACGTGAACTGTGTCGGATTGAATCGCATTAAGACGTCATGGTAAGCACCCTGGATCTTAACTGAGAATGATGATACAGGCCCTTAGAAGATTCGTGTAGCAGTCTTGCAGTAGAGAGAGAGAGAAATATACAGTGATACAGACCCTTAGAAGATTCGTGTAGCAGTCTTGCAGTAGAGAGAGAGAAAGAGAGAGGAGAGAGAGAGAGAGAGATAAATATACAGTGATACAGACCCTTAGAAGATTCGTGTAGCAGTCTTGCAGTAGAGAGAGAGAGAGAGAGAGAGAAATGTACAGTGATACAGGCTCTTAGAAGATTCGTGTAGCAGTCTTGCAGTAGAGAGAGAGAAAGAGAGAGAGAGAGAGATACAGTGATACAGGCCCTTAGAAGATTCGTGTAGCAGTCTTGCAGTAGCGCCATCGCCATTCAATTTACATTCCCATCTACACATAGAGCGAAATATCTAAACGATATCTCCGATTTTCCAATGTTCATGAAATATGTATTTATCGCAGGTGGGAACGCGTAATTTCATTTTTAACGTCTCACAAGAATCCCAGGAGTGGTGACGTAAATAAATAATGTATCCAATATTTTATGGCGGGAATGAAACACGCCACAATTTTGTAGCAGTTCGATGAGGCTTAATATAATGACAACCTATAAATACTTCCTCGGCTCCTTCAGCCTCGAATTAAACGGGATATCTCGAAATTATTCGAGAATATTTCAACATAAATGTTTTTCAAGATTTTTCAGTGGGGAATATTCATGATTTAATTTCATGGCTTTTAAAAGCTCATATTTATGTAGGTGAAAACATATTTTTTCCAATAACTATAATAAACGAGATATGAGATCAAGATTTGTCTTTAGTTAAATTTATTAATCACAAAGATTATATAATAAGTAAATACAACATAATTAAAATATAAACTTAGGCTACCTTGAAATAACTTAGTAAAATAAAACTTGTGTTAAAAATTAAAATAAATTTGGACCCTTAGGTAGGGTCCTTATCACGCAGGCAGCATTCCCGCGTTGTATCGCAATCTTTGTCTTTATCTCTTTAAAAAATACTCAATTTTAGTATGGAATTTGCATGGACGTACTGACATTATGACGTCATATGTCATGTCAGATCTATCTTTGTAATCGCTGACTAATCAGTAATTTAGTACTTACTTTTAGTTTGACTTTTTGTCATCTCTTACGATATTTTCATATTTTATTAAGATGTCTATTGTTACCCTGTAATATTCTGTATACCTTTTTTCTGTTTTGGTTGTTGAATGTGGTGTTCAATAAAGAGTTATTGTATTGTATTAGACCGTTCGCCGAAACGACTTTCGAGACATTATTATTATTATTCTGTATATTTATTTTTATCTCTAGTTAGGTTTTTACAATATTCATATAAAAAGTAATAAAACGATATTAATACAAAATACAAAAACATTATAAAAACCTAGGGTGCCGCCGGCAGCGAGGCGAGGCCTAAGCTACCGGTGGTCAGGGCGACAGAGGGGAACCTCCTGACTATCCGAGCCGTGTCCAGGAGTACCGCCTTCTGCATCTGGCCCTTGACCCAACCACCTAGCGAGAGCCTTTTAAGGTGATGGTCAAGGCTCTTCGCTATTAGACCTTGCCGAAACGACTATCGGCACAGTGATCGTGGAATCAACAGGCCACATGAAACCTCGTGAGCCAAGTTAAGGTACTTGCTGACTGTCCTTCTCGGCCTTCACGAGGTTCACGTTATGGGGGATCGTGATGTCTACGAGCACTGCCTGGCATTATTATTATTCATTAAATTTACCCAAAAAACGTTTGAGAGTTGTTTTTCACCCCAGGACTTAGGGAAAAAGGAAGAATTGTGGCTGTCAGCACATCCATCCTGAGAGCACAAGAGTCACGTCGCGGGCGAGATAAATTGCCCGTCCTTTTCCTACTGTTCGTTTTGGAAAGAGACGGGTAGTTTATCTAGCACGTCCTCGTACTAGCCGGGCTGGACCATGTCACTAGTTTGTAGATCCATAAATCACAATCGCAGTAAATCAATCTTCAACTTACCAAACTTTGTCGTCGGCAAAAACTGGATTCTGTAATTCACTTATTCCCCTAAAATATAAGGTTTTTGGACGGAATACGGAAGTTGTTTTTACTATGGCAGCGATTAAACATGAAAATACCGTGAGACTCAAACACAAACGGATAACACACGTATAAAAGGTCGACATGTTTCGAACTAATTCACCTCGGTAAAGATTTCATCTTCATTAAAAAGAAAGGCTCTGTCTACCCCGTCAGGTATAAAGACGTGACTTTATTTATTTATTTATTTATTGAAATAATTACACAGCATTACAGACAAGCCAAGGCACTGTGATATTCATACGCATACTTAATTATAGCAGTACAACACGTATAACACGTAGCCCAGAAAATAAACAGCAAACAGCATTAACACAATACAATACAATACAAATATTCTTTATTGAAGACCACAAATCAGTACAAAAACAATACAGAAACAAAGAACAAAGTAGACAATAGGCGATCTTATCGCTTAATAGCGATCTCTACTAGACAACCAATAAAAGAAATAAGTTGGAGACAGTTTAAGTAGGTGGCGGAAACAAATAGACACTTAGAAACAATTAAGTGAAGACGGACAGTACTTCATACACTCACTGCATATAGTCCTCCAGCTACTAGTCTTTTTTTATTTGTGATTTGTCTCTACTTCTCTATATTTGTACAATAAAGCATTTACTTACTTACTTACTTACTTACTTACTAGCAAATATATCACAGTCACAGCTGATGCAAGACTTATGTATGTGTATGTATTTTTTAAATATAAGGCTTTGTTTTCTTTCATCTTTGACAGGGGTCCATGGACTTTTTTTAAATTCTGAAAGTGGTCCGTGACCGCAATAAGTTTTAGAAACAGGAATTATTTACAGTCGCGGGCAACAGCTCGTTCAAAATAAATTGTTAACAGATCAAACGTACTCTCATAAATCTTGCATTTTCTGACACGCCTACCCCCGGACAAGTTTTTTTTTTTTTTTTTTTTTTTTTTTTTTTTTTTTTTTTTTTTTTTTTTTTTTCCTAGTAAATACCTCCAACGTAGTCGGAGCCTATTTTAACAATTTTCCCTATTCTACACTCTCATACTAGTTCCCGCTTTTGCTTCTGCTCGTACTGCCATTCTGCATACTTGTTCTTTCTTTCACTATGCATCATTCTCGCTTTGTTCTAATCTTTGCTTACTAACTTATTGCCTATCTTATATTTATTTATTACGTTCATTCTGTTCTCTTTATCATTCTTTCCATCATTTAAGCTGTCCTCTTTGTCATTCTTCATCTTTTGTTCAATTTCATGCTTGGGGTTGGGGGGAATAACAGTAACAGCTCAATAATTTTTTATTACCCTATCGCATTTGGGTCCAGAACTTATTTGCTATAATTTTTATTTGCTCTTACATGTAATATTCTTATTTTATCTTACTTCTATTCAAGTTCTGTATGATATTGCCCATATAACTCAGTATATCAGTATATCATACTTTGCTTAGTCTACCCTATTTCTATTATTAACTATTTTGACAATTTTCGTGCAATAACTAAAAAATATTGCTCTGCTTTTGCTTCTCGTGATGTGTGGTAGGATTTCTGCTCTCAGCTTGACATCTAGGAGGTGCTCAACATCATATCTATCTCTGGCGAAGACAGGGCAATCAATTATGAGATGCTCCACCGTTTCTTCCGCCTCCGGTTCACAGATACACGATGGGCTCTCCTTGCACTTGAAGCGGTTCAAGTACGAGGAGAATCCACCGTGCCCCGTGAGAAGCTGGGTTATCTGGCCATTAAATTTTATTTTTCGCACTAGTTTATGCGCCGTCACCACGTCTGGGAAGAACAACTTTGTTCCAGAGGCCGTTTCTTCCGTTCGGTATCTCCTGTCCCATTCCTCAGCCGTCTCTGCACGAATGCAGCGTCTGATGAATGAGATGGGGCACAGATCGTACTCCGGCCTCTTTTTCGACTTTAGAGCCGCTTCCTTCGCGAGCTCGTCGGCCCTCTCATTCCCTGCCAGTCCCGCATGTGCCTTAATCCAGTACAGTGATACAACCTTGCCTTGGGATCTACTGCGTCCGATGTTGGCTCTAGCCTCGACTGCCAGGGGATGAGGGGAATCGGAGTTTGTTATGGTCTGCAACGCCGCTCGAGAGTCGCTGTAGATGCCAAAATTTGTTTCCCTGCGCTTTAGGGCGACGTCGGTCGCTCTACACATTGCTAGGAGCTCCGCCTGGTAGACGGTACAGTAAGACGGCAATGTGAGCTTGAGGGCCTTGGTTTCTGCAGCACCATTCCAAATGGATAGTGCTGCTCCAACCCGGCCCTCAATCTTACTACCGTCTGTGTAAATTCGCACAGCATGGTCACTGTGACGCGCATGTTGATCTTCGTCCACCAGATTTGTGAACTCCAGGGCTACCTGTTTTGCGGGGTGCGGGGCTTGTGTCCTCGGTGCCATCTTTTCTACTTCTCTATCCGCCAACTCACGTCTAGGTGCTCCCTTCTTGGCTTCGTATAATGAGGCCGCCTCGCGGACTCGGAGGTCTAGTGGGAGCGTCCCCGTGAGTAAGAGAGCCGAGTTGAGTGACACCGTGCGATAAGCTTTGCACATTTTCTGCACAAAACCCCTCTGTACCGCATTGAGCTGTTTGCGGACTCCCAATTTGGTCGCCGCCGGAGACCACGCCGCCGCGGCATACAAGATCACCGGCTCTACCGCTGCGGTGTATATTGTGCGGATGACCTCTGGGCTAAGACCCCAGCTTATCCTCGCGGCCCTGACCAGCTGTTTATACACACCCGCAGCCCTTTTGCAGACGTTTGAGACGTGTGCGTTGAACGTCATTTTATCGTCGATAGTCAGCCCGAGGACTTTGATCTCGGAGGACATTCCAATGTCGACCCCTCCCATGTTCAGTCGTGGTGTGTCAAATTTCAGCTTCCTCGTTATTACCATCGCACTGGTTTTATGTGGTGCAAACTTCAGCTTGTTTTTGACACCCCACTCCCGGACATGTTCGAGGGCGGCATTGGCTTGTCCTTCTATCTCTCGGGCTTCCTTACCGTCGAACACCACCCCCGGACAAGTTGCCAACGACAGTTCGACTAAGCATTGTGTATAAACTTCTTTAGTGCCCAAGTTTTTGTATGACAAATGTGGAATCGTTCGGGAATTGATGGATCTTTATAAGTTTTTCGAACTGCCCCCCAGTGCTAGACGTTAGACAAAAACTATCCAAGTACGTGTACCTACAGCCCTATAGTACATTACGAGCACCAAGTATGCAAGTATATATGTATAACTCACACACACACAAAAACCATTTATTTAAGTTGAACCGTTATTTTGTTAGCTACGTATAAGTCTTTTACTCTTTTTGTTTTAAATAGCAAAGACTAGCACTAATAGAGGAGCGAGACTTCCTGACACGAGCATTCTTATGCTTACTAGGAGATTCCAACTTTAATGATAATAATATATTTATTTATTTAGGCATAAATCCCATTACAATATTTAATTACAATTACAATTATCAAAATTAGTTAATAGGTGAATTAAATTAAATTACCCACATCAAATTACATTAAATAAAATGGATAAGATTAACTTACAAATTTAAATCAAATAATACTTCAACGTGTAATGCTGAACAAGAAATTAACTTTTTTTCATTTTCATTTACATTATTGTAAGTACATAAAAAACATGCAGGTGTCGAGGTGTTAAATAGGCTGAACCGAAGTGAGATGGAGGCATTAGTCTTTTTGAATCGGCTTGGATACCGTCACTCGGTTGTGTCGTGACATTGACTGCTAAAAAGTTAACCAAGCATGGTTTGGTTACAGTAAAAAACGTGATATTAACGTAACCTTCAGTTAAAGCCATAGAAGAAAGAGGAACCTAGAAGTATGTATGTATAACTCTTTATTGTACATTAAACACAAGAAAAAGATGAATACAGGACAACACACATGCACGGCAACACGAAGGCGAACTTATCGTTAGGGATCTCTTCCAGTTTACCTTTGAACGATTGACAGGACATAAGTATTAAGCGAGAGTAGACACGCAGAAAAAGTAAAAAGACCGATCGAAACCTAAAATAGTTATAAATGTCTAAATTTTAAATAATGTAAGATAATTATAGTAATAAACTAGACATAATAGATAAAGTGGCATATGAACGAGAGACGTTATGTGGAAAATCGCGTGTATAAACATCGAATTGAATTTGACGGTTCGAGTAGCAGAGCGGTAAACCTAAACACCATTCAGCAGAGTTCATTTTGCAACGCAGTTATCGCGACGACATTTGTTGTGCAATGGAAAAACTATTATTTAGACAACTGTCATTTTCAGACTGTTATCTTTTGGCTACTGCGCGTTAGATGGTGTTTATATAGCTGTAGGTACAAAGGACTTTAAGCAATATCCTGTGGGTGGAAAGTTCAAATTATAATACCGACTCAGAACTTATTACATTTTTATAATAGAAAAGCTACGATCAATAATTGCCAAGATTTCAAGCTAGGAAACTGTCGATGTGAGAGTTGAGAGGTCACGTGACAGCTAGTAACAGATGGAAAAATTCGAAGGCTTACCCGGCATGCGAGTCGGGTTACCTCCACGTGTGGTCAAGAGCTGCGGTTCCTTTTTGGATCCGTCCGGGGGGAAGAGCAGTGCTTGATCCGGTGCACCCTGGGCATCGGCTAATGATTTCCTGGCAGTTTCTGAGGGATATCATTGACCGTTGGCTAAGAGCTCGACAGGGGGGGGGGGCTCTTAGCCAACGGTCACAAGGTTTTTTTAAATCATATTTTTGTTACTTTGATATTGGCGAAGTTGTCGTCGCTATAACGACTTGACACGCCACAAATAAGAAGAAGAAGAAGAAGAAGGCTTACCCACCTCCTATGGTGTAGGGGTACCACGCGTCACGGAATCACGAGGATCCGATTTACTTTTCGATTTTTTACATACATACATACCGTCACGCCTCTTTCCCACAGGGGTAGGCAGACTACTCTATTCCACTTGCTACGATCCTGACATATTTCTTTCGCTTCATCCACAGTCATCAGTCTCTTCATACATGCTCGTCGGTTTCGGGTACTCCTGACCTGACCTTTTTCCAAAACGTCTCCTATTTGGTCTCCGTCCGTCTAGGCCTTCCCCTCCCAACGTAACCATTCACACTCCCCATATAGATCTGTTTAGTTAGTCTACTTTCATCCATCCGCTCTACATGCCCAAACCAACTATGCGTACTTTTTTCTATCCTAGTCACTATATCCTCTTTCACACCAGCACGTTCCCTTATCACACTGTTCCTTATTCTATCTTTCAGTGATACACCTTCCACACTCCTTAACGCTCTCATTTCTACAGTGTCGTTTAGAAATTTAAATTATTGTGTCTGTGGTTCAGCGCTGCGGGCAGCGTGCTGCATACAATCCTAAACGTTTTGTCCTTGCGGTATCAGTACCAAAACCTTGCAAACTTTGAACACAATGCCAAGATTTAACTTCGCTCAGTTCTTAGTGCATACATGCGCTAGTTCGGTAACTACTCTCGAACTTGTAAGACGTAGTCCGTGTCTTGATCCCCTATTAGCTAGAAGCGACACGACTTCGATTCGCTGGCAAGTTTCTATGTACTTAATATTAGTGTTGAGCCATAACTGCTAGTATCTAGTACATTATCACGTACAGCTCGTTTTAGCTGTCGTTTTTGGTATGGATCTGACAGCGAGCGAACCTAAACTGAATCGGAATTGGATCGCGTTAAGACGTCATGGTAAGGCATTAGGTTTTAACTGACGTTTTTAGTATGGATCTGACAGCGAGCGAACCTTAACTGAATCTGCATTGAATCGCATTAAGACGTCACGGTAAGGCATCAGGTTTTAACTTTCGTTTTTAATATCGATCTGATAGCGAGCGAACTCAAACTAAATCGGAATTGAATAGCGTTAAGACGTTATGCTAAGGCCCCGGGTTTTAGCTGTCAATTTTAGTATGGATCTGACAGCGAGCCTAAACTGAATTTAAATTGAATCGCATCAAAACGTCATGGTAAGCTTAACTGTTGCGCGTTACTGCAACCAAAAACGCTAGTGTGGTGGCTCGCGAATCAGGCGTCGGAACGCTACGTCCGTTCGGAATATAAGGGTGGGACTAGAATTTCAATCATAAAATATTGCGGGCAGATGGTAAAAGCCCATCGAGGAACCGGCGAAAATCATAGGAATAGCAACCCATCACTATTTTGATTCGATTTTTCACCTATACGCCCACAATCTTGCTAAATGTGGCCTGTAGGTACCAGTTACCTTAGGCTCTGTCTACCACGCAAGGGATAAAAACGTGCTTGGTGTATGTGTATTCTTCGAGGGGAGTAATTGTCAGTTAGACCGTGGCTGTTGGTTGGTGTGCACCCGGTTGTCCGTGATGCATAAGTCTGACTATAAATTCAGCAATGCTTCCAATTTCACGTAGTCATTCTCAACACGTAAATGTCTTAGGTTCTAATTCATTCCCAGAGTGCATCGGAGCCATTATACTTATTGTTTGGCTGTAAAGGAATGTGTTCTTAATTAATATATTGAATAGCATCTGCCCGCGACACCGTCTGCGTAGAATTATGCATAAAAACCTTCCTCTTTAATCACTCTATCCATTAAAAAAACCGCATCAAAATCCGTTGTGTAGTTTTGAAGATATAAGCATACATAGGGACATAGGGACAGAGAAAGCGACTTTATTTTATACTATGCAGTGATGATAGTGATAGTGATGAAATTCATGACTAAGGTACGACCCAACATTTTACGGCGTACCATTGTAATTTCGCAAGCTTAGAAACTGACCGATACCGGTTCGCTAACGAAATCTCTGGAACCGCGTAAACAAAAATAAAATTACCATTTGTTACGCCCCGCTCGTGGCGATAAGAAAGCCGCTCGAAAAGGCGCAGATAAAGTTGCCGCAAAAAATATTTTTCGCCAAGACTCAGTTTTAGTGGTCCCAGTGGGACCGTCGACGTGGGTTGGAGTGCGCCTCCTGTCCCTACACATGACTGGATTAAGGTCGACTGGGAACTTGTACAGTTTGTCACGAGAATATTTTATGAGATGCCGCTTCTTTTTTAAATGGCAAAGGAGCTATGCCCATACAGTTAAGTTTTTTTTATACAAGTGAGGATTACGTGAAGTTTATTATTTTATCTTACATTATTTAAAATTTAGGCGCTTAGGATTGTTTTAGGTGCTTAATACTTAGATCCTGTAAATCGTTCAAAGGTAAACAGGAAGAGATCCCTTTTAGAGATAAGTTCGCCTTTGTGCATGTGTTGTCCTGTATTCATCTTTTTCTTGTGTTTTATGTACAATAAAGAGTTATACATAAATACATGCATGCAGTTGCGTTGCCAGCCTAAAGGACTAACTAAGACATAGGATTTTACAACGAATACTTTATAAATTACTAGCTTCTGCCCGCGACTTTGTCTGCGTAGAATTATACATAAAAACCTTCCTCTTGAATCACTCTATCTATACAAAAAAAACCGCATCAAAATCCGTTGGGTAGTTTTGAAGATGTAAGCATACATAGGGACATAGGGACATAGGGACAGAGAAAGCGACTTTATTTTATACTATGTAGTGATAGTGATAGAGATGATACATACTTACCAGGTCTTTATTTTTTTCGTCATAAAATCATCTGTCTCTTGTGGCTTCCCAAGAGGAATAGAGAAGGATATTTTTCCCGTAACGCCACTTCAAACAAACCCCTGATTTATCGAACCACTACAACGCGTATTAAAATTAAAAAATTATCACCCACACAAACAGCCAGTAACCTGAATTTCGACATTAAAAAAAATCTATTAAAGCTAATAATTAATCTTTTTTAATCATCATGGCGGTAATCCTCCACTCCCCGCAGATCTCACGTCCTGGGTAAAAATTTAATTAATATCTCATCGAGATCGAGAAGTGTGACCGAGATTAAAAGTCGTTCCAGAGAAGCTTAGACAAGTGACACGTCTTCATTCCGGATAATAGGTAACGTGCGTAGAGAAGGAACTTTTGCGGGTGGTAGGGCCTTGTGCAAGGTCCGTCCGGATCGCTACCACCATCTTACTCGCTAATCCTACCGCTAAGTAGCAGTGCTTGCACTGCTGTGTTCCGGTGTGGAGAGTAAGACAGCCGGGGAAATTACGGGCACAAGAGGCATTTCATCTTAGTCCTCTAGGTTGGCAACGCATCTGCAATCCCTCCGGGGTTGCGGGTGTCTATGGGCAGTGGTGATCACATACCATCAGGTGACCCACTTGCTCGTTTGTCTTCCTATTCATATAAAAAAAAATAAAAATAAAAATCTAGTGCGGCCAATCGGAAACTTATACTTACTCGACTTAAAACTAGTAAAGTAGATAAGTTTGCCTTTGTGTATATAGTTAAGTGTTTTTCTGAATTGTATTTCTTTCTTTATATTTGTACAATAAAGTATTTACTTACTAAGTAAAATTACAGAGTTAAATTAAAAAGTGTCAAATAAAGTCATTAGTCATTGCCGCTTATTAAAACGACATCTTTACTTGATGGAAACGTCAGCCACACGCGTCGCAATCACTGCTGCTTTGTTCACTGTTCAATGATAAATATTAAATTTTAAAATTAAAAACCCCACGTATTAATGGAGTGGTACGGTTAACGGGGTGGAAGGGCCTTGTGCAAGGTCCGTCCGGATCGGTACCACCATCTTACTCGCTAATCCTGCCGCTAAGTAGCAGTGCAAGCACTGCTGTGTTCCGGTGTGGAGAGTAAGACAGCCGGGGAAATTACGGGCACAAGAGGCATTTCATCTTAGTCCTCTAGGTTGGCAACGCATCTGCAATCCCTCCGGGGTTGCGGGTGTCTATGGGCAGTGGTGATCCCTTACCATCAGGTAACCCACTTGCTCGTTTTCCTTCCTATTCATATAAAAAAAAAAAAAAAAGTTATCAAACCGTAAATTATAAAAATAAAAACGAGTACGCCAAAAATGCGTTACACATCATATTTGAAAAGCTGATTCTTCAAACTGCAAGACCGATTTTTACCAAACATCGCTAAGAATACATACACATACATACATACACGAATCACGTTATCCCTTACGGGGTAGACAGAGCCTAAGGTATCAAGACCACGTTTAGACAGACTGCGGGCGTTGAGGTGGAATGTGGAATCAAAATAGTGATGGGTTGCTAGCCGCATCCCTTTGATTCCTATGATTTTCGCCCATTTCCTCGATGGGCTTTTACCATTTGCGCGGGAAGAGAAGCAACTGGTACATTCTATGTTTTTTCTTTGCTCCCAGACCAGCATGGAAGTAAGCTAAGAATCACCGAGAAACCTGGATTTCGAATGAAAAAAACCGCATTGAAATCGGTCTGTCGGTTTGAGAGCTATGATGACACACACACACACACACACACACACACACACACACACACACACACACACACACACACACACACACACACACACACACACTCACACACACACACACACACACACACACACACACACACACACACTCACACACACACACACACACATATACATCGACATCAAACTTACAACACCCCTTTTTGTCCAGCATGTGGTGAGCATTGTCTTCGATGCTGGTCTGGGAGCAAAGAAAAAACATAGAATGTACCAGTTGCTTCGCTACCCGCGCAGATGGTAAAAGCCCATCGAGGGAATGGGCGAAAATAATAGGAATCATGTTATAGGCGATGAGGCTAGCAACCCAACACCCCATCACTATTTTGATTCCATTTTTCACCTATACGCCCACAATCTTGCTAAATGTGGCCTGTAGGTACCTGTTACCTTAGGCTCTGTCTACCCCGTAAGGGATAAAGAAGTGATTTGTGTATGTATGTATGTGGTGTGCGTAGATTCTCGTCGAGTTTCTAATGTAAACAGAATTGTCATTGTCACCGACAATATTGTCCCTTTGCTGAAATAGGGGCTAGGTTACTCTGATTCAATACTCACGTATTTTTCCATTTCAATTTTTGACACTTCGAACACCTGGAATGCATGAAGACATTTTTAACCTCTCATTCAGAAAAGTAACTTTTGCTTCCTGACGAGAGACATCAAAGTGCAACTTTCCTGTTCAAGGCTTTTCTGAGACTTGATTTTGCAAATGAAATTTTTCCAAGTTGATAATTGTGAAACTTCGCCATTTTCTATGCTGGTTGCTCTTTAATTATATTTAGATTTTTTTTTCTGTCTCCAACTTATTTCTAGTATTGGTTGTCTGGAAGAGATCGCTATTAAGCGATAAGATCGCCTATTGTCTACTTTGTTCTTTGATTCTGTATTGTTTGTACTGATTTGTGGTGTTCAATAAAGAGTATTTTGTATTGTATTGTTGTATTGCTCGGTGTGAAAAGTTGTATGAGCAGTGGGACTCGTATAGGAGATGATGTATTTGAAATAGCTAATTTTGTAATTATGGGCTGTCATGCACAAAATAACCAAACTATTCTTGTTTCCAGGTACATTTTCATCCCTGACCTAGGTCAGTAGTCGCCCTTAAGCGTCATTTCTGTGAGTAGCAGGTAAGTAATAAATAGCTGTTAACTGTCATTAGTATTTATGGGAAGGTGCGGACTAAGGCGCGGCTTAATGAGCTCGGAGAGGGTGCTAGTAAACAATAAACAAGGTTTGAAAAAAATGTTTTTTTTTATTAAACACACACACACACACGATACTTTGAATTCCGGAAAATTAGATAGTTAAGTATATAACTTATGCAGTTTAGTACACAACAACTTAAGCATCTCATCATCATCATCTCAGCCATTACAAGTCCACTGCTGGACATAGGCCTCTCCTTTAGACCTCCAATAAGACCGGTTGCAAGCGGCTTGCATCCAGCGCGATCCTCCGATCTTAATGAGGTCATCGGTCCACCTTGTGGGTGGACGTCTCACGCTGCGCTTGCCGGTGCGTGGTCTCCACTCGAGGACCTTTCGACCCCATCGGTCTTAAGCATCTAATTAAGTAAAATTGGCGTGCTGACGCCTTATATGCCGCGGTTACATTAAACATACAATAGTTAGTTAAAATTTGGTATACAGTTAGCTTCAGTCCCACGGACATAGGATAGTTTTTGTCCCAGAAAACAGCATAGTTCCCGCGGGATAGCGAGTGAATTCTGCGCGGACGGAGTCGCGGGCAACAGCTAGTATTAAATAATAACACATTTCTTTAGAGCCAGCCAATAAGTAGACTACACAACGGATTTTGATGCGTTTTTTTTTAATAGATAGAGTGATTCAAGAGGAAGGTTTTTATGTATAATTCTACGCAAACGAAGTCGCGGGCAGATGCTAGTGTTCAATATATTAAATAAGAACACATTCCTTTACAGCCAGCCAATAAGTATAATGGCTCCGATGCACTCTGGGAATGAATAAGAACCTAAGACATTTACATGTTGAGAACGACTACGTGAAATTGGAAGCATTGCTGAATTTATAGTCAGACTTATGCATCACGGGCAACCCGGGTGCACACCAACCAACAGCCACGGTCTAACTGACAAAACACTCCCCTCGAAGAATACACATACACAAATCACGTCTTTATCCCGTACAGGGGCAGAGCCAGTGACAGGTACCAACAGGCCACATTTAGCGAGATTGTGGGCGTATATGTGGAAAATGGAATCAAAATAGTAGTAGTACATGATTCCTATGATTTTGGCCCATTCCCTCAGTGGGTTTTAACCATCAGCGTGGGTAGAGAAGCGACTGGCTCCCAGACCAGCATGGAAGAAGTTTTTCTGTTACCTAATTGTTAATTACATTTAATGTAGTGGATTTCAACTAAAGTTACGAGTCTGATCTGCACGTCTACATACCTACATACACAAATCACTTCTATATCCCTTATGGGGTAGACAGAGCCTAAGCTAACACGACGTGAGCGAGGTGGAAAGGGGAATAACAATAGTTATGGGTTGCTAGCTATAGCGACCGTTTCACTTTTGCGAAGACACACAACGCTGATGATCTATTTTTTATGTCGTATGTTTTTTTTTTGTTTTACCTTGTTTATTTTCTGTAAAATTGTGTATATTATCTTATATCTTGTGTGTCTTGCAAAAAGGAATAAATTTCTTCTTTCTTTCTATAGCTATGATTCCTTAAATTTTCTCGTCAGCACGTCTCAGCACCGTTGTAATGGAAGCGCACGCTAAGCCGGCGAGGCTGTGCGGTTGGGATGCACCCGGCTATTCTAGCCATTTAGCCGCTCTGCAGTATTTGTTTTGTTATGCCTTATTTCGAGTTTCAATGCAGTTACTGGAATATGGAAAACGCTCAATGCTCTTTCATTAAAGCGCAGTGGAAACATAAAAACAGTATGCATACATACATACATCAAGTCTTTATCCCTTACGGGACAGAGCCTAAGGTAACAAAACGTCAAGGCCACGTTTAGCATGATTAAGGGCGTATAGCGGGAAAGAGAAATCAAAATGACGGGTTGCTAGCCGCATCGCCTGTAACATTATTCCTAAGACTCGCCCATTCCTCGATGGGCTTTTACCATCTGCACGGGAAGATAAGCAACTGGTAAATTCTATGTTTTTCTTTACTCCCAGACCAGCATGGAAGAACAAAACCACACCAGACCAGAATGGACAGTATGCATATGTACACTTTTTATGTTTATACATGCAACATTATTATTAGGGCCCATTTTACACCATATCGGTACTATTCTTAAGTATCGAATGTGTGTAAATTAATCTCTCTCTCTCTCTCTCTCTCTCTCTCTCTCTCTCTCTCTAGTTGTCTAAGAGCAAAGAAAAAACAGTCAATCGGATGTAGATATCCTGCTTCAAAATTGAGACGCATGATTCGCCCCGAACAAACATCCTACTATCCTTCTAATATTATAAACGCGAAAAATTTGAAGTATGGATGATTGTTACTCTTTTACGCCAGAACGACTGGACAGATCTGGATGAAATTTGAAACATAGATAGTTTATAGTCTGGAATAACACAAAGGCTACTTTTCATCCCGGAAAATTGCGAATTCTACGCCGACGAAGTTGCGGGCAACAGCTAGTACATACATACATACGTTGCAAGTTAATTAAAAGCTTGTAATAATAAAAACGCACGTAAAAAAGTAGTAAATCTCATTAAAAATACCAACACAACAGAGAAAATATCTTTTGTTCATTACAAGGCTTCACCATCTCTTTCCTTCGTCTGAGATTCAGTGTTACTGTCACACAACTGTGTGCTATGTCCCATATTCAAAGTTAATATGCAGACGTAACTTGATATGGACTTTGTAATATTTCAAGAGAGCCGAGGGATTTGGCTTGTATGTTAATTTAGAATTTCATTTACATAACAAAATGTCAGCTTGATTAAAAGCGATGCGCTACTTAATTTCCGTTGCGACGCTATCAAATACTTAGTGTTGTGAGGACCAAAAGGCTCGATTATTTTTGTAACATACATACACAACGTCTTTATCCCTAACGGGGTAGACAGAGCCCAAGGCGAAAAGACACACAGGCAAGCAAGTTTGTGGCGTATATCGATGGAACTAGACAGAATGATGGAAGTAGACTAACGTTGGGAGGGGAAGGCCTAGACGAACGTTCAGAGACCAAATAGGAGACGTTTTGGAAAAAGGTCAGGTCAGGAGTACCCGAAACCGACGAGCATGTATGAAGAGATTGATGACTGTAGATGAAGCGAAAGAAATATGTCAGGATCGTAGCAAGTGGAACAAAGTAGTCTCTGCCTACCCCTGTGGGAAAGAGGTGTGACGGTATGTTTGTATGTATGTAAAGATGGAAAATGTAATCAAAATAGTGATAGGTTGCTAGCCGCATCGCCTATAACATGATTCGCCCATTCCCTCGATGGGCTTTTACCAGCTGCGCGGGAAGAGAAGCAACTGGTCATTCTATGTTTTTACTTTGCTCCCAGACCAGCGTGGAAGTGGAATTTTTGTAACCTATATGAATATTATTTTTTCTCAAACACTGTCGTAAATGTCGTCATTTTATTCTAAGTAACAGAACACGAACGGCCTTGTTGACGGCCGAATTACATTGCAGGCACGATTTTCTGACCATAAATCGGATTGCTGGACTGTTTTTCATTTATTTTTAACTTTTTAAAAAGTCAAAGAGACTATGAAATAATAAACAATAATGTCACACAGCCAAGTCGATGGCCGAGGAGTGCGCGTTTTGTTCGAGTCTAACGTTATCAATGTCTCGAATAGCTTACGGTGACAGATGACAAAAAAAAACTTAAGAAAAAAGGCGGGAACGTGAAAACCACCTAAGTTGCGAAGAAGTTTAGTGTAAAATTTATTTTCATTTCCTCTCAATGTTTGAAAAAAATATATCTGCCTCAGCTGGAAGATTGCTGGATTTGTAACTTCAAAAAACACTCACCTGCGGTTCGTGTTTATAAACAAGTTACTCATCCAGCAATTGGTTGCTTCCCAGGCCTCGGCATTAATCTACTATTCTCAAACATGCAATGAAATATTTATGTTGTGTTCCTTATAACAGGACCCGAAGTGTCACGTTTCAGGTGCGTCGAGACGAGAGGGCGTTAATGGAATTTCATACATCACGCTCTTTTTTATTTCCGTTCAATACGTTTTGTGTCGCGGCATCTTGGCATTTAGCCATTAAAAAAACAAGCAATTTTCGATTCCTGGCGTTATGACAATCGGCCATCTTTTAAAAAAAAAACATTAAACGAGTTTTGTTATATTTTCTTCCATGCTCTGGGAGCAAAGATAAAACATAGCATGTACCAGTTGCATCTCTTCCCGCGCAGATGGTAAAAGCTCATCGAGGGAATGGGCGAAAGTCTTAAGAATCATCTTATAGGCGATGAGGCTGGCAACCCATCACTATTTTGATTCCATTTTCTACGCTGGTCTGAGCGTAAAGAAAAAACATAGAATGTACCAGTTGCTTCTCCTCCCGTGCAGATGGTAAAAGCCCACCGAGGGAATGGGCATAGGAATCATGTTATAGGCGATGCGGCTAGCAACCCATCACTATTTTGATTCCTCTTTCCACCTATACGCCCACAATCATGCTAAACGTGGCCTGTAGGTCTTGTCACCTGAGGCTCTGTCTACCCCGCAACCTATGTCTACCTGACTATGTAGCTTGAGATCCCGTTTTCGATCCCCGGTCAGGGTAGATATTTGTGTGAAAATCGACTTGGCGGAGGCACTACCGTACTCCCAGATTCTAAATCGCTCATCGGCAGATTATATATAATGAACTGTACATATGTTTTCGAGTAAACAGATCTATACAAATCGGCATATTGATTGGGCGCTTAAAGCGTACGATTGAATTAATTGAATTAATCAACCCATTTGTGTGAAGGGCGTAATTTCAATCAATCGATTTGGAGTCCATTTAAATTTTAAATGTATGGTGATTTCGTAACAGGGTACGCTTGGTAAAGGTTATAAGAAAAGTTATTTTTACATTATTTTATTAACAAAAATAATTATACATAGCAAAAGAGTTACCTAAACATACATACATACCCTAACTTCATTTGTAACAAATCCGATAGCTTTTGCATTTTACGATGACGGCTGAGCTTTATCTGTGGTAAACACATAATCTGTATACGTTGTCAAAGTATGCGTGTCGTGCGGAACGATTTTTTCTTAATGTTTTTTATGCTTACCCGCTTTTGCTTTCGTCGTGAATTCCAAGAGAAGTAACTACCCTGCAATACCACATTATAAAAATCTAAGTTTAATGTTGCAAATAGGCGGCTAGGGCTTTTTTATTTTTTCTAAACTACCAGCGCTTTCGGAGAAATCAATACAATATAATACAAACACTCTTAATTTTTTTGTATGAAACTATTAAAAAATTTAAAACCCCCGACGCAAAAAAGAGTTAAGAAACTATTCTTAATAAAAAGTAAAATAAATAATTCAATTTTATGTTAAAAATGCCTTGCATCACTTTGCAAAAGAGATAATACTCTTCAAACTGCTGGACTGATTTTTATTAAACATAGCTAGAAACCTCCGCAAGGAAACTGGCAATCGAATGAAAAAAACCGCATCCAAATTGGTTAATGGATTTGAGAGCTACATATACTACAATAGAGACGTTCTCATCAAACTTATTAAGTCCCTCTTCTTCCGTCGAGGATTAAAAGTTTATTACATTCTGCTGCTCAGACAAACCAACACAAACAGCAGTCAAGATTAATACTTTAATTACGCTAAAGCAAGAATTCATCAATAACAAACCAAATCTAACTTAATTAATCAAGCAAAAGATAGGCAAAGATTTACAAACAATGTGGGGTAGGAAGCATCCAACCGTGACGAGGCACAGTGCAAATCAGCGCACTCACTGTTCTCAAAGTTAAGGATCGCCATTTCAAGGGTTCCCTACCTCAATATGAAACGGAACACTTATAGGAGCACTTCAGTGTCCGTTTGTCTGTCTGCCAAGACCTTTTTTGTCAAGAAAACGTAGTGTTTTGAAGTTCAAATTAATACATACATACCGTCACGCCGTCACGTAGGCAGAGACTACTTTGTTCCACTTGCTACGATCCTGACATACTTCTTTCGCTTCATCCACATTCATCAATCTCTTCATACATGCTCGTCGGTTTCGGGTACTCCTGACCTGACCTTTTCTCAAAACGTCTCCTATTTGGTCTCGGAACGTCCGTCTAGGCCTTCCCCTCCCAACTTTACCATTCACACTCCCCATATATTTGTTTGGTTAGGGACCAAGACTCTCTCCCGCAACTGTCTTACCCCTCTTTGTCGTCCCACCCCGCGCCGCTGCACCGCGCGGCCGAGGAGTCATTTCAACGGTTGGTCTATAGGTCACTTAGAGCACAGATGGAATGAATTTAAAAAATCTGTCAGTTTTTGGCAAACGCCAAACTGCACGTTTTCATCCCACGGAACTGTACCTTCTTGTGGGAATTAGAAAGCAAACGGGAAATGTTTGGGATTCACTTCGTTCCGTTTTCCGCAAGTCATACACCTTACATTTAATATTCCAGACCCTTTGCTTACAGATAGGTACTGACGCTAATGGTATCGCTAATGACCTTTTTTGATAATAGATAAAATTATTTTTACAGTACCCGGCCATATGCCATAAAAAAGGGAGTAGGAACATCTGTAATAGTTTTGTTGATCAAAATAATTATATTTGATCAACACGATGGTTCCGTTATTCGCTGGATTACATTCTTTCTCGCATTCTGGTCATTTGATCGACAATAATTTAATGTTTGACAAGTTAATCTTTCGACAACCTGTTCATTTGACAATCATTTAATATCTAACTAGCTTCTGCCCGCGACTTCGTCTGCGTAGAATTATACATAAAAAACTTCCTCTTGAATCACTATCTATTTAAAAAAACCGCATCAAAATCCGGGGTGTACTTAAAGAAGATATAAGCATACATAGGGACATAGGGACAGAGAAAGCGACTTTGTTTTATACTATGTAGTGATAGTGATAGTTATGATAGTGATGATGATGATGATGAGCGTCTTAAAGAAGTATTTTGCGTGCCTCAATAATTTAAGGTTAGGTTTAGCAGAATCAGTTATCTATCGATTCGTCAATGTTTGTTGCCGGCCTATGAGGGATACCTAAATGGATAACTTTACTTTGCTACACCGCGATTGAGGTCAACATACATACAAATCACGTCTATATCCCTTACGGGGTAGACCGAGCTTTAGCTAACAAGACCTAAAGGCCACGTTTAGCATGATTGTGGGCGTTAAAGTGGAAAGCGGAATCAAATTAAAGATCGGTTGCTAGCCACATCGCCTATACATGGCGACCATTCCCTCGATGGGTTTACATCACCCGCGCGGGAAGAGAAGCAACTGGTACATTCTGTTTTTTCTTTACTCCCAGACCAGCATGGGAGTATATGTTTTTCATTTTTATAACAGACTTCTCTGTTACTCAATCATCTGTGGTACTAAAGCATGTGAATTTAATATACTTCACGCAATCCTGATATTCGAGTAGGCAACCACTCCTCGTAATCCGGTTGATTTTTAATACGGTCTAATCCGGTTTTTGATACGGGAATAAGCCGGTTTTTAATAAACCGGCAAACATGAGCCGGTGATCCCGGTGTTGACTCAAGCTTGTGATATTATGAAAATTCGCTGATCACTAAATTGAGTTGTTGGAATTTTCCTGAGGATTTTCTTGTTTTCCCGGGTGAGTTAAACGGAGTTTTGGATTTGAGTGTTTTGTGGTGGTTGTGGTCATAAGGGTTCGGTTGTATTTTCGTTGATTACTTATAAATTTTATTGATAGTAAAGTTACAAATTGCAGGTTGTCAGTATATGCAGATGACATCAGTGCGACTATTTATGCCGATAGTAACACTGAATTAAATAAAATTACTAATGATGCAGTCTCTACTTTTAGTGTTTGGTTCTCAAAAAATTATTTACGTGTTAATACTGATAAAACTAAACTAATATTGTTTAAATATAACTCAAAAAAAACTGATAAACTCAAAGTCTCAATGAATGGAGCTATCATAGATGTGGTAGACTATGTTAAATGTCTTGGTGTGCGTATTGACTCTGATCTAAATTGGAAACATGAATTGGAACATGTCGAGAGCTCTAGTGCGTCGGCATGCTATGCCTTACGGAGTCTAAGGGAGGTCATGGGAATTGAGCAGCTTAAAATGGTCTATTATGCCTTGATAGAATCCAAATTAAGATATAGCATTAAGCTATGGGGAAACAGCTACCAATATAACATTAACAGAGCTCTTACAATACAAAAGCGAGCAGTTCGTACCATGTTTCGCATTCCTCCATGGGTATCGTGTAGAAACTATTTTAGAGAACTAGGAATCCTAACTGTGCCTAGTTTATATGTTTCAGTGCTGCTCACAAAGTTCCTAAAGTACGAGTCTTTCGAAGAACAAAATGAGCGCCTACTTACGCGCACTAAAAACAGAAAGTTTAATTTTTGTCCAAGACTGAAGGTGGTATCACATTCGGGGGCTCACCAAGCTGTAAAACTGTACAACAGGCTGCCTACTGATATAAAAATTGTTACCAATTACTCATTGTTTCAGAGGAAATTAAAAAGTTTTTTGTTAAGAGGTTGCTTTTATAGTGTAGAAGAAATATTTAATGGTGAATAAGGTATAGGCTAGGTATTATGTATTTCTCGTTTTTATTTTGATAATCGTAGTTTTGTTGTAGTGTTTTTATTGTTTAGTTTATATTCTTTTTTAATTAAGTTACTTAGGTAATCTGTATTTCAAACACAATCTCTGTATTGTTTTTTTGAATAAATACTGAATACTGAATACTGAATACTTCGTTTTCTGAAGCATAAACACACAAACATAATAGACAGAGCCAAGGGTAACAAGACCCAAAGACTACGCTTAGCATGATTGTGGGCGTATAGGTGGAATGGGGAATCAAAATAGTGCTGGGTTGCTAGTCGCATCTCTTATAATATGATTCCTAACATTTTTGCCTATTCAAACTCAAACTCAAACTCAAACTATTTATTGCATTCCCTCGATGGGCTTTTACCATCTGCGCGGGAAGAGAAGCAACTGGTTTATTCTATGTTTTTTTGCTCCCACACCAACATAGAAAACATTCTTTTTTTTTTTTATATGAATAGGAAGGCAAACGAGCAAGTGGGTCACCTGATGGTATTCTGAAGAATTATTTATTATATTAGCCTCATTAACTGTCGCACTGTATAAATGTTTTTAATTTCAGTAGAATTTAAGCATTGTAGTAGCTTAATGTATTTTATTTTGAAAAAATGACTTTCTGCCAAGTTTCTTGTGGCGCATTCTTGGCAATGATGGTCTTTCCAAATGCGCTGGTAGTTTCAAAAATACAATGTAAAAGAGCCCTTGACGGCCAATTTGCAAAAACAAATTTTCACTGCAAATGGGTCAGAAGAAGATTCACACCCCAACTAAACAGACCTTTACATAACAATTCGTGATAGACCTTTATTCACCAACTCGACAATTTATCGATGACCAGTGACGATTCTAAATACAATGCGTATTCAATATGAACCCAACCGGCGTAGATTCTCGTCAGTTTTGTAAACAGAATTGTCACATGTCACCGATAATTGGCACGTTGACGTTGGCGAAATAGGGGCCAGATCCTATAAGTTTCAACACAATCCTGTAATACACAAGACACACTGGCCGTAAAGAGCAGCCAAAAGAATAAGGTTAGTGAATAAATTGCGCCTCTAAATTTACAGCTGGAAAACAAGGAAGTCATCCCAACCGTTCACGGCCGATTGATTTATCGACAAATGATTCGAAAGAGGGACAAAGAAAGCTCCAAGTTCCGAACTTTGAGCTTGTACCCATCTGCAAAGCTTCGGGTATCGGGGAGATTTCAAGTTCCCCGAAATCAAGTAGACTGTGAAACATTTACGAGAGTCGCCTTTAGCACATGAATTTCAATCTTAGTCCTCTAAGCACACGCACATAAATAAATCAAGGTCTTTATACCTAATGCGACAGACACAGCCTAGGGTAACATGATTGTAGGTGTCTAGGTGGAAAGGCGATAAAAATTGTGATGAGTTGCTAGCCGCATCGCCTATAACATGATTCCTAAGATTTTCACCCATTCCCACAATGGCCTTTAGGTCTTCTTACATTATGCTCTGTCTACCCCGCATTACGTACCTACATTGCACGGTGTCATCGTCATAAGGGAAGACCAGCGTACGGGCCCCCTTTTTTGCGAAGCCGGGGCTACCGGGGCGGCGTTTGTGCTGAAACCCTAGTGGCATCCCACTGCGTCCCCATCACACCGGATTGAGGCAACGCCGGAGAGTTTTTAGGGGGAGTCCCACATTACCCTAGGCATCCTCGTGCCTAGGGCATCCATAAAGATTTCCTCTCCGTCAAAAAAAGGCTCCGTCTTCCCGTAAGGGATATAGAATACAGACGTGATTTATGTATACCTATACTAGCTTCTGCCCGCGACTTCGTCTGCGTAGAATTATACATAAAAACCTTCCTCATGAATCACTCTATCTAATAAAAAAAAACCGCATCAAAATCCATTGTGTCGTTTTGAAGCTATAAGCACACATAGGGACATGGGGACATAGGGACAGAGAAAGCGACTTTGTTTATGTGATAGTGATGATGTAATATGGGCATTGCCTGTTTTTTGTTTTGGCTGAGCACATATCACTTCTTCATCTCCTGACGTAAGCTCTTCAAATAGAAGATCAAGATTCAAATCGCGCTGAGGGCGACCGGCTTTCCAATCGGAACACTTTCAGAAAATACTGGCCGCAAATAAAGGGCTTTGGCAAAGTTTAATGAGATTAACTGCCGTATTCAGAACGGCTTCAGAATCTTAGCTGTCGTTGACTTGGTCCGAAGCGATGTTATCTGCTTGTCGCACCCAGAAATGTCAATTAACTTTACGTGTATAAACCCGTTTCATTTTCATCACGCTTTTATTACATTCACTGTTACATGCATTTTAAAATGACGTCAATCCATTACGAGGTATACAGCGCCTAGGGTTACAAGAAGGAAGCGTTGAGCGTGACCGGGGGCGTAGGTATGAGTATTGGGGAATCAAGATAATGATGGGTTGCTAGCCTGACAATGAAGCTTGAGTTCGAGCTCGAATACGAATGTTTGTTCTCGAGTCTTGGATGTTTTAGGTGTATTTGTGTATGTTTTTTTCTATGTAAGTATAGTTATCCGTTACCAAGTACACATAGTCCATACAGTCAAGTGTACACGCAACTCAATGTTTCAAAAATAAGTACAATACGCATACGAACTTCTCAAAAATATATCCGCGTATTTTTGAGAAGAAAGAGAAGCTTTGCTTAGTTTTGGCCTAGAACAAATCAATACAAACGGGGAACTAAAAACCAATTAAAAACCAAACTACAACTAATCTTAAAATAAAATAATTAAAAAAGGAGGGGCCCCCGTGGCACAGTACCACAGACTCTAGCAGCATTGCCCCTTTGGACAGCGGTCCTAATACGCTGTCCAAGGAAGCTGCCAGCTCTGCGAACACTAATATCTTTGAAGAGGCTAATAGCGCTATGCCTCCACGGACCAAGGGTCTCAACAACGAAAGGGCAACATTACATTCGGTGCTGAGACCCCTATATTTATTTATCTTGCCTAATTCCGCCGCTGTCACCGCTGTCAATCGTCAAATGTCAATTGGCATTGTTCATTTTTTTTAGTATGCTCCAATTCGAAAACCATTTTGAGGAAAACCATAATTTATCCGATTTATCTTGTCCGATTTCAAAAATACTTTATGATTGCAGATATTTTTGTAAAAGTACTTTGAACCTTTGTTTGACCGAACGACCCGGTTTTTAGACAGAATCCAGCATCGAATGCATGGCACAAAAATGAAAAAAAAAAGTTTAGCTATGGCAACTGTCACGTGTCACTGTCAAGTCGACAAAACCATAGACAAAGCCGTTTTTTTTATAGCCAGCCGAACGAAGGCGATTGGGATTCTGTCTAAATTTACGAATTATCAAACAGCGAAAAAATATTTATTATTAATTAACAAAGCTACGTAAAAGCATAATATTCAAATTAGTTGCTTGAAATAGTCTATTTTATCAAATAAAGGTGTTAAAAGCACAGCTTAAAAAAATGAACAATGTCAACTGACCCAGGATATTTATTTATTAATTATAAGAATAACGAAATCATCTACGTAATCAGAAGTAAATAGGGCTTATCAGACATCATTCGGAGTAAAAGGCTTCATGGACCATCCCGTAATATAACTAGGGCTCGAACAAAGCGAAGCCAACTCTGAAACTAAATCCGATATGATCACGATCAGCGTATCAGAGATTGAATACTAATGAATCGAAGTCTCGCTACCTATTGTTGGGGGTCGATTTCGGATCACGCGAACTCTTTTCAGACTTTTGTGACACGCATTCGGATAGGTAATACGCCTCAACCATGCACGGTGTAAAGGTGAACAGTCGCGAGAATGTGAAAACTAGATACTATCGGTGTAATAAATTATTGTTTTCTGTAGCATTTGACTTAAAAAAATAACATAATTCAAATTTTTTTTTGCAAATTGGCCGCCAAGAGGTCTTTTACACGTATTTTTTTAAACTACCAGCGCATTCGGAAAAACCACCATTGCCAAGAAGTTGCTTCTCTTCCCGCGCTGATGGTAAAAGCCCATCGAGGGAACGGGTGAAAATCATAGGAATCATGTTATACGCGATGTAGCTAGCAACCCATCACTATTTTGATTCCACTTTCCACCTTTACGCCCAGTCTCGCTAAACGTGGCCTGTAGGTCTTGTTACCTTAGACTCTCTACCCCGTAAGGGATTAAGACGTGATTTGTGTGTATGTGTAGTTAAACTATTTCGGAATATTTTGGTAGGTGGTAGGTACGAGTACCTATAGTTATAACTTTATCTCTACTAACAACAATGTCTGCGCAAACCCTAAAAATTTGAACAGAATAATAAGAAACAATATCTTACACCCCTTTTGCCTAAAACTTGAACGCCCCATCCTATTTCCATGTAAATTTGGATTTTCACAATCCACGATAATGCATATTGATACCTGGTATTACCAGATCTCACGAACGAGACAATTGTCGGTGACCTGCGACGATTCTAAATGCAGGCGTTGTCAATTATGATGCTAAAAAGCATAGTCTTGTCGAGGAGTCATGTTATATAGGCGATGTGGCTAGCACCCATCACTGTTTCGATTCCACTTCCCACCCATACGCCCACAATCATGCTAAACGTGGTCTTTAGGTCTTGTCACGTTAGGCTCTGTCTACCCCGTAAGGGATAAAGACGTAATTTATGTATGTATGTATTGTCGAGAAGTTTTACATCACAGAACGTAGATTATTTTTTGCATACATACATACATATATCACGTGTTTATCCCTTACCAAGGTGACAAGACCTTAAGGCCACGTTTAGCATGATTAAGGGCGTATAGATGGAAAGGGAAATCAAAATAGTGATGGGTTGCTAGCCGCATCGCCTATAACATGATTCCTAAGATTGTCGCTCATTCCCTCGATGGGATTTTACCATCTGCGAGGGAAGAGAAGCCACTGGTAAATATTCTATGTTTTTTCTTTACTCCCAGACCGGCGTGGAAGAATTATTATTTTCTAATTATTTTTTGTTCTATTTTATTTGGTACAGTAGTTTGGTAATGTAAACTCACACACACACATAGATCAGTCACTGTCCCTTTCGGGGTAGACAGAGCCCAAGGTGACAAGACCTCGTGGGCGAATAGGTAGAAAGGGGAATCAAAAGAGTGATGGGTTGCTAGCATCGCCTATAACATAATTCCTAAGATCCTCGCCCATTCTCTCGATGGGCTTTTACCATCTGCGCGGGAAGAGAACTGGTACATTCTATGTTTTTTCTTTCCCAGACCAGCATGTCCTTTTGTTATGTTACACACGTCTTTTTGTAGTCGAATGTACGGAAATGTTTGTTGAACGTTTAAAATCTTTACAAATTGAACAATAAAAACCTTATAAAAGTCGAGTGATGCTCGACATGTTTCGGACTATTTCGAAGTCCTTTTTCCAAGAGCGCTCGCCCCGGCGGCAGCGACACGAACACTGCGCGCCAGCGCTCTGCTAGCGCGGCTGTTCGACGCAACTGACAGCGGCGCACAACTACCCTCGTTTTCATCGTCATTTTTATTATTGTCAAATGTCGGGCAGCACACAACACTGATCACGTCACTCGATAAAGGTTCGCTCACACTCACCGTTTGGTCAATATTTAAAACAGTTTTCCAACTCGGGGGCACCGACCATCCACTATCCCGGTTGAAATTGGGATACCGACTTATTTCAATGGCTTCACGTACTTTCCGCGGAATGAAAAACTTTTCTCTCGCCAGTACGGACACCTTATCAAACCTGATATAATGCGTCGAATCAGATTCCATTGAATGTTCAGCTACAGCAGACCCCCTGTCATCCTGTTTCTTCATACTGCGTACGTGCTCCGCCAACCTCGTGGATATATTACGCCCGGTCTCTCCGATATAGTTTTTCCCACAGGAGCAAGGAATCATGTATACCCCGGGAACATTAAGGGGCTCTTTATCCTTTGGTGAACGCACCAGCTGCCTGAGCTGCATATGGGGACGGAAAATCGACTTGATGCTATACCTCCGGCGTAACAAGTTACTGATCTTATCCGTAACCCCTTTTATGAACGGCAAGTATACCGGCACCCTCTCTACTACGGCCGGCCGCCGACGGCCTGATGCATTCACCACACGATTGCACTGCCTCCAGTTATAGCCATTGCTTTCCAGAACACACTTTACGTGACTTAGCTCACGATTCACATATTGCGGATCACAAATGGTCAAGGCTCGATCTATCAATGTCCTAGGCACAGAGAATAAATGACACGGATGGTGGTGTGAATCAGCCCTAAGGTATCGATCAGTATGAGTTGGCTTACGGTACACCGTAGTCATGAGTCTCCCACAAGGTTGCCGCATGACCAACACATCCAAAAAAGGCAACTTTCCTTCATTTTCCCTCTCCACCGTGAACTTAACCTTATCATGCAACGTGTTAAGGTAGTCCGAGAACTCCGACAAACCATCTCTAGACACAACAGCGAAAACGTCATCCACATAACGCCACCAATACCTCGGTGCCACGGGAGCGTTCCTTAAGGCATTACCCTCAAACCACTCCATAAAAATATTGGCGGTGACTGGAGCAATTGGCGAACCCATAGCCACCCCATCAATTTGCAAATAATAATCACCACGCCAAACTAAATATCCACTTTTTAGGCACAACTCAATCCCCTCCATGTACACGGCAGGTAAATCAGTGACACTCATGAGGTCTGAAATAATTTTTAATGTTTCGTCTACCGGTACATTAGTGAAAAGAGACGTTACGTCAAAGCTTACCAATAGTTCGTCATCACGTACTCGAATATCATTCAACAAACCGACGAAATGTCTCGAATCCTTTATATGACTCGCAGTCTTTCCCGTGAACTCTAGCAGAACAGACGAAAGATAACGGGCAAGCTTATAAGTCGGCGAATCAATTTGGCTAACTATGGGTCTTAAAGGCCAATCAACTTTGTGGATTTTTGGCAATCCATAAATTTTTGGTGAAGTAGGATTCTGTGGGCGCAACCGTGTGATCATGTCGGTATCCTAACACGCTTGCTTACATCCAATTTTAAACGAGTTTTTAACAAATAACATACATACATACGTCCCGTCACTCCTCTTTCCCACAGGGGTAGGCAGAGGCTACTTTGTTCCACTTACTACGATCCTGACAAACTTATTTCGCTTCATCCACATTCATCTTCTTCATACATGCTCGTCGGTTTCGGGTGCTCCTGACCTGACCATTTTCCAAAACGTCTCCTATTTGGCCCAGGAACGTCCGTCTAGGCCTTCCCCTCCCAACGCAACCATTCACACTCCCCATATAGATCTGTTTAGTTAGTCTACTTTCATCCATCCGCTCTACGTGACCAAACCGATTAAGCGTACTTTTTTCTATACATACATACATAAATCACGTCTTTATACCTTACGTGGTAGACAGGGCCTAAGGTAACAAGACCTAAAGGCCACGTTTAGCATGATTGTGGGCGTATAGGTAGGTGGTGGTTTTTTCTATCCTGGTCACTATATCCTCTTTCACACCCGCACGTTCCCTTATCACACTATTCCTTATTCTATCTTTCAGTGATACACCTTCCATACTTCTTAACGCTCTCATTTCTTAAAAATATATAAAAGCAAAATCGTGGAGTAAAATTTTTATGCAATAATTATCCTCATAAATAGCATTAAAATAGGTAATAACGTAAGCAAAAAGTTATTCGAAATACTCCCATTCCAGTGGAAATCCATTGAAATCGCCGAATTCTTTATCCTGTGAAATAATTAGCTATTATTCTTAACTTTGAACTCATCCCCGTAATAATGGAGGGAGATAATCCTGGCAGAACAGAATACTTGGGAACAGAGGATGCAATTGCCACAGAAACAGCGTGGAATAGACCAGAAGCTATTCTGGAAAGCACAATGTGAAATGCGTCTCGCATGTGGTAAAAAACTACACATTTCGAGTGATAGTGAGTGATAGTGAGTTGACGACCGGATAGCCTAGTGGTTAGTGACCCTGACTATGAAGCTAGAGGTCCTGGGTTCGAATCCCGGTAGGGGCAGACATTTTGTATGATGAATACGAATGTTTGTGCTCGAGTCATGGATGTTATATGTATTTAAGTATGTATTTATCTACATTATATAAGTATGTTTATCCGTTGCCTGGTACCCATAGTACAAGCTTTGCTTAGTTTGGGGCTGGGTTAATTGGTGTAATTTGTCCCAAGATATTTATTATTATAATTATTTATATGCTTTCAAAAATTGGACCTCAGTAACATTAGAAATCCATGTCACATTATCTTTTGAAAATCTCTATACAGTTGTAGTGTTATTTGTTTTGTTGTTTGTAACTAAACTATTAAGCTGTGTAAGTTGTTTTGAATCTATACATAATTATAATAAAGCTGAAGAGATCCCAAAGTCTGTACATGGAAGATATTAAAAAAAAAGTTGGCTGGAGATACTTAGAATTAATAACAGAACACGCTCCGACAGTTTTTTATATTTTTTGTCTGTATATTTGCGAACGCATCACGTGGAAACAGCTAAACGGATTTTGATACAAACTTTACTAATCTGCCAAGAAAATCCCTGGCCAGGTTATAGGCTACTTTCTATCCCGGAAAATTGCATAGTTCCCGTGGGGTAGCGATAAACATGTCAATTGCTAATTCTAAGCTTAAATAAATAATCGTCACATGACATGATTTTATCTAGTGTGTTTGTTCGGTAAAACGTACCAATTGCTTTTCTTCCCGCGCACAAGGTAAAAACGCATCGAGGGAATGGCCGAAAATCTCAAGAATCATGTTGTAAGCGATGCGGCTAGCAACTCATCACTATTTTGATTCTCCTTTCCACCTATACGTCCACAATCATGCTAAACGTGGTCTTGTTACCGTAGGCTCTGTGTACCTACGTGTGATGTCTGATGTCTTTATCCCTTATGTGGTAACGTTTCTTTTCACATTGTAACATAACAGCTTCGGGTGACCACAGCCTTATTTTCCACAGCAATGAAAGCCAGCAGTGCTGCAAAGGTTTTTTAATTTTATCTGGGTCCTACTGAAAAACAGCGTTGCGGCTTGCCGCAACATTATGCTGAGTGGGGCCCATTTTACACCATATCGGTACTATTGCTAAGTATATTGTATTTCTTCCTATTATATATCAACGTGTATCGAATGTGTGTAAATAAATGTTTCTCTCTCTCTCTCTCTCTCTCTCAGTGATTATTTCTTTGCGGTAACATCGAAGATGAAGCGACAATTTTCTAAGTGAACAATCTTTTATTTTAACCTTTGTACCGCGCTGCGCAGAGTCGTAAATTCCTTTCTTTTACTACTAATTTGGCTTACGGCTCCTTTTTTCTAAATGATGTACGGCACTACGAATATGTTTTATGATGACAAAAAGTTCATTGACTACGTGGTCAATAAAACTGGACTTTATACTTTCGTAATATAAATTTAAGCGAATAAAATTGTGACGGATTGAATCATCAATACTCAGCGTCAAATCGGGGTGTATATTGGATCCATCCGGAGGGTAGAGCGGTGCTTGGTCCGGTGCACTCTGGGCAACGGCTAGTGATTTCCTGGCGGTCTCCAAGAGATATCATTGACCGTTGGCTAAGAGCGCCACGGGGGGTGGGGTCTTTTGACCGTGTTCTACCGTACAACGTTGCCGATATTTTTGTCACAACATTTTTGAATACTGTATTTATTACTTTGACATTGGCAAAGTCATCGCATCGATCGATGGAGCCATATTAATAAGAAAAGAAGAAGAAGACAGCGTCTAATTTAGACTAAGAAATCTGAAATTATGCACACGGGTCGTCCAGTTGCGTATCTTCGCCTGTGCTACCTATCTTCGCCCAATTTGACATAAGTTAACACTACCGAAATGTTTTTAGTGCTAGCCTTACATAAAACTGCTAAATACAAAGTATTTTTCATGGCGGTCAACATTCTTCGAACGATCTGCGACTAACTTCTCACAATTGATGTTCAGTGAGATTTTTTTGCGACGCCGACCACGTGTTTTTTTTTACCAGCGTTTTAACTTTGGTTTTAAACAGTGATATAGACCAGATAATGTTAAACTTTTTACATGATTATATCGTATAACTATTTCTTTTTCATGTGACACTAGTATTTAATGGCTAACTTACGTCTAGAAATCACAATTGGATAAAACGTTGGGGAGGGTATTTATCGTTCAACTTGTTGCCAAATTTCGCCTGCCCCTAGGGTTGTCAAATTTATTGTAGCACATTAATTAGTGGATGATATTACTTGTTTGCCAATTTAAATATTTTCTTTTGTTTTGTTTTACGGAAATGGTTTTAACGATTTGGAGGAAAGTTAATAAGTAGATTAAATTATATAAATATTTTATAGGCATAGGTTGATTGGATTTCAATTTAAAACATATTATAGCAGAAAAACATACGTTTTGTTTAAGTAATAAAAAAAAGTTTGAAAATATTTTTTTTATTGTAAACCATTACTCCCCTTTGTTTGGCATGTTGGGTAATTTTTGGCAGCCCTAGCATCGTTTTAGAAAATGTATGAAACAACTTCAAACTGCAGCCAATCTTCGCCTACCACACATTTTCTTTAAAATATGCCTAGTCCGGTGTAGTTAAGCTTCATATTGTATTAACACAGTCCAAGTAGATAAGACTTAACATGTGCAAGTCATGGAAAAGTTTCGTATTAGCGGTAAGGCATGCCATAGGCGAAGATAGGGAAAAGTACCCATACTTCGCCTATTGCCTTTGGGGCCATTTATTACCAAGTTAACGAGTGAAATTCAAAGCTTTAGTGATTTATACTGATAGCCAGGAGTACTAAAAAAGGTTTTTTGCGACAATGGACTAAAATTCTTTCAAATATGAAAGATATTTTGGAAAAAGTGTCAAAATCCAGGCGAAGATACGCAACTGGACGGTATATATTTTCGTCTTATGAACTTCCATGCTGGTCTGGGAGCAAACGAAAAACCGAATGTACCAGTTGCTTCTCGTCCCGCATAGATAGTAAAAACCCATAGAGAGAACGGGTGAAATTCTTAGGAATCACGTTATAGGCGATGCGGCTAGCAACCCATCACTATTTTGATTCCCCTCTCCATTTATACGCCTCTAATCATGCAAAATGTTGCCTTTAGGTCTTCTTACCTCAAGCTGTCTACCCCGTGATTTGTGTATGTATGTGGGTATGTATGACATAATAATTATGTACACAGTAAGTATTTTTTAGAATTTACATTCTAACCTACTACTAAATTCCTAAATTCGTGAAAAACGCACGATTTCATAATGTTATGACTTATGACCAAAAAGTAACGCTTATGACCAACGTCAAAGATGGGACAAATTCACTTTACGACGTAATCTCATAATAAGGAATGACTAGCTGTCGCCCGCGATTCCGTCTACGCAGAAGCCGCTTATCGCTATCCCGCGGGAACTAAGAATTTTCCGGGATAAAACTATCATAGAAACTTGGCAGAAAGTCATTTTTCAGAATAAAATACATTAAGCTACTACAATTCTTAAATTCTACTAAAATTAAATACATATATAAAAGGGATGTATAAGGTCCCCGAGCCTTAAATTATATTAGTTTATAGTAGAGATGTATAAAGTCTCTACTAGTCATTACATAAATATACAAGACTGGCTGTTGCCTGTGACTCCGTCTGCTCAGAATTCGCTTATACCGCGGGAACTAGGCATTTTTCCGGGACAAAAACTACAATTTTTCCTTCCTCGGGATCCAAACTATATGTATATCAAATGTCAACTAAATCGGTCCAGCGGCTTAAGCGTGAAAAAGTAACAGACAGACAGAGTAACTAGATTTTTCTAAATTCCCACGTTAAAATTCTGCAACGGAGTTGAGGCTACGAACGCAAGGCGGTTGTTTTTTTCCAAGCCGACTTCACTTTGTAGCTTGTAGGTTTATTCATCAATCACGAAATATATATAGCTTACGCCTTCCTTTGCATATAAAATGGTTCACACTTGACCTGAACCGCAGTTTAGTTTATTACCCCGAATATCTCGTATCGGCAAGATCCGCCGACATAATATATTTACATACAAACATGGTATAGTATGACTTGTTTTGTATTTTTTATGATCAGTAAAAACGCTGTATAAAGTTAGATGAAGAAAAGACGTTTCTCAGCAAGCTGGGACGAGTACTGATTACACATGATATGGTCGCTGGTGGGTGAATCAACTATTATACCGACACTTTGCTGTCCGTCACTTGTACGGAATTTTATACTGTGAATTTGAGACATAATATTGAATACAATATGAATTGAATATCACGAGACAAGTGGGCATTTCTGCAGAAAAGCTGTATTGTACAAAAATTATTTAATTATATCTAATTCTGTGGTAACTCAGTACACGATTCATTTGCCTCATACAAAATATTCCTGTCCGAGGTCACTGAGAGTACCTATTATTCCATTCGGTTGAAAAAAAATCTAAGGAACTGTAGTGTAATTAAAAATAAGTAGCTAATATAACACAAGTACAATACATTTCTTAACTAAAATAAGCCTTAAAATAATTTAATTCTTTACAAAAAAAAAGCAAAATATTGTCCGCCAAAAATTTCGTATGCTGCCGTCACCAGAGTTACTGCGAAAAACTTGTGAAATAGATCGCTAGATGGCAGTACTCCGTACGCGGCGTTTCAAAGAGTCGTTGTGTTCTTCGCGACGCGGCGGCGGACCCTTTGATCACACCGACAAGCCGCCAGTCGGAGGCGAGCTCGGGAAGGGTGCGCGTGTGTTTATTCGCTGTGTATGGAGTTACCGCAATTCTCAGGTAATTATTTCGTCATTTAACTTATTTTTAATTGTGCACTATGAGTGCGAGTTAGGAGTTTGCATTAGTGTATTCAAAGATGCTTCATGTCAAGCGTAATAAGTTTTAAAATAAAAATATGGCCATATGTCTACGGAGTTACCAGTATACTGAGTTACTGTTGTGGTAACTCCAAAGACATTACTGGTAACTCTAAAGACGTTTTCAGTAATAATATAGCTGGAAACTACATTTCAATTTATTTTTATTTACTCTGAACTTTGCAACTTCTAATAAGTTATCTTAAAGCAATTTTCTTTAAAAATAATATTTAATATTTTACAATTACGTTAAATTTACTTCATGAATTCTCTTACCTACAAATATTCCTTGTAGCCGCATTTACTGACTTTTACACTGAAATTCCAATTGCAGATCTCATCATGCCATTAACGCCGGCTCAAAAACAAAATAGATATACATAGAGAGAAATTAAAGCAAAAATCCAAAAAATATGAAGAAGCTGTAGGTACAATAAAATGCAGTGAATGGATTAGAAAAGAAGAAAGTTACGAAAAAGAAGGGAAGAAATTTAAATGTTTCAAAAATGTAAAAGAAGATACTGTTAAAAATTGTGTAGAATTTTTGCAAACATTTGAAAAAGATATGATTGCCTTCAGGAAACACGTTTACAATATAAAAATCCAGTTCCATAACCTTCGAGAATGTTTGAGTAAACTCCATCCCAATGAATGTGCCATAGTTGTCGACTTTAGTTAGAACTTTAATTGCAAATATCATGAGGAAGTCCAGTCTCACCATTTCGGCGGATCTAGGAAGCAAATATCTTTACATACTGTTATGGTATACACTTTCAATCCTGATACCAAATACACGGCTCACTCTTTCTGCACAATCTCTTCATCTAACTGTCACCAGCCTGCTGCTATTTGGGCACATTTGGAACCCATCATGCAATCGATCAGAAAGGAGTATACGACTGTCGACTCGATACATTTCTTCTCTGATGGCCCGTCTACTCAGTATCGCCAGAAGCAAAACTTTCATTTGTTGTGCACCAGATATTTCGATTTCGGCTTTGCAGCAGCAACTTGGTCTTTTTTTGAAGCAGGACACGGAAAGGGCCCAGCAGATGGGATAGATGGATTTCTGAAGCGTATCAAGCGTACTGCTGACAAAATAATAGCTACAGGGCAAGATATTTCAAATGCTGAGCAGTTTTTTGAAAATTTGAAGAACACCAGTAAAATAAACCTGTTCTTAATAGAAGAATAACGAATAAAAGATATTCAAGATTCGTTACCAAAAACGATCCCAAGACTGATTGGAACTTTAAAAGTTCACCAAATATTTACAGAAAATCGTAATACTTTAAAGTATAGAAACCTGTCATGTTTCTGTGGATTAGACAAAAACGGTTTTTGTGACTGTCTTAATCCACAAACTTACCACACAAGTATCATGGAACCAACAAGGATACAAGACTCGTCAGATGACGATATTGCGCTTAGTTCTCACGCCATACTAAAAGAGGTTCAGAATATAATACCAAGGACGAGTGTTTATAAAACAGTTTATGGGTCATCTGATACTGACGGCAAAGAAGAACATGCTGAAAGTAATAACAAAGAAAATTGTGGGGAGATGATTCCTGTGAATACTTTATTTGACGAAACTGACAAGCCACAAGCTTCGACTAGCTCATGTGAATGTTTACACAGATGATTCCAGAAAAAAGAAGTATTCGTATGTTTGTAAAGCGACTGTGTGTACTACTATTGAAGAAGATGGAGAGGTGAGTCATGTTTCTATGGGTTGTTAGCAAGAAAGATGCAAGGATATTCCGTCTTGATGAGCAAGATGTTAGTTACGTAGACTACCAAGATATAATCGAAATATTGCCAACACCTAATTTGGTGACAAAAGGTCGGCGAACTTATCATCACTTCAAGAAATCGATTAACATTTTTGAAAAATAGTGTAAATGTCTTATACAAATTATAACAACTCCTTCGTTGTTAAACGTTTTTTAGATGTGATTTTTGTTATTTTTTGTTTTTGTGTTGATTTTATTTCGAAAAGTATGATTGTTGTTTAATTATGTTGTATTAGACTTTTTTTATTGAAGTGACACAAGTACATCAGATAGAATACAACGTATAGAAAAGAATAATAAGTTTAAAAGTTTTGGTTAGCCAGTTACATACAACATACTCCCCCGTAATCAAAACAAGATTATAAACATAAACCTATTCCTTTTATACAATTCTGATGCTTGATACGAGCCAATGGCTTAGTTAGTACATCAGCCCACATCTCTAAAGTATTAGTATATACGACATTGATAACATTTTTACATAATAAATCTCGTATAAAATGAAATCTAGTGTCGATATGCTTGGTTCTATTGTGGTGAACCGTATTCAGTGCTAACTTCTGGGCAGACTGTGAATCATTATAAATAGTAACGACAGTTGACTTACCAGTAAGTTCACACAACAATCGTCTCAGAAATACAGCCTCTCTACCCGCACTGGATAAACTCATGTATTCTGCTTCGCTGGACGATAAGGCAATGGTGGTTTGCTTCTTACTTTCCCATGAAATGGCTCCCCCGGCCATAGAAAAGTAGAATCCGGTGTATGAACGACGATCCATAGGACAATTGGCCCAATCTGCATCCGCGTAGCCAATTAGGCATCCACCGTCTTTCCTGTAAGTAATGCCCAAATCCATAGTGCCTTTCAGATATTGTAATACACGTTTTGCCGCCTTCCAATGACTTTTATCATATTTAGTATTAAATTGACTTAAATATGATGTGGCAAAAGCAATGTCTGGACGAGTATTAACGGCCAGAAAATTGAGTGAGCCTATCAATTGCTGATACGGATAGGATTCACTTACATTACTCTTCTCACTCGGCAGAAACTTATTATTTTCCAACGGTGTAGGCACACTCTTGCAGTCCATCATGTGATATTTTTGCAGTAAATCACGAATGTAACTTTCTTGAGATATTTTAATCTCATTAGGTTTGCAATGTATATTTAAACCTAAATAATAATTGAGTTCGCCAATCACTTTCAGACCAAAATAATTCCGTAAGTCAGATATGACAGTATTTAGCGTTTTATTATCTTTGTACAAGATGACAATGTCATCGACATGGAAAGCGAGTATTATTAACTCGTTACCAAACTTTTTAGTATAAATACATGCTTCCGAAGGAGTTTGGTTAAAACCTATGCATTGTAAAATTTCGGTCAACTTTTTATACCATGCTCGCGAAGCCTGTTTCAGCCCATAAAGCGAACGTTTCAGTAAACATACTTTATCTTCTTGACCAGGTTTTAAAAATCCTTCCGGCTGACTCATATATACTTCTTCCTCTAAAAATCCATTTAAAAATGCCGTATCAACGTCTAAATGGTGCATTTTCATTCCCTCTTCCGCAGCCAACGCGAATAACATGCGTAAAGAAGAGTTTCGTACGACTGGCGAGAAAGTTTCCAAGTAGTCAATACCATAAACTTGGTTAAATCCTTTCGCGACAAGTCTAGCTTTATATTTAATTACGTCACCATGCGCATTTTTCTTCAGTTTGTAGATCCATTTGCATGGTATAACTTTCTTATCAGGTCTATCAACGAGAACCCAAGTTTGTTTTTCAAGCAGTGACTGATATTCATCTTGCATAGCTTGATACCATTTATCTCTATCTTCTGCATTTACAGCCTGTGTGTAAGTTGTTGGTTCATCCAGCTGAGGGGATGAAGTTTGCATGCATACACAATTAGCAGCAGAATTAGGTTTTCTGGGTCTCAAATTGTACCTTGGTTCTACAAAATCAGTATCAGATTCAATTTCTTCTGATGAAGACGCAATATCAGGTTGAACAGCGTTATGCCATTGCTCTACGATATTAATATCAGCCTGAACATCTTCTGATAAGTTTACAATATCAGGTTGAATCTGTTCATCTTCGATGATAGCGCTTGTGACAGGTGTTCGACTATCTGAACTATTCAAAGAGTTTATTTGCGAATTCAGCAATAGAGGTACAACTGCTGATTCAGTTAAATCATTATCAGACTTACAAGTTGTCTTTACTTTCAAATCTTGAAAATCACATTCAAAGAAGGTAATATCTCTGCTTTTCACAAGTCTTCTGGGATATCTAATATCTCTGAAATAATAACTTCTGGGATCTTCTGAATATCCTACGAAAATATGTTCGGATGCTTTCATATCCAGTTTCTTTCGATTACACTCAGGAACATGAATAAATGCTCTACATCCGAAAACACGCAGATGAGAAAGATTTGGTATTTTAGCATACCATTTCTCGTACGCCGTCTTGCCTTCGAGAGCACGGTGAGGAGACCTATTTTTGAGATATACAGCCATCTCTGCAGCATCTTGCCAATAAGCCGGAGAAAGAGAACTGTCAGAAAGCATTGATCTTACTTTCTCCATAATTGAACGATTTGTTCTTTCTGCAATGGAATTTTGCTGAGGACTGTAGGGAACTGTTGTTTGATGTTGAATTCCTTCATTTTGTAAATAACTCGAAAATTCAGCATTAACATATTCTTTTCCATTATCGCTCTTCAATATCTTAATATTTGCTCCTGTTTCCCGCTCTACTCTGGACTGGAAAATACGAAATTTGTTCTTTACTTCCGCTTTTGAAGGAATAAAGAATACAAAAGTCATACGAGAATAGTCATCTATAAAAAATAAAATATACTTATTGCCTTGAAATGAAGTTTCAGGCAAGGGTCCACAAATATCTGAATGAATAAGTTCCAGAACAGAAGTTGATCTTTTATGTGAAATTCTCTTGAAAGGTTTCCTACTCTGCTTACCTTCAATGCAGGGGATACATGGTTCCTTATCGACTTCTGAGTAGTCCACGCCCACTGCGTGTCCCTTCCTCAGTTGATCCATTCCGATGCGACATAAATGACCTAGTCTTCTATGCCAAAGCTTGAAGCTAGAAACATCAGAGTGCGTCTCAAAAGCTGATAATTGAGTCGTTGGATTGACCGTACAATCTAGAGAATACAGTCCACCACATATAGAACCATGTAAAATTACATCGCCTGAACAAGAAAAAACATCAGAATCATAAAAATTACAACCAGTTCTATCAAAAACTACGCTAAAACCTTTATCTACTGCCTTCTTCACTGAAATAAGATTAGAGTTCAAGTTCGGTACATGAACCACATCAGTAATCTTCTTTATATCAGTATTCTGACCGCAACTGGTGATAGAAATATCTCCAATGCCTTTACTGGGCAGTACATCTCCATTTGCAATAGTTACAGTCCCAGTAGACGAACTTCTTACATTATCCATCCAATCAGCTCGTGACGTCATGTGTGCTGAAGCTCCAGAATCAATAAACCATTTATCACGCTCTAATCCGTCATTGACATTCAGTGCACATAGAGAATTTTTGTGATTTACGGGTTTCTTCTTCTTGTCCTTTTTATGGGGACAATCTGGACGCTTATGTCCTGGCTCCATGCAGTCATAACACACAATAGGTTTCTTCGATTTGGATGTAGAAGGTTTGTTCTGGTTCATACGTGTACGAAGAGCAGTATCTGGGTTATCTATAGCTGGTTTATTCAGTTCATTCAATAATTTGGTCTTAATTAAATCGACTGTAATGTCTATATTGGAATTTTCCAAAGCCATTACTAAAGGTGCGTATTGAGGACTTAAACCTCCAAGAAGAATCGCAGCTATTGAAGCATCTTCTATAATTTTGCCAATATCGGCTAAATCTTGCACAGTTGACATGATAGCATTTATGTACGTCTCTATATTGGAATCAAAATCATCAAGACAGTACCTGTACAGTTTCCGCTCGAGGCTTATGCGTCGCCCTAAACCTCTGTCCTCGTAAGTGGACGAAAGAGCATCCCAAGCTTCCTTGGCTGTTTTGCATGACCTCACATGAGTTATCGCCATACCATCTAAAGTGAGACATATTTTCGATAACGCCTTTTGATCGTTTCGTGATTTTATCTCAGTAGAAACTTTACTACCTTCAGAATATCCGATGATCGTCTCCCATAACTCTTCATGCATAAGGTACATACGCATTTTGAATTTCCATATGGAATAACCGTCTCTGTTTATGAGTGGTTTTATACCAGTAATCGAAATATTTGACATATTTATACGTACAGCTGTTCAATGTCACAACAAAATAATATGAAAATATCTTCGTGAATTATATTAATTTTTCACAGATTTTCGTAATTCATACATGCACATACTGGAAAAAACTAGTAGATTCACTTTTTAATAAAGAATATGCAGTTTTATAAGTATTACTCAGTTAAAAATAGAGTTTCGTGCTGATAACGAATGTTGTATTAGACTTTTTTTATTGAAGTGACACAAGTACATCAGATAGAATACAACGTATAGAAAAGAATAATAAGTTTAAAAGTTTTGGTTAGCCAGTTACATACAACAAATTATGTAAGGAAGATATTTTCTTTTTGAGATTCATGTCTTAGGTGTTACCAAATTATGTCTCTGGAGTTACCCTTATGTCCCAATTTGCAGAAGTTAGTAATCGACTATAACTCTTTTAACTGTTAAAGTATAACTGATATTTTTAATAATTCGTACTGTTTTGAGATCTGTGCTTCGAGTCTAAAGAGATTTTTGCATAATACATGTCAAGTTAATCTTTAAAAGAAAACACTGGTCTTATTATGTGTTATAGGTAACGCAATAGACAAATTTGTACGTATTATTTCTATAATATGAATATTCTATAAAGACTGATTTATGCCAAAATATTTGATTATGCATGAGTATTTTAATTAAAAGTAAAAAAACATCGAAAGGTTGTTTTATTTCTTAAATTTTGAAAGCTTGATTCAAGTAACGCAATATACACTTTTTCCAGGTTAGTTTTGGTTTTTCGAAAAACATGATGAAAATATTTGATGGAGGTCGCGCCCCTTTTAATATGTATAACTAGGATATATTGTGTATAGTTTAACATTATAATGCAAACAATATTAACATATTTAAAAAATAAAAATTCGACATCGTTTTTTTTTCATAGTGTCGGTAAAATAGTTGATCCGCCCTGGTATACATAGTAGCGCATGAATAACATATACATCTATAATATAAAAATGAATCGCAATTTTTTTTTTATATGAATAGGAAGGCAAACGAGCCAGTGGGTCACCTGATGGTAAGTGATCACCACTGCCCATAGACACCCGCAACCCCGGAGGGATTGCAGATGCGTTGCCAACCTAGAGGACTACGACGAAATGCCTCTTGTGCCCGTAATTTCCCCGGGTGTCTTACTCTCCACACCGGAACACAGCAGTGCAAGCACTGCTACTTAGCGGCAGGATTAGCGAGTAAGATGGTGGTAGCGATCCGGACGGACCTTGCACAAGGCCCTACCACCCGCTATATGTGTTGTTAAGCGCAAATCTCGAGAGCAGCTGAACCGATTCCGCTAATAGACTACAGGCCCACGTACAAAAAATGTGGGTCATATGAACCACCAGGTGACGTATATAGGACGATATAAGAGCATAAAATAATAAGATTCAACACTATGCCGTCACTTGTAAGCTGTCCAACTGGGTGCTGGTGAGAATCACCCCCCGGACCACGGAAAAAGAGGGGGTTGCAACCCTCGATTTTGTCCCCTTGTCGCACAATTTTTGTACGGCGTTGCGGAATAATGGATTAGAAGCTGTATTGAAACAGTATGAAACTGATTCCGTACAGAATCAAATGACCAAATTTACCCTCGAAATTGTCAGAAAATCAAAAGAAAATATCGACTTTGTGGCTCACCATTTTTTTACGGCACTGCGCGCTTTCTTATTGTTTTTCATGGATCTATCGATGGTAAAAATGCCGTACATGATCATATGACCAAAATGTACTCACTCTACCTGCACTTTTGAATTCTCACCAGCACCCAGTTGGACAGCTTACAAGTGACGGCATAGTGTTGAATCTTATTATTTTATGCTCTTATATCGTCCTATATACGTCACCTGGTGGTTCATATGACCCACATTTTTTGTACGTGGGCCTGTAGTCTATAATTCTTTTTTTAGAATACTCCTTGAAGTATGGGGATGGTTCTTACGGAGAGAAAAATTCGAATTATTGCCGGGAAAGCCCTAAAAACAGCCCTTTTCTTTTTCCTATACAAACGTTTTCTAATTATAATGTAGAGTAAATGGGAACTTTATTGCTTTTCAATAAAGTTCATATTAAATTACAAGCACTCACTGTTGTCTAAGCAATGTAGGTGTGTTCCTAACGTCAAAGAATCAATTTGCACTGTATTACCGCTGCACAAAGTTCAAATTCTATCAAAACTGTATGCGTGCCACATTCCAAATCTTTTTGACAGAACGAAGTCTGTCGGGTCCGCTAGTATGTAATACATTTAGGATTATTTTAGGTTTTTCTTTATGTTAGAGAGGCCAGACAAACGAACTAGTGGGTCACCTGATGTTAAATGATCACCACTGTCCATAGACACCCGCAGCGCTTTACGCGATGCCAGTGCGTTGACGGCCCAGCAGAAAATTGTACACTCGCCTCTTAAAGGCACCCAGGTCGTAACTCGATGGGAATACCCCAGCGGGAGTTTCCATTGGTTCTTTTACTTTTTCTGTGTGTCTACTCTTGCTTAATACTTATGTCCTGTCAATCGTTCAAAGGTTAACTGGAAGAGATCCCTAGGGATAAGTTCGCCTTTGTGCATGTGTGTTGTCCTGTGTTCATCTTTTTCTTGTGTTGTATGTACAATAAAGAGTTATACATACATACATATACCTACATACATTTCGTTTTTCAGGCTCAAAAGCTTAATGACACTGTAATTTTTTTTTGTGTGGGTGTTATTTTTAGATTTTTTCCCACCCTTACACACAATTACCGAGCTGGATTCCAAATGTCATCCTTCTAGGTCATCTGGAAGTAGGTTAGAGTTAGGTACATGTCAGTCAGTCAGTCAGTGCTAAAATTTACTTTTTGACCTTCATATCTTTATAACCGTTTTAGCTAGCTTCATGAAATTTAGGCTTCTGTTTTTCCGTATGGATATAATTAAACACACGTAGTTTTATGTGGTTTTGAGTTATAGAAGGGTCAAAATTGGCACCAAGTTCGTGTAATATTACACTCGGCGCTGGCTAGCCGGTTCCTTTGCTTGAACTTGGCTTGACATGCTGCCGCGTGTCTAGGTGTTATTTAAATAATACAGGGTTAAGGTCTTCGCACATTAGACCAACTCCACGCCAATCCGACACCAACTCAACTCACACTCTCGATGAGTAGTCAACTAGTTGATCCACCCAATGGTCACTAGTGGGCAATGCGTTGTCAACGAGTGGACAACGCGGTGTCAACGAGTGGACAACGCGGTGTCAACGAGTGGACAACGCGGTGTCAACGAGTGGACAACGCAACTCATTTGGCAAATGGTTGCCCGTCACGCGTCAGTCGCAAACGCATAGTCGTTGCGTGGACAACGTGTGGTCGTTGCGTGGACGACGTGTGGTCATTGCGTGACTAACGTGTCGGGGTTGACTTTTAGTGTACGATGCGTAGGCCACTCGTTGTACACTACTTTATAATCATTTTTTGAAATGAAACCTAGAACATATGACACAGGGCTTAAATTTCAATGTCTAGCATAGAGTCGAGTCGCCGTTGAGTTGTTTTAATGTGCGAAGACCTTTATTCGTTGCTGTCTTGAACATCAAGTCTCTTACTCATAATTATCGCCCAAAGTCCCTCCAAAACATAATTCAGATAAAGCCACGCTTTGCTAATAAAACTGAATCATCAAACGCGATGACTGTTTAAGTTTTCATAGCGTGATCACCTACTTTATAACAAGTATTTAAATAAATGGGGGTAGGAATTTTATGCGTTGTCGACATTGTGTCGGTTTAAGGGGTAAAGTTTTTACACCGTTTTTATGACCACTAGCTCGGGCTATCTGTGGTCACGATTTCAGTACTGCTGACGATGCTACCTCTGTCTTGTTTATGCCTGACAGACGTCGTGACTTCATTCGCATTGATTTTAAAAGTGACGGTTTTGAATTTATTTTTCCAGTTTCAATCACAAAAATTTATATACATAAATCACGTATTTTCCTTACGGGGTAGGTAGAGCCTAAGGTAACAAGACCTACAGGCCACGTTTAGTCCGAAATAGTCCGAAACATGTCGAGCACCACTCGACTTTTTATACGTGAGTTATCCGTTTATGTCGAGCGGTAGTTTCATGTTGAAAGTTAAAAATGATTAAAAATTAACTTAAAAAATCTCCCCGTTTCGTGCCTGTTTCAAAGGTTCCCATTATGCTGGCCGCGTTGCCTCTTTGAACTGCAATGGCTTGAACCAGCCACGAATTAAGGCTTGTATTATCAAAACGAGGCTCAGTCGATATCGATGACACTGAGTCGGGATCAAGGTCACATTGAATCTTTTTAGGGTTACGCGGTATAATCCAAAAACGCGTTCACAGACTTCCAATATTGGCCATACCTGTGCCCAAACGATCGCATTATGTTAATAAAATCACATTCTAAAGAGCTCTAAGCCTCACTAACAGTTACCCCCATTTTCCCACCCATAAAAAGCTAGACGCATGATTTGCCAATCCCAAAGCCATTGAGCCCTATAAAATCCACACTTGTGTACCATTTATGATTTGGATCCTAGCTCGGGTGGAATAAGTTATCATTCGATAAAGTACAGGCGCTGAGGATTCTCGAGTAACAAATCGACAGTAATATCCCTCCTTGCTTGCCCGCTTTCCATGCTGGTCTGGGAGCAAAGAAAAAACATAGAATGTGGCAGTTGCTTCTCTTCCCTCGCTGATGGTAATAGGCCCTCTATGTGTTAAACTGTAATTTTCTTTAAAATCTACGTCTTTCTGCATGGCTCACTTTAAGTAAGGCTAGGTTTGTTTACAAAGTGTCCAAAAAGTTTATATCACTACATAGTATAAAACGAAGTCGCTTAGAGCTGCGGTTCGTTTTTGGATCCGTCCGGGAAAAATAGCAGTGCTTGGTCCGGTGCACCCTGGGCAACTGCTAATGATTTCCTGGCAGATTCTGATGGATATTATTGACCGGCCGGCATTTTGTCACAAGATTTTTTAATTGCATTTTTGTTACTTTGACATTGGTGAAGTTAACGACTTGATACGCCACAAATAAGAAGAAGAAATAACGCGCGCCCTTATAAATGTATATTGCCAGGGCTTAAATGATAGTCAGATTGCACATAATCTGCTCCATTTCTAAGGAAGCGCATCCTTATTATCCATCCCCTTTCAATATGAAAAGCTAAGTCGACGTAGTCAAAGCCATTTCGCGAAACGCCAAGCCAAGGTCTTTTAAGGCATTCGCCGTTGCATCAAAGAATCCAATATGTGCTTGTTAGAGGTCGCACAGTGAAGGGAGAATGTCCATTGTTAACGCATACGCTTTCTTATACATACTTATATGATTAAATAATAAAACAAACCTAAATTCCATGCTCCAATTCCAATTCTTCCATGCTTGCCTGGGAGCAAAGAAAAAACATAGAATGTATGTACTAGTTGCTTCTCTTCTCGCGCAGATGGTAAAAACCCATCGAGGGAATGGGCGACAATCTTAGGAATTATGTAATAGGCGATTCGGTTAGCAACCCATCACTATTTTGAATCCCCTTTCCATACGCCCACAATCATGCTAAACGTGGCCTTTTGGTCTTGTTACCTTAGGCTCTGTCTATACCGTAAGGGATAAAGACGTGATTTACATATGTATGTATGTATGTATACATACAAGGTAACAAAACCTTAAGGCCACGTTTACTACGATTAAGGGTGGAAATGGAAATCAAAATAGTGATGGGTTGCTAGCCGCATCGCCTATAACATGATTCGTAAGACTTTCCCCCATTCCCTCGATGGCCTTTTACCATCTGCGCGGGAAGGAAAGCAACTGGGTAAATTGGGAATGGATGATTATTTTGAAAGTGCTTGGTGATTTTTCTATTGATAGGAATAACCATCCTTAGCTACGGAAAAAAGGTTCAGATTTTTCCGTCGAGCCATATATTTTATAAAAATAAAAACATTTTACTCAGTCACTCGGCGGCCCCTATACGGAAGTAAGCAGTACGCCAATGACATATTCCCTATACCATATTCCATATACCAGCATGGAAGGATTGGAAGCAGTAAACGCTAATAAAAATTAATGATTTCGTCGCTGTAACTATATACTTTTTAAAGTCGGTAAATCAAAGTCACCCCGGTTTACGGCACTGGTGTCACTGCCCGGGCCATTACAGGGATTCCGGAACAGCCCTGAAGGTGCGAAATATCGTGTCCTTTGCAAGGGATGGCTCTTATTTTTCCAGAATGGGCAGAAACCGTGTGAAGTAGGCAGTTTTACGCCACATGCAAATCAGCCTGATTTTATCTAACAGCGATAAATCCTCGGAATTTATACGATTAAAGATTTCACCGCGTCTTTTAAACGCTTTTTGCTTTTGAAATTGTTTTCGTGCTACAACAATTACCGATGTACAAGTGTAATAATATGAATCTAGACAAAGATTCAAAAATAAGTACCCATTGACCCGCACGAGGCGGTTTGCTTCATCCTTCCTAATGCGAACTGCTAGGGAATGGAATTCGCTCCCATCGTCTGTATTTCCGGACAGATACAATCTAGGGCTCTTCAAGGCTAGAGTGAATAGGCTGTTACTGAACCAGTGAGTTACACCTTTGGCCTCATCTGCACCTTCCACCAAGTGAGATAGAGGTCAATCCCTGGTCGGTTCGTAGTAAAAAAAAAAAAGTACCATACGCTCTTACGCCAGCGTAATAAGGTCGTGGGACATATTTTTGAGAAGTTCCTTTCGATACTTATTTTTGCACTTGACCGTACACCGATGAGCGCTGCATATATTATAATCAAGTGCGTTAATGGGTCGAAAAGATCTGTTGGGTAATCGTTTAGTTTGATTGTAATTATCTACTCGATAATAATGATTGACAAATAGGTTATTTAGGCATTTGTGACATCACTACATAGTATAAAACAAAGTCGCTTTCTCTGTCCCTATCCAGTTACAACATGTTTGTTCGGCAGCCTCCGCACTAGACTCAGGGAAGTGTCGCGGAGACTAGAGACAGCTATAACAAGGGGCTTACATAGAAATCTGAAATAATTTGTGTGCGTGTGTATGTAGTATGTGAGTGTTAGTGCATTTTGTACAGGCTGTATGAATATTTTCGGTTTCGTCCTGATTTCGAGTCATTTTGTTTCTTAGTGTTATTGCGATTTAGGTATAAACCTTCAAAGTAATTTTGCTTATAAGCATGGTGACCATAAAAGGAATAAGACGGTAAATTTCCATTCTAGATCGCAAAGAAAATCATTTCTTAAATTGGATCAGTATATGTCAATAATTGTTCGTTGCTAGACAAGCAGAGCTGCCAATCTAACTTCTTGTTTAATCTACGGAGGAAATATTGGTGTTTTAAATTGAATTTAAGAGCAATGACAAAGGAAACAAATATTAGTCCAAATCAATTCGAAATTTGTTTCCAATTTATACGCTCCACCGTATTTTTGTGTGAACAATGTGCTGGTCTTTTCAAGTTTTCTTAATTTCATTTATTTGCGCTCGCAAAACATTTTTAGCTTATTTGAGCATTTTGACGGGCTTTTATTTAGTCGATATATTAATTTTACACACACATGAATCACGTCTTTGTCCCTTACAGGGTAGACAGAGCCTAAGGTAACAAGACCCACAGGCCACATATAGCAAGATTGTGAGCGTATAGGTGAAAAATGGAATCAAAATAATTATGGGTTGCTAGCCGCATCGCCTATTACATGATTCCCTCATTTTCGCCCATTCCCTCGATGGGCTTTTACCATCTGCGCGGGTAGTCAAAACTATCCAGCGGGTAGATTATTTTTTTATTACATACATTTAAAACATTAAGCGTTATTCCTATCAAATAAATCAACGGTTTTACCGTTAAAAATTAAATTTGTAAACTACACTGAAAATTAGAACACAAAAAAATCCAAAAAGTAAAGCCATGGCCGGGAATCGAACCCGGATGTCCCGGATCCTCGTCATTCCGTGACGCGTGCTACACCCCTACACCACCCATAGCAGGTAGCAGGTGACCTGCGTGTTCTAATTTTCAGTGACGTTTAGAAATTTTATAAGAGTTATTGTTTTAAGTACTTCTATTTTTACTCGTACTCCAAATAAAACAATAAAACAATTGAAAGGAAAAAAAGTAATACATACACATATCACGTCTATATCCTTTTCCTGAAATACTCTTGTTACGATTTAAGGTATTTTATTAACAATACAAACAACTATGAATAAAGACATAAAACTAGTATCTGGCAATATCAATAACAACTCGACAATAATGTACTGTTATTTTTCTATTTCAGAGGGCATTAGGGAGTACTGGTAAGGACACGCCTTACCGTGAACTGAGCGGGACAGATTGACAATAACAACATTCACAATAACTATCAAATATATGCTGTTCATTTTGTAACGGCACACGCTTCAATACTTTATCGTTTTATGGAAAAATCTTGCTTGTTCATACTTAATTCATCACACACTAATTTAAGTTCTTGAGAGCAATCCAGTCTGGAAAAACCTGCGCACAGAAGTCTGGAGTATGAGAAATGGAAATAGTTGTTACGTAGCAATAGTGGCAAAGCTGAATTAAGTCTGGTTGATCATGTTTTTATGCATAATGCCGGACAAGATATGACACTGACTGGTATAGCAGCCTTTGTTTAGCAGCGAAACTTAAGGAAGAGAGAGCAGAGTTTAGAAACTTTCATGGGGACACAATATTAAACAAAGTGATTTCCGGAATAACTTCCAATCCCACTATTTGTCGGCTACATTCAACGCTGCAGACTTCACTATACATTCACTTTTATCTGTGTGTATTTTTAACTGTGTGCCGTCTAAACTTTTATCACCGCGCATAAAAAGTACAAGGCTAAGGTCGCCCGCGAAGTTTCCCGGTGACCCTTGCCCGCTTTTCCCAACAAAGAATGCGCCCTTTGCCCTCAGATTATCAGTTCAAGTTTATTGAAAGATTATAGCCCTTTTATGGGCCAGTATTTTACTACAGTTCTCTTATAGATAAACTATTTTCGGGTTTACTACTCAATATAGCGGAGTTGTTTCAATATTTATGGCGCTGCGTGATTTTCGCTTTTCACACGAGACTAAGGCTTGGTACCAAGCATTTATCACCGGAGATGACAAAAGGTCAAAATCGGTTTAAATAATAGAAACATTTACCAGTTCATTTCCATTATACTCCGAACTATCTGAAAAATGTGAACATTTTAGGCCTTTAGTTCTATCTTGTAGTCAGGTTTGGTAGCTAACTACGCAATGAGTAACGTGTTTATCCATCTTGTAGCTAGCTACCAACTGGGAAATATTTTCCCATCTCTTAGCCAGATTTGGAAGTTAACTAGTTACGACATGGGAAATTTATTTTTCCATCTTGTAGCTGGCTATCATATGGAAAAAGCTTGCTTGTTGTACTTCCATGCCGGTCTCGGAGTAAAGAAAAAACATAGAATGTACCACTTCTCCTCCCGGGCAGATGGTAAAAGCCCATCGAGGGAATGGTGTATCGAAATTTAAATTTAAACATTCCGCATATTGGTCAAAATAATTAAATGAAAATGAAAATGAAAATGAAAAATGAAAAAAAATGAAAAAAAATTTATTCTTTTTTTAGGTTTACATGTTGAAGTATCAAGGTTGGAACCTCCTAGTGAGCATAAGAATGCTTGTGTCAGGAAGTCCCAAATTAGTGGTCATATACCATCATAAATAAAGCGTATTAACTTACAAATGTCATATTGCGTAGTAGTAATACTTAACTTAGATTGCAAAAAGTCACTCTGCGTACGGGCCAATATGCGTAAAAACCAATTATATACCACGATTTTATGTACACAAACGGACAACTCACGTATAAAAGTCGAGTGACGCTCGACATGTTTCGGACTAGTTCGGCGGCAAATTATGTGATTATTATTGAGTCTTACGGTAGTTTCATGTTAAAACTAGGCTGAAAAATCTAAATGTTCCTAACAATAACCCATATAATAAGCTGAAAACAACTCACGTACTGAAAATGTAATGCTTTTACAACGGATTTATGTAATCTTCTCATTTTGGACGTGAGCTCACTTTATATTCAAAGAAAAGCGTTAAAACAGAAGTAACGATATAGAGACTTACGCAACACTAGATACTACGGCGCGACCTAGATGGTTCGCCAGCATTTGGCCAACGTTCGACAAATGTTTCGTTTGACAACCAATACATTTGACAACCCTTTTATTATCTACTAGCTTCTGCCCGCGACCTCGTCTGCGTAGAATTATACATAAAAACCTTCCTCTTGAATCACTCTATCTATTAAAAAAACCGCATGAAAATCCGTTGCGTAGTTTTGAAGATATAAGCATACATAGGGACATAGGGACAGAGAAAGCGATTTTATTTTATACTATGTAGTGACAGTGATGAAGACTGGCGTACATTTATAAAACACCTCTTTATCCCTTACGGGGTAGACAGAGCCTAAGGTAACAAAACCTTAAGGCCACGTTCAGCCATGTTCACTTAACTATCGAATACCAATAAAACACAATTTCCTAGCCTCTTCAAAATCATACGAATGCATTACACCCATCATTTAGAATCGTTGTCGTAGATGCTCTACGAGCTACGCCATTATCCGCTACGTGCGCTACGCCGTAGCACGTGCCCGGTGTGTGGAAGCCGGTTTTTCAAATTTAAAGCGCAAACGTTTGCAAAACATTTTCTAGTCTAGCTTTGTTGTGATGCTGTTTTGTTTATTTAGCATGTTTGTAATGGCGGTTGAGTTAGTAAATAGTAGATTATGCAACAAGAGCATAAAACAAGGCATTTTACATTTTAAAATTGGATAGACATGTAGAGGGGAAAATTAGTTTAATACGGATATAAAACACTCGTAGAAATGGTATATTGTCGATTTGTTTGTCGAATTTCCAAGCACACCACAACAAATTCAGCTAGTTCTGACAAATAATTGGTTACCCGCCACAATTTTTTTTTCATACACAAATCACGTCTTTATCCCTTACGGGGTAGACAGAGCCTAAGGTAACAAGACCTAAAGGCCACGTTTAGCAAGACTGTGGGCGTATAGGTGGAAAGTGGAATCTGAATAGTGATGGGTTGCTAGCCGCATCGCCTATAACATGATTTTTTTTTCAGTTTGTGATATTTGGCTATAGTCAGAGATACTTTATGCCAAGTTACAAAATAAATATTTGTTTTATGACGTTCTTATTTATGTTCACAAATTTACGCTTATTAATTAATTTGCATTTATAACTAAATGTTTTAACTAAATTAAATGAAGATATAACTAACCTTATCTCATTTGATTCCTCTTTCCATCTGTACGCCCACTATCATGCTAAACGTGATCTTTAGGTCTTGTTACCTTTGGCCCTGTCTACCCCGTAAGACATAAAGTCGTGACCTAATTATGTATGATTGAAAAAAAATTAAAATCATTTATAGGGCTAAAACTAATCTAACAAGCTATTGAAATATACTGGAACAATTTTGAGAGAACTTGTCGGTAGTATCATAAACTGAAGAGTCAAAGGTCAAGGTCACCGCTAAGTTGCCATGCACCTTGAAGATCGAAACCCGCTTAGATTGAGCTGACCTGGATTCGCAAAGTGCTTTGCTGGCTCATTGGAGCCACCAGCCCTTTGGCATACGTAGGGTTGCCAATAGGATGGGGACTTATTGGTTGTACACAATTATCCTTACTATATATATTATATATCTATATATATTATTATAAATGCGAAAGTAACTCTGTATGTCTGTCTGTCTTTCTGTCTGTCTGTTACCTTTTCACGCTTAAAGCGCTGGGCCGATTTAGTTGAAATTTGGTATACAGATAGTTTGAGTCCCGGGAAAGGACATAGAATAGTTTTTATCCCGGAAAATTGCGTAGTTCCCGCGGGATAGCACAGCCCAAACCACTGGAATTTTTCAAATTTAAGGCGGAACAAAGTTCGCCGGGTCAGCTAGTTGTTTATTATATTCCTGTACTAGGACTGTAATAGTAGGGGAGACCGAGAAGAGTTGAGACAGAGGTGAGTTGATACAAAGCCAATTTCTCTGCACCTATGACAGTTAGCGAGGTCACAACTTCACACAAACTGTGGAGTGTAGAAAGAGCAACGAATTAGTGAAGTTAGCAGCCTGATAAACTGTCAAAGTTCAGAGAAATCGACTTTGTATCAACTCACCTGCCTCAACTCTCCTCGGTCTCCCCTACTTAATATAATAGGCATTACAATGAAAATCATTTTATATACAAGATTGCTACTTTTATTTCTGCCGTACGATTTACAGGTAACATAGCCCTGCGTTTCTTGTAGAATTTGTTTTTTGTTGGGGACGCATTTTTATCCAAACCTAACTTATTTTCTGGTAGCATTTCGTTTTTGTTCCAGTCATAGTACTAACTCAACTTAACCTACGTTTCTAAGTATTGTTTCTATATTCGCAAAAGTCAAGTTTTTTTTTTATATTAATACAACAAGGTACATTTTAGAATCAAACTTATGTGAATAATAAATCTACCATTTGTCATCTTTAAAAAAAACTACTATACGAATAAGAATAAGTATTTGAAATGAAAATATTGTATGTAATATTCTAACAGTTGTACCTATATTATTTAAAAAAAAAATCTATGAAATGAAATTATATCAAAACTAGCTTTTGCCCGCGGCTTCGCACGCGTGAACCATGAGTATTTCAAAGAAGCTAGCAATCAAGCTAGCGAACAACCAAACCTGCAAGCTTTCAAGCATGCATGCAAGCATGTAAGTATGCAAGCAGGCATGCAAGCAGGCATGCAAGCATGCATGCAAGTAAGCACGCAAGCATGCATGCATTCAAGCAAGCATGCAAGCATGCATGAAAGCAAGTATGCAATCAAGCATGCAAAGCAAGCACTCAAGCAAGCATGCAAGCAAGCCCCCGCATTGCCCCGCTACCTTGATTTTTCTGAAACTGTAAATATTGCAGGATTTTTATAAAACAAACCTAACCTAACCAATAGGGCTGTCCTAAAATATACCCTAAATAGCTTTTTCCCGCGACTTCGTACGCGCTATGATGTAAAACGAAAAAATACGTTTTTTCCCGTTCCCGTGGAAATTTTGGGGAGTGCTTTCGGAGTACACTTAAAGCCTTTAAAGAAACACACGTTATAAATGTTAAGTCTCTTTCTTCCGCTGTTTCGTCTGGAAACGTAAAATCCCGTTTTTTCCCGTCCCTGTGGGCGTTTCGGAAAATCCTTTCTTAGTGTTCCCCTACACTCCCGAATATACCTAACGTGACAAATTTCAACTTTTCCCCCGCGTCCCGTTTTTCCCGTTCCCGTAATTTTTGAATTTTGAGTTTTGAATTTCGCCAAATAGACCAATTCCCGAAATTCTTACGGGAACTCCTACACTCCCCAAGGAACCCACTTGCAAAATTTCAGCTTTCTACGACCAGTAAAACGAAAAATCCTGTTTTTTTCCCGTTTCCGTGGGAATTTTGGAAAGTACTCTCTTAATGCTCCTCTACACTCCCGAAGCAACCTACATGCCGAATTTCAGCTTTCTGCAACCAGTAAAACGAAAAGTCCCGGTGTTTCCGTTCCCGTGGGAATTTCGGGAAATCCTTTTGTAGTGCTCCCCTACACTCCCCAAGAGAACTTGAAGGCCAAATTTCAGTTTTATACGACCAGTAAAACGAAAAATCGATCCCGTAGAACTGAATATATAAATCCCGTTTTATTCCTTATCCCGTGGAAATTTCCAAAAATCCTGAAATTAGTTTCTTAATTTTGTAATCACCTACTTATGTATCAAATTTGAAGAGTCTAGTTATTATAGTTACTGAGATAGCGTCACTCGGAATCGAATATATCATCATCATCATCATCTCAGCCATTACAAAGAATCGAATATATAATTCCCGTTTTTTCCTTATCCCGTGGGAGTTTCCAAAAATCCTTCCTTAGTGGATGCCTACATTGTATAAGGTATCTATGTGCAAAATTTCAAGTCTCTAAGTCCAGTGGTTTGGGCTGTGCGTTGATATATAGTTAAGTCAGTCAGTCAGTCAGTCAGGACTTTGAATTTTATATGTATAGATTCTGTCTACAAAATAAGGGGACACCGGACTAATTTTTTTCCTTTGTCTCTCAAGTCCAATAAAATCGAGTAACTAAATATAATCAGCATAAATTTGGCCAAGTCTCGGGTTCGTATTCTCCGTAATTCAAACTTGCATTCTCATTCCGTCTGTAAGTACTTGAATGATGATGACAAGACAAATTATTTTTCCATCAGAACTTCTTGGCAATTTTCTGCACTAATAAATTTCCACTTTAAGAACATCTACAACTGTTTGCGTCCTCAAATTACCTAGTATTTGGTAATGTTAAGTGACATTGACATTTCGACCAACTGCAACTATAACTCAACACACGTCTCTCTCCAACAAGCTATTAAATAAATGTTCTGTCTCTTTCTTCAGTCCTGTATACGAGCCTCTTGCCATGCTGGTCTGGGAGTAATGAAAAAACATAAAACGTTGCTTCTCTTCCCGCGAATATGGTAAACCCTATCGAAGGAATGGGCGAAAATTTTAGGAAACGTGTTATAGGCGATGCGGCTAGCAACCCACCACCATCTTGATTTCCCTTTCCACCTATACGCCCAACATGCTAAGCGTGGCCTTTAGGTCTTGTTACTTTAGGCTCTGTCCGCTCGTAATGAGCGAGACATCTTAACTTCTCAATCAGATCTGGAATCAGCACACTTGGCAGTCCCTTGGCCGGCCGCCAAGCATTAAATCACCCAATTTCCCAGTTAATTTAACAATGATGACGAGACAAATTATTTTCACATAAAAATCGAAACACCGTAATTGACAACCCTGGGGTATGGCCGCCATTTGCATCTAAAACAGATTAAAGAGTGGAGTCTATCGGTCCATGATTGGCTTTTTCTCGGCACTGAGCCCTTTAGAGTCCCGGGGAGCCCATCGAATTGGTCCTAAGTCATTAGGGAAGGGACCAAAGGCCCTGAAGTTTTTAACGGAGGTAATTTTTCAGTGTGTAGGTGAAACACATCTGTCAATACAGTGTTTCAAATGTCATCTGGAATGTTCCAGCAAGTTCTTGGGTTATGGTTTGTTCTGTGAATGTGCTGCAGTTTCAGCTTTTTGTAATCGTGGCTATCAAAATGTGGTTGGCATGTCGATGTTCCAAGTGAAGGTCAAATTAATGTTTTTTTTTTTTTTTACTACGAACTGACCAGTGATTGACCTCTATCTCACTTGGTGGAAGGTGCAGATGAGGCCAAAGGTGTAAGTCACTGGTTCAGTAATAGCCTATTCACTCTAGCCTTGAAGAGCCCTAGATTGTATCTGTCCGGAAATACAGACGATGGGAGCGAATTCCATTCCCTAGCAGTTCGCATTAGGAAGGATGAAGCAAACCGCCTCGTGCGGGCCAATGGTATGTTGACAACAAATGGGTAAAAACGCTCCCCCCGCCTGGAAGTTCGTAATGTAGCTCAAAGCAATGTCAGAAAGAAGTGAATGGCAATTATTCTACCGACAAGAGCTGTAGGATTATTGTCTAACTCGCTTGCAATCGCCATTGTGTTCATGACAGTTCTTGTATGAATGTGTCAGCTAGCCGATTCCGATGCCAATTGTCAGAACCATGAAGTGTCAAAATGAACACGATGGCGATTGCGAGCGATAGATAATAAGCCTACGGGGCTCTTTTTAAGAACGGTAGAGTGAAGAAACATCACAAATTAGTCGAAACTTTTGAAACAAATCGCCGATTTATCCACGGTTAAATCTGTTTCGCGAATTTCGGAATATTTTGCTCACATAAATCCGCCAGCTTAATTCGGTACGCACTAATGCGATAATTACAAACAAATTGTAATTAACGACAGTTCCAAACTCGACTTTGCTGTTTGACAGTTTTTCGGATTCGTTTTATTAATGGCGAAGAACTTAATGCGCATTTTGTAATTCGGCAATTTCGGAGTACTCTTTCCACTTTACTTTCAAGGGTTTCGAGTTTTTTTTACATCCCTTACCGCATAATAGAAATACACGGCCATACAGATACTCCATTTCAAAACTTCCATGCTAAAACGTACTAGTTGCAAACGTGCTAGTTGCTTCTTGCCCCGCGCAGATGTTAAAAGCCCATCGAGGGAACGAGCAAAAGTCTTAGGAATCACGTTATAGGCGATGCGGGTACCCATCACTATTTTGATTCCAGTCTCCACGTATACGCCTCCAATCCAACGTGGCCTCTAGGTCTTGTTACCTCAGGCTCTGGGTAATAATTTCCCAAACCTGCATTGCACAGGTGCCGCGAGGGAACCCCATCCCGGAGTGGTCGTGGGGCGTCGCGGTGACACCGAGTGCTCCCGTAACGCCCGATACACGGCTGAATAGGGAATCCGTGTGGTTTTAGTGGGTATGCCTGCCGTCGCGGGAGAGCCCCAAATACCCCCGGTAAACCCGTACCGGGCAGATGCATAAAGCACATTTTCCAAACCATAAAAAAGCTCTGTGTCATTTAACACTAAATGTAAATACGATTAAAAAATATTTGAAAGTCCGATGGATACTGAGAGACTTACTGTATTCAACAAACGAGCCCGTTCTCTTCTTAACACGTTAACTGCGAGACTGATTTTTTGTACGTAGCATACCATGCGATACCAGGTATTTTCGATCTGGTAGTAAGTTTTCATCGTATGCGAACTAGGTTTTAATGGCCTGGTGAAAGCCGTTTATAGAAATATGAACCCAGGATCAACAATGTTAGGATTGAATGAATGAAATTTCGCGTGTATAAAGTTCATTAGTGGACCTATTTGAAACTACCTTCGCCCGGGAATTGGACAGAAACTTGATGCCTTTTTAAAAAAAAAGAGATACCAGGTTTACCAGACCTGTTAAAGCACCAACAAAAAGGTATGCCGTGTTATTTGAACCTGGTAATGCACTACAAAAATATAATAATAGGGATGGGACAATAAAACAAATGCATCAAATCGACAAATTTATTAAAAATAATGATAAGAATAATTAATTAAAGTGTTTTTCATTAAAACATGGCAAACAATACGATTTATGACACCGATTGCATCCCGATTTTATTTTCTTAATTTTCTTGTCTGCTTGCTTACTCGATTTTTTTGGCTTAATAACAGGTCTAACGGGAAATATATCAGTCTTCGTCACTACTCGAAAAAATATTATTTGACGCCATTTCACAACACATTGATATTTACTACGCGATTAAAACGTAAATATTACAACTGAAAACACGTGCGCACAATCGACAACAAACAAAGCACTCGACAGCACTAGCCGCGGCGCACGCGCCCCTTTCACGCTCAGTGCGGCTACCATGCCTACAAATCAAGGCCTGGTATTCGCACTGAGCTTATTCAATTTTACTTCAGTGCGAACTATGTTTTAAAAACCTGGTGCGTTTTTTAATAGTTAAACGTCATAAGCTTTAAAGATGGGTGTTAGATATATAAATATCTCTCTCGTACGCGTAGTACTTCTCGAGTTACAGCGCCCGCACCGAGCGAGAAGGCACGATTTTAGAGCGCGCACAGACAGAAAGCCATCAACCAGGCAAATAATGCCTTGCTTCGCAGTGAACGTGTTAAAGGACCGGCAACACACTTAATTCATTGTTATAACTGTCTATTGGGAACGTGTGAACTGTATGGTGGGGATATAGAAAACGATAACAGCGCATGCCGTGGCAGCAATGTGCAACTATAGGGGCGTAGTGAAACTTGCCAACGTTGCTTTGAAAATGGGTCGTTATTAAACTTCACTACATAGTATAAAATAAAGTCGCTTTCTCTGTCCCTGTGTCCCTATGTCCCTATGTATGCTTATATCTTCAAAACTACACAACGGATTTTGATGCGGCTTTTTTTAATAGATAGAGTGATTCAAGAGGAAGGTTTTATGTATAATGCTACGCAGACGAAGACGCGGGCAGAAGCTAGCGTTTTATAAAGCGTTAAGGTCACCGATGTTTGGCGAATTATGTTGGCTCGTATTAAAGAACTATTGACAATAGTTCTTAGTTCTTAAACGTTCTTTACATGTAATACTAAAAACAATTTATTTCCTTAGTTTGGGGCTGGAATCTATCATTGTCGTATTTCGTATCAATTTCAAATCGATAAGTATCGTTGCGTTCCCGGGAAAAAGGGTCTTAGGATAAATCATAAAAAATCGGACAAAAGCTTAAACTCCCCCCTACCTTTGCGAGGGGGTTAAAAAAATTTAATTGCGTTCCCTTTGATGTCATTACGTCCTGAAAACCCTCGACAATCGACGACCGTAGTTCCCTAACAAGATTACTTCCCGAAATGTTTTCCTTTTGCCATTTTTAATTAAATTATTGGCTTTTAAGTCCTCCGGGTATTTCGAGGTGTCTTTGACCACTTTCTCTTTTCATCGAATCAACAGAATACTAATTACAAATATATATAGTCTTCCATGCCAGTCTAAAACGAAGAAAAATCATAGAATGTACCAGTTGCTTCTCTACCCGCGCAGATGGTAAAAGCCCATCGAGAGAATGAGCAAAAAAAATCATGTTATAGGCGATGAGGCTAGCAATCCATCGCTATTTTAACTCCATTTTTGCCATCTATACGCCCAACAATCTTGCTAATCGTGGCCTAGTTCTTGCCGCCTTAGGCTCTGTCTACTCCGTAAGGGATAAAAAGGTGATTTGTTTATGTATATAAATGTAAGGACTTGTTGAAAAAGCCGTGGTAGCCCAGTGGTTTGATCTGTGGCCTCTCAAGCAGAGGCTCGTGGATTCTAGCCCACCTCTGAGTTTTTCGCAATTAACATGCGGTATAACATTTGATATTTACCATGAGCTTTTCGGTGAAGGAAAACATCCGAGGTAACTGGCACACTGTGAAGCAATTCAATGGTGTGTGTGAAGTTCCCAATCCGAACTGGGTTCACGTGGGAACTATTGGGACCGAGCGCGACGACAGCGCCACGTGACAGGCGGCCATTATGGACATTATTGTCACCGCTGTCAAACAAGAAGTAAGTAAGTATTGTGAAAAATATTAATGAAATCTTGTGTTATTTTACTACATTACACAATTTTGGACAATGGTAGTCAGTAACATTATTGCCAATAATATTAAAATTGTTGTTTTCAGTGAAATTTTAGAGGTTAGGTAACTTACTTTTTTTTTCTTACGGCAAGTATCCACTTATTTCTTTGCTCTCGTTTCCACCATGGTCTTGGAAATTGGTAAAATTTACAGTCGCTATTCTTCTTGGTGTTATTACAATTCACAACAACACATCTTACCAGAACCATATTTTTATCTCAAAAACGATTAGAAAATGTTTACTGCAATATGGATTTGACAGCTCAAGTCAGCGACAAAAATGTCAATTTTAGCCGTAGCGAGCGCTGTGATCGTTTAGGCTACCCCCTCCACCCGCTTTACACTTTGCCAATAGCCCAAGCCCTCACTCATGAAGCCTGTACCCAGCAGTGGGATGTACGCTGGAGACGAAGGACTTCTCAAGAGGCAGCATTTGACCGCGTCACCAGAACTTCCCGAGACTATTATCCGACCATTAAATTTCATTGCTAAAAACATCTACACAATTGCCCTCAAGTTTTAAAGCACTCGATTAGCGTTCGCTAGTCCCCTCTCATAAATTATTAACAATTTCTCGGAGAGATTATAATACCATTCTAACTTTGGAAATTACTTGGGAGTTGTTCAGTTTTTGAGGCGCCGGATGAATATGGAATTAACCTCGGCTGCGGCTTGTTTTTGCAAAATCCTGTATTGGCTGGCCTTTGTTACGATCAGGGATGTTGCGGATCCACTTTTTTCCACATCCGCGGATGCGGATGCGGATGCGGATTTTAAGAGGCTCACATCCGCGCATGTGGATGCGGATCGGTATAAAAAACTTAAGTGTTGGCTTGGTAGAGTTAAAAAAACACAGTAGCGCGAGTCAGATCTTGTCAGTTGTCACAACAAAACAGTAGCGAGCCGCGTCACCGTCACCGATTCAACGAAGTCCGAAACAAAATTACCGCTTTCCTATTGGTCAATCAGCACGCGCGGTCGCCACGTGCCACTCGCCGAGCTCTCCCCTTTCTGTCATGTCGCGACCTGCTACACATCAGCATCCGCTTCAGCTCCGCATCAATTTATGCGGATGCGGATGCAGATGCGGATGTCGAAATTGATGCGGATGTTCCGCATGAGCGGATGCGGATTCGAATATTCGCAACATCCCTGGTTACGATAACGATCAACGCTTATACCAGCTCTTTTACGATTTTAGTGCCTCGGTGTATTTGGCGCCACGAAGTTTAAATTTTACTTCCATGTTGGTCCAACATCATAGGTATCTCTTAGCACAGGTACTTAAAAAGAGGTACCAACCATCTGTTAACACACTTTCCTTTTTGTTACCGGAATAAACTATTCCTATTTCTATTGCTTCCATTCTGGTCTGGGAGCCAAGAAAAAACATAGAATGTACCAGTTATCTTCCCGCGCTGATGGTAAAAGCCCATCGAGGGAATGGGCATAGGAATCATGACTTTTATAAGCGATGTGGCTAGCAAATCATCACTATTTTGATTCCCCTTTCCACCTACACGACCTTAATCATGCTAAACGCGATCTTAAGGTCTTGTTATCTTAGACTCTGTCTACTCCGCAAGGGATAAATACGTGATTTGTGTATGTGTGTATGTATTTTTTTTAATATTTCTATAATATTCTATATAAGACGTCCACTGTTGAACAATGGCCTCCCCCTTCGAACACCACAATGAACGACAACTCGCCGCCTGCATCCTTTCATTCTTTATGCTGTTTTTGACTGCTACTTACTATATGACGCTGACTGTATGTGAATGTAGACAACAAAATAAACAAGCAGCATTTTTTTTGCAAAACTCTATGCACGCCACTGCTTTTGCCCAGCAGTGGGACGTATATAGGCTGAAGGTGATGATGATGATTCCCTATTAATCGTGCTTTTAAAACGGGGCTTTTAGTGCAGAAAACTGCGGCCAACGGTTAGTACTTGTAATTTATTATGCCCATTATATAATTATGCTAAAGACATCGCGTGACTTGTTGCTTGTTACAATAAGGAATCAAGTACGTATCAGGAAGTATTATGAGATTATTATGGCTACTAACGTAACATCCATCATCCCAGATTAGAATACATACACATACATACACAAATCACGTCTGTATCCCTTGCGGGGTAGACAGAGCCTAAGAACTCTCTGTCTGTTCGCAATAAACTCGAAATTTGCAAATTTTCGTGTGGTTTTCACCAATGGATAGAGTGATTTATGAGGAAGGTTTTATAGTTATGTTTTTCGGGTACATACAGAGATAGAGATAACGGTGAATTAAGAAAATTGACGTACCTACATACGTAGTTAATCCGTTATGCGTATTTTTAACTTCGTTAGTTAGCGATTAACAGTTCACCAATAACTGGTTATTCGTTAATTAACAAAGTTAACAATCTGCGTATCGGATTAACTTCTGGAAAAATTAACGCTCCGCCGATTATCAAAGTTAACATTTTAACTAACGAAGTTAACTTTTGGACGAGTAAGTTTAAAAATGACAAATACTGCGAGCCACAATACACAACATAGATGTATGCAAATTGTTTCATGACATTAATTATTTTTGTATGCTTTCAAATCTGGTAATTCTTCCATGCTGTTCTGGGAGTAAACAAAAAGCATAGAATGTACCAGTTGCTTCTCTTCCCGCACACAATGTAAAAACCCATCGAGGAAATGGGCGACAATCTTAGAAATCATGTTACAGTCGATGCGGCTAGCAACCATCACTATTTCGATTCTTGCCACCTATACGTACCTATACCTACTTAAACTGTCTCCAACTTACTTTTCTTACTAGTAGCGATAAGACCGCCTAATGTCTACTTTGTTCTTTGTTTCTGTATTGTTTTGTACTGATTTGTGGTGTTCAATAAAGAGTATTTGTATTGTATTGAATTGTATACGCCCGCAATCATGCTTAAGCTTCTGTCACCTTAGGCTCTGTCAGACGCGTTCATCCCTTACAGGCATATAAGCAGAGCTTGTTCTTTGCTTCCAGGTCATAATACATACTAATGGCTTCTTAAATTATAATTTAACATTCATTAATATTTTAATAAAAACAAAATGGTGACAATAGTTCAGAATGCGGAGCAATTTAAATTTACGCGCACTCCGCTCCTGCGCTAAAACTGACGAAAGGTTCATACTACGACAGCTTAGGCACTTCATCCCGCCGCCTAAAGTCATGCATGTGTGAACACAATTTGCGTATGTAATCTAGCGTCCAACACGCGACGCAAACAGTACACTTACATGTTACGGACGTATTTTGTGTACAACACATGCATGCAACTCCTGCCGCAGTACCTAGCATTCATGAACCGTTCGGTCGTAGACAGTATACGGAGTCAGGTGTCTCGTACTGGTCGGTCTACGTGCGTTGACCCTAAATTGACCAAACGTCAAGACACCTAACCCCATATGACTATTTAGGACAGAACGGGTCAAGTTATGATTGCCTCCAAAGGGAATTTCGTTTCAGCCAATCACCATGCAGCACTTTACGCATGCGCGAAAAGACCTCGTATTATAGGGTGAAATGCGGCCATTTTAGGATTTCATTTGCTAAAACTCGTATTGTTCGGAGTATTTGATTGGTGAAGTTTTTTGTTGATTTCTTTTGATCGTGATCATATGTTTTAATATTTTCATTCTGTTAAAGCTTCTTATGATATTTGCTTAGCTCATGAATTAATTAGCGTTCCAATTTACTAAATATTGTGTGCTTTAAGTAGGTACTAACTCATGGAACTTGTCCTTGTGTTGTGTGTTTGTGAAAGTTAGTTCGTGGCGAAAGTGGTATGTATATCTGAGTATTTTTGGTAGATTAGTTAGATTACACATTAAAAGTAATTAAAAGTAGCTGTACCTACTTAAGGGTGAATTTCTGAATGGGACGTTTTTTGGTAATTTTCGTGGAGCGTTTTTTTTTTCTTTTATTTTATATTTTGATAATAGATTATGGTAGAGATTGGAATGATGAACAAAACGCAAAAAGAGGCACTCTTCTGTGTTGAATAGTTTAGCTAAAATTCGATGGCGAAAAAATTCATGCCACACAAATTACATTGTTGTCACGCAAATTACATTTTTAATTTTTTACTATCAATTTGCTAAATAAAACTAAACTTTTTGATTTTCCGATTTATTCATAAAAACAGAAAATGACACTTTCTAAACAAATCAGTCTTAAGGTTGTTAATAAAAAAAAAATTAAAAATCACACTGCGTTTCTACAGACTAATTCAACAGTCATTTGAATTTTTCTCTCTCTTTTCATTTGATGATATTTCTCTCTTTTTTCTCTTTTATATTTTTCATAATTTTCTGCATCATTTTTAATTTTCTGTCTCCTTTTTCTCTCCGCCAATTTCTTTTTCTCGAGTCTATCCTCTTTTTTTTGACGCATTTTGAAATACCTTAAACAGAAAAGGTATAAATCAGAAACTAAAAGCAAGTTGTAATTAAACTAAACGTCAATTACAAAATTAAACAGTATCATAGATACTTACGTAAGTTATTCAAAAATAATAAATTAAAAAATACAACGTAAAATAGTAGAAAGTATTGTAATTGTATTTACGTTGTTTTTTTAAAGATAGCAAATGTTATTAACCATCATAAAATGCTCATTTTATTGAAATAAGACACAAAATGTAATTTGTGTGGCGCGTTTGTAATTTGCGTGGGCAAAAGTGACACACAAATTACGCCACACAAATTACGGCAAAAGTGTATTTATTTTTTTCTGTCGAAAGTATAAGCTTTAGGTAAATGACAGTAGGACTGTTCATTCTCGATGTTCTAAACTATAAAACACTTAAATAGACATATCGATAAAGTAGTTGAACATGCAATATTTACTAGCCACACAACTTACCTTATAGGCTGACCAAAAGTATCGTGTCACAAACTTACCTATTTTTAAAAATCACAGCGCAGACTACGCGTCTGCTTTGCTCGGTAATCGAACGCGAGCTAGCATGTCTTCGACGTAATAACTTAAAAATGGCGTTCCATAGCTCAACCAATCAGTAACCAGCAGGTATTTGCGAGTCATCGAAAGACGCTCTCGCGCGGGACAAACACATTCCTATCCCTGTATTTTTAAATTACGAGATTTTTGCATTGTTTTTTGTTTTATAATATAAACCAGGAAGAGCTCTTTAAAATGCTTTTTACAGAAATAAATTACGACAATTATAGACGAAGTTGTATTCATTTTTCTGAGCTAAACTTGGCGTGTGACATACCTCACAGCTATGCTAATCGTGGATTTTCGAACTTTCAATATTTTTTTTCGGGAATTGGTAGCTCATCATCATTTATTCAAGGCTTTGCCTCGTCATAAATGATTGCAAAGAATACGACCATATTTTTTTTTGGTACATATATGTCCTGGTTTTTTTTTTGGTAGCGTGGGACAGTCAGAAAACTCGGTTTTGAAATTCACCCTTAACTTTTAGTTGGCAACAAACTGCAACTCGACAATTTCACGTTAAACTTAGTTGAATAGCCGTACTAATTTTTATTGACAACTTGATTTGTCCTTTGCATAATATTTTACTGTGAGTTCTTTCCGTCGAATGCACAAGTAACAGGCCCGCTTTTCCTGAATAATCATTGATGAGTGTTTCAAATTCACTCACCAATGATTTAAATTTAAAATAAATTTTGTTTTCTTATTGTTTACGGTTAGTTGTAGTGTAGCAAAATTTCGCGCGCCCCAGCGTCCATCATGATAGCTCGGCGGTAAGAAAGCCGACTGCGAAGCTGGTGACCCGCGTTCGATTCCGATGTTTTTAAATCTTTTTCCTTTTTTTTTTTTTGTTTTAATTAATTAACGTCAGAGTAGTAACGTACATTGCAGTAACAAGTAATACTAAGTAAACGACTGAAATAATAAGGTAAATTTAAATGAAAATAAAACTCCAGTGTACTGGAAAGTTTTTTTTTTTTTTTTTAATGGGGTGGTAAACAGGCAAGAGATTATGCTTACACCTCGAAAATGTCTATGCACGCCCCTGGGCTCTGTCTACCCCGTAATGAATAAAGACGTGATGTATGTATGAACTTTCTTTTTTGTTACTTTCAACATGAAACTACCGTGAGACTCAATCATAATTACACATAAACGGATAACTCACGTATAAAAGTCGAGTGATGCTCGACATGTTTCGAACTATTTCGAAGTCCTTTTTCCAAGAGCGCTCGCCCCGGCGACCTTTATACGTGAGTTATCCGTTTATGTGTAATTTTCTTTTTTGTTTGTTATGGCATCTTTTTTCTGACATTATATTTCAATTAAAACACTTTCTATCTCACAATTTCGGTGTCAAATTAAGTGGGTTGCCAGTAATTGAGTCGCGCGTCTTCATTTGTGTTGTGAGGGTTCTGCGCCCCTGTCACGTCTGCGGTATTAGGGTCCCGTAAGAAACCCAAATAAATTTTCGTCAGCAGAACACCAGTTTGACAGTTAACTTGATAAGGTTTCAGGGGGATTAGGGCGTAAAATGAGCGAATAATGTCTGCGCAAAGTTGGTATCGTAATATATGAAATATAATATCTAGGGTATTGGGTGTCACGTAGTGCGACAAATTTAAGAGGGGGGTAGGTGGGCCGATGATCCTATCACTACATAGTCACTACATAGTATAAAATAAAGTCGCTTTCTCTGTCCCTATGTCCCTATATCGCTATGTCCCTATGTACCTATGCTTATATCTTCAAAACTACACAACGGATTTTGATGCGGTTTTTTTTAATAGATAGAGTGATTTAAGAGGAAGGTTTTTATGTATAATTCTACGCAAACGAAGTCGCGGGCAGGAGCTAGTATAAAATAAAGTCGCTTTCTCTGTCCCTATGTCCCTATGTATGCTTATATCTTCAAAACTACACAACGGATTTTGATGCGGTTTTTTTAATAGATAGAGTGATTCAAGAGGAAGGTTTTTATGTATGATTCTACGCAGACGAAGTCGCGAGTAAAAGCTTGTAATATTATAAACGTGAAAATTTGTAAGTAAGTATGGATTTGTTACTCTTTCACGCCAGAACGGCTGGACAGATAGATAGATTATAGTCTGGAATAACACTTAATTGCGTAATTCCTGCGGGATAGCGATAAACGAATTCTATGCAGACGAAGTTGCGGGCAACAGCTAGTCTACCATATAATCCAGCCTATATATGACTACCATGCTAGTCTGGGAGCAAAGAAAAACATAGAATGTACCAGTCGCTCTTCCCGGGCAGATGGTAAAAGTCAATCGAAGCAATGGGCCAAAATCATAGAAATCATGTTATAGGCGATACGGCTAACAACCCATCAATATTTTGATTTCGCTTTCCACCGATACGATCTTAATCATGCTAAACGTGGCCTTAAGATTTTGTTACCGTAGGCTCTGTCTACCCCACAAGGGATAAAGACGTGATATATGTATGTAAAATCGAGAGCAAGTGCAACAGCTGCATCGAGCATCCCCAATAATGTATATTTTCACGCCCATTTCCTCGATGGGCTTTTACCATCTGCGCGGGAAGAGAAGCAACTGGTACATTCTATGTTTTTTCTTTGCTCCCAGACCAGCATGGAAACACCATAATATTTCGTTCAGGTTTATTCAGAACACGGAAACTGTCAAACACAGTAAGGAAATAAAAGCACTGTTTGAAATAACCTTCGATGGACAAATATTGACTGTTACCAAGGCCGTGGTTTAGCTGTCCCTTGTGGAGTATTACTAGCAATCAATTTCAGAGCCACAGACCTTGAGGAAGCCGGCTTCGACCAACGCTGTGTAGAGTCCGTGTGTAGAGTCTTTTAGCCACCGCCGCCGCTAGATTAAAGTCACCCGCAAAGAATATTCGTAATGGTATACACACTACTTACGCTATTACACCAAATACAATACACATTAAGTAACATTTACAACAGCTTTGACATGAATCCGCTCAAAATACCGACCGTGCACCGACAATTTACAAAACAAGTGACAGCCGCCTTATTGTTTTTTTTATTCGGTGCCGGCGCGTGGCTATGGACTAGCGCCAGCCAGCCAACATCCAAAAAGGTTGATTATCCAAAATACTTCGCCTGCCGAATGCGATAAGGGCACAAGTCAAAAAACCAATAATTCGAGAAACGGCCCGTTAAAGTTTTGAGAAACAGGTGCATGATCACCAAATTGGCTATATTTTTTTTTATTTTAGAAAAACGTATCTGTTCATGAGTTTTTCTTTTTCTTTATCATAGATAGCTTCGGATGAATCCGTTAATTTCATTTATAATAATATACATTTGAAATTGTAAGGGCCTAAACATTGGTACTTAGTGTTGTGCCTTTGTTGCAGAAAGAATTTTATGCAATTTTGTGATGTGCCTGAAGTCGTGCTAATTATCATATGCATAATCAATAATACAAATGCAATAAATTAATGTCAAATTAAAGAAAATGCTAATAATATAAAATAAAATCAAAATCCCACTTTCAAAAGACCGGTTCCTAACCAAATAGGTTAGGATTGGTATCAATTGTTTTCTACACATGTTTTTATAATATCAGTATTAATTTCGTCGTACCCTACAGATTTCGTATTACTTTAATGACATCCTATTCATTTATTTTTCTGACACTGGTGTTATGAAGATGCTATTATTTCGTGCATTACCATGTATGTGCATTTGGGGTGTTTGAGGTTGTTTAACTGAACCTGCTAGTTCTGTGTAGTAAGTATTAAAATTTGATGCTATTTCAAGGGGGTCCGTTATCATTTTATTTTTTATTACCAGTTTATTAATTATGTATATTGCGGTGTGTTTATAGTACTATTAGTTTATTTTTTTATTATTTTCCACGAGGCTGCATTTATTTTTAATGTTGATCAAATAATAATAATAATAATATCTTACAATTGACACAAATTGACCTAGCTCCAAACTAAGCAAAGCTTGTAATATGGGTACTAGACAACGGATAAACATACTTATATAGATAAATACATACTTAAATACATATTAAACATCCAAGACTCGAGAACAAACATTCGTATTTTTAAATATTTGCTATTATTTAATCTTTGCGCAGTATCTATGCATTTTTTAATGATTTAGTGTATCTGTAATATTCATGTTTATTTTGTTCGGTTCTTTGTTTTTTATAATATCGAAAACGGAGTAATCTTTTCTTATGCGGCTAATTTTTACTCCTGTTGTCATCCATTTTGGAGAATTATGATTTGTATTGTTTATTTTTTCCGCATAACTAGAAAACATAGCTTATACCTAAAACAATACGATCAAGTCGTGAAACTGATTGAATGCGACATTAAAATCACTTTCTAAACATATCTGAAAAAGATAGACTTGACAAACATTTCTGAAATTTATTTATATTTTGTGCTGTGTCATGATCAGAAATGCCTAAAAGTAAAATGGCAGCATAGGCCATTTTTATTTTTACATTGCTCAATATATTGTCTATGCAGGTTTTATCCCTTGTTGGTTCTTTTAAATGATTTGTTAAATTATAATTATTTTTTTATATATTTTTTTTAATTTAAATAGGAAGGCAAACGAGCAAGTGGGTCACTTGATGGTAAGTGATCACCACTGCCCATGGACACCTGCAACCCCGGAGGGATTGCAGATGCGTTGCCAACCAAGAGGACTAAGATGAAATGCCTATTAGTCTGTTACAGTCGTTACTAATTGCTAGTGTATTAATATTGAAGTCACCACATACGATTATTTTTTTAAATTTAGATTTAGTGTTCAATTCGTGTAGTAAAATATCTAGCTTGTCAAGAAATAAGTTAGCGGATGAATTTGGAATTCTGTTCAAACAAATGACTACAGCATTATGCTTGGGTACCTCAATACCACAGCACTCAAAGATCCTCGATACCGACATTTTCTGCAAAAAATCGAGTTCCTTAAAAGTTACCTCTGGCTTTGCCAAGATACAGACTCCGCCTGTATTTTGGTCTCGGAAATAGTTGCTGGCCAATGCGTAATTATTGTGAACTTTTATATTTGTTTCATTTCCAGGTTTAATTAAAGTTTCTGTGAGACATATAATATCTGGCTCATTGTTTTTCTTGTATATTTTCGTGAATTAATTATGCACAATCAATGTTCATAAGTGTCATATAAATATAATATCACAAGACACAACTTAAAATTCAACTCGAATGATTGTGCAATAAGGGCACAACTAAGAAATGCCTTTATCGCATAAACAGGGTAGGCCATTTCGTCACATGTAAAAAGGGCATTTATGCCCTCTATATTCCGTTAGAGTTAACTTTTGAAAATAGTCTTTAATGTATACGGTAAAACGATCAAATTAGAACACGATTCCGGGATAAACTCAAAAACCGAAAATTTTGATTTCGGCCCTTTTTGCATTCAGCAGGCGACTTGTACACACTGTATGTAATTTTATTCCTTTTAGAAAGAAAAGAAAGAAAGAAGACATTTATTCCTTTTTGCAAGACACACAAATATAAGATAATACACACAGTTTTATAGAAAATTTTATATGTATAGATAAACAAGGTATAACAAAAAAAGAAAACATAGACATGAAAAATAGATCATCAGCGTTCACACACATTATTAAAAATGAATCACGCTGAAATATAAACATACAATGAAATGGCTTGTACAGACATGCATTCGTTGTATGCGTGCTGCATGAACACAACAAACCTCTGCCTTGCTTCCATTAATAAACAAAAACTAAGTACATTTTGTACGATATTGTTTTTCAACGAAAATGCTCATGTAATTATCAACAATTAAATACTCCTGATGGTAATCGTATCCGTTAACAGCGAATCCGACATGCAAATATCGATTCAACTCGCGTGAGGCACGGTTGCCATTTTTAAAATGGCAATTTAACTTTAGAATTTTTTTTTTATTATTACGACATGTCGTGAGCCGTAATGAAAGTTATGTTGATGAAGGATAAGGGAACCCTTGACATGATTTATTTACTTTTAAATAAGCAATATTGTTTTTTTTTTGCTATAGTCTAATTGGGGCAATGCTGCCACGGCCAGTGACTGAGGTACTGCCTATTCTTTTTTAATTGTTTAATTTTAATATTTGTTTTAGTTTAGTTTTTAATTTAATTACTTATAGCTTAATTTGTTTTTTTTCTAAAAATAATTGTAATTTTTATTTTTTTTATTATTTCATTCTCTGGTTCGTGGCTGGTTCAAAGGGTTGCCATTGCAGTCCAAAGAGGCAACTTGAACCAGGCACGAAAGGGGGGGGGGGGATTTTTAGGTTAATTTTGAATCATTTTTAACATACTAGTTACTTTAAATCAACTTTCCTAGTTTTAGTGTTCCTTATTGTCATTTAGTTCTTAATAGTTTGTAAAAAAAAAACAGAATTTATCAGTTGCTCCTCTTCCCGCGCAGATGGTAAAAGGCCATCGACAGAAGAGGCGAAAGTTTTAGGAATCTTGCTATAGGCGATGTGGCTAGCTACCCATCACTATTTTGATTTCCCTTTCCACTTATACCTTAGGCTCTGTCTATCCCGTAACACGTGATATATGTAATTATGTGTGTATGTAATCATTTTGAGACAACTTGTGTTTACTTTTAAATATTTTTAAGAAAGGTTTTGCCGTTGGCTTATCTTCTGATGAAAATAGCGGCAGCAAAGATTTACCAAATAACTGATTCAAATTTAAATTTAATTTATTTTCTGACCACTTCTTTAATTATGCGAAATAAAATGTACAAAACGAGTTAATGAATGGCCCGTAGCGAATTTTAATTCCAGCCATAATGGATTAGCTTTATTAACATATCCTTAATTCTGACCACAGCTCTGTCCTTATCCCCTTGTGTTAAAGCTCTAAATGTTCCAGCATAGTAAAATGTGTATCCTTTGTTTTGTTTTGAACTCTTTAGTGGTTAAATTAAGATCTAAAATTAGAGTGCTCTCTGGATTGTGATTCCAGGGACGAGTATTTCGCCTCCGGGATTAGGGATGCTACAGAATATTCCGAATCCGGAAAGTCGGGACTTCTTGTAACCCCTGCGCAAGAACAGGGGTGTTATAATTTAAAGTCGATGTCTGTCTCTGACATGGTAGCTCCCAAATGGATGGACCGAAAGCCAGTTTGATTGCGTTGGTTCTTAACTATAGTTGGTAAAAATCAGTTTCGCAGTTTGAAGAGCATCACTTTTTTTCCAAATTGATGTAAGTAGCAGCGGCGTGGCGTCCATAAAACTCGATTCCCACTGGCTTGCCTATTTTAAGGCAGTTAAGAAAGAAAGAAGACATTTATTCCTTTTTGCAAGACATACAAATATAAGATAACATACACAATTTTATAGAAAATAAACAAGGTAAAACAAAAAAAACATAGACATGAAAAATAGATCATCAGCGTTGTGTGTCTTCGCCAAAGTGAAACGGTCGCTGGCTCAGCATTACGCTGAGGTGCTAGACACCTGCAGCACTGATTTTCAGCCAGAACCGTCTATGACACTTAAGCACTAAACTTTATTGAGCAGAATTAGAGGAAAAAGCTGGTTTTCCCTTCGGCTTGCCTTCTGATATACTTGAGGCCACGCCACCGGTAAGTAGGCCACTTTTGGCATCAAAATTGTTTTTTCTATTTATGTTATGATCAGAGATCGGACAAATTTGCGTCATTGCTCGCAATAATGTGGACATGACTCCAAAATTAATCAAATATGTCAAAATACATATATTAAGAATAAGTATATCCACGGAGGTTTTATACCTATAGAACTAGAAAACTTTTTTGTGAGAAATAATAATCATATCTAGCAGGATCGTGATTTCTTTATTATATAAAAATATTTACGAGAGCGACAACTGCCACTTTAATTAACATTTTGCTAATAATTTTATGCTTGTGTAAATTTTTATCTCCGGGAGTTCAAATTTTATTTCGAGAAATTAATTAAATGATTAATTATTTGATTATTTTTTGAGTCATGTCCACTTTATTGCGAACGATGACGCAAATCTGACCGATCTCTGGTTATGATTGATGTGTGGGGTTTCATCGCGTCGTGCTCTGTAGCATAAGGTGTGCCAATTTAAGGGCTTTCTGCTATGGGACCTCCGCTTTCGTTCTCGAAAATCCGTTTAACAATCCGGTTCCGGACACGCCGTTTGTGTAACATCACTTTCCGGAAGGGTAATTCCAATTAATTCTGTTTTTTCTCGTAATACCAAGATTACCGGTTATCAAGACCCGTTTTTGCGCAAATTAGTTTTGTGTAGAGTTACACGGCGGTTTTCCCTGTTTTTTGATTGGCTTTTAAAGGGCTGCTGTTTTTTGGTGAAATAAATATCGTGTTAAGCTTATTATGAATTTAAATTCTTTAGAAAAAAATTTAGACACCACGAAACTTTAGAGACCACGTTTGGGAAAGCGTAGTGTGGGACGCCCTGTGACGCGTTGGACGGATGACCTTAGGAGGACAGCTGGCAGTGGCTGGATGAGGGAAGCCCAGGATCGCGAAAGCTGGCGCGATATGAAGGAGGCCTACGTCCAGCGGTGGACGGACAATGGCTGTAGATAGATGGAAAAAAATTAAAAGACGACCGGATAGCCTAGTGGTTAGTGACCCTGACTATGAAGCTAGAGGTCCTGGGTTCGAATCCCGGTAGGGGCAGACAGTTGTATGATGAATACGAATGCTTGTGCCCGAGTCATGGATGTTGTATGTATTTAAGTATGTATTTATCTACATTATATAAGCATGTTTATCCGTTGCCTAGTATCCATGGTACAAGCTTTGCTTAGTTTGGGGCTGGGTCGATTGGTGTAATTTGTACCAAGATAATTATTATTATTACAATTAAATATGAATTTACCAGTTGCTCTCTTCCCGCGCAGATAGTAAAAGCCCATCGAGGGAATGGGCGAAAATCTTAGGAATCTTGTTATAGGCGATGGGGCTAGCAACCCATCACTATTTTTAATTCCCTTTCCAGCTATAGTACTATCAAATGAACCACCTGATGAAGTATCTTGAATTAATTAACAGACACAGTTTAAAGTCACCTTTGTGACCTCTTATTTGAATTAACCTATAATTTACTGTATCTTGTGTAAACTATGGTAAACAAACGAACCGACCAATGTTATCTTCGTGAAATAATCAGCCAAGTGCGAGTCGGGCTCGCGCACCGAGTGTTCCGTTGCTGACAAATAAAGAAATAATTACACGATCGGTTCAGTAGTTTACTCGTGAAAGCGTAACAAACAAATAGAGCCACATTCAAATTTATAATATTACTAGCTGATGCCCGCGACTCCGTCTGCGATGAATTCGCTTAACACTATCCAGCTGGATCTATGCGAAACATGATTCCTAAGATTTTAACCCAATCCCCTCGATGGGCTTTTACCATCTGCGCGGGCAGAGAAGCAACTGGTACATTCTATGTTATTTCTTATTTCTTTGGTCCTTAGATTAATAAGATAGGATAATTTTAGTACAAGGGTTTCGTTTCTTCCATAGCAGTATGGAACCCTAAAAACTTGTCATTTGACCCACTAACGTGCTATCGACTTCCCATTTCCTGGGCATTTAAGTGCTATTTTTACACGTCATTGCATAATAACGTCGATCGACGACCGCGTGTGGCCAACAGTGTAATTAGTGCCGTACAACTATCCCGATTAATGTATACTCTGTAAATATATATAGGTACATAACATATACTAAGTAGGTACGTTAGCCTACTCTTCCATGCTGGTCGCTCTTCACGCGCATATAACATAACTCCATAGAGGGAAAATCGACATACACATACATACACATACATAAATCACGTCTTCATCCCTTACGGGGTAGACAGAGCCTAAGGTAACAAGACCTAAAGGCCACGTTTAGCATGATTGTGGGCGGGAAAGGGAAATCAAAATAGTGATGGGTTGCTAGCATCGCCGCTAACATGATTCCTAAGGTCACCCATTCCCTCGATGGGCTTTTACCATGTGCGGGAAGAGAAGCAACTGGTAAATTGTATGATTTTTTTTTCCCAGACCAGCATGGAAGAACAATTTACAATCATTAACTAATTATTTTACAAATAATAACAATTTCACGGCACATAACACTTTTACAAAGGCTTCGTCCATTAGGCCCATCACGAAATGACCGCCGCGGTAAAAAATAAACAGATCGCTTCCCAAATATTGAAAGTATTTGCGGAATTCCCAGAACGCCAAATATTTGTTTTAAACGTTTATAACCGTTGATAGACAATCGTTTAATTAAGTCATTAGGGAAAACTTGATCAGTTAACGTTATTCGATATCTTTGGGTAGGGTATCTGTTGTTATATTTTACGGGTTCCCCGTTATATTTAGTTCCAGCTGCCAGGCGAAATGTGGAACAATATACTGTCAATGGATTACAGCTTAAATTATAATAAACTAGCGACCCGCCCCGGCTTTGCACGGTATATTATGCATGTATTATACATATAAACCTTCCTCTTGAATCACTCTATCTATTAAAAAAAACCGCATCAAAATCCGTTGCGTAGTTTTAAAGATTTAAGCATACATAGGTATATAGGGACAGAAAAAGCGACTTTGTTTTATACTATGTAGTGATAGTGATAACCTAACCTAACTAAACAAAAAAGCCGTGGCAGCCCAGTGGTTCGACCTGTAGCCTCTAGCAGAGGCTCGTGGTTTCGAATCCTGGGTTCGAACCTGACTTTTTCGGAATTTATGTGCGAAATTACTTTTTAATTAATTCAATGGTGTGTGTTAAGTTCCCAATCCGCACTGGGCCCGCGTGGGAACTATAGCTCAAACCCTCCAATAAATGGAGGCCTATGCCGTGAGGCACGCGGAATTACGCGATAATTTATAAAAAAAGACTACACAATCTACTGAAATTGTAGCTAAACAGAATAAAAGGAGCTATATAACTAAACAACTCGCCCCCGCGACATTCCTTGAACGGCCAAGAACAATATCTGCGCCAGGTTATTTACAATACCAGCGTTCCACTCAGTGGCGTAACTATAGGGTGGCAGGGGTGGCAAAATGCCACGAGCCCGTAGCTCTACGGAGCTCCCAACTGGCTTGGTTTAGAACACAGAAGGGACGCTGATGCACTGCTTTATATTGAGGAAGGAGCCCCATCTGACGAATTTGCCGCGAGCCCCAGACGTTACAGTTACGCCACTTGTACCACTTTTAAAAAAAAAAACTTGCCCTCCGAGCACCAACAGCCTGTTGTCTCGACCGCCAGCGGAGCAAATAAATAATTTGTCAGAGCCGGATATTTCTGGAATTGGTTTGGAAGCCAAGAAAAAACATGGAATGTACAATACAACACAATACAATACAATAACTCTTTATTGAACACCACATATAACAACCAAAACAGAAAAAAGGTATACAGAATATTACAAGGTAACAATAGGCGGCTTTATCGCTACAGAGCGATCTCTTCCAGGCAACCACAATGGACTGGAGAACAGAACAGATCTGAGCAGGTGGTGCAATTTAGAATATATATTAATATACTAAGTACTGAAATACATAATATATTATACATGAAACACACATTTACAATAAATGGAGATATAAATAGACACATACACACATACCTAAAAAAGCCAAGCTACAAGATTCTTCCCGCGTCGATGGTAAAAGCCCATCGAGGGTATGAGCGACAATCTAAGGAATCATGTTATAGGCGATGAGGCTAGCAACCCATCACTATTTTGATTCCACTTTCCACCTATACCCTCACAAGTTGTGAGTCACAAGCATGCTGAACGTGACATTTAGGTCTTGTTAGCTTATGTCTACCCCGTAAGGGATAAAGACGTGATTGATGTATGTATGTATGTATCGTCAATAATTTCTGTCGCCGTAAGACGTAACAAAGTACACATCACGTCGCTTGAAACGAGAGCTTTCCAAAGAATAAAATCGCGTTGAACAAATAAAAAATGAATCATTTTTTCGAACAGCGGAGACAGGCTGTATCAAGAATCACTCACACGGAACATCCTGTAAAGCACGTATGAAACAGACGAAGCGCAAAAACACCAAAACTTAAGTACCTACCCTCCTTTATTCACTCCACTGCGCGGGGAATAGGGCAGCCCCGTTTTTTTTTTTTTTTTTTTTATATTAATAGGAAGGCAAACGAGCAAGTGGGTCACCTGATGGCAAGTGATCACCACTGCCCATAGACACCCGCAACCCCCTAGGGCTTGCTGATGCGTTGCCAACCTAGAGGATTAAGATGACATGCCTCTTGTGCCCGTAATTTGCAAAGATAAAAAAGTTTTTCAAAAACTATGCGTGAGCGAATGTTTTGGTCACTCTGTATTTTTTGTGTTGACTTTGCTTTACTTTAAAAAGTTATAATGACGTAATCATTAAGTTTTATTTACGTTTAATGCTTCCAATCGATGTCTTGATCGATCGCGTTTGCTACATGACGAACATTCACCGCAAGCGTTTTTGCGGGTGGTAGGGCCTTGTGCAAGGTCCGTCCGGATCGTTACCAAAATCTTACTCGCTAATCCTGCCGCTAAGTAGCAGTGCTTGCACTGCTGTGTTCCGGTGTGGAGAGTAAGACAGCCGGGGAAATTACGGGCACAAGAGGCATTTCATCTTAGTCCTCTAGGTTGGCAACGCATCTGCAATCCCTCCCTCACTTGCTCGTTTGCCTTCCTATTCATATAAAAAAAAACACTTCGAAAAGCCTTGAACAGAGTTGCACCTGATTCCTCTCGACAAAAGCTTACTTGTGAAAAAGTATTTTAAATTATTCTTAGCACAGTTTCCAAGGTGAAAACATTCTTACATTCCCTCCTATTGAAGCATTATGCTCGTCTTAAAAATATTTGCATCAACTGTCATGTCCCCTTTCGCTTGAAGGCACCCGTCGTTCAATTCTATTTCATTCTGCAGACTGGAATAATATTTGTCTGTCGTGTCTATTTTTTTAAGCCGCCGTTCCGACCGTATCAACATTACTGGAAGGTGTTGGCTTCACTCCGCTGGTTTTTAGAGATGCGCATTCAAAATGGCGAAAAGGAACTCTAGTTAAGCCACGTCATCTCTTAATCATGGCTGTTAGGGATTCTCTAACTTATTAAATACACGCGCACACACACTAATCACGTCTTTACCTGTTACAGGTACCTACAAGGCCTCATTTAGCAAGATTGTGGGCGCATAGGTGGAAAATGGAATCAAAATAGTGATGGCTTGCTAGCCTCATCGCTTATAACATGATTCCTATGATTTTCGCTCGTTCCCTAGATGATTTCCCCAAAATCATTTTTGCTTTGTAGCACATTTTTTTTCGCGTTTTTTCACGAATGCAATTTTTTCATGTCTACTATACGCCCTTAATCATGCTATACGCGGCCTTAATGTTTTGTTACCTTAGGCTCTGTCTATCCCGTAAGAGATAAAGACGTCGTGATATTTGTATGTATCATACTGATACTTAAAAACGCTCAATTTTATCCCTTTTTGTTCCGACGATCGCATAAAATTACATATAAAATTCAGCGGTACTTAAACGGCCTTTAAAATTAATGAGAATACCCTAAAAACCCTTTTAACAGTAGGTGTCCGTTTTCACAGTCCCCTGTCCCCGGGACATTCGGTACAAAGACGGCTTTCTGACCCCATTTGTAGAAGATATGAAAATATTAATATACTGTGTCATATGAGGGTACAGTCGGCGTAATAATAATAAAATAGCCCGTATTTCGAATTTGATACAATTTTACAACAACAACAACAACTACAAATACAACTATAAATTTTAGTACATATTGTGGTCACTTCGCCTTTGTGCATGTGTGTTGTCCTGTATTCATCTTTTTCTTGTGTTTTATATACAATAAATAAAGAGTTATACATACATACACACATACTTCTGTGTTTTATAAAATACTAGCTTCTGCCCGTGACTTCGTCTGCGTAGAATTAGATCGAAACCGACCCGCCCGCACCTCTCTCGGTCTTTGTCGTCCTACCCTGCGCCGCGCCGCGGACTCACTTAAACGGTCGATCTATATCTATGTGGGAGAGGGTGGGTCACGAATTTGGGTTGATATTATAATAAAAAGGTAACAAATAAAATATGTCAGCGTAATATTTATTAGCATTATTCCCCACTGACTGTACTATTCGTAAATACGTGACCGCGAGCGCCCTACTTAAAAAAATACATTTTGATTTATTATCACGTTGTTACGTGTTACGTGTTGGACAAATTTTGTTGTTAGGAAAGGTATTTCATTATATAATTAACGATGCCTAAAAGGTTATTTCATTTGCTAGTTTTATTTAAATACTTACTCAGTAACATAATGTTAACTAATAGTTTTAAATACATAAACATTTACCTTGCTACTTCGCTACTTTTCGTTCACAAACATACTCAAGCCTTTATCCCTTACGGGGTAGACAGAGCCTAAGATTATAAAACCTGAAGGACACGTTTAGCATGATTAAGGGCGTACCTATAGGTGGAAAAGGAAATCAAAATAGCTATGGGTCACGTCCCTTAGAAAGTTATGAAAAGTGACCTGGTTTCTTTGCTCTCGAGTATTTGACTAAACAATTGCACCGAAAAATCGTTCACCGTTATTTAGCCAGAATTCTGATAGTATCAGGTAATCGGTCTTCTGACTACTGAAGTTTTAACAGCAAATAAAATTAACAGTAATATACAACATGAAAAATACATACATACCGTCATGCCTCTTTCCCACAGGGGTAGGCAAAGACTACTTTGTTCCACTTGCTACAATCCTGACATACTATTTTCGCTTCAATAAAACACACAAAACATGAAAAATACATACATACATACATACATACATCACGTCTTTATCCCTTACGGGGTAGACAGAGCCAAAAGTAACAAAACCTTGGCCACGTTTAGCGTGATTAAGGGCGTATAGGTGGAAAGGGAAATCAAAATAATGATGGGAACATGAAAAATAGTTACTCAAAATAACTAAATGGAACTAAGTTCCCGTGGTAATAATGGTGATTAGTCTGGGAGCGTTTTCTAATTTGATAAGGATACCTATCAATTTAGAAGAGTAAAACTTCACTCTCCTGTATTGCCTAGTTAAAATATTTTGGATTTCAATGTAGCATTCTTTTGTTTCAGGTTAAAATGACCGCGCCTCGCCGAACGTCATGGACCAAGCATTTGACTCCGATGGCATGAAACAGGCACTACCATGGTTGGCCACTGGCTGGCTACCATCCCGCTGCTCCTTATCCTGCACCACACCGAAATGAGACCAGAAGACGTCCTCCCTAGACACCACCACCGTCACCGGCACAAAACCGACCACGCCACCCATGACGCCTTCGACAAATTCAAAGACATGTTCGACCCGATAAGCTTCAAAGACGACACTAGATATTTAGACAGGAATTTAGTTTACGATGTAGTTCTAACTGAGAACGAGAGGAAACACGACTGGATGAACATGTCAAGCGATCAGGTCGGTGAAATGAAGGACAAGAAGCATCATCAGCACTGGCCTATCAAAAGAGAGGCGGTCATCGAAGGCGAACTAGTTCTAGGTGGTCTGATGATGGTTCATGAGAGGTCTGAGAACATGACGTGCGGGCCAGTGATGCCGCAAGGAGGTGTCCAGGCGTTGGAGACTATGCTGTACACCTTGGATATCATCAACAAAGATCTGAAGTTGATACCAGGAGTAACCCTTGGCGCTCATATCCTGGATGATTGTGACAAGGACACGTATGGGCTGGAGATGGCTGTAGACTTTATTAAAGGTATGTTTGATCTTTTAAGTATTATTACAGATTTTTTAATTTTTCTTTGTGTTCTAATTTATGTGTGCTTCCATGCTGGTCTGGAAGCCAAGAAAACACATAGAATGTACCAGCAGTTGCTCTCTTCCCGCGCACATGGTAAAAGCCCATCGAGGAAATGGGCATAGGAATCATGTCATAGGCGATGCGGCTAGCAACCCATCACTATTTTGATTCCCCTTTCCACCTCGCCCACAATCATGCTAAACGTAGCATTTAGATTTTACTACCTTAGGCTCCGTCTACCCGTTAAGGGATAAATACGTGATTTATGTGCGTGTGTGTGCTAATTTTCAGTGTCGTTTAGAAATTTAATTTCTAACGCTAAAACCGTAACAGTAAACATAAAAAAAACATTGAGTTCCCATCGTTTATATTCTGGGGCTTTACCATGACGACTTAATCTTCAGTTTAGGTTCTCTCACTGTCAGACCCATACAAAAACGACAGCTACAACCTGAACTGCGTCGGAATCGAATCGCATTAAGACGTCATGATAAACCCCTGCTCATGATCAAAAAATCTTGTTGGCTACTATAAATTCAACAGTGAAATCAAACTAAAAAGCAACAAAGAATTTACAGTAGCAGCGAATAATTTTCATCAAGCACGCTTACAAACTACTCAACCATTCGTTATTCGAGAACCCGCACATTTTAATTGTCCGTGCTTCTGGCTCTATGCCAACCTCGTAACTTCAGAAGAACATTACGTACCTATAATTAATTTGTCGTGCGATCAGCTATGTAGACGATGCTGGTTGTAAGTGAAGTAAAAACAGAATGTACCCGTTCTCTTCCCGCGCAGATCATAGATGTTCAGCCGTCAGATCCCTTTTTACCAGAACCGCGCCAAAAAAGATACCCAACTGAAATCAATGTCAAATAGTCTTTGAATAGCTTTGTATGCTGGTCTATGAGAAAAGACAAAATAGAATCTACCAGCATCTACACAGATCGTAAAACGGAAAATCTTAGGAATCTTGTTGTAAGGCCATACGCAACCCTCTATTGTGATTCCCCTTCCACCTATCACCCACACGCTAAAACTGGCCTTTGGTTCTTGTTACCTCTCTCTGTCTACACCAGGGGTTCCCAAAGTTGTCTGGGCTACGACCCATCTAATACAAGTTTACAAACTTGGGACCTACCTCTAAGAAATTCAACCGTTACCATGAAGAAAGGACTTTTCAAATAACAAACGAAGTGTTAGTATTTTTTTTTTGGTATGTCGTTCTACAGGCGGGGCCCACTTAATATTCGCTCGCGACCCACCAGCGGGTCGCGACCCATGGTATGGGAAACCCTGGTCTACACCATAAGGAATACATACGTGATAATGTGTGTGTCATTGCAGGTTCGATTAGCAACATAGACGATGCTGAATACGCGTGCAATGCAACGGCCGTGAGGAAGGTGATATCAGGAGTCGTTGGAGCAGCTTCAAGCGTGACATCGGTACAAGTGGCCAATTTGCTGCGACTCTTCAAGATACCACAGGTAATTTGTGATACCCTACATACATACATACATACCGTCACGCCTCTTTCCCACAGGGGTAGGCAAAGACTACTTTGTTCCACTTGCTACGATCCTGACATACTTCTTTCGCTTCATCCACATTCATCAATCTCTTCATACATGCTCGTCGGTTTCGGGTACTCCTGACCTGACCTTTTTCCAAAACGTCTCCTATTTGGTCTCGAAACGTCCGTCTAGGCCTTCCCCTCCCAACTTTACCAGCGGTCTTATCCCTGCCAATTAAGCAGGAATCTACTAAATTATAATTATTTTATGCATAATTGTGGGAGTAATTGTCTTAACACAGTCAGTTTGCCTAATTAATCACCGCAATCACGTTTGATTCAAACGGTCACTACTGATTCAACGGACTGTTACTTACGCTCGAGAAATCCGAGAGGCGTCAGAGATTTGGCGTAATTAGAATTAGGCGCTATTTTGTGGAGATTCATAACAATTATCATCGAACAATAATAGTTTATTTTATAGAAAGGCCAATCAGCAAGTGGGTTATCTGCATTGCGCATTTTCCACGCCATAAAAAAATAGTATTGTAAGGATCATAACTATTACAGCGATTACTTATTTTTCTACCACTAATCACAATAGGCAAAAGATTAAATATGGCTCACGTGACCTTGATAAAGAAAGATTCTGGAGACGTCCGTCAGCCGCAAGCGCCACGATGTCAATGCCAGGCCAGGCGATGACTGTGTGCCCGCTCGCCTACCCTACCGCTAGCTAGGTAGCCAGGTACGGATGGTGACAGTGACAGTTAAAGGTGGCGCCAGACGGATAGCGCTTACAGTATAGTAAAAAAATAGTATAGTAGTAAATGTACCAGTTGCTTCTCTTCCCGCGCAGATGGTACAAGCCCATCGAGGGAACGGGCATAGGAATAATGTTATAGGCGATGCAGCTAGCAACCCTTCACTATTTTGATTCCCCTTTCCACCTATACGCCCACAACCGTGCTAAACGTGTCCTGTCTTTTTACCTTAGGCTCTGTCTACCCCGTAAGGGATAAAGACGTGATTTAAGTTTTAAGTGTACGTAAAAAAAAGGTTGTCCGCAACCTAAGTCTCATAGAAATCGTGTTATATTTAGACGATGTGGCTAGCAACCCATCATTATTTTGATTCCTCTTTCCAACCGCTCACAATCATGCTTAACGTGGCCTTTAGGTCTTGTTACCTTAGGCTCTGTCTACACGTAAGGGATGTGATTTTAATGTATCTATGTACAGAAATGGCTGAACAGTTGACAACCTGTTTCTCATGTAGTTAAAACATAAGCACAAGCTAGATGTCATTCGGCTGGAATTTAAAGCACTTCTTACCCTTCATACATACATGAATCACGTTTTTATCCCTTACGGGGTAGACAGAGCCTAAGACCTAAAGGCAACGTTTAGCATGATTGAGGGCGCATAGATGGAAAGGAGAAAAAAATAGTGATGGCTTGCCAGCCGCATCGCCTATAACATGATTCCTAACATCGCTCACTCGATTTTCCCTCGATGGACTTTTACCAGCGCGGGAAGAGAAGCAATTGGTATATTCTATGTTTTTCTCTACTCCCAGACAAGCATGGAAGGCCTAGACGGACGTTTCGAGACCAAATAGTTTGGAAAAAGGTCAGGTCAGGCGTACCCGAAACCGACGTATGCATGAAGAGATTGATGAATGTGGATGAAGCGAAAGAAGTATGTCAGGATCGTAGCAAGTGGAACAAAGTAGTACCCCTGTGGGAAAGAGGCGTGACGGTATGTATGTATGTATGTAACCATGGAAGAAACCTTTCATGCTCCATTTAACTGTATAAATGGCAATGCCACTCTCAGTACAGTCACATTGATCGATTCCACGCCATATGAATTAATGGCGGCGTGGTAACGCGACTTGTTGACAATCGTATTAGCAAAATAAATTGAATTCGTTATCGTTCGTCGAGTGTAAATCGATTTGCGGAAGTTTCCCGGCTCCTAATGGTTATGGAGATCGCGGCTGACGGTTATGTATTGCCAGTTAGGATCTGAGGGAATTCGTCAAAGGCCTTTATTATCCTGCTAATAGATGCGGAACTGTGAGAATGGAATTTGGCATTATAGATAGAGCGCATAGGCTTTTATTGAAACTTGCATGGTTTTATTTTATTATTATTTTTTATTTTCTTTATTGGGGAAAAAAACAGATACAGACATAATTTAAAACAAACAATTAGGACGTAGAGCAGTAGACATAGCCAGCACCCTAAACCAATTCCCACCAAGAGTTTGTGGTAGATGTGGCAACGGATCGGAAAAAATGGGCAGCAACAACATGGTACCTAACACGTAACAGACAAGTTTTAACATAGCAATAAACGTATTCTTTACAGAGAAACTAGCTTCTGCCCGCGACTTCGTCTGCGTAGAATTATACATAAAAACCTTCCTCTTGAATCACTCTATCTATTAAAAAAACCGCATCAAAATCCGTTGTGTAGTTTTGAAGATATAAGCATACATAGGGACATAGGGACAGAGAAAGCGACTTTATTTTATACTAGCTTCTGCCCGCGACTTCGTCTGCGTAGAATTATACAAACGTTCCTCTTGAATCACTCTATCTATTAAAAAAAACCGCATCAAAATCTGTTGTGTATTTTTGAAGATATAAACAGACATAGGGACATAGGGACAGAGAAAGCTACTTTATTTTTTACTATGTAGTGATAGTGATGATGATAAGGAACCTCTGGTTCCTAATGAAAGACTTGAGATCATTCAACGCATACAAGTACAATTTATGAGAGGTATTAGTAAAATTTAACAGAAAATGGAACGAATAACGGATTATATGCAGAGCCGTAGGCTGGCAGTCGTCTGATACATGGCAGCTAGCGCCACGTCAGACCGTCGACCTGCCAGCCACCTTTGAAAGAGGTTGCTTCCCGACACTATACATATAATAAATCAGTAGAAAGTTCGTGTCTGTACATTAAATGAATTCATCAAAACTAGAGTGCTAACGGTTTGGGAAGAGTAATAAAACACAAAAAAGTACATTTTATCATTTTTGTCTGTGTTCGCTAATCTCCAATACTGTTAGACCGATTTAGATGGAATTTCGCGCGGTGGTACTACTTTTAATCCTGAAAACTTTAAGACTTCCCGTGGGATAGTTAAAAAACTATAATAACTTTTGCAGCTTAGTACACAACAACTTAAGCATCTAATTAAGTAAAACTGGCGTGCTGACACCTTATATGCCGTGGTTGCATTAAACATACATACATAATTAGTTGAAATTTGGTATACAGTTAGTTTCAGTCCCAGAGGCAGACAGAGGATAGTTTTTATCTCAGAAAACAGCATAGTTCCCGTGGGATAGCGACAAGCGAATTCTGCGCGGACGGACTCGCAGGCAACAGCAAGTATTTTAATAAAGAAGTATTAGGAAGGCCTGTCATGGACTTTCATAGTAAATTGTACACCGAGGAGATAAAGCACTGTGTTATGTCACGGACGCGATATTGGATCCTGAGCGCAGCGAAGGACTCTTGACTTAACTCCCGAGCGCAGCGAGGGTGTTTTTAGTTAATTCCTAAGAGGAGCGAAGCATTTAAGCGCACCCAAGACATAAACAGTTTTATTTTCGAGGAGTATGCTCTACTTTTTTCACCTTTTGCGAGACAATGAAAACCAAGATAACTAGAAAAAGAATTTAATTGAAACAACAGTAAAACGAAATTAAAAGCAAAAATTTATGTTTCATACATTAGTCTGGTTGTGTAATGATACAGCAATATTTTTATTTGGAATCTTAGCAGTCCTATGAGTATAATATTACAGCGTCAGCAAACGCTGGCGGCTTTTGTTTTATTTGTAATTTGTTTCATTCGTTCGAAAATTAGAAGTGAAAATCATATTCATATTACTAACCTACGGGTTATAATGAAATTCAGTACCTACAATATTACTACCCGGCTAAAGCCAAGGGCTGTAACGATTTGCTTTGAGTAAGGTTTACATGATATATAATTAGGCATTGTTGAGCAGGTGTGATTTTTTTGTAAGCCATTGTAACTACTCACACTCAAGCCATAAACTGATTTTCATTCATTCATTAATTTTTCATTCATTTTAAAATATGTTGATCATTGTACCCTTTCCAGGCCCGTACTTCCTCCGATTCGTTAAATATTTATGAGTATTTTAAATATTTCCGTCACTACCAACAAACGAAAACAAATCCGCTTTCCGCTGTCTGTCTCTATGTATGTTTAGATCTCTAAAACTACGCAACTGATTTTAATGCGGTATTTTTAATAAATAGACTAATTCAAGAGAGGTAATTCTACGCAGACGAAGACGCGAGCACAAGTTAGTTACAAATAAAAAGTTGAGATGTTCTATGTTATGAGCATCAAATGGGCGGTTGTGATTGCCTTCCATCAAATGACCGACTTTACCCACAGGTGACCCACTAGTTCGTTTGTCTGGCCTCTCTAACATAAAAAATAATCAATTTTGCCCCCTAACACATAAAATAAGCTTTTGTTGTCTGCAAGGTTACAGGGAGTAGCAGTTACTAAACTGCTACTAAAATGCTAAAAAGTATGCAAGGTGTCTCGAAATTATTCCGGCAAAATGGGCAGGAGGTATTGTTAGATTGGTTGGACACTCCTGTAAAGGTTTTACATCGTAAAAAAAATCTAAATGTCACTGAAAATTAGAACACAGAAAAATCCGAAAAATAAAGCTATGGCCGGGAACCGAACCATAGCCCATAGAAAAATAACCATAGATTTAATTCCTAACGGTAAAAGCGTAAAAGTAAACATAAAAAATCAAGAAATAAAAATTCTTGATTGATTTGATAGTTTTACATCGTTTTTAAAGTTCCGTAGTCAACAAGAAACCCTTATGGTTTCCCTCTGTCCGTCCGTCCGTCTTTTGAAACAGTGTTTGTAAATATGCTAAGCGTGGCCTTTAGGTCTTGTAACCTCAGGCGCTGTCTACCCCGTAAGGGATATAGACGTGATTTGTGTATGTATGTAAATGCGAGTATGGTGCTCCAAATGAGAGTCAATTCTCTAAAATGGGACACGTAGTGCCATTTCTGGAACGCTGTATTAGTTCCACTTTGCCTATAGGCCGTATTGAGTGATTACGTCTCCCCTAAGTAATTACCCGCGTCTCATATGCCGGAGGATTGGGGAGCCCATACGGTGGAGTAGGTATTACGGTATCCGACCATTAGAATCTGACAATTATTTATAACACACTTTATCCCTTGCGGGGTAGACAGAGCCTAAGGTAACAAAACCTTAAGGCCACGTTTAGCATGTTTAAGGGCGTATAGCTGGAAAGGGAAATCAGAATAGTGATGGGTTACTAGCCGCATCGCCAACAACATGATTCCTTAGTCTTTCGCCCATTCCCTCGATGGGCTTTTACCGCGCGGAAGAGAAGCAACTGGTAAATTTTATTTTCTTTACTCCCAAACGAAAATTGATTGATTGTTTGCTAAACGTGGTCTTTAGGTCTTGTCACCTTATGCTATGTCTACCCCGTAAGGGATAAAGACGTGATTTATGTATGTATGTATGTATGTGAAAATTTATTACCAATAGCAGCAATTTATAACTGTCAATCTTAATTAGTATATTTACATTCATGCTTCATGTTCAAACATATATTAATTTATGTGTACAAAATCTATAAGGGTATTAATTGAAACAGCTATTGATGTGGCTGGAATTGGATTGGGTGGGACGTATGCGGTAATATCTGATTACGGAATGAGACGACAGCAATCATTTTGTTAACAATGAATTTATTAATGCCAATTACGGAGTACGAACAATACACCTAAATGATATTTCAAGACGGAATTAGAGAAATTGTCTTTGTTTGGAATATAGCTACGTTTCAATTTTGTGCACAAAGGAGTTATAAGGGCGAGGACCAAAAAGTTAAGGTAGTTAAAATAAATAGGACCAAAAAGTTACACGCCGTTAAAGTCGCGTTGGTAAGGTAGTTAAAATAAATATGACCAAAAAGTTACACACCGTTAAAGTCGCCTTGGTAAGGTAGTTGAAATAAATAGGTCCAAAAAGTTACACATCGCTAAAGTTGCGTTAGTAAGGTAGTTAAAATAAAAAGGACCAAAAAGTTACACCGTTAAACTCGCGTTAGTAAGGTAGTTAAAATAAATAGGTACAAAAAGTTACACAACGTTAAAGTTGCGTTAGTAAGGTAATTAAAATAAATAGGACCAAAAAGTGTTAAAGTTGCGTTAGTAAGGTAATTAAAATAAATAGGACCAAAAAGTTACACCGTTAAAGTTGCGTTAGTAAGGTAATTAAAATAAATAGGACCAAAAAGTTACACACCGTTAAAGTTGCGTTAGTAAGGTAGTCGAAATTCGCAAACTTTTTCCATTATGCCCTGCGAAACCAATTCAATGGTGTGTGTGAAGTTTCCAATGCGGGGCCTGCGTGAACTCTAACCCAAGCACTATAATTCTAAGATAAGGCAATGGAACTTATATAGGCTGGAGATCCAGGTATTTTTCTACTTGATCCATGAGTTCTTCTTCTGAATAAGTTGTCTTCTTATTTAAGTTGAACCGTTATTTTGTTAGCTACGTATAAGTGATTTACTATTTTCGTGTTAAATAGCAAAGACTGGCACTAATAGAGGAGTGAGACTTCCTGATACAAGCATTCTTATGCTTACTAGGAGGTACCTTGATACTTCAACATGTAAACCTACAAAAAGAATAAACTTTTTCATTTTTTTTTTCTCCAGGTGTCCTTCTTCTCCACGTCGCCCGAGCTCTCCAACAAGGCGCGCTTCGAGTACTTCACGCGCACCATCCCCTCTGATCTGCACCAGGTGCGCGCCATGGTCGAGATCGTCAAGAAGCTGGGTTGGAGCTACGTCTCCATCATCTACGAGGAGTCCAGCTATGGAATCAAGGTTGGTTGCATCTCTTTGTAATGAGGGAGGAATAACCAAGAGTTATATCACCAGCAATCGTTATCTTGGTCTCCCGTATCCATCTGGAACATGAAGGGAATTACAGCCTGTCCTTTTAGAAGTAGGATCTTTAAAAGACCATATGTCGCCACTCGCCAGCATTCGTTGTATTGGTTTCCCGTATCCATCTGGGACACCAAGGGAGTCAGTCCTTTTAGAAGTAGGATCTTTAAAAGACCAATACATACAAACACCGACATAGCTCAAAGAATTAGCAAGCTGAAGTGGCAGTGGGCCGGCCACTCTCGCGAAGAACCGACAACCGCTGGGGGAAACGTGTTCTTATAGTGTAGGACGCCCTCCGGCCAGGTGGGATCATGGGATGACGATCTGCGAAAGGCTGCAGGCAGATGCTGGATGCGTCAAGCTGAAGACAGGGCGCTATGGCGCTCATTAGGGGAGGCCTATTTCCAGCAGTGGACTAATATAGGCTGATGATGATGATGATGACATACAAATACAATATTATAGGGTAGACAGCACCGAGGGTATAAAGATTGTGAGCTTATAGGTGTTGGGATTCGGGGTGCAAGTCGGGTTACCTCCACGTGTGATCAAGAGCTACTGTTCGTTTTTGATCCGTCCGGGGGGAAGAGCAGTGCTTGGTCCGGTGCACCCTGGGCAACGGCTAATGATTTCCTGGCAGTTTCTGAGGGATATTATTGACCGTTGGCTAAGAGCCCGATAGGGCTTGACATTGGCGAAGTTGTCGTCGCTATAACGACTTGGTAATATGGAGAAGAAGGGAAATCAAAATGGTCATGGGTTGCTAGCCGCTTCGCCTATAACATGATTCCCCTCGAGGGGTTGTTTCGATGTTCGCGTAAAGAAAAACAGCTGGTACATTTTCGCCAGCATAGAAATGGAATACCATCCACCACCATCTTACTCGCTAATCCTGCCGCTAAGTAGCAGTGCTTGCACTGCTGTGTTCCGGTGTGGAGAGTAAGACAGCCGGGGAAATTACGGGCACAAGAGGCATTTCATCTTAGTCCTCTAGGTTGGCAACGCATCTGCAATCCCTCCGGGGTTGCGGGTGTCTATGGGCAGTGGTAATCACTTACCATCACGTGACTCACTTGCTCGATTGCCTTCCTATACATATAAAAAAAAAAAGAAAAAAAAGGATCTTTAAAAAACCAATACATACAAACACCGACATAGCTCAAAGAATTAGCAAGCTGAAGTGGCAGTGGGCCGGCCATATCTCGCGAAGAACCGACAACCGCTGGGGGAAACGTGTTCTTATAGTGTAGGACGCCCTCCGGCCAGGTGGGATGACGATCTGCGAAAGGCTGCAGGCAGATGCTGGATGCGTCAAGCTAAAGACAGGGCGCTATGGCGCTCATTAGGGGAGGCCTATGTCCAGCAGTGGACTAATATAGGCTGATGATGATGATGATGACATACAAACACAATATTATAGGGTAGACAGCACCGAGGGTATAAAGATTATGAGCGTATAGGTGGAAAGGAAAATCGGGGTGCAAGTCGGGTTACCTCCGCGTGTGGTCAAGAGTTGCGGTTCGTTTTTGATCCGTCCGGGGGGAAGAGCAGTGCTTGGTCCGGTGCACCCTGGGCAACGGTTAATGATTTCCTGGCAGTTTCTGAGGGATATTATTGACCGTTGGCTAAGAGCTCGATAGGGCTTGACATTGGCGAAGTTGTCGCAATAACGACTTGATAATAAGGAGAAGAAGGGAAATCAAAATGGTGATGGGTTGCTAGCCGCATCGCCAATAAGATGATTCCCCTCGAGGGGTTGTTTCGATCTTCGCGTAAAGAAAAACAGCTGGTACATTTTCGCCAGCATAGAAATGGAATACCATCCACCACCATCTTACTCGCTAATCCTGCCGCTAAGTAGCAGTGCTTGCACTGCTGTGTTCCGGTGTGGAGAGTAAGACAGCCGGGGAAATTACGGGCACAAGAGGCATTTCATCTTAGTCCTCTAGGTTGGCAACGCATCTGCAATCCCTCCGGGGTTGCGGGTGTCTATGGGCAGTGGTGATCACTTACCATCAGGTGACCCATTTGCTCGTTTGCCTTCCTATTCATATAATATAATATAATATATATATATATATATATATATATATATATAATTATACATCAGAAACAACTAACTATGGGCTTATCTTTAACGTTTTCATAATAAAAAACACTAACTACATTAAACTTAATGTTCGTATAACGTGCTTGGAAACAAACCAGCGAACGAGGCTAAATTTAATTATAATTTACATTTCAAAACGGACTTTAACCAACGTTCTTACCCATGAAAGTAGTATAAACTTATTTGTCGACTCTCGGAACTTAAAATCACAGCAAGACATTTTATTAAGGCCGTGAAAGCTGCAAACCGCATCTTTGAAATAGCAATGTTTTAAGGCTGAATCCTACAAATTATAAATGAGAAAGTTAGTCGCTTTATTCTTGCTGTAAAGACAAAAATCTTTTTAATACAGTTGCTCATAAAGAGCACTTTTTTGGTGTGACCAAGTACCGACCTCACCAGACTTCCCGTTTCAACGGCCCTTAACTATAGACCGGAGCAAGTGGATACAACATGTACATTGAGGGAAATGTATAAACTTATTGTGATAGGGTTCTACGGAGGTACAGCACAATACAATAGAAATACTTTTTATTGAACACCACAAATCAGTAAAAAATACAGAAACAAAGAACACAGTAGACAATAGGTCTTATCGCTTAATAGCAGACAAGGGTTCATAATCATAAACATAATCATTCATTTATTTGCTTACTAGCTTCCACCCGCGGCTTCGTCTGCGTATAATTATACATAAAAACCTTCCTCTTGAATCACTCTATCTATTAAAAAAAACGCATCAAAATCCGTTGTGTAGTTTTGAAGATATAAGCATACATAGGGACAGAGAAAGCGACTTTATTTTATACTAGCTTCTGCCCGCGACTTCGTCTGCGTAGAATTATACATAAAAACCTTCCTCTTGAATCACTCTATCTATTAAAAAAAACCGCATCAAAATCCGTTATGTAGTTTTAAAGATATAAGCATACATAGGGATATAGGGACATAGGGACGACTTCAATTTGGTCTTTCCTCGCCTCGTTTTACGGTAATGGACCAATCCAGGGGCCTTACCATAACGTCTTAAAGCGATTCAATTCCCACTCAATTCAGTTTTAGCTGTGATTTTAGTACGGATCTGACAGCGAGCGAACCTAAACTAAATCGGAATTGAATCGCATTAGAATGGTAATGCCTCTGAGCCTGGTACATACATACATAAATCACGTCTTTCTTATGGGGTAGACAGAGCCTAATGTGACAAGACCCAAAGGCCACGCTTAGCATAATTGTGGGCGTATAGGTGGAAAGGGGAATCAAAATAGTCATTGGTAGCTAGCCGCATCGCCTATATTATTCCTATGCCCATTCCCTCGATGGGCTTTTACTATCTAACTTATTTCTATTATTGGTTGTCTGGAAGAGATCGCTATTAAGCGATAAGACCGCATATTGTCTACTTTGTTCTTTGTTTCTGTATTGTTTTGTACTGATTTGTGGTGTTCAATAAAGAGTATTTGTATTGTATTGTATTGTATCTGCGCGGGAGGAGAAGCAACTGGTACATTCTATTTTGTCTTTACTCCCAGACCAGCATGGGAGGCTTGTGAGCCTGGTAAAGGGTTACAAATGTTTTTGATTCGGCAAATTCCTGCCATAATCTACCCAAAGGTTAACTAATTCCAGTTCGACCCCCACAAATCCCCAATTTATACCGCTGTAATCCTGTAATCGCGGGACACACTCGTAAGCGAATTTTAAAACCCGTGTCGTTGATGTTACGAAAATAAATACGATAAATGCTTTCGTTTCGATTCGGCATAATGAGTTTTTGTACGACAGAGACAGAAATAATTCTACTTTCAACATATTATGAAACTACCGTGAGACTTAATCATCATTACACATAAACGGATAACTCACGTATAAAAAGTCGAATGATGCACGACATGTTTCGGACTATTTCGTAGTTCTTCTTCCTGGAGCGCTCGCGCGAGCAGTGTTCGTTAACGAGGGTAGTTGTGCGCCGCTGTCAGTTGCGTCGAACAGCCGCGCGAGAAGAGCGCTGGCGCGCAGTGTTCGTTTCACTGCCGCCGGGGCGAGCGCTCCGAGAAGAAGGACTACGAAATAGTCCGAAAAATGTCGAGCGTCACTCGACTTTTTATACGTGAGTTATCCGTTTATGTGTAATGAGAATTCTACTTCTTATTCTTTGTGGCGTATCAAGTCGTTATAGCGACGACAACTTCGCCAATGTCAAAACAAAAATATAATTAAAAAATCTTGTGACAAAATGTCGGCCACGTACGGTAATGGTCAATGACCTGTCAGGCTCTTAGCCAACAGACAATGTCCCTCAGAAACTGCCAGGAAATCATTAGCCGATGCCCAGGGTGCACCGGACCAAGCACTGCTCTTCCCCCCGGACGGATCCAAAAAGGATCCCATCACGTTCTCAAATTTTCTCAGTAATTTTTTTTTTATTAGCGACATTGGTCAAAAAGTCGGCCACCGATTGGTTGATCGGACGAATGTTGCCATTTCAGACGAAATAACTTGTAGTTTCGCGAAACAGCTTAGGCCATTGTGAAACGGAGAAAGTTTACCGGAAATAAAATTGCTGAACACATCCCTCGAGTGAAGGCAAGTTAATAAATCTAGCAAAGCACTTTCCATAAAACTAAAACGTTTCCTAAAAGTTGAATCGTTATTCCCCGGAGTGCATTAACTGGAACTTTGGCACAGTAAACGTATACGGGTGGAAGTGCTGACAACAGTTAAAACACTTTTTTCACACCTGTCATTCAGAAAAGACAGATCAGAGAAGCTCATGCTTCAAGTAACAAACGCCAATTTGAAACACCCGCAAAGACGCACACACACACGCACACGCACATGTGCACATGTACACACTTGCATATGCCACACCCTTCGGTACCCTGCTCGGAATTTTGAAACACCCGCAAAGGCGCAAGCACACACGCACACGCACGCGCACACGTGCACACTTGCATATGCCACACCCATCATCGGTACACTGCTCGGCATTTGTTTTTGTTTGTTCTTTTTAACTTAAAATAATACAGTTTTTTTTCTTTTCGTCTTTCTATATTTAGTTTTTCGTCTCTTTCTGTTACAACTCAGTAACTCACTTTCTGTCTCAGTGTTTGTCAATTATATTTGTCTTGTTTATTTTGCACAATTTTTTTTTTTTTTTATATGAATAGGAAGGCAAACGAGCAAGTGGGTCACCTGATGGTAAGTGATCACCACTGCCCATAGACACCCGCAACCCCGGAGGGATTGCAGATGCGTTGCCAACCTAGAGGAATAGATGAAATGCCTCTTGTGCCCGTAATTTCCCCGGATGTCTTACTCTCCACACTGGAACACAGCAGTGCAAGCACTGCTACTTAGCGGCAGGATTAGCGAGTAAGATGGTGGTAGCGATCCGGACGGACTTTGCACAAGGTCCTACCACCCGCAAATTTATTATTTTCATCTTGGGCTTTAACACTTGAATCCCTCATTACTTCTATTCTATTGTAGAGTTCTTCGCTACATTCTGGATTCAATGTAGCGCGCTCGCCGTAAATACATCATTTTACTCCCTTGTGACACAAATAACTATTACAAGCCTTCACATAACTTGCACTGTGTGTGTGTGTGATGGATAATTAAGTTTTTGGGATTTATATGTGTTTTATATGGCAATAGTGGAGGGAGGGTTGCATGAAAAACATATCACACAGGCTTGGTTATCTTGCACGTGAGTAGCGGAGGTAAATTATTTTGTTCATTGAAATGGACCTCCGCAAAGTAACGCCTGATTCAATAAAATATCAAGATCAAAAAAAATGGAGCGAACTAGCTATTTCAAACAGAAATTTTGGCGTGATTCAGCAAAAGCAAATATAAAACATGTTGCTACTAATTTCATTATTAGTTTCCTTCGTCGCACGAAACAGTAGGCAGTTAATTACATTCTCCTAATGACCGGATTACATGCCAGCTGACTGTTAAAATAGGCTTTTAGGCTTAAAACGTTCTGTTACAAGACTTCTTAACTATGATTCGTTTGTGAGTAGGTACTTCGTCTAGCAATTAGAACAGTACCTCGAAGAGTATGTACACACAGCAAAGCTATTCGGTAAGCAGGATAGATACGGCGCGAGCGTGCGTAGGTGCTTACCTGATTATATTGCCGTGTGTACGTTGAAGTGGCAATGGGCAGGCCACATCGCTCGTAGAACAGACAACCGTTGGGGGAGAAGTTCTCGAGTGCGACCACGAACCGGGAGACGCGGTGTTGGCAGGCCTCCCACTAGGTGGACCGACATCGTGAAAGTTGCGGGAAACTGGTGGCGAGTTGTCGTTCATTATGGTGTGCTGGCCTTTGTTCAACAGTGGACGTCTGCAGGCTGATGATGATATGTATGTATACACATACATACATACATACCGTCACGCCTCTTTACCACAGGGGTAGGCAGAGACTACTTTATTCCACTTGCTACGATCCTGACATATTTCTTTCGCTTCATCCACAGTCATCAGTCTCTTCATACATGCTCGTCGGTTTCGGGTACTCCTGACCTGACCTTTTTCCAAAACATCTCCTATTTGGTCTCGAAACGTCCGTCTAGGCCTTCCCCTCCCAACGTAACCATTCACACTCCCCATATAGATCTGTTTAGTTAGTCTACTTTCAACCATCCGCTCTACATGCCCAAACCAACTAAGCATACTTTTTTCTATCCTAGTCACTATAATATAGGAGGATATTATCCTCTTTCACACCAGCACGTTCCCTTATCACAATGTATGTATGGTTGTACATATGTTTACATTTTTTATTTGCTCCAGGCATTCGAAGAGTTGGAAGCGCTGCTGGCCAAGGACAGCATCTGCATCGCTGTCAAAGAGAAGTTGGTGAAGGACTCAGGAGTTGCAGACGAGGGCGCCTACGATTCCATTGTGCAGAAGCTGCTCACCAAACCCAGGGCTAGAGGTAAGTGCTTTTTCATTGAAACGGAGCGTATTAGTTTGAAATCTATCCGTTCATACATACAAACATAAATCACACATCATTATCCTTTACAGCGTAGACACAGCCTAAGGCAACAAGACCTTAAGGCCGCGTTTAACATGATTGTGGGCGTATAGGTGGAAAGGGGAATCAAAATAGCCACATCGCCTATAACATGATTCCAAAGACTTTCGCCCATTCCCTCGATGTGCTTTTACCATCTGCGCGGGAAAAGAAGCAACTGGTAAATTCTATGTTTTTTTCTTTACTCCTAGACCATGCCCAAGCCCAAAATTATCAACCGCAAAATAGCACCCACCTAAATCGACTTCCTCAAACTCATCACATCAAAACAAATTTCGGTGGCACCTTCAACCCCAAATTGCCGGACACGGATTTCCATCTCTCTTCAACACTGAACTCTTTAAAACTAAGGAGCGAGAGGGCACATTTTCGGAGATCCGTTTAAAACGTGAGAAGTCACGTTTTCGAAAGTAAACAAGGTGTAATCCACCGTAAAAGAAAATTGCCGAATAAACTCTTATCTTCCTTGTATCACGTTTGTCCTGGGTCAGTGGGCTTCAGATAGATTGTGGCTGGTTGGAGCGCTCTGATACCAGCTGCTCTGTGGAGACAATTTTTCGCTGAAATGGTTACAGAAATTGAATCCGGTGGATGGTTGATTACGGTGGCGCTGGCTGCGTTAGCTTTTTATCCGATATTTTGGCCGTCTTGTTTTACGGCTAGAGATTGATTGGATTATTATTAGATAATCAGGCGGTTTTGAATTTGTAAGTGAATGGTTTGTTGTAGATATTGAGAGAGAGAGAGAGAGAGGGAGAAACATTTATTTACACACATTCGATACACGTACAATTATAATAGGAAGAAAAACAATATACTTAGGAATAGTACCGATATGGTGTAAAATGGGCCCCACTCAGCATAATGTTGCGGCAAGCCGCAACGCTGTTTTTCAGTAGGACCCAGATAAAATTAAAATACTAAACATAAAATACACATACACTGTGGCGACACGAACGCCGGTGGAAAACACTATACAAACAAGCTGACAAAATATACGGAAGTATGTATGGCAACACTCGATCAGTTCAAATCGCATTAAACCAATTAAACCGAAACAAGTCAAGCCAGACGTTGATTTGGCTATTGCAGTGAGTCAATTATTAATTTCAATAGTTTTGATATTGTAATGCATCACATAACCCTCGATAAACTATAAAACAAACTAAAAAGTAACTAAAAAGTAACAAAACAAGAAAGATAAAAAAAAGCAGACACAAGTCATAATTATTATAAGGGGGAATGCTGCCATCGTCTGTGGAACTATAATAATAATAATACCCTAGGTTAGGTTTTTATAATGTTTTTATATTTTGTGTTAATATTGTTTTATTACTTTTTTTTTTGTATGAATAGGAAGGCAAACGAGCAAGTGGGTCACCTGATAGTAAGTGATCACCACTGCCCATAGACACCCGCAACCCCGGAGGGATTGCAGATGCGTTGCCAACCTAGAGGACTAAGATGAAATACCTCTTGTGCCCGTAATTTCCCCGGCTGTCTTACTCTCCACACCGGAACACAGCAGTGCAAGCACTGCTACTTAGCGGCAGGATTAGCGAGTAAGATGGTGGTAGCTTGTACAAGGCCCTACCACCCGCAAAAATATTGTAAAAACCTAACTCAAGATAAATATAAATATACAGAATAATAATAATAATATCTTGGGACAAATTACACCAATTGACCTAGCCCCAAACTAAGCAAAGCTTGTACTATGGGTACCAGGCAACGGATAAACATACTTATATAATGTAGATAAATACATACTTAAATACGTAACATCCATGACTCGGGCACAAACATTCATATTCATCATACAACTGTCTGCCCCTACCGGGATTCGAAGCCGGGACCTCTAGCTTCATAGTCAGGGTCACTGACCACTAGGCTATCCGCTCGTCAAACTATGCCACGGGGGTCCGTTTTTAATTATTTTATTTGAAGATTAGTTTTAGTTTATATTTAATTCGTTTTTAATTTATTAGTTTAATTTGTTTTAATTCCATTTTGTTCCTATCTATGATTATAAAAATGAATCGAAGAATGTGTTGCTAAGCGCAAATCTCGAGAGCAGCTGAACCGATTTCGCTAATTCTTTTTTCTCGAGATATAATTATAATAGTTATTTTAAATTCACTATCATGCTAAACGTGATCTGATAAACGTGACCTCGTATGGGATAAAGACGTGATTTATGTATGTATAGTTGTATGCAAGTTTCAAATTTAAATTTGTAAATTATTTCGGAAATTGAAAATCTACTGTTAGTTTAAAATCTGTTGAGCCTTTTAAAGTACGAAGGTTGCTTCAAACGTTTCAAATTTTATATCCACAGCATCCAAAGTAAGGGAATAATTAAACTTACTTTCGGGTTTAAACTTTACGTATGCGCCAGAGACGAATTAACCAATAGAGTTGAAATGTGACACAATTTGTATTGAAAAATTTCGCTAATCCCCAGCGCGATTTTTGCACTCTGATTGGCTGGCCTAAAATCAAACACGACACTAGTGGACAAGCAAATTATTATCATCGATAAGAATAGTAAACATTTACATATAATCTATTCCATCCATTTATAATTTCTTCCATGATGATCTGGGAGTAAAGAAAAAACATAGAATATACCAGTGGCTTCTCTTCCCGCGCAAATACTCTAATGCACATTATAGCACACTGAATATAACTCACTTGAATACATACATACATACATACATAAATCACGTATTTATCCCTTACTTAGACAGAGTCTTAAAGGCCACGTTTGCCATGATTGTGGGCGTATAGGTAGAAAAGGGAATCAAAAATTGTGATGGGAAACTCACTTGTGTATATGCTAATAGACATACGTGGCGCTCAAGGAGGCGTATTGCGGGCAAGTCAGTTGTAAGAGCTGCAAAAAAAAATCAATTCAAAAATACCAATGAGTATTCTAAAATGTGATGGTCCGCGTTACCAGTCTATTGGTTAAGTTCTCAGTGGGCCAATGGATTAAAGTCGCCCACGCCCTTAACCTTTAGAAACGACAGAGAGGTAATTACTTTAAATAGCAAATTACACACTATTTATACCTTGTCTCAAAGCCCGAGTAGGCGTTAAACATTGTTTGACCTCCTTCAAAAAAGGAGATTTTCATGTCATGGGCGATGCGGCTAGCAACCCATCACTATTTTGATTCCACTTTCCACCTATATACGCCCTCAGTGTCTTGCTAAACTCGGCCTGTAGGTCTTGTTACATTAGGCTCTGTCTGGGGTAGACATGCTAAACGTGATCTTGTCTTGTTACCTTAGGCTCTGTCTACCTCGTAAGGGATAAAGACGTGATTTGTGTGTGTATGTATGTGTATGTATATATATACCACTTAGATAACGCTGTACTTTCAGAAACATTCCTCTCCTTATAGATAGAGGGCGGAAACTATCCAAAGCCTTTTATGGATAAAATGCCGCTAGATTCCCCCCCTGACGAAGTGGAGTCGAGCAATATGGAATTTGCTGTAAGCCGATTATAGTCTACGTGGCTTTGAAAATAACTATGGTGCTTGTAGGTAGTGGTAGCTCAGGGGACGACTTTCGGCCTAACACTTAATTAGACCAGCAAGAAGCAAATTTAATATACACATACATATATACACAAATCACGTCTTTATCCCTAACAGGGTAGACAGAGCCTAAGTTAACAGGCCTACGGGCTACATTTAGCAAGATTGATTTTATATTAGGCCACATCTTCCTTTATTAAAAGTCAAATTCATTTACGTGGCTTTGAAAATAACTATGGTGCTTGTAGATAGAGTCGTAGTTCAGGGGACGATTTTCGGCCTAACACTTAATGTTAAACTAAAAACATAAATCACATATTTGTCCCTTAGGGTAGAACGTAAGGAAACAAGACCTAAAGGCCACGTTTAGCATGAATATGGGCGTATGAATGTGGGGAATAAAAATAGTGATGGGTTACTAGCCGCATAGCCCATCGATGGAATTTTAGCATCTGCGCGGAAAGAGAAGTAGCTGGTACGGTCTTTGTTTTTTCTTTACTCCTAGACCAGCAAGAAGCAAATTTAATATACACATACAGATATACACAAATCACGTCTTTATCCTTAACGGGGTAGAGAGAGCCTAAGTTAACAGTTACCTACAGGCCACATCTTCCTTTAATAAAAGTCAAATACATTTTGTTTCGTACATTCATATATTTTATCTTACACTCATGGGACTGGTAATATTGATATAGCCAAACTCGTCAAATATATATGTCACCTTGTTGTCTGTGGCATAAAAGTGTCTAGATGTTTATGACGTATTACTGTTTCTTCCATGCTGGTCTGAGAGCAAAGAAAAACATAGAATGTACCAGTTGCTTCTCTTCCCGCGCAGATGGTAAAAGCCCATCGAGGGATTGGGTGAAAATCTTAGGGATCATGTTTGTGCATACGCCCACAATAATGCTAAACGTGGTCTTTAGGTCTTGTCACTGGCTCTGTCTACCCCGTAAGGGATAAAGACTTGATTTATGTATGTACAATGTGCAAATCTTAAAAAAATTTAGAAATCAAGTCTGTCTTCAATGAAGCAACGGATGAACACTGAACACGTCCGATCAACTGTAAAACGCTAAACTGAATAGCCTTTAATTATTTCCTCGCCGATACGTTTCGATTAATTAATCCGTGCTGACGATTTCGCCGAGAAAACTTTTCTCCGACTTTCGGCCAGTCTTTCGCCTTTCCTAGAATTGCTATTACTACTGTATTTGACATTTACAAAATGGAAAATTAAATTAGCCAACAGCATCTGGCGGGAGGTCATTTTCTTCTTCCCTGAACATTGAAAACGTGACTTTTCGATCCAATAATTCTGCTATATATATGTTAATTTAGTTTTCTTTCGTCCTGCCTATTCGCTTAATGAAAGGTTTTGGGCTAGTTCGGATTTCTCTTTCAGCAAAGTTTGTTTCACGAAGATATTGTTTTCTGATCGTGGAAATTACCATGTTATTTACTTTTTTAAATATTGAGCCAAGGAATCATTTACAATAATAAAGTGTATTGTGTTATTGAAAGGTACTGATTTCTACTTAACTTTTAGTTGTAAACATTAAGCACAAAGGCACGAGAACACAAACTTTTTGTTTGTGGAATGGAAGTCTTATTTCTTATAATAATCTTTCTATTACTGTAAAATTCTCAACAAAACCTCTTTACACGATGCTTGACTGATCTTTACAATTTGTAAATGAAATAGAAAATAGCTTCTATAGACTCTTTGAATCGTTGCTTGTTCAATTTTCAACTTTATTCTTTGGCTTATACCCTATTTTACACAGCAGAACTCACTAGCCTGGAGGATATTTTGCAAAATCTTGTTCTTTATCTACTTCTACATCATCTTCATCATGAAGACAACCTCTACATCAACTTTTTAAGTCCCAAGGGTATCCTAAATATGTTTCAGCAGATGATCGCGTTATTTTGACTGAACACGTGTTTAAGTTTTTTGTCGAAATTTTTGATATAAAATTTAATCACGCCTTATACTTTGAGCATTTTTATACAAAATTTAGTCATGCCTTTGACACCTTATACTTTCAGCATTTTTATACAAAATTTAGTCATGTCTTTGACACCTTATACTTTGAGCATTTTTATACAAAATTTAGTCATGCCTTTGACGCTTATACTTTGAGCATTTTTTTGTATTTTTATTGTATCTGTATGAAAACATTTTGGCAACTTTGATAAAAAAAGAAGTGGTGTTCAGTTGAACTATGTCAACCACTTGTTGATGTATTCCAGAAAAAATCTAAGATACCATGTCGCTTCCATGCTGGTTTGGGAGCAAAGAAAAAACATACCCCCTTATTCATAAACGCTCTAAACTATAAGCTTCTGTTAATTTAGCAATCGTTTGTCTTTATTTGTGAAAGGTAAATGTCAAAGTGACGGATAAGGACAAACGATTGCTAAGTTAGCAGAAGCCTACAGAGCGTTTATGAATAAGGGGGATAGACTGTACCAGTTGCTCTCTTCCCGGGCAGATGGTAAAAGACCATCGAGGGAATAGGCATAGGAATCATGACTTTTATAGGCGATGCGGCTGGCAACCCATCACTATTTTAATGTACCTTTCTACCTGTACGCCCACAATCGTGATGTGACCTTTAGGTCTTGTTGCCCCGTGTGGAATATGTGAACATAAAATTTCCTCTCTTCCATAAACCCAGGTGCTATCATCTTCGGCTCTGACCAAGAAGTAGCAGGCGTGATGCGGGCAGTCGAACGCATCAACGCCACCAGCTCGTTCAGCTGGGTGGGTTCTGATGGCTGGAGCGCCCGCTCCCTGGTCTCTGACGGGAACGAGCGAGCAGTAGAAGGCACCATCAGCGTCCAACCCCAAGCCAACGATGTCACCGGCTTCAAGAAGTACTTCTTGGGGCTGAACGTGAAGAACAACAGTCGGAATCCTTGGTTTGTTGGTGAGTGCTCTTAGCTCTTCGGAACTGCTTGCAGTTCCAAAAATTCTAGCATATCATTCAAAGCCCAGACTTCTTTAGCTGCCGCAATCTCACTGTACAGTCAGCGTCATATAGTTTGAAGCATCCAGGTCGGCCAAATAGTTCGGCACACCATAGAAATAGTTTGGTTCCATCAAATTTATCATGACTTTTACTTCTTGATTTTTTATGTTCACTTTTACGATTTAATTAATTTACGACACTGAAAGGAATCGAACCGGGATCCTCGTTATTCCGTGACGCGTGGTATACCCCTACACCACCCATACAGGTCTACCTAATGGTAAGGTGAGGATCCGGGTTCGATTCCCGGCCATAGCTTTACTTTTCGAATTTTTTATGTTCTACTTTTCAGTGTCGTTTAGAAATTTATAGTTTGGTCGAATTTTTTGATCACCTTGGATGTTTCATACTATATGAAGCTGACTGTATTTACCTTGAAATGAATACTCAAATATACGAGTACTAGCTTATGCCCGCGACTTCGTCCGCGTAGAATCAGCAATTGCCATGTTTATCGCTATCCCGCGTTAACTATGCAATTTTTGTAGTTTTTTCCCGTTCCCGTGGAAATTTTGGGGAGTCCTTTACACTTAAAGCCTTTAAAGAAACACACGTTATAAATGTTAAGTTTCTTGCTTCCGCTGTTTCGTCTGGAAACGTAAAATCCCGTTTTTCCCGTCCCTGTGGGCGTTTCGGAAAATCCTTTCTTAGTGTTCCCCTACACTCCCGAATAAACCTACGTGACAAGGAACCCACTTGCCAAATTTCAGCTTTCTACGACCAGTAAAATGAAAAATCCTGTTTTTTCCCGTTCCCGTGGGAATTTTGGAAAGTACTCTCTTAATGTTCCTCTACACTCCCGAAGCAACCTACATGCCGAATTTCAGCTTTCTGCAACCAGTAAAACGAAAAGTCCCGTTTTTCCCGTTCCCGTGGGAATTTCTAAAAATCCTTTAATAGTGCTCCCATACACTCATCAAGGAAGGCTCTTACCAAATTTCAGCTTTCTACGACCAGTAAAACAAAAAATCCCGTTTTTTCCCTATCCCGTGGGAATTTCGAAACATACCTTCTTAGTGCAAGCTTTCAAGCAAGCCTTCAAGCATGTAAGTATGCAAGGAGGCATGCAAGCAGGCAAGCAAGCATGCATGCAAGTAAACACGCAAGCATGCATGTATGCAAGTAAGCATGCAAGCATGCATGAAAGCAAGTATGCAATCAAGCATGCAAAGCAAGGACTCAAGCAAGCATGCAAGCAAGCCCCCGCATTGCCCCGCTGCCTTAATTTTTCTGAAACTGTAAATATTGCAGGATTTTTATAAAACAAACCTAACCTAACCTATAGGGCTGTCCTAAAATATATCCTAAATAGCTTTTGCCCGCGACTTCGTACGCGCTAAGATGTAAAACGAAAAAATAAGTTTTTCCCGTTCCCGTGGAAATTTTGGTGAGTGCTTTCGGAGTACACTTAAAGCCTTTAAAGAAACACACGTTATAAATGTTAAGTCTCTTTCTTCCGCTGTTTCGTCTGGAAACGTAAAATCCCGTTTTTCCCGTTTTAGTGTTCCCCTATACTCCCGAATAAACCTACGTTACAAATTTCAACTTTTTATGTCAAGTAGGTAAAACGTAAAATCCCGGTTTTTCCCGTTCCCGTAAAAATGTTAGGAAATAATTTGTTAATGCTCCCTTACACTCCCTAAGGAAGCTAAATGCTAAATTTCATCTTTCTACGACCAGTAAAACGAAAAATCCCGTTTTTCCTGTTCTCGTGGGAATTTCTGGAAATCCTTTCTTAGTGCGCCCATATACTCATCAAGGAAGGCTCTTATCAAATTTCAGCTTTCTACGACCAGTAAAACAAAAAATCCCGTTTTTTCCCTATCCCGTGGGAATTTCGAAAAATACCTTCTTAGTGCACCTCCAGGATACTCAAGGTATATGTGTGCCAAATTTCAAGTTTCTAGCCATATTATGCCTACCGCAGTATTTCTTTGTAAACAAATATTTTTCCCGTTCCCGTGGGAATTTTGGAAAGTACTCTCTTAATGCTCCTCTGCACTCCCGAAGCAACTTACATGCCGAATTTCAGCTTTCTGCAACCAGTAAAACGAAAAGTCCCGTTTTTCCCGTTCCCGTGGGAATTTCGGGAAATCCTTTTTTTTAGTGCTCCCCTACACTCCCCAAGGGAACTTGAAGGCCAAATTTCCATTTTTATATGAACAGTAAAACGAAAAATCGATCCCGTAGAACTGAATATATAAATCCCGTTTTTTTCCTTATCCCGTGGGAATTTCCAAAAATCCTGAAATTAGTTTCTTTGTTTTGTAATCACCTACTTTTGTATCAAATTTGAAGAGTCTAGTTATTATAGTTACTGAGATAGCGTCACTCGGAGTCGAATATGTAATTCCCGTTTTTTCCTTACCCCGTGGGAATTTCCAAAAATCCTTCCTTAGTGGATGCCTACATTGTATAAGGTATCTATGTGCAAAATTTCAAGTCTCTAAGTCCAGTGGTTTGGGCTGTGCGTTGATATATAGTTAAGTCAGTCAGTCAATCAATCAGTCAGTCAGGACTTTGAATTTTATATGTATAGAATATTGACACGGGACGAATGTCAATAATAAAAAAAACGTAAAGACATCGCCAAAGTTCTTATAAATAAATATCAGAAAAAAAAAAAAGAATTCCACTTTTGAAACTACCAAAAATGGAAACTACGAAAGGCAGTTTTCATCAGGTTTCTAGGTATATGCATTTAGTCCGGACTGTAGTTGTCACTTTTATGGAGGGATTAAGTAAGTAAGTAAATGCTTTATTGTACAAACATAAAGAAACAGAGACAAATCACAAAAACGACATAGGGGATCTCTACCAGTTAACTTTTGAGTAGATGAGAGGAGCATTAAGCGTTGGACCGACAAAGAGTGAGTTTAAAATATCCATATAGTGACAGCCACAATAGAGCGTACATCTCAAAATACAACAAACAATTCGTAAATAAACTACTAAATATCATTACACACATGCATACATACACACTACATACAATATTTAAGGAGATGGTGTGAGCCACATCTTCCTCAAGCCCTCCTTGAACGACGCCACGGATTAAATATGGAGTCCAAGGAAATCGTTATCCAAATACCTACATTACAAGTCTCTGTGACTTCGTCAGTAGCCTCGTATAACTTTTTTTTTTTAACGTGTGGAAAATGCGCCTTATGCATTCCCGCGCTTGGGGCAGCAACGGGGGTATGACGGGCTCTCCAGCTCGCCGCTGCCTTCCCTATGGAAGGATGGAGAGGCCTACCGTCTAAAAACACACACGTTCCCTCCTGGCCATGAACTGTGGGCGTTACGGGAGCACTATGGTGTCACCGCGAGCCTCGTATAACTAGGCCAAGAAATTTAAACCGTTAATTCTTTCCAGAATTCTGGGAGGACCACTTCCAATGCCGCTACCCGGGCAGTGCTCGCACGCCTTACAATGTGCAGTATTCCCGCCGCTGCTCGGGTTTAGAAAGACTGACAGCTGATAACACCGAATTCGAAGGACAGCTGCAGTTCGTGTCTGATGCTGTCCTGGCTTTCGCATACGCTATCAGGTACGTGATAGAAATTGGCATCATTATCAGCCAAAAGACACTGCTGAATATAAGCTTATATATGAGAACTAGCGAAGTCAGACCTTAGACTTCAATATAAAATCCTAAGTTCTAAGAAAAAAAAATACGCATCGCCTATAACATTATTCTTCTTCTTCTTAGTTGTGGCGTATCAAGTCGTTACAGCGACGACAACTTCGCCAATGTCAAAGTAACAGAAATATCTTGTGACAAAATGTCGGCGACGTTGTACGGTAATGGTCAAAGAAACCCCCATCCCCCCCTGTGGGGCTCTTAGCCGACGGTCAATTGTATCCCTCAGAATCTGCCAGGAAATCATTAACCGATGCCCAGGGTACACCGGACCAAGCACTGATCTCCCCCTCGGACGGATCCAAAAACGAACCGCAGCTCTTGACCACACGCGGAGGTAACCTCGCTCACCAGCAAAAAAGCTTGTATTATGAAAATGAAAATGAAAATTTATTTTTGCAAATTGGCCGCCAAGGGCTCTTTTACATGTCTTTTTGAAACTACCAGCACATTCGGAAAGACCATCATTGCCAAGAAGAATGCGCCGCAAGAAACTTGGCAGAAAGTCATTTTTTCAAAATAAAATACAGTAAGAATACTTAAATTCTACTTAAATTAAAAACATTTATAAAAGGGATGTATAATGTCCCCGAGCCTTAAAAACAAATTTCTGACAGAAACAAGAAAATCTTTCGACTGTGTCAAGTTAACAATAATAGCTTTTCACAATGAAACATCTCCACGGCAAAAACTCGAAAGCCATCCAAATATCTTATAGTTACCCATCCTATCAACTATTTACTAAGTCAGTTTTTCTACCCGACAATAAATCAATTATTTCTTTACGAAAATAATGCGAACATCGCGAAACTAATCTCAAGTGAGTAAATGTTTTCTCCCCTCCCAGTAATTACTTGATATCTCCCACGTAATCTTGGCCAATCAAAACATTCGATAAATCTTCCGTAGCTTATCCCGAGGGGTTTATAATTCGGGAAATTGAGCTTTATCAGGGAACCCTTAAATCATTTGTAAATAAGGATATCCCTGTCTTATAATTTTGTTTGAATGCGCAGAATGATGTGACACTTGATACAGCCATTAGATGAGCACCAGGGGCCTTTCCATGAAGTCTTAATGCGATTCAATTCAAAGTTGGAATCGGTTCAGTGGTATAAGCGTGAAAGCGTGCTTGCACTGCTGTGTTCCGGTGTGGAGAGTAAGACAGCCGGGGAAATTACGGGCACAAGAGGCATTTCATCTTAGTCCTCTAGGTTGGCAACGCATCTGCAATCCCTCCGGGGTTGCGGGTGTCTATGGGCAGTGGTGATCACTTACCATCAGGTGAGCCACTTGCTCGTTTGCCTTCCTATTCATAAAAAAAAGCGTAAAAGACACTGATAGACAGAGTTGCTTTCGCATTTATGATATATTAGTAGAGATTAAACACCATAAATCAGCTCTTGCGCTCTGTCTACACCTTACGCCGCTATAATACGCCTTACTTTTGGATACTTTGGCTGCTACGCTACCAGTGGCGGCTTGGGAGTTACGGTACTAATGCCGGCTTGAATGTTACTAAGTATTTGGCGATGTGCGTGCTCCGGTATATTTGTGCACGATGGATGTCCCGGACAATTTGACCGCTTTGGTTGAGTTGTTAATGACCATTTTGGGTGTTTCCAAGTAAATGATGATATTGACTGCTACTTAATATATGTCGCTGACTGTACAAAAACAAATTCCGAATTTGTTACCACCCCGTTAACCACGAGATTATCCGGGCCCCGGTTACCCGGTTTTATATCCCGATCAATTATCAGCCCCTGGGCTGAGACGTACTTAGATCCATTTCGCGCTTCACCGACTTCACAAAAAGAGGTGCCGATATTGAAAGTGTCGATCACTCGAACTGGGACAGATTAGAGCGGCGTGGCCGGTTTGAAAAGAAACGACAGTGTAGGCTTATTGTCTAACTCGCTCGCAATCGCCATCGTGTTCATTTTGACAGCTCTTGTGTGAATGTGACAGCTAGCTGATTCCGATGCAATGTCAGCTCATACATGAACTGTCAAAATGAACACGATGGCGATTGCGAGCGAGTTAGGTAATAAGCCGACTGGTCGGATTGATAATGGAAAGTTTTATACCGTACAAAATTGTTATTGTCAGTTGAGCTGGAAAATCTGAAAATTATATCTGTACATATACATGTATAAATGAATTGTTATTCGTTTGTCGCGCTAAACTTCGAAAATGACGTCCAAAGAAGATTTATACAATGAGAAAACATTTAAAAAAAATCAGGAAACGGGGCTACTTCGCGGGCAACAGCTAAACATTTATAAACAAAAATATATGACTGGAAAGACAAAACAAACTGTTTCAAAACTGTTTTAGTTCTGAGCTAGCGACTCGCAACCTATCACATGTGCCTGCATAACAATTATGAGAATAGTTATTACATACATACGTTCATACATACATACATAAATCACGTCTTTATCCCTTACGGGGTAGACGGAGCCTAAGGTAAGAAGACCCAAAGACCACGTTCAGCATGATTGTGGGCGTATGGATGGAAAGGGGAATCAAAATACTGATGATTTGCTAGCCGCATCGCCTATAACATTATTCCACTTTCGCCCATTCCCTCGACGGGCTTTTACCGTCTACGCGGGAATAGAAGCGTTTTTTCTTTACTCCCAGACCGGCATGGAAGAAACTAAAGAAACTGTCAATAGGTTCGCATTATGGAATCTACTTTAGTCGAAGCACCGAGCGTTCTTTTGATCAAATGAACACGCTGTTATTTAAACTATGTAAAAATATGGTCGATTCAGAAGATCGAAGATCAATTATGATTATGAGTGGCAAAATGAAGGTTTAAGCCGACTAATGCTCCAAGCCCAGCATCATCCTCATCTATCTTACTTGGGATGTCTATTCAGAGCTAGAATTGAAAGTCTAGAGCCTTACCATGACGTCTTGATGCGATTTCATTCCGACTCAGTTCAGGTTTTACATATTATACATACATGAATCACGTCTTTATCCCTTACGGGGTAGACAGAGCTGAAGGTAACACGTGTCTTTTTGAAACTACCAGCGCATTCGGAAAGACCATCATTGCCTCAGATACAACCTAGGGCTCTTCAAGGCTAGAGCGAATAGGCTATTACTGAACCAGTGAGTTACACCTTTGGCCTCATCTGCACCTTCCACCAAGTGAGATAGAGGTCAATCACTGGTCAGTTCGTAGTAAAAAAACATTGCCAAGAAGAATGCGCCGCAAGAAACTTGGCAAAAAGTCATTTATCACTGTATAAAATAAAGTCGCTTTCTCTGTCCCTATGTGCCTATGTCCCTATGTATGCTTATATCTTTAAAAGTACACAACGGATTTTGATGCGGTTTTTTTTAATAGATAGAGTGATTCAAGAAGAAGGTTTTTATGTATAATTCTACGCAGACGAAGTCGCGGGCAGAAGCTAGTTCAAAATAAAATACAGTACGAAACAGTGTTAAGTTACCTGTTGACTTTATAAATAAAATTACCCACTTCGTCGAGGTGACCGGGACACTCGAGCTCGTCCCTCCAATCCAGAATGGCTACGTTGCCTTTTCTAAAGCTGAAGCGTGAGCTTAACGCTTTAAAAAGCTCTCTAGTGCCACTTAAAAGCTCTACAGACTCAACGACCTTTCATATTCTTGAGTTCCGTAACTTATTACCATTAACATTAAATTAAAAAAAACCCCATCGCATTAAGCACGTCTTTATCCCTTACGGGGTAGACAGAGCATAAGGTAACATGTACCTACAGGCCAAATTTAGCAAGATTGTGAGCGTATAGGTGGAAAATGGAATTAAAGTAGTGATGGGTTGCTAGCCGCATCGCCTATAACATGATTCCTATGATTTTCGGCCATTCCCTCGATGGGCTGCCATCGATTTTGCCATCTGCGCGGGTAGAGCAACTGGTAAATTCTATGTATTTTCTTTACTCCCTGACCAGCATGGTAGAGAAAACATAGAATATAATCAAAATAATCACTAATTAATTAATAATTGTACGTCTCATTTGGATCTCCCCCCCCCTCGCCTACCCGCCGCCTAAATTGTTACCTTGTAATATAATATTATTGTAATAGAATAATTCTGTATACCTTTTTTCTGTTTTGGTTGTTATATGTGGTATTGTATTGTATTGTATTGTATCTGTCTTAAGTGGTTTAGTCTGTTTTGTGTGTGTATATTTATATAGTTTATATGTATTCTATATTATTATGTAGTATATTTCTGACATTATATTAGTTCACAGTATTTTTTTTATGTATTAGGGTGAACCTGTATTGTAGTGTAGGTGTATTCTTATTATTATATGATTAAACGAACTTACCTTAAGTGAAGTTCTATCATAATTATACGAAGCTCCTTGTCAGAGACGGATTTACCAGGTAGTAGCGCTGACTGTACAGCGCCGATCACTGTTTCAAAGCTAAAATTTAAAAAGAAAAAACACCTCTCGTTTGACAGTTGTTTGACATTCATTTAGTTTAAAGAAAGATGAACAACCCTATACCAATCTTAACAGGGAGTAAATGCATTAGGATTTTAGGGTGGGTAGGGACCGCCGTCTCTGACAAGGAGCTTCGTATAATTATGATAGAACTTCACTTAAGGTAAGTTCGTTTAATCATATAATTATACTCTTCTCCTTGTCAGAGACGGATTTACCATGTAGATGTTTAAAGAAAGGGTTGTGAATAAATAGCTGATGTACATATTAAATAATCAAAAAACCTTTATTTTACCAAGGTAACAGAAAATAAAATACAGTTCTTCTAACTGATAACTTAACACAGCTTCATTAATGATAATCATAAAATAATCATGGCACTTTTCTTAATCATATTAAAAACCAAACACAAAAGGCAATCAACAGCATTATAATATCTGATCTTTATCTTAAAAATCAAGTTTTCTTTTTGATTTACTTATTTATATTTGTGGTCACTATGTGACAATATTTATCTATGTGTGAATAGAGTCCAAAACTGTCTGACTAAAACTTAAGGCCTGATTAAGTGGTCTATTATAGTGCCTGGCAAAGGTGGCAGAGTTCTCAGACCACCCAGCGGCTTTTTGAATCTGATCAATATTTAGTCCAGATCTAAGCGCAGCAGATGTCGCGGAATGTCTTGTTGAATGCGCGGTAAAAATATTTGTATCTATCTTAGCCTCACTCAAAGTCTTTTTAATCCAGCGGCTTATACTTTGTGTGGATGCAGGAATGTGTGGCTTTTTAAAGGTAAGTAATAACCGTTCCTGGTTATTCCTTAATGCCTCTGTAGCCTGAATGTATGACTTCAAGGTATATACAGGGCATATTTCTATCTTAGCCTCATATGAAGGAAGTTGTAATAGAGGTTGTGGTGAGCCTTTTCTTGAAGTTTTTATAATTTCAGTGATAAAAATATTGACCCTGTCGTTAGAAAAGGATATATTTTTTATGGAAATTAGAGATAAGGTCTGCACTCTGTGTCCGGTGGCCAGAGCCAAAAGTGTTACAAGTTTTCTTGTCAAAATTTCTAGTGATACATTTAACATAGGTAAGGTAGCCAGGTAGTTTAATACTACACCAGGGTCCCAAGTAGCATTGTACTTTGGTCTAGGCGGTTTTGATCTATACATTCCTTTCATTAATCTTTTAATTCTGTCATCAATACCTATCTGAGGCCCTAATATTAGAGATAATGCTGATCTAGTTGAATTTACAGTACCATATGAAGATCCGGCTTCAAAACGTTCACCTAGAAATTGAAGTACAAAAGGGATGGATGTCTGATATGGATCTAGTCTGTGATTTGTACAAAACTCCCACCACTGCTTTAGAGGCGAATCATATTGCCTCATTGTATTTGGAGAAAGGGAGTTTAGCATAATATGTAATGCGGAAGCTGGGGTTCCTCGCCTCACATATGCTTCGCTGACAGCAACGCTGCAGCCAGGGTAAGGTGATGGTGAAGTGGGTGTATCTCTCTGTAAGGGGACAACAGTAAGTTCATGTTAGATTCTAAGATTAAAGGTTCACCTATAATTATGTTTTTTACAAGAGGAAACCATGGTTGAGATGGCCAGTATGGATACACTAGTATACCAGTAGCTTTATCAGTCATAATTTTTTGGATGCATTTTAAAACCAGAGAAAAGGGCGGAAAGGCATAAAAGAAAAGGTCTTTCCAACAAAGGGTAAAAGCATCTACAGCGAAGGCCTCTGGGTCACATTTCCAGGAAATGAACTTATCGCATTTTGCATTGATTCTTGAGGCAAACAAGTCAATCTCTGGTCTACCAAATTTCTCAGTGATTTCTCTATATGCTCTGTTATTAAGTTCCCATTCTATATTAACTCTCCTAGATTCTCTGTCAGCCTGAAAATTGTCCCTGGTATTAATGTAGGAAGTGAAAATCCATATGTTTCTTTCCTCACAATATTGCCAAATCTCTCTAGCAATACTGTTAAGATGTGGAAATTGAACACCTCCGCATCTGTTGATATAGGCAACAGCCGTAGTATTGTCTATTCTTAAGAGTACCTCACAGTCATTTAGTTCTTTTGTAAAACATTTAAGACCTAATAGAGCTGCTTTTAGTTCCAAAAAATTGATATGATTTTCTTTCTCAGAAAGTGACCAAGATCCTGATGCCTTATTACCCTGACACACAGCACCCCACCCCGTGAGTGAGGCGTCCGTATGAATTTCTCTAATGAAATTATGTTGCTTTATCAAATTGAACTTGTGCATATTTCTAAGCCACCAATCTAATTCGGGAATTACGGTTCGGGGGAGAGTCATTATTGCGTCATAATTTTCATTATGTCTTAATAGAGCTAAGTATTTTTCCCTTTCCAGTATCTTTGTATATATCCATCCATAGGGGACAGCTGGGGCAATAGAGTTGATAGATCCGAGCAATTTTGAAAAATCTCTTATACTACAATCTGGCTTTTTCTGAAATGAATATATTTTTTCTGATAATGCAAGTTGTTTTTGTTCAGGTACAGCTAATGACATGTTACTAGAATTCAGATTAAAACCTAAAAATCTACATACTTTGTTAGGTGAAAGAGCACATTTTTCAAGGTTGATTGCAAAGCCCAGATCCTGTAGGAGACTACAAGCTAGAGTAACATTATCATTACAGACGCTTTCAGAATCTCCAAAGATTATAAAATCATCTAAATAACAAGTCAGAACTACATCCTTATTTCTGAGGTAAGTAGTAATTGGTCTCAGTAATTTTGTGAATACAAATGGAGCTGTACATAGACCAAATGCCAGGACATTAAACTGATATAACTGGCCATTAAAAGTAAATCTCAAATATTTTTTAGAGTTTTCTGAAAGCGGTACAGAGAAATAAGCATCTTGAAGGTCTACAGTGGCCATGTAGCAATCCTTTGTCATTAGTCTGCAGGCAGTTCTTATGTCCTCCAATTTAAAATGCTCAGTTTTTATGTATTGATTCAGGTATTTTAAGTTTAAAATAAACCTGTATGAACCATTAGGTTTTTGTACCAAAAAAATTGGAGATGTGAACTGATCCTCCTTATAAGAACAAAATGATATTGCACCCAAGTCTTTAAGCTTACTTATCTCCTGTCTTATTAATGCAGCTTCCTTCTTAGAGAAATTTTGGGTAGCAGCTTGCCATGGTGGGGGTGTGCAACTAAATGGGATTTCATAACCCTGAACCCAATCTAAGAGTAATGGATCATTGGTAAGTTCTAGCCAATTATTTAAAAAATCTTTAATCCTACCGGCATGTACCTGGCTCATCGGCGACGATATGTCTGACGGCCCCGGTACTGATGACGTTGCTGGTCTCTCGGGTGTGGCTGGTTGTATTTTCTCGTTGTTAATGGTGCACGAAGCCCGCCACGCGCCCGATGGTGTTGGTATTGTTGTGACGGGCCTTTCCAGTTTCCCGGTCTCTTATTCTGTGGTGCTGGTTTTGCTGCTGCAGGCTTTGTGCCTGCAGCGGGTAAGGGGTTCTTGATTTGGAGGCCAGTCTTTTTAATGGCTTGGGCAGCCTTAATTTTCTCAGCACAGTCCTTCCCGAAGATGAATTCGTCTGGTTTTGTATCCTGAACGGCTTCCCTGATAGTCTGATTGGCCCCTGCCAGAGCAAAATACCTCCTTGAAGATGAGTCCTCATAAAATAACTCTGCACATAATTTTGCAGCATCATTCACCTGTTCAATAATTGTGTTAGAGTTAATGTTTCCTTTAAGCACGCTTGTCAGGGTCTTTCCCAAGGCACTCATGACCCTCAGTGTGAGGTTCTGTCTTTGGACAATGCGTTTATCCCTCTTTAGGGAGACCTCTGATAGCGAAGCCATAATCTCTGGGTTTATTATGGGAGCGTCCCTGCAAAAATTTCCAGGAGCTGGGTACTTCTTAATTATCTGCTCTAATGCTTCTTTACCCAGTCCTGAGCTCATAATATTTCTCCAGCGAGCTGAAAGTTCTGGACGAATATCTGGGCCTAGCTCCACATTCTCTTCGCCTTCTGTACCAAGGGCGAGAAGGAACTCTTCTGGTAAGGTATCATCCTCCACTGAAAAAATTTGAATAAGAACTGTAACATGACACTTTAATGGCCTGAATTGTCTCCCTCAAGTGGTAGCGCTAGGTTTTTGAACAGCATGTCTAACCTTTATATGATAGCACTTTGCTGACAGTAGTTTATGAGACTAGGTGCGATAGCTCAGCATAAATTGTCTGTAAAATTATTACAGATGAAAAAAGGAATGAAGATAGGTCAGTGTCTACCCTCTTAAGTGGTAGCTCTAAATTGACAAGATGAAGATTATATCTGTTATTTATCTGATATTGCTTCATAACCCAAATGTTTAAAGTGAGCTTGATAAATCTATAACATTAACATACCTATAATCAAGGGCTCGGCTTCCTCAAGACTCTTGGCTTCAGTACTGTTATCTGGTACTTCTTCTTGAGTGGGCGGTGGTATCGGTGGCGAATGTGTTGGTGGCAGCGGTGAATCTTGCGGAGGCGAAGTCTGCGGCGGTGACTGGATCTCTTCTATATCCGGTGGCAAATTTTTCAGTTTTTTCTCCAACTTCTTAAGCTTCCTTTTGAAATATTGCAGTTCACTTTCTTCGCGCTTTCTTTTCGGCATTATTGGTAAAAAAGATTATATCGCTAATAGATAATTTCTTTAAAACGCTCAACTCCCGATCGTACGAAAAAGAAAAAACGGTTTTGTTGTCGAAACTTTCAACAGATTACAATACAAATAATGCCAACCTAAGAGGCAAGGAAAAACGCAATAACACAGGGGACAAAACGTCACAGCGGTTACCGGTTATTGCTATTCCTTATTAGATTAGTTTTTTTTTTTTTTGTCTATGCTCTACCGCGAAGAAATGTTTTAGGTTATTATACTATCTTAGATTTTCAATAAAAAGCACTGTATGAAATGTAAAAATATCCTTACGTACCTCACTTATCGATTGAATCGAATATTATCGACGTTTACTAAGTATCAAACCTCCATCCAAGCGAAGTCGCCGGAACTTGATCCGCCGAAAATAACCAAATACACTCCCTAACGGAGAACGCACATATTCTTCTTTAACGCACATTATATACTTTCGATATCTTCACTCTATAAGAGAGAATAAATGCAATAAACTTGATTTTAGTTGAAATTTCACGAGAGGTAACAGCGTTAGGCGCTTGCACTGAAAGCGTAATGAATGTCAAACAACTGTCAAACGAGAGGTGTTTTTTCTTTTTAAATTTTAGCTTTGAAACAGTGATCGGCGCTGTACAGTCAGCGCTACTACCTGGTAAATCCGTCTCTGACAAGGAGAAGAGTATAATTATTATTATTTTAATGCTTTATTTGTTTAGGTTAAGGATCTTTCGTCTTAGCTTTTTAGTATGTCTACTCTCTATACTCTGGTTTCTGTTGCCCTGTCAATCATTCGAAGTTTTTGTACATCTGTTTTTCTCATTACGTGTATAATTGGATGTGTTTTATGTGCAATAAAGAGTTATACATACTTTTGTAACATTTTAAAATATACATTCTAACAGAATTGTGCAACATTTCTTATTTCTCATTTTCTTGGTACGATGTTATTTTCATTAGGGTAGTGCAACCCACTCGGGCTGAGCTTCGAAAGCTCTTGCCATGCAACTCGCATAAAAGCTCGACTCAACGATTTAGCTTTCAACTTTTTCAAGGAGCCTCAACATTATGTCGTTAACTGTACACCAAAAGCTCACAAGCTATTTTGATTACGGTGCGATGAAAGCTCCAGTAGAAATAAGTTCTAAGTTTCTTCCATGCTAGTCTGCGAATAAAAACAAAACATAGAATTTCCCAGTTGCTTCTCTTCCCGCGCAGATGGTAAAAGCCCGTCGAGGGAATGGGCGAAAGTCTTAGGAATCATGTTACAGGCGATGCGGCTAGCAACACATCACTATTTAGATTCCCCTTTCCACCTTATGCCACAATCATGCTAAACGTGGCGTTTAGGTCTTGTTACCTTGGGCTCTGTCTACCCCGTAAGGGATAAAGACGTGATTTATGTATGTATGTATAATAAAAAAGTGGAATAAAAAGTGGTATCTGCTAAGGGAATGAGGCGAGACGGTATTGTTTGTAATTAAGTATCTCAAAATATTTTGGCCTCGCTAGAGCTCAAATTTCTAAATGTCAGTGAAAATTAGAACAGAAAACGAGCGCGGATGGATGAAAGTATATTAACTAAACAGATCTATATGGGGAGTGTGAATGGTAACGTTGGGAGGGGAAGGCCTAGACGGACGTTTCGAGACCAAATAGGAGACGTTTTGGAAAAAGGTCAGGTCAGGAGTACCCGAAACCGACGAGCATGTATGAAGAGATTGATGAATGTGGATGAAGCGAAAGAAGTATGTCAGGATCGTAGCAAGTGGAACAAAGTAGTCTCTGCCTACCCCTGTCGGAAAGAGGCGGACGGTATATGTATGTATTTATGTATGAAAAATTCTAAAAGTAAAGCTATGACCGGGAATCGAACCCGTAGCCTCGTCATCCCGTGACGCGTGCTGCGCCCCTATATCGCCTATATCGCTAGAGCTCATCGCAGCGTCAAAAACACATTCAAATAACTAAGACACAGACCGCATCTTAGGCTGCCCCAGAAGTCTTTATATCTGGGCTGAAAAATGTTCTCTCCCAGAAACTGGAGCGTAGTGAATGCATTGAGGTCGGCCGGTAAAATGTTCCCTTTTAATCGACCGCGTTTACCCCAGAGACGACAGTCCATGCACTTTGAAAAAACGAGCGTTTTTACACGATTACTTACACATACACACGCATAAATCAAAGTAACAAGATAAAAGGTCATGTTTAGCATGATTCTGGACGTAAGGTGGAAAGGGGAATTAGAATTGTGATGGGTAGCAGGCCGCATCGTCTATGACATGATTCCTAATATTTTCGCCCGTTCCCTTGATGGGTTTTTGCCATCTGCGCGGGAAGAGAAGCAACTGGTACATTCTATGTTTTTCTCTGATCTCAGACGAGCTTAGGATGTTTTATTTAACTTGCCATTTATGTTTGTTTATCCGTTTGGAATCTTGCAACTCAATTTTGAAGCCGATAATCTTTACACGATTGAGCGGATGTATTGTATGCTTGTGTAAGTCGAATGACATTACAATAATCTGGTTGTAGAATTTTGGTGTCTTGGTCAGAGCCGTCGCCGCAGGGAACTCTTCAACGGCCGCTTGACTTCAAATTTAGTATACATAATGTAGAATAGATGCCAACGCAAGAAAATTAAGCAAAAAATATTGTACTAAATATGTTTTTTTAACAAAAACTTATTGTTTAATTTACGTCCCATGCCTCCTCTCTGAATGAGAGGGCTTGGACTGCAGTTCCCAGGCGGGCCCAGTGCATTAAGAACTTCACACTCACCACTGAACTGCTTCGCAGAAGTCTACCAGTTTCCTTAACATGTTTTCCGTCGTCAAGCTCGTAGTAAATTTCAAATGTTATTTTGGACATGAATTTTGGAAAACTCAGTTGTGAGCCTGGGATTCGAACCCAGCATTTACCGAGCGGTAATTTTAAAGTGCAAATGCTGTTTTATTTTGGTTAAAGCCAGCTCCATAAAATAAGGCGTGCGATTCGTATTTCAGAGGCAGAACTGGAGTAACAGTGTATTCGGTGTATCGGTTGTGAAGTGATATTTGTATGTATGTATTTATGTACAACTCTTTATTGACATAAAACACAAGAAAAAGATGAATACAGGACAACATACATGCACAAAGGCGAACTTATCCCTAATATTTTTAATACAGTTGCTCCAAAGTGCCCTTTTTTTGGCTGTTTTGCGCGCGCAAAGTTCGATTTTGCGCGCTGGTGCGATTTACTTTTCTATTTTTTTAAAGTTTGTACTTGTTCCAATTCACGACTACTTACCGAAGCGTTATTATAATGTAACTAGAAACCTATTATTAATGAAAAAATAACAAAATATCGAGATTTTATATTTCATTACTGGCATCTTCATCATTATTTTTTAAATATCAAATTCCTGAAAACAGTTATTTTTAAGGTGTCTGAATGGAACGGAGGCGTTTTCCCAACTGCAAGCATGGCTTATGAAAAACCCCCTACTCATCACACATTTATTTTATTTCCATGCTGGAACAGAATTTACCGGGTGCTTCTCTTTCCGTGCAAATGGTAAAAGCCCATCGTCGGAATCATGTTATAGGCGATGCGTCTAGCAACCCACCACTATTTTGATTTCCCTTCCCACCTATAAGCCCTTGAGAAGAACGGGAAATTCTATGTGTTCTCTTTACTCCCAGACCAGCATGGAAGAAATGTATTCTATCAACCCTTTAATAACAGTTCTGAAATTTAAATCTCAAAATACTTCACGAACAAAGTTGTATTAATCCTTTAACCAACCGCTGCGTACGCGTTTACTTTATTTAACACATATCATCTAGTTTTAATTAACTAATGTAAATCCAACCCAGAAATTATCCCCACAGGATTACAATTGGAAAGGGCCCATAAAAGGGCTTATGTGGACCTCTGAATTGAATTAATAAACAAATATATCTGAACGAGGGTATTTTAAAGCAATTAGTTCCTCTGCCAGACTATTGTGTTGCCAAAAATCGATAGTTTCGTTATCGATAGATTTAAACCATTATTATTGTCTTTTTATTTTTCTAAATTGTATTGTTTTCTTTTTTTTAATATTCTAATTTATAGTCAAAATTTAAAATTTATTTGGCATGTGTTACGTTTCGAGCAAATAAATTATAAGTGGAAACTGTTTTGGCTTATGTATTAACTGTATTCATTTAACTATACGTGTAATTTGATGCTGTTTGTTTACCATTTCAATAAATAAAAATAAAAAAATAAAAATAAAAATAAACGACAAATGCCATAATGTAGAGTGTAGGTGGTATTGATAGCAGCATACAATACAATAACTCTTTATTGAGCACCACGTGTAACAACCAAAACAGAAAAAAGGTATACAGAATATTACAAGGTTAACGCTACAGAGCGATCTCTACCAGGCCACCATAATGGACTGGAGAACAGAACAGATCTGAGCAGGTGGTGCAATTTAGAATATAATATAATATCAATAGTATAGAACTCTTATTTAAAGCAATTCTTTCGGTTTTCAACAAGTTTAACAAGATTCCAATGATTTTCGCCCATTCCCTCGATGGGCCTTAACCATCTGCGCGGGTAAAGATGCAACTGGCATATTCTATGTTTTTTTTGCTCCCGGACCAGCATGGAAAAAATCAATGAACTATTTATTTTGTAAAAATATCGATTATCGATAGACAACTATTAAGCGGCAACTCTAGACTAGTTAGAGTTATAACAACGGTGTTATAGTCAGTGTTACAGTTAGCGGCGCTGTCTGATTTACGTTAGGGCTTATTGTAAATTGAGTGTATATGTTTGTCGTTAAAGCTCTAAGTGTAGTTTTGGTGGACTTAGATGCTATGTTATTGCTCTAATGGGGAGGGAAATGTTTGAGGATATTGCGGGTAGCATATTGCGAGATGGTACTAAGTCGCTTGCCTTTGTGTTATGTACCTATGTATGTATGTATAACTCATTATTGTACATAAAACACAAGAAAAAGATGAATACAGAACACAGACACACAGATGCACACACAGATACAGATGTATTATTTAGTTTTTTTTTTTTTTTTATTACTACAAACTGACCAGTGATTGACCTCTATCTCACTTGTTCTAAATGTCACTAAAAATTAGAACTAGTGATGTGTCGGATCGTTAAAAATGTATATCCGTATGGATCTGATTACGGATATTTAGTGTCAAGATCCGCGGATACGGATACGGATCTTTATTTTTTTATTCGATTGGTCGATACCTACCACCTTGAAGCGATAGTTGAGGAAAGATTCTTTCAGTTATGTAGTATTGGTATGGTAACTTACTGCGATAAATGTTTGCAATGTAAAGGCCAAATATTTGATTTTAAGAAATAAAAATACTCTGAATGTAATTTTATAGTTATTTTAATTGTACCTAATCACCTGTATAAGATCACGGTTACGGATACGGATTGTTCTTTTCCCTTGGATATCCGCGGATACGGATACGGATACCCGGGACGTCACTAATTAGAACACGTAGAAAAATCCGGAAAGCTATGGCCGGGAATCGAACCCTGATTCTCGTAATTCCGTGACGCGTGCTCCCTACACCACCCACAGCTGGTGGGTAGTCTTCGAATTTTTCCACCCGTTACTAGCTGTCACGTGACCTTGTTACTATGCGATTTTTGTCGCTAAGCGTCATCTGTTTGAATGATGTGTCTGTACGACACAATTACAAACTCGCTATGTGTATCGCTATATGTTATTTAGTGTGTCAGGTTCAAGTAGAACTTCTGTCCTGTCTGTTTCTTCCAAGCTGGTCTGGGAGCAAAGAAAAAACATAGAATGTACCAGTTGCTTCTCTTCCCGCGCAGATGGTAAAAGCCCATAGAGGGAATGGGCCAAAATCTTAGGAATCATGTTATAGGCGATGTAGCTAGCAACCCATCACTATTTTGATTCCCCTTTCCATCCGTGCGCCCACAATCATGCTTAACGTGGTCTTTAGGTCTTGTTACCGCTCTGTCAACCCCGTAAGAGATAAAGACGTGATTTCTGTATGTATGTATGTATTCCGCCCGCGACTTCGTCCGCGTTAAATTAGATTTGCATTAGGCAGCTACGGGATTTGACATGTTTATCGCTATTGGTTTGGTTTGGTTTGGTTTGGTTTGGTCACGTAGAGCGGATGGATGAAAGTAGATTAACTAAACAGATCTATATAGGGAGTGTGAATGGTAACGTTAGGAGGGGAAGGCCTAGACGGACGTTTCGAGACCAAATAGGAGACGTTTTAGAAAAAGGTCAGGTCAGGAGCACCCGAAACCGACGAGCATGTATGAAGAGATTGATGGATGTGGATGAAGCGAAAGAAGTATGTCAGGATCGTAGCAAGTGGAACAAAGTAGTATCTGCCTACCCCTGTGGGAAAGAGGCGTGACGGTATGTATGTATGTATTATCGCTATCCCGTGGAAACTATGCAATTTTCCGGGATAATTTGACGGCGTAATTTTTGTTGATTCTGAAGTTTCATAATCGAATTGGTACCGCTCGCAAACAACGGTGAACGCGAACAAACATGTTCCGGAAGCGGCCATGTTTTTGTTCCATTACGTCATTACCGTTTTCCGGTATTTGTGTTCGCTTACCGGTAATTGATTACCGTGTTTATTGCTATCGTTGTTTGTATTTAAATACATGTAGGAAACGGAACGTGTGAAAGGGAAAGGAGATAGAGGGAGGGAGAGAGAGAGAGCGATTTGAGAAGATGGCGGATATAGTTAAAAGCAAGGGCGAGATTCATTCTAACCAGTGTTTTACTCTGAGCAGCCACCATCCCACATACATATATTGTATTGTATTTCCGGACAGATACAATCTAGGGCTCTTCAAGGCTAGAGTGAATAGGCTATTATTGAACCAGTGAGTTACACCTTTGGCCTCATCTGCACCTTCGACCAAGTGAAATAGAGGTCGATCACTAGTCAGCTCGTAGTAAAAAAAAAAAACAAAAATACATACATACATACTGTCACGCCTCTTTCCCACAGGGCAGAGACTACTTTATTCCACTACGGTCCTGACATTCTTTTTTCGCTTCATCCATCATCAATCATCAGTCATCAAAGGATAGAAAAAAGTATGCTTAGTTAGTGGGCATGTAGAGCGGGTGGATGAAAGTAGACTAACTAAACAGATCTATATGGGGAGTGTAAATGGTTGCGTTGGGAGGGGAAGGCCTAGACGGACGTTCCGAGACCAAATAGGAGACGTTTTGGAAAAAGGTCAGGTCAGGAGTACACTGACAGTAACTATTACACACATGTATGTTTGTTACAGAGACATGCATGCAGCAGTGTGCGGGAGACCAGGGCTGTGTGATGCCATGCGGCCAGCCAGCGGCTCTGAACTCCTCAGATACCTCCGGAAAGTCAACTTTACCGGTAAACTTTCATACACCAAATAACTACTATTTCTAAACGATACTGAAAACCTCCTCCACATGAAAAAAACCAAAAAGTAAAGCTCTGGTTGGGAATCAAACCTCAACGATCCTTACTTCCACAGATCCGATGCTTTCACAATCCGAAACCGAAAAACATTTCCACTGTTCCAAAATCACAATTTAGATCATGTCTTTATATTTTCACTTATACACTCTTGTGTTCAAGTACTAATTTTTATATAAAAGAACATTATGAAGTCTTTCTTTAATTACACATGATCATAATTGTATGCAAGGGAGGAGCGTTGCGCCCTGGCACAGGTTTTCTTAAGCCTAAAAGGGTGTTCCAGCCACTAAAATAGTTGTGTTAACGTGTTGTGAAAATAAATCATTTTTCATTTTCATTTCTTTTCGCAAATATCACTGTAACATTAAAGAAATAAAGGGCTTTGTCGCCATGGCAACGACGGTGAAGGCGTATCGTGCGTAATTTAATTTATTACGATTCTAAGTTAAACGCCCTCTGAAGTGGTATTAATATTTTTTGTCTGTACTTAGGCAATAAAAACATTATTAAGATTGTTGCCAGGCTACGGAGAGCCCTGATATTATCTCGTAGGCACATTTAATGGATGCTTAAATAGTATCAGGATTGAGAAAGGTATTATTAAACAAATCATATTAATGGGTAAGGCCGCCAAGCGTTTCAACCGCCCCATTTTTATGTTACAAAAATTGGCAAATATGCCCATGGGTTTGAAGCTGAGCAATTACCTTGCGACGAAGACAACCACACACACAGCTGTCGCAAAGTAGAGAGATACTTGATTGATTTTAATAGACAAAATCACAGATTTTGGTAACATAACGATAAGGCGGTTGCAACGCTTCGCGGCCTTACCCTAATATTACTTTCAAGCCGTAGGCTTATTACCTAAATCGCTCGCAATCGCCATCGTGTTCATTTTGACAGTTCATGTATGCGCTGACAATTGGCATCGAAATCAGCGAGCTGTCACATTCATACATACTGTCAAAATGAACACGATGGCGATTGCGAGCGAGTTAGGTAATAAGCCTACTGGTCTTGGAGCAAAGAAAAAACAGAATGTACAGTCGGCGTCAAATAGTTCGTGACACCCAAAGTAGCCAAATAGTTCGCAACACGTCATTGTTACAGTTGAAATAAGGTCGTGTTGCTAACTTTTTGGCCACTTTGGATGTTACGATCTATTTGACGCTGACTGTACCAGTTGCTTCTCTTCCCGCGCGTTGCCCCGATTTTTGAAAGCACATCACTCGAAAGTGTAATAAATCTGTTTATATCTTCGAAGCTCTAGTCCAAGTTAGTTGCGGGTGGTAGGGCCTTGTGCAAGGTCCGTCCGGATCGCTACCACCATCTTACAGTAGCAGTAGCATGTAGCAGTGCTTGCACTGCTGTGTTCCGGTGTGGAGAGTAAGACAGCCGGGGAAATTACGGGCACAAGAGGCATTTCATCTTAGTTCTCTAGGTTGGCAACGCATCTGCAATCCCTCCGGGGTTGCGGGTGTCTATGGGCAGTGGTGATCACTTACCATCAGGTGACCCACATGCTCGTTTGCCTTCCTACTCATATAAAAAAAAAAAAAAGTTTTGACTAGTTTGTTATCTTCTATGCTACTCGTATTTCAAATTCGGCACAATTTTTCAATGCAACCTTAAAAGTAAATTACTAAAAATAAAACAGGCTAATTTTTTTTCTTCTGTTCCAAGCTGTCTTGGTTGGTAGGGGAAACCGAGGCAAGTTGAGACAGAGGTGAGTTCATACAAAGCCTTTTTCTCTGCACTTATGACAGTAAGCGAGGTCACAACTTCACACAAACTGTGGAGTGTAGAAAGAGCAACGAATTAGCGAAGTTACCAGCCCGATAAACTGTCACAGTTCAGATAAATCGGCTTTGTATCTACTCACCTCTGTCTCAACTTGCCTCGGTCTCCCCTACTATCAAAGGAATCAAGAATTTTAGTTTCTGATGCCGTGTCCTCAGGTCTGAGCGGTGATGAGTTCCGCTTCGACGCCAACGGGGACGGGCCGGCGCGGTACAACATCCTGCACTTCAAGCAGGTCTCACGCGGGGTCTTCCGGTGGCTCAAGGTCGGGGAGTACTTGGATGGGGAGCTGAAGCTGGACCTGGATGGTGAGACTACTTGAGACTACTTGAGACTACTTTATCATATCGACGTTAGTTAAAAAGTTGTAACTGGTTTGCAGAAATAGAAATCCAAACGGTCCTACCGTTTGGATTTCTATTTCGTTTTATTTTTGCCAATTGGCCGCCAAGGTCTCTTTTAGGCCGTGGTCGCTTTCACCCGCCGCACGCGGCCGACAGCGGCCCGCCGCCCGCGGCGTCTGAATGGTGTGTTCGGGAATGCTCGGGAGTGGTCGTTTTGGGCGAAAACGACCACTCCCGAGCATTCCCGAACACACCATTCAGACGCCGCGGGCGGCGGGCCGCTGTCGGCCGCGTGCGGCGGGTGAAAGCGACCACGGCCTTACATGTCTTTTTTGAAACTACCAGCGCATTCAAAAATACCATCATTGCCAAAAAGAATGCGCCGCAAGAAACTACATTAAGTTACTACTATACTTAAATTCTATTTAAATTAAAATACATTTATAAAAGGAATGTTTATGGTCTCCGAGCCTTAAAATATATTAGTCTATAGTAGAGATGTATAAAGTCTCTACTAGTAAAATTTGGAAACCGACCTAAAATGCCTGTTTAATATGATTTAGCCCTTTATTTCTTGTGGCACTACTGCGTGACACTACTGTCCAAAGATTTCTATTTCAAAATCAAGTTTAACATAGTTCAGGCCTGTTGAAGATATAACATAACCTAAACCTACCTCCCATTTCTGATATTTATTTTGGTCTGCAGTGCCACGTAGTACCTAGTGCCATAGGTAATGCACTGATTTAGCCAACTTCAACTTTATCGATAATTCCCCTTGCCAATCCGCATCTCACGTATAATTTAACAACTTAGAAAACTTGGGTGCACTTCCTTAGAAAGGTTCTGCATTAGAAAAACAATGCATGCGGTACGGAACGCCAGTAATTCGATTTGCGGAAACCAGATACTTTAATTCAATGTGCGGAAACAAAAGGTTCTTCCAGCGTGCGGAAACAGAGTGCCTTCTTTCTATGTGCGGAATGAATAACGCAGGGAATGTTAACGTTGCGGAAAGAAAATGCTTGTCTGGTAAACTTTATTTAATTTGTTTGTGTAGTACAAAATGTTGAACGAGCTACGTTCAAAAGTTTGAGGCAATAGAAATGTGCTCACGCTAGAGGAGACTTGTAAGTTACCAATTTGTTTTCGTTACTTGGCCGGGCTGAAACGGTTCTACAAGTCGCTATTTTTGAAGCTTGAATAAATCAATGACAAAGTTGGTAACAGTATAACGCAATGTAATTATTGATACAGTTATTGTGTTGACTATATTTTATGATGGCAAAGCAAAGCGATTTTTGAGCGTTGACCTTGAACAATCAACAGTCAACTACTTTTTGTTCATAATGCCTGCTTTAATGCCAATGTTGCAGCAGTAGAGCTGGATGAGCGGGTTCGGCTTGTAGGATCAGCAGCAATGATTTAGATGATTTTTAAGGCAATATCCTTTAATCCGTTGACAAGCCTAGGGTCCTGGCAGGGTCGCCATGAGATATGTTGAGGGTCGCCATGAGATAGGTTAAGGTTAGACGAGGAGGTTTAAGTAAAAACACGCATAGTACCAGAGATGTATTCTTGGTAGACAAAGTATAAGAACAAGCTTAAAGATTAGTTACACATATTTATTAACTAATTAATGCTTACTGGCTATTACTCGATTACGTGCGTCACATGTTGCAAAGAGTAATGTTAAGTCGCGGTTATTGTATGAATTTAGGCGTATATCACAGTATTTTACAGGATCGAATTAAATTAAAAATAAAATAAAAATCGGTAGTATGTGTGCGCATAGGCGCTGTGAGATGAAGGCGAATGCTAGATGAAGGTGCGCACCCCTCTCGCCGAGAGTCTTGACCAATCAGAGCAGCCGTAGATGACGTGATATCAGCGCTGATTGGTTCCCGATGTCGTGGTATGTGTAGGGTAGGCGTTGCGTGTTGAAATATGCATCTTTACGTGTCATGCGTGTGTACAGTCATTCACGTAAGTTGCATTGACAGCCGATATGGTTCATTTGCACAGTAGCAAAGCGGAGCGAAAGCGTGCAGGATCGTAGGTGAAATCTACGGCACATCATCATCATCACTACATAGTATAAAATAAAGTCGCTTTCTCTGTCCCCGTGTCCCGATGTATGCTTATATCTTCAAAACTACACAACGGATTTTAATGCGGTTTTTTTAATAGATAGAGTGATTCAAGAGGAAGGTTTGTATGCATAATACATGCATAATATACCGTGCGAAGCCGGGGCGGGTCGCTAGTTGACAATATAAATCGTATCAGCCGCGATAGGCGGGCGACAACTCCAAACCACTAATTTGGTGACAAACGGACTAATGTGAACACAACGTTCGTTGCCCGAAGTAGTTTAGTTCGCCGGCCACATTTAGCAGTGTAATTGCCGCTTTAAAGTTTAGTGACTCTGACAATGATGGTAAATTTCAATTCGCCTTTAAACTTCAACAAGATCCTTCCATTATCCCACCGAAAATTGGCAGATTATCGAACAAGACGTTCACCTACTTGCCGTGTCTTATCCAACCTCGACATTGGCAGAATCATCAAAAAGTTGATAGAGCCACTTTTTCCTAAATTTGAAATTTGGCATTAATACTCTGTAATACGAGGGTCAAACTGAAAGTTCTTAGAAAATCAAAAACTGAGCAAACTAGCAAGTTATTAGTTTTATTATATCTTTTCAAAATAGTGTCCATTCACATCAATACACCGCTGCATCCGATGGAACCACTGAGAAAAGCACTTAGCCCACTCGTCCTTAGGGGTCTCTTCGACGGCCTTTTGAAACGCACCCACTGCTTCCTCGGTGTTCATAAAAAGTTTTCCTCGAAGTTTTTCTTTTATTTTCGGGAATAAATAAAAATCGCAAGGTGCGAGGTCGGGGCTATACGGCGGGTGACCCAGTAATTCCACGTCTGACGTCACTAAATAGTCGATCGTTCGCCTGGCGGTGTGCGACGAGGCGTTGTCGTGGTGAAGAAGGATCCTACTTCGAGGTCGTTTCTCCCGAACTTTTTCCAATACAAGTGGCAAACAATTGTTACTGTACCACTCGGCAGTAACTGTTTTTTGATCCTCTAAAACAATTGTCGCATAGTGACCTGTCCTTCCGAAGAACGAGGCCACCATCTTTTTTCCCACGCTTCGACCTCTCTTCACTTTAGTTGGCAACTCCTCGAAAGGAAACACCCATTGAGCAGACTGTCTCTTGGTTTCTGGATCATAACAGTAAATCCAGCTTTCATCACCCGTAAGTATGTCGAACACAGCATTTGAGTCACCTCCGTTAAATCTTTGAATCATTTCACGGCACCAATCAACCCGACGGAGTTTTTGGGCCTCGGTCAAATTATGAGGTATCCATCGGGCACAAAGCTTCCTGACCGCTAAATGTTCATGGAGGATTTTATGCACTTGACTCATACCGATGCCTAAGCTTGTCCGAATCTGCTGGTACGTCACTCTTTTGTCAGTCTCTATCATACGCCGCACAACACTGATGTTATTTTCAGTCGTCGCCGTAGAAGGCCGTCCCTCACGCAGATCATCGGTGAGATTAGTGCGACCACGTTTAAACTCACTAAACCAGTTGTAAATAGTCGCACGAGATGGGGCTTCATCACGAAAGGCCAATCGAAGTCTATCATAGCTTTCTTGTTGACTTAAATGACATCGAAAGTCATAAAAAATCATTGCACGAAAATTTTCTCGCGTTACATTCATGTTGACGTGACACAGACAATTTTCAATTTGCCGCCAAATCGTAAAACAAATGACAAATGAATGAAATATATACTCAATAATATTGGCAAAGAGTTCCATTTTCAAAATTTAATAGTACATTACTGCAGAGGCCGTGAAGTAAGGGATTGCTGGACGAGTTTGAGGTAGGTGGCCGAGTCGAAGACGAGGCCAGATAGAACGAGTCCTGCAATCCCTGTTCCGGCCAAAGCTTGTATAGTGCTTTTCTCAAACAATGTGAGGAAATATTAAAATTAAAATCTCTTTACTTTTTTCCGGTAGCATATTTTGCATAGCTAAATTTGCCTCCTCTTTTAAATGAGGCGGAGTACAGTTCATAAGTTCCCCGTCACTTTCATCACTAGAAGTCATTTTTATTTCTGTTAAATTATAATAACAATCACTACGAAATACGCATAAGCAGAAAAAAAGATTTTCGATTTGCCACCTTTTTTATTTTTTAAATGTAGGTACTAATTTGATCCAGCTATTTGAGCACCATGTTTAACCGCACATAAATATAGTACCATAGATATTTTTTTTATGTCGCAATTATGCTTAGGTACAGATTGTGGTGGTGGTTGGCTGTATGTAATTTTTTCCTTTGCCAATTTAATTTTAGTATAGAAATTTAAAAAATTAGAGCAGCGGACAAAAATGGATTTTCATACTAACTTTTGTGGCCTAAGCCAAGAAGTAATGTAGGGAGCCATAAACGAGAAACTTCATGTCCTCATATCGGGACATTAACGCATACATTTCCGAGCATGTTTGAGAAAACTTACTTTTTTATTATATTGTTTAAAAATGGCCAGTTCTAAAAACTTTCAGTGTCGCCCTCGTATCAGTTTTATACTTATGTTTATGCAAATAAAAATTATCTTATCTTGTCTTATCTTAAGATCCTTCCATGCTGGTTTGGGAGCAAAGAAAGAAAGAAGACATTTATTTATTATTACACATAAACGGATAACTCACGTATAAAAAGTCGAGTGATGCTCGACATGTTTCGGACTATTTACTTACTACTTATTACTATTCACATACTATTTATTTTATTTTATTTTGTTTTGTTTATGTGTAATAATGATTAAGTCTCACGGTAGTTTCATGTTAAAAGACATTTATTTCTTTTTGCAAGACACACAAATCTAAGAAAATATACACAATTTTATAGAAAAAAAAACAAAAAACACACACACATGAAAAATAGAACATCAGCGTTGTGTGTGTCTCAGACAACAACAACAAATAAAAAACATAAAATGTAGATACCAGTTGCTTCTCCGGGCAAATGATAAAAGCCCATCGAGGGAATGGGCGAAAATAGGAATCATGTATTGTTATAGGCGATACGACTAGAAACTCGTCACCAATTTCATTCCACTTTCCACCTTTACGTCCGGGATCATGCTAAACGCTTATCCTTTAGGCCTTTAGGTCTCGTTACCTTAGGCTAGAAACAGAGCTGCCTTGATGTGGCACTTAGAACTGTACGGGAAATCATGTTAAAAGTGTTCCTAAACAAACTGATGTAGCATAGGGCCCAAGCTACTAAGAGTTAAAACACCATACTTTGATTTTACTTTTGGTTTATTTGGACACCGAACATATTTTACATGAAATATCAAAAATTAGCCCTACAAGGTTCACGGTCCAAGCTGATCTGAGAGCCGTCAGAAGTTCCAACCAAGATATTTTAAAATATCGAACGAGTGTTCGATATACGGAACTTGAACTAAGCCTCAAAGCAGCCAGCAATAGAAACCTGCCAGTATAAAACTAGCAGAACCTATTCCTGCAGTACCCCGTAAGAGATAAAGACATGATTTGAGTATGGGGGCGTTCAAGTATTACGTAAGCGCTTGAGGGGGCGGGGGGGTCTTTGCTTTGCTTATTTTTGATGACATGGTGGGAGGGGGGGGTCGATATGGTGATTACGTCAGCAGCTTCGATTCGAACTGCTGCTCACAAATCAATAAAAAACAGAATCCATTAAAAGAAAAATGCATATAGGTACCAATGATTACGTAAGCATGGGAGGGGGGGGTAAGAGGTTTCCTTACTTTTGCTGACAAGGGGTAGGGGGGGGGAGTAAATAATTGTAAAAAATCTGCTTACGTAATACTTGAATGGCCCCTATGTATGTCACAGAGATCCAGTTCAAGTGGGACTCTCGCCGCCCCCCGGAGTCTGTTTGCAGCGCCGAGTGCGAGCTGGGACAAGCCAAGCAGTACGTAGAAGGAGAGAGCTGTTGTTGGCACTGCTTCAACTGCACGCAGTATGAGGTAAGATGTTAAGCCAGAAATAAATCAGGGGACAAATGTTCTGCGACACGTGTCGCCAACTACGTCGGGTGATATGGCGTGTGTTGCCGGACTTCGCTTGACATGGTCTGGCAGTGTGTCTCGCTTGTTATATAAGTCCTGCGACGTCACCAGATATGTTAGGCGGAATTGGCTGTCTTCTCATGGTATGCTGACACATGTCTTTGGATATTTGTGCACAAGAGTAACCCTGACTTTGTGGTACGGAATATAGCTGGTGTTTAAGGCTAAATGCTGTAAGGACGTAAGAGTTTTCACATTCTGGTGGTCAAAGCAGCTTTGGCATAACGCCCGACTATCTGGCGTGCAATTTACAAGGTCTTGAATTAATTAATTAACATGAGTAATTAGCTTCTGCCCGCGACGTCGTCCGTGTGTAATTAGCAATATACTATGTATATACTATGCAATTTTCCGGGATAAAAAGTAGCCTATGTTTTAATCCAGGATACTAGCTATTCCCGTTTCAAATTTGATTAAAACCCGTCCAGTCGTTTCAGCGTGAAGAAGGTACAAACATACACACTCACTCACATCATTGCAAACTTTGACATTTATAATATTAGTAGAATTAATTATTCATGTTTTGTTAGTTTGATTGCATACTACTACCTACTTTCTTCTATGCTGGTGTGCCAGTAAAGAAATATCATATAATGTACTAGTAGCATCTCTTCCCAAGCAGATCGTGGAATCATGTTGTAGGCGATGCGGCTAGCAACCCAGCATTATTTTGATTCCACTTTCCACGTATACACCCACAAATCCCACAATCAGGGTAAACGTGATATTTTTGTGTTCCTCTATTACCGCTTCTACATAAACGAAATAAAAAAAATCCTCTTCCTCCTTCAAAGCCGCTTCCTCTTAGATTTAGAGGAATTTTCAATTCACAACTCATATCGTGTATTCCCTCGCGCGCTCGTACATTTTCACTAAAGATGGTCAAACATTTACGTGCGTAACTATGTTTTCTATCATCATTATAACAGTAAATAAATACTGCGTTCTTTGATCTATTTAATTTTATAATGTTCACCTACTCATTATATCGCTCCCATACAATCCTATCTCCTTCTCCTTATCCACTTCCACAAACTATGTACTTAATACTTTCTCTTCCACTTCCTCTTCCTCTTAGCTACTTCCTCGTCAACCCTAATTTTATGTACAATAAAGAGATATACACACATACATGTCTCCATCAGATCCGTTCGCCGTACGTGGAGACAGCTTGCATGGTCTGCAGACGGGGCACTCTCCCGGACCCCACCAGGACTCACTGCATGCCCATACCCGAGGCCTATCTGCGAGCGGACTCCGCGTGGGCCATTGGGGCCATGTCCTTTTCTTCAGTTGGTATCCTGCTGACTGCGTGAGTACACGATTGATAATAATGGACCCATAGAAAAATCCGAAAAGTAAAGCTAAAGTCAAGTTAAGTTAGCTTTACTTTTCGGATTTTTCTATGTGTTCTAATTTTCACTGACATTTAGAAATTTAATTTCTAACGGTAAAACCGAAAAAGCAAAACCTAAAATCAAGAAATAAAAATTATTGATTCATTTGATAGTTAGTTTATTTTTTTGATATAAATTGAATCAACAGAACTGGCAGTTATTGTCACGCTTGCGAATCATCTGCGCTTGATTACAAATTTGAAAACCGAATACTCAAATTTTTTTAGTTTTGTCTGCGGCGTGTGGTTCCGGCACAGCTCGACGCCAGTCGTGCGCGCGAGTGGGAGGGAGCTATCTTACGTCCTGCTCGCTGGTATCCTCATGTGCTACCTTGTTACCTTCGCTCTCGTCTTTCGACCTACGGACATCCTGTGCTCTATACAGAGGTATAAATATTCAAGCTATAACTGTGTTGTAGGTCTGGTCATAATGGGGGCTATCGTGTGTGAATTTGCCACTAGAGGCGCTAGTGTCGCGGGAGGTCCAATAATATTCACTTTTCACTGGTTTTGGCGGGCTTCGTAACATAAATCATGATTTCTTTTACATACCTGTTGAAAAGTCATCTCCTTCGTGAAATTATCGCAAATATGGATTATTTGGCGATAAATGTGAACGTTTTGAAAGCGGAATTAAGAAAAAGGGGCGCAAAAATAAGCGGCCTCAAAATGCAGCTGATTCAGAGGTTTGTTTGTTTACTGTGTACAAACTTATTTTTTGCCAAAAGTATGCTTGATTGTCGAGGTAACAGCCGTGTTTTCTAGCTATACCTAACTGGTCAGCAAAGAAACGATAGTCCCCATTGATTATCGCTGTCCAACCAATTTAATTATATAATATTCAAAGTATATTCCTCATAAATTTTACCAAGATCCGTGAAGACGTAGTAAGCAGACAGACGGACAAAATTTGCCTAAATCTTAAGCTTATGTTTATATTATTTTAAAGCCATTTTTGTATTTTTAATCTGGCAACAATAACAAGTCAATGTCCATACTAGAATAAAAAAAAACAATTTTAACAATACTATGACATCGAACTTACGTGTCTATGAATGAAAAATGTAATACAAATCATCCACAAGCATATTTTATCCCGTTCTTTATAAGCTATAAATTTTACCGCTGTCGAGTCAAATATTATATAGAGCACGGAAAGTGATATATGAACCGACTTTCCGGGTCTCCAGCGTTTAAACGAATTGACGGAAAACGGTTCTTGGGATCTGACCGGAACTTTTTACATTATGAGCAGTTTTTATTGCAATATGATGGCAAAAACACCTTGAATATTACCTTTTCTCTCATTTCGCAATTGCGATACAACGCGGGTATGCTGCCTGCGTGATGGGGACCCTACCTAAGGGTCCAAATTTATTTTAATTTTTAACATAAGTTTTATTTTACTAAGTTATTTTAAGGTAGCCTAAGTTTATATTTTAATTATGTTGTGTTTTCTCTCATACTACCTTAATGGTAACTAAACTTGCTGGATAGAAACAAACCAAGAGAGCTAGTCGATAAATCTTGTTTTCGCTTGATGAACATAACGTTTACAAACTTTTATTTAACTTGCAATGTATGTTTGTCCGGGTGGAATCTTGCGACCCAATTTTGAAGCAGATATCTTCACCCGGTCGAGCTGAAATTTTGCATACTTGTGTAAGTCGGATGACAATACCTTAATCTGGTAGCAAAATTCTGGTGGTTCAGCCCGGACCGTCTCCGCAGGAGGGAACTCTTCAACGGTTGATCCGATTGACTTATTTTTTAGGGTTGCCAGAAAACGCAAAAATGGCGGCAAATTCAGAATCTTGCGTTCTTTTTGGGACACCCATTATTTATTATCATGCATCTCTTTTACAGGTTTGGTACCGGCTTCTGCTTTACCGTGGTCTACGCCGCTCTGCTCACGAAGACCAACCGGATCTCCCGCATTTTCAATGCCAGCAAACACTCAGCCAAGCGGCCCATCCTCATCTCTCCGAGTTCACAACTGGCTATATGTGCTGCACTTGTGTCTATACAGGTATACTCTTGACCCTCTTCCAATCCTCAGCTTCTTCGGACATTATATGTGTTCTTCAAAACACTGAAGAAGCAGATTATTTTGGGAAAAATAGATCACCCACGGGGAAAGACAACCACAAGGTGGTTTGAGTTCGACGCAATATTGGGGGTAAGACCTCGTGCAAGGTCCGACCGGATTGCTGCCACCGTCTTACTCGCTAATCCTGCCGCCAAGCATCAGCGCTTGCACTACTGTGATCCGGCGAGGAGAGTAAGACAGGTGAAATTACTGGCACAAGAGGTACACTATCCTAGCCCTCTAGGCTGGCAATGCGTTTGCAATCCTCTAGTGTTGGACATGGACACCCCCATGGGTGGTGCTCGGTTACCATCAGGTGGCACCGTGGAGTCCATTCCGAATATGATGGCAAGGTCGCGATCCTCAGCAGTGAGAGAACGAGGAAGAACATACTCTTGACAAAGTGGTCATGATCATTACACGATAAGGAAGGCAACTGAGCAACTTGGTAACTTCGTAAGTCACCATCATCCATTGACCACTTCAACACAAGTTCAGACGCGTTGCCAACCTGGTGGACTAAGATGGAATACCTCAGCGCCAGTAATATGACCGGCTGTCTTACTCTCCACGCTAGAATATAGCAGCGGAAACACCGCTTACCAAGTTAGCAAATAAGTGGTAGTAGACCCTTCGCAAGCCTACCCGTAAGCCAAAGATTCCACGTTTCTAAAAAAAATACAAAAGTTTAGTTTGCAAATAGGCCGCCAAGGGCTCTTTAACTTGTATTTTTTTAAACTGCCAGTGCATTCGGAAAGACCACCATTGCCAAGAAGAAGGCACCGCAAGAAACTTGGCATAAAGTCATTTTTTCAGAATAAAATAAATTTACAACGATACTTAAATTCTACATAACTTACAATACATTAATAGAAAGGTCCCCAAGTTAAGTAGAAGTAAGATTAAGAGTTAAAAACAAAATACGGTTTGAATCTTTATGATATTTCACTCATAATATGAAGGTTTGGCTCAGAGCGCCAATATCCCGCACTTCTCACGTAAATCCAGGAGTATCCAATTAGTTTGCTAGACCTGGCTACAAACCTCAGAGCCTTACAGTCAATGACTTACAATAAACAACTAGACTCTCAGTCGCTAACAAAGGTTCCTCAAGAAACGCCCGAGTTGCTTTGTCTATGTGTTGTGTGTGACACATCGACTTAGACAGATAACATTAACATATTCGTTCAAATTGACACCTTATTTCGTGGCAGTAATGTTTAATATCGGCGTAGGATCGTGAGAAGTGACACGACGCCACGCGCTGGAAACCTGCCTCTCTTTTGTTCTCAATAGTAAGATTACGGTGCGAAAGAGATATACATTGTTATCAAAGCGCGGTCAAAACAACTGAACAAAAACTCTGCACAATAGACGCGTCGTGCAGAATTTTGCTTCGGACAGTTTTTGAGCGTGATTGGGAGTCTAGTACTTCTTACAGTACTTTAAATTATAACAGTCTACAGCAGCGTTCTATTCCAGGTACTTATAGTCGTGGTGTGGATGATAGTGGCCCCTGCCAGGGCCATGTTCCATTATCCCACGCGCGAAGACAACATGCTCGTGTGTGACTCATACGTGGATGCGTCATATATGATCGCGTTCTTCTACCCCATCGTGCTGATCCTCGTTTGTACCGTCTACGCTGTGCTTACGCGCAAGATACCAGAAGCCTTTAACGAGAGCAAGCATATAGGTCAGTATTTACCTCTAGTATAAGATGTCTTGCTGGTCTGGGAGAAAAAACAATGAATAAATTATACCAGTCGCTGCGCCCGGGCAGATGGTAAAAGGCCATCGAGGGGCGAAAATTTTAGGAATCATGTGGAATCTTAGGAATGATGCGGCTAGGAACCCATCACTAATTTGGTTCCATTTCCCACATGTATTTTTTGAAACTACCAGCGCATTCGGAAAGACCATCATTGCCAAGAAGAATACGCTGCAAGAAACTCGGCAGAAAGTCATCCCGTACGGGGTAGACATAGCCAAAGGTAACAAGACCTAAAGGCCACGCTTAGCGTGATTGTAGGCGTATAGGTGGAAAGGGGCATCTAAAATAGTGATGGGTTGCTAGCCGCATCGCCTATAACATATTTTCGCTCATGCTCTCGATGGGCTTTTAGCATTTGCGTGGAAAGAGAAGCAACTGGTACATTCTACGTTTTTTCTTTACTCCCAGACCAGCATGGAAGAAAAATAATAATGTTTCATGGAATATTCACGTGAACAAGTTCGAGACGTGAAACTTACACTACAAGTTCAGATTCCTTATCAAGTTGTATCTGTGGTAGCATGAAATCTGATCCGATTTAATAATTCTCGGATATACAATATCACGCTTCAGCTAAACACACACTTGACCTACATTTCGGCGAATCAATCCGTAAGTACCCTCAATCTCCAAACCCGATTCCCACCGCACAAAGACACACGACAGGGCATAGTAAATGTTAATTACTCCCGAGTAACACCCGCCGCCATCTTGATTACACCGGCGTCGTCCTATGTCAATATATCTTCGGATGAATTGTTCTTTGACAATAGATGTCGAACAATGAAGGAATGCTACACTGTTACCGCGAGCATTTTCTGCATTGTCATCTAGGTGACTGATAATTGCCAGGTATTTCATCAACCCGACAATTTTTGGTGACATGTGACATATACATCTCTACTATAGACTAAAATAACTTATCTTGAGGATCCTATACATCCCTTTATAAATATGTATTAAAAGTTAAGTAGAAGCTAAATGTATTTAATTTTGAAAAAAATACTTTCTGTCAAGTTTTTGCGGCGCATTCCTATTGGCAATGATGGTATTTCCGAATGCGCTGGTAGTTTAAAAAATACATGTAAAAGAGCCCTTGGCGGCCAATTTGCAAAATAAAGTTTTGAATCTTTGAATCAATTCGGAAGCCAAATGGCGTAGATGGCTGTGGGGTTTATAATGTAAAGCGAATGGTCACATGTCACCGACATTTAAATTGTCTCGTTGGTGGAATAGGGGTTAGGCTTCTAGTGCTAAGCCATTGTCACACAAGCCGTGTATGAAAAGTATTTGGTATTATTATTTATTATTTTCTTTATTGGGGAAAAAACAGATACAGACACAATTTAAATCAAATATTTAGAACGTAGTGCAGTAGACATAGCCAGCACCCTAAACCAATTCCCACCAAGAGTTTGTGGTAGATGTGATGGTTTCCGTAATCTGAAAACAAAGTACTAAGATTTATTCCATTAGCTGTCCTCCAAACGATACTTTTTAATCGAATATCCAATTTCTAGAACCACTGGAAGTACCCCCTAGGTTTTCACACCGCGGCAATTTATATGGAAACACCTGCGTGATTTGGCTGACGTTTGTGCCTGTTTGTCATAATTTAATTACACGCCTTTGTCATAATTCCATCGACGCTTTATTATAATTACATCATACACCCTTGTACACGACCTACGTGAGTAGGCTGGCATATTTACACCTTTATCATAATTCCATCATACACCCTAAATCATAATTCCATCGTACACAATTGTTCTAGGCTTCATCGTTATTTGGCTGGCGGTGTCCCCATCATAATTCCATAACACACCTGTATCATAATTCCACCATAAACCCTTTATCATAATTCCATCGTACACCTTTGTTCTAGGCTTCACCATGTAGACGACCTGCGTGATCTGGCTGGCGTGTGTCCTCATCATATTTCCATAACACACCTTTGTCATAATTCCATTATACACCCTTTATCATAATTCCATCGTACACCTTTGTTCTAGGCTTCACCATGTACACAACCTGCGTGATCTGGCTGGCGTTTGTGCCGCTGTACTTTGGCACTGCGAGCCACGTGCCGCTTCGTGTCACCAGCATGGCCGTCACCATCTCTCTCAGCGCCAGCGTCACCCTCGTCTGCCTCTTCTCTCCTAAGGTGACCTTTCTTCTTAACCGTTCACACTTGGATCAATCAAGTTGTACTCTAGATGGTCAGCTGCAGAGATAAGGGTCTCCTTCAGCTATTACTGGAGATAGGGTCACCTTTCTCTGCAGCTGACTATCTCTACCATATCACGCGCGGTGTAGGAGCGCGGTGTGGGACGACCGCGGGGTGAGAGCTCTGTGCGGGGGGCAGGCGCACTCCCCGCCCGCACCGAGAGAGCTCCCCGCCGTCATCCTCCCCCGCTCCCCTCAGCCGCGCGGGCGAGTACTCATTTAACTGGGCTAACAAACTATACTGTGGGCTTTAGTAAGACAGCAAAAGTTTGTCAAAATATTGTGATGCGTTTGTTGAATATATGTTGGTGAAGTGATAGAATCCTCTTTTTTTACTCCAGCTGTACATAATCCTGATACGGCCGGAGCGCAACGTGCGCCAGAGCATAATGCCGGTCCGCTACAGCCGCAAGCCGCCGCCTGCGCACTCGCTGCCGCGCTCGCAGAGCAAACGTAAGGAATATTATTATCTATACTAATACACCCCCTTGCAAAAAAAACCATAGGTGCCCGATTTTTTTGCAAGGAGGTGTATTATAAGCAGGTAAGTAGTTTGTGAGACCTAACCAGTATGTGGTAACACACGTACTGGTTAGGTCACCTGTCAATTTAACTTAACAGTTAAAGTGATAGGGGAAATAAACATAGTGTTAACTTTCATATGGGCATATTGTCAGTAACTTTTATTATTGAAGCGTAATTATTTTTTCACACCTTCGATACTCGTGGATATTCACTAAACGGGGAACAATTATATAATCTAGCAACGCTTACTTAAGCTCCAATGTCTTTGGCTTCTAGATAAGCGTTGCCAGATTATGGAATAGTTTCCCGTTTAGCGAATATCCACGGTTTTCGAAATTCCCCCAATTTCGAATTTACCCCAACGCACCTTACTGATAAAAAATAAAATTCAACTAATGTTTTTACTTTAATTAGTGACATTTGTGTATGACATTTACACACTGTAGATATTAAAACTAAGCCGTTGTAGCCTAATGGTTTGACCTGTGGTCTCTCAAGCAACGTTGCGAGGAAACCTACACGTATATGCGAAGCAATTCAATGGTGTGTGTGCAGTTCCCAATCCGTACTGGGCCCGCGTGGGAACTGTAGCTCAACCCCTCTCGTTCTGGGAGGCCTGTGCCCAGCAGTGGGGCGTATATAGGCTGGAGATGATGAGATATAAACCCTGATGATAAACTTTATATTCCAGGGGTCATTTGCGCTGATAAGGAGACACAGACAGACCCGGCTGACTTCAGCAAACTGATCAACGGACAAACCTGTCAACTAGCCAACGACAAAGAGGACAAAGATGAGAAAAAGAAGAAAGAAGACAAGATTAGTAACGTTAAAGTAATCAATAAGAAAACTGAGGCTTTATAGCAACGGGAATCGACCAAATCGTTGAATGAAGATCCTAGGTTTAATAACAATGTGGTGTTGAAGAGGAGGTCGTGTTCTTGTAAATTAAGGGAGAGGAAACCAGTGATTGTATAAATTTGTAATTTGATATTGGTTTAGCTTCTACACAAAAAATACATACCTGGGGCGTTACCATGACGTCTTCACGCGTTTTAATCCCGATTCTCTTAAGGTTTGCTCGCTGTCAGATCCATGAAACCTGAACTGAGTGGAATCGAATCGCATTAAGACGTCATGGTTACCCAGTTAATAGTTCGGATCAGATTTATGAATGATATTGGCAACGGCTTGTTTCTGTCGTGAAAGTGTAGGGAATTTCGTTATGTGTAATGTATTATCACGACAAAGACTGAACGATGCAAAGGAAGCAAGTGAATTAATCTTTTGTTGAAGGATTACTTAAGTGCAGATAAGAGACAAAACATTGAAATTTTCAGTGACATTTAGAAATTACATTTTCATTACAAACTTTACAGTAGCCCACGACGGTTGGCTTCATATTGTCTACGCATTGCATTTCGAAGTGTCGCTTGTCACCGATTATTCTCGAGATGAAATGGGGGCGAGGTGGTTAGGTTAATTTGACTATAACCCTGCAATTCTAAAAGAGGAGGTGGTTTTATTATTTTCTCTGGTTTGCTTCTATTGTGAAGTTGCAGCGTAAGATTTAAACTTTGATTATAGTTTGTATCCTGTTTGTGTGTAGTTTTTTAACAAAGATTATTTTATTGTTTCTCGGGATTTTAGAATTGTAGTTGACAAAATGTTTCCTTCTATCGACGTTCAGAATGAACCGCGGAAATGGGAAAAATCTATGTAGGTATGTTCAGTCGAACCTTGCCAACCCCTTGCATATATAAGTTTAAAACTAAGCTCTTCAATACAATTGGTTTCGAAAATCTACAGTTGATCTGATTGGTCAAAATGAGCGTCATTGGTAGAATAACGAGTACCGATTGGTTGTTATGTTGCATATCGTTATTTTATTTAAATGTTTATTGAAGGATGTGGCGTCAGAAAGTTATGGTATCGGGTCGAATGACGACAACTGCTCTAAGGTGCATTGGGGTAAAATCGAAATTGGGGGAATTTCGAAAATCTGACATATTTTGGCAACGCTTATCTAGAAGCCAAAGACATTGGAGCTTCTAGGTAAGCGTTGCTAGATTATGTAATTGTTCCTCGTTTAGTGGATATCCACGAGTTTCGAAATTCCCCCATTTTCGAATTTACCCCAATGCACTATACATAACGTTATTGTCTATGAAATATATATGTACACATTTATGTTATGTTCTTCTTGACTTATACACTTGTATAGTTATCCATTCTTGTAATATAAGTAGTAGGTACTCCTGCTATTCTAAAATAAACACATTTTTTACATATACTATAAAATTCTCAATAAGATTTTTTTTCACTATTCTTAACATTTTATATATTTCCTATAATAAATCATAATAATAAATGATATCATGTAATTAAAAAAACACGCTTCCAAATTTAACTTATTCAGATATTGTTGTAAATATTACGACTTTTATATCATATCATAATAATATATTTTGATAGTGTAAAAAATGTAAATATAAATTTAACGCGACATGTAAATATAATTTGTAACAGAAGACGGAGAGTGATAATTGTAAATAAATGTTCATCCCTAATAAGATTTATTGAAACTCAAAATATATTATGTATAGTAAATTGTAAGCTACTATAATCTAGATAATTATGACAGAGTCGTACCCAAGTTGAGCTCTGAGCCAAGACAGTAGGCACTAAGTATAGTTCTTGTATAATTGTAACAAAATTAGGTTAGTTACGCTATTTTAAGCTCTCGTGAACTTTGCCTCCGAGGAAGGAGTGGTCCTGAAGTTGGTCTACCGAATACACCGAAACTAGTCGTAACATTACCGATTAGTATAAAACAAAGTCGCTTTCCTGGTTGTCTGTTTGTCTGTCCTTATGTATGCTTAGATCTTTAAAACTACGCAACGGATTTTTTAATTAAAAAGAAATAATTTAATTAATTTATTATGATAAAATATGAGGTGTGTGCGTGTGTGTGTGTGTGTGTGTGTGTGTGTGTGTGTGTGTGTGTGTGTGTGTGTGTGAGTGTGAGTGTGAGTGTGAGTATGTGTGTGCGTGTGTGTGCGTGTGTGTGTGTGTGTGTGTGTGTGTATGTGTGTGTGTTAGTGTGACTAAACACGAATGTAGGTAAAAGTTTCTTAGCGTATTTTGATTGTGGCTATCGTAAACAAAATGTTCCCATACAATCAAGGGCATAAATATACAAATTTGAACCACAAAACTCCCGGAGTGCAATGCCTTGTTTTATTTATGTGTGAAGTAGTACCAGAGTCGCTAGGTTGAAATGATATAAGTTCATGTATGTTTTGCGGGTGGTAGGGCCTTGTGCAAGGTCCGTCCGGATCGCTACCACCATCTTACTCGCTAATCCTGCCGCTAAGTAGCAGTGCTTGCACTGCTGTGTTCCGGTGTGGAGATTAAGACAGCCGGGGAAATTACGGGCACAAGAGGCATTTCATCTTAATCCTCTAGGTTGGCAACGCATCTGAAATCCCTCCGGGGTTGCGAGTGTCTATGGGCAGTGGTGATCACTTACCATCAGGTGACCCACTTGCTCGTTTGCCTTCCTATTCATATAAAAAAAAAAAAAAAAAACTTGGCACGAGTGTGTGTGTGTGTGTAATTTTCACTTCCGCTACACTCCCGGAGTGCAATCCCTTGTTTTTTTATGTGTGAAGTAGTACCAGAGTCGCTAGGTTAATATAAGTTCATGTATGTTGAACTTGGCACGAGTGTGTGTGTGTGTAATTTTCACTTCCGCTACACTCCCAGAGTGCAATCCCTTGTTTTTTTATGTGTGAGTAGTACCAGAGTCGCTAGGTTGATATAAGTTCATGTATGTTGAACTTGCACGAGTGTGCGTGTGTGTAATTTTCACTGCTACACTCCGGGAGTGCAACGCGTTGGTTTTTTTATGTGTGAAGTAGTACCAGAGTCGCTAGGTTGATATAAGTTCATGTATGTTGAACTTGCACGAGTGTGCGTCTGTGTAATTTTCACTTCTGCTACACTCCCGGAGTGCAATCCCTTGTTTTTTTATGTGTGAAGTGGTACCAGAGTCGTTAGTTTGGTATAAGTTCATGTATGTTGAACTTGCACGAGTGTGCGTGTGTGTAATTTTCACTGCTACACTCCGGGAGTGCAACGCGTTGGTTTTTTTATGTGTGAAGTAGTACCAGAGTCGCTAGGTTGATATAAGTTCATGTATGTTGAACTTGCACGAGTGTGCGTCTGTGTAATTTTCACTTCTGCTACACTCCCGGACTGCAATCCCTTGTTTTTTTATGTGTGAAGTAGTACCAGGGTCGCTAGGTTGATATAAGTTCGTGTAAGTTGAACTTGCACGAGTGTGCGTCTGTGTAATTTTCACTTCTGCTACACTCCCGGAGTGCAACGCGTTAGTTTTTTTATGTGTGAAGTAGTACCAGGGTCACTAGGTTGATTTAAGTTCGTGTATGTTGAACTTCGCGAGCTAAGGTCTGTCTACATGTACTTGCCTTTTAAATTTTGTCCTGTTAAAGATATGTTTTATTGGCTTAGTTACTACTGCCTTTAGCTCAACTTGCGTACGCAGTGTACCTATAACTGGTATTATCTATAATAATAACTATGTATGGAAATTAAAGGGCGTTGATGTTTTCATGTTTGTTTCCTTTATAATAACCTAATATGTCACAAAATTGATTTTTATCTTTAAAATGCACATTTTTTTGTCTTAGATCTTAAAAAAAATATTTTCAACCCCACTTCTTTTTACATACATACATACCGTCACGCCTCTTTCCCACAGGGGTAGGCAGAGACTAATTTGTTCTACTTGCTACGATCCTGACATACCTCTTTCGCTTCATCCACATTCATCAATCTCTTCATACATGCTCATCAGTTTCGGATACTCGTGACTTTACCTTTTTCCAAAACGTCCCTAATTTGGTCACGAAACGTCAGTCTAATCCTCCCCCTCCCAACACACCCATTCGCACTCCCCATAATTATATCCTTTTTACAAGTAAAATTGAATTATGTATGTGTGTTTGTTTGTTTGCTTGTCCGGATATCCTAGACGTTAGCATCCGACTCATAGGCTTTGGAAGTTCCTGGCGCGCTCCTACGGGATCTTTCTTTTTCACATGACTATTCTTTAGGTTGCCATTATTCTTGCATCTATTTTATATTATTCACAATGTCTAAATACAAAGACTATATTCTGACATTATCAAAATCCTAAATACGTAAAGGAAAAACAATCGGTAAAAATTTGCATTAGTATGGTGTAAGTCGAAAAAGACCTCATGTGTTGCCAAAATTGGAGAGCCCTTCCCAACTAGCACAATTAGCTGCATTTGGAGTGTATCCGATTATTACTTAAGGTAATCGACGTAAGCGTTATAGCGTCTACTCTAGCCTTAAAGCTGCCGCTTTAATACTAAATAGGCACCTTTTTATTCACCCTTGAGTTCCATTTCACCTGTACAACGGTTGCATTAAGGTGTCTCAAGAGCTATAATTAACTATTAACGCTACACTAAAGCTCTTGTGACGCTTCCACGAGTTGTATTGAACGAATGGATTTATTAATTTCATTCGTTCGTTCAAACTCACTACCACTCCTTTTTATGCTCTATGCCAACCAACAGCGACGCCGTCATCGAACCAGATAAGTTTGGTACTTTAATCATTATCGAGCTGATAACAGTATTTATATAGAAATCCGCTGCCACCAAGTTTTGGCTTATAATTCAGATTAAATGCGCAAATAATAACACGCCAAAATAATTCAATATGCCACCAAACAAAAGCTCAGGCACCATATTGGATCAGTTCGAGTGCAGTTACAAGCAAGCAGCGAATCCGTATAGTGAAACAAAGCATGCTTGTCATGAAGAGTGCCCGGGAACCAGCGGGGGCAGAGGGACGAGGGAGCGCGAGGCAGCGGAGCCGGAGGTGGAGGACACGGTCCGAGTGACCACCAGAGCCAGGCTCACGTACGAGCTGTACAAGTGAGTATCATTATCGTCTCCAGTGTATATGTATACGTCCCATTGCTGGGCACATGCTTTCTCAGAATTACGTTTGAGACAGTGGCGTAACTATAGGGTGGCAGGGATGGCGAAATGCCAGGGGCCCCTAGCTCCACGGAGCCCCGAACTGGCTTGGTATAGAGCACAGAAGGGACGCTGATGCACTTCTTTATATTGAGGAAGGAGATCTGACGAATTTGCCACGGGCCCCAGACGTTATACTTACGCCACTAGTTTGAGAAGACTTATTCCTTGGAGATATTTTGCAGTCTATAGTTACAGTTGTACAGCATTTTAACCGAGACTTATTCTTTCTAAACGACACTGAAAATTAGAACACAAAAAAATCCGAAAAGTAAAGCTATAGCTTGGAATCGGACCCGGATCCTCGTCATTCCGCGGCGCGTGCTATACCCCTACGTCACTCATAGAAGGTGGGTAAGCCTTCGAATTTTTCTATCTGTTACTAGCTGTCACGTGACCTTGTTACTATGCGATTTTTTGTCGCTAAGCGTCATCTGTTTGAATGATGTGTCTGTACGACACAATTACAAACTCCCGTGGAACATCTACTGCTCACCAGGGACGAGAGGAGCTGTTTTTCAAATTATAAGTACTATCAAATGAATCAAGAATTTTTACTTCTTGATTTTTTTGTTTACTTATACGGTTTTACCGTTAGAAATTAAATAAAAAAAGAGACCTTATCATCAGATTTTCCTAACTTTATTATCATCATGACGTTCGTGATTTGATCCATACCTACCTATTTCACTGTCTTCATCAACTTGTTCTGACTGTCTTTCAGTTACTCCAAGAATGCCATGCTTATCGTCACATCTGTGGCCAGTTTCTACGACCGCACTGCTGAAATCTCCGAGTTGAAAACCACCTTCGAAAAGTTTAGGTTCGAGGTTGACGTCGCCACTATCGCACTTAACAGCGTAGATCTGTACCAGATATGTGAACAATGTAAGTTTTTCAATTTTCGTAGATACTTACATACATAAGTCACGTATTACGGGGTAGACAGGGCCTTTTTCTTATTTTTTCCGGAGGGAAATTGCTTTGCGCGTTCTCCCGCGCCGTGGGACGGCATATGTGGGACTCTCCTTCCCCACTGCCCCCTTTCTTAGCGAGTGGAGGGAGGTATACCCACTAAAAACCCACCGGTATTCCCTCACCGCTATTCTGCCGTGCAGATTTTAAAACGCAGTAAGTGCAAAAATGCTGTTTCGAGATAAACGCAAAAAACTACTTCAAACTTCGTTTTTTTCGTTATTTCGAAGAATTTTGCTAAATTTCCACTTTAACTATAGCGTAAATGTTACAAGGATTTTTTACAAAAAAAAAGAACATCCTGAGACTTATATTACGCATGAGAGGAGGTTTTTAAGAAAATTTGAGCTGTTACTGCAGACATATTTTTACTAAAAACCTTTTAGAATACCAAATAATATGCAGTATAAAAGCTTGATACTGCAATAGTTGAATCGTGTTTGCAGAGTAAAGTACAGTATGGTCATCATGTTTACTGCATTTTTGTTAGAATGTAGCACTCGTTCGAAATGCTACGAGTTATTTTACTGCTTATTGTAAGAAAATTGAACGTAAAAATGTATAAAATGACTGAGTAAATTTCACATTCTATAATATTTATTTATCGGTATCATTAGTCACCATCATTATGTAATAATACAACTAATTGTATAACATTTTATTTGTGGCTAATAATGAATGATTACCATTAAAAACTTTAAATTACTTTCAGTCTTAATTGAGAATAAAGTGAAAATAATACATAACGTTTCATTGTTTCTATAACTTTTTATTTACATATAATTAAACCTGCCTTACTGAGATCAATGATAGGTACATTGGTTTAAAATAATAGTGCTTACTTACATAACACAATAAACAATTGTGACCTAAATAAAACAAGGAACTTAGTTCTGAGATCAGACTTAATTAATAACATAATTATTCATTCATATTTGTTTTTTTAAATATATGTACCATACCTATAATATTCTGATAATATTTCCACATTTTGTGGTTTTATATTTTTATTATTTGACATTTTAAATTATTATTATTTACTCTTTGTATGTACCCATGACGATCTTTTTGTGAATTTACATTGGCATTTCATTAAGCTTTATTTTTGTTTGTTGTTATTTTGTTTTTTATTTAATTTAAGTTATTATAATTATATCCTTTTGTGAATTACTTATGTTTGTCATTTAATTGTATTTTTAAAAGGGTGATAAATAAATCTATCTATCTATCTATATATTTCTTTTAGAAGTGTAGGTAAAAAAAACTTAAGTAAAGTTCCACTTTTTTTTTTTTTTTATATGAATAGGAAGGCAAACGAGCAAGTGGGTCACCTGATGGTAAGTGATCACCACTGCCCATAGACACCCGCAACCCGCGGGATTGCAGATGCGTTGCCAACCTAGAGGACTAAGATGCAATGCCTCTTGTGCCCGTAATTTCCCCGGCTGTCTTACCCTCCACACCGGAACACAGCAGTGCAAGCACTGCTACTTAGCGGCAGGATTAGCGAGTAAGATGGTGGTAGCGATCCGGACGGACCTTGCACAAGGCCCTACCACCCGCTTGCAAATAGTTGTGATATAAAAAAGGAATTTACAGCAAATCAAATGCAGAATTTCGAAAGGGTACAGCATTAATTACTTAAGTTTTTTACCTATCATTCCAAAAGATACAAAAAATCTACATGATCTTGTAAAAACAAACATCACAATTAGAAAAATTAAGCTTTAGCTTATTAAAACTTCACATATAAAATCAAATAAAAAACATTCTCATAAAAAAAATTGTGACCGGGACTCCGGCTGCACGTCGTTGATTATATTTCGTAGATTTAGATTTTTGATCTCATGGTACATATATTTTTTAACATAAGATTTTAAAAGAATGAATAATTATGTTATTAATTAAGTATGATCTCAGAACTAAGTTCCTTGTTTTATTTGGGTCACAATTGTTTTTTTTTATTTTATATAAGTAAACACTATTATTTTAAAACAATGCACCTAGCTCAGATTTTCTTAAAAACCTCCTTTCATGCGTAATATAAGTGTGAGGATGTTCTTTTTTTGTAAATAATCCTTGTAACATTTACGCTATAGTTAGTGTAAATATAGCAAAATTCTTCGAAATAACGAAAAAAACGAAGTTTGAAGTCGTTTTTTGCGTTTATCCCGGAACAGCATTTTTGCACCTACTGCGTTTTAAATCTGCACGGCAGAATTGCTGAATAATATGCAGTAAGTAAGGCCAGAAACGCAATATAAAAATTAAAAAATATTGATTTTGAACGTATGCTGCGATTTAGATTGTAGACTTATATTCGTACGATTAGCAAATACCGATCAAAGAGCAGTTAAACTTTTATCCGCCGTGAAAATCGCAGTACAAAGTAAAAAAAAACTTTCATTTACAAAGTAATACGCAGTAAATTTGACGCATACTGCGATTTAAATAGAATATATTATTTTTATTTTTCAATAATTACTGACTAACTAAGAGTAAGTTGCCTAATCACTGCATTTTAAATGGTCCTTACAGATACGCGTAAATTGTATCTTTACAGTTCCAATAAAGTAAGTTGTTTCTTACTGCATTTTGGTTAGTGCTACGGTGCATTATTTACTGAGCACTCTGACATACTGCTCGTAGAGGCTTCGAAGGAGGCTCCGGACCAAAAAACCGATTACATACATGTGTGCGTTTCGATGCACTGATTCTGAATCACTAATAAACAGAAATCACTCAAAATGCCACTTACTGCGTTTTAAAATCTGCACGGCAGTATTAGAGGGCGCCACGGGTGCATGATGGTGGCACCGTGAACGCCCGGCGGCTGCCCAAAGGTAGACAGAGCCTAAGGTAACAAAACGCAAAGGCCATGCTAAGCATGACTGAGCGCATAGGTGGAAACGGGAATCGAATTAATGATGGGTTGCCAGCCGCATCGCCTTTAACATGATTCTTAAGATTTGCGCCCATTCCCCTCGATACGGATTATTTTAGTTCTGTTTTTGGTTAAACAACATTTTCTTAAAGCGTACACACACATTAATCACGTCTTTATCCCTTACGGGGTAGACAGAGCCTAAGGTAACAAGACCTGAAAGCCACGCTTAGCATGGTTGCTAGCCGCATCGCCTATAACATGATTCCTATACCCATTCCCTCGATGGGCTTTTACCATCTGCGCGGGAAGAGAAGCCACTGGTACATTGTATGTTTTTTCTTTACTCCCAGACCAGCATGGAAGCAAAAAGCTTAGAGCGTACCTATTGGATAATTACGTACCTGTGTCTGGCTGGGAGGGATAAGTGGCCATATTATTTCCATCTTTCCCCATCGGTGGGGAAGAAAGGAAAAATAATCCACATTACTCTATCAGGTAGAGAAATAGTGGTAGGGATAGATAAAGCAGAGTACATTTCTGTTTCTATTATTATTAATACTGGTAAGTACAATCAACATTTAAAAAGTAAATTAATCTTTCTGTTAGTTTTCCAAAGAGACTTCACCGAGTACGGCGCAGTGGCGTTAGTGATAATAACCCCCATGCGGGTCGACAGGCGGTTCCCAGGCTTCGGGAATAGGTTCTTCGAAGAGTCGGTTATCATAGACAACTTCAAACTGACAAGGAACCTGACTCTTTTGAATAAGCCAAAGATTTACATCACTGAGGTAAGTAGAAAAATTCAAAGAATAAAAACCAAGTCCAGTTCCGTAAGTACTGGTGAAATAACTGCATTCTTCGTGTTTAGAACACGTTTTTTTTCATGGGCGAGTGGGTCACCTGATTGTTAGTATAGTAAGCATCCCCATCCATGGACTGCTAGACCAGAGGCAGCTGCATTACCCTATAGGGCTAAGATGGAATAATTATGTCCATGCACTTTTGCTTAACGGCAAGACCTGATATGAGTATTAGAAAATGGTGGTAGCCAGATGGACCTCGTACAATTTTTACTACCCTCAAAACCCCCAGTCTTTTTACCCTCGCGTGTGCTTCGTTTTATTAAACGGACTCGCGAGCTCGTCCGTTCAAACCAACACTCAGCCAGAAATTGCCTACTTCCTGGCCTAGACAGTAATGTACTATATAATATTAAAGATTGTACAATAAGTTCTAATCCGACACGATGACCCCATTTGGTAGAAATCGTGCCAGTCATAAAGTAATTTAAAATATTGTTGAGTATGATACTGAGAAAAGAAATTTAATTGATTTTCAGATCCACCGCGGTATTTCCAGACCGCTGTACGAACATTTAAACGACCTAGATCGCGAGACGTATGGCGATGTGATAGGTATTCACTCGGACGTCGTTGATTCAAACATAACCAAAATAGATCTCCGAAGACATAGCACCAAGGATACTTTGGATGGGTAATTAAATTCAAAGCCGCAACTAATTTTAAAAAGCTACTGAAGATCAAAATATAAATACACCGAGGGGATAAACCACTGTATCATGTCACGGGCGCGATATTGAATCCTGAGCGCAGCAAAGGACTCTAGATTTAACTCCCGAGCATAGCGAGGGTGTTTTTAGTTAATTCCTGAGCGTAGCGAGGGAATTAAGATTGAGTCCTGAGTGGAGCGAAGCATTTAAGCGCACCCAAAACATAAACAGTTTTATCTCCGAGGAGTATACTCTACTTTTCTCACCTTTTGCAAGACAATAAAAACCAAGGTAACGAGAAAAACAATTTAATTAAAACAACAGTAAAACAAAATGAAAAGTAAAAAAAATATGTTTGAGAAATTAGTCCAATTGTGTAATGATACTGCAATATTTTTATTTGGAATCTTAGAGCAGTTATAATGCGTATAATATTACAGCGTCAGCAAACACTGGCGGCTTTTGGTTATAGGCGATGCAGCTAGCAACCCATTACTATTTTTCCCCCTATCCACCTTATCAGGGAGTAAAGAAAAAACATAGAATTTACCAGTTGCTTCTCTTCCCGCGCAGATGGTAAAAGCCCATCGAGGAAATGGGCGAAAATCTTAGGAATCATGATTGTTATAGGCGATGCGGCTAGCAACCCATCACTATTTTTTCCCCTATCCACCTGTACGCCTACAATCATGCTAAACGTGGCCTTTAGGTGTTGTTACCATAGGCTCAGTTTACCCCGAAAAGAATAAAGATTTGATAGCGTATATGTAATTGAATGATGGATTTAGAGTATTATTGACCGAAAATTGCCACACTCTTTCCATTGAACTGTAATGACAACTATCACGATATATATTTCAGACCATTGAAGATATTCAACAAGAAACTGGCTGCCATGGGCGACACCGTAACGTTGCCCGAAATAATTGCAGAAACAATTAAGGAGTCAAACAAAAACTTTTTACTGGTCAATCCTGAATTTACTGACATTAGAGTCGGCGTTGGAGTGGTGAACACATTAAGCAAGGAACTGTACTTTGCAAGAGTGGAAGACAACTAGTTAACTATATATATGTACCTATCTAATTTATTTGAATAAAAAGACACTGCTCTTACTTTGTGTATACCTACCTGCTTTAATCTTGAACCATGACAAAAATCAGAAGCATGAAATCCCCATAAATTTCTGACAAACAATAGTTTTAAATACACGCTTTTATGTATTGTTATCCATCCTACATATTGTGTACCAAATTTCAAGTCAATCGGCGGTTTCCGTTATGTTATGGTACCTGAGTATTGTTACAGTATATATATATAAGCTAAAACAGTAAGGAAACTACGAACAAAATGGTTGAAACGAACGCACACATAGACGCGCGCTTCTACAAGGCCCCTAAGCGGATCTTGTGGTGCCGTTAGTCGCGAGTGCCGCGTTGAGACGAGCGGCCGTCTGCTACGTGCGCCCAGACAGTCCGCGATCTTTTCGTTTTAAACACGCCAAGAGCGCATTGCACAGTGTGTCCATGTTTTCTAATATTTATAATTTATTTAAGAAAGCTAATCATTCGGATGTCAATTTTTTATATCAATAAATTTAATAATAGAGCTTTCCGAACGTGTCATAGCAGGCGAAAGTATTTTTCAGTAAGTAATATATATAATATAATCTTTAACTGTTGAAGTTTTTTTTAAATACCCTATTTTATTTGTAAACGAGTCAATTTATTCGATTTTTTAATTATTACAGAATCCAAATAAACGTTTTGTTTCTTTTTTACGGAAATTCAGGGTGCCAACCCCAATTCTCTTAATTGAGAGTAGCTAGTTACTTTAAAACAGGCCTTACTAGCTGAGATAGCTCAATTTTACAAAAAATAAATCGACAACCCTAACGCTCTATTGGAACGTAGGCATTTTTTTTTTCAAATAGGCCTTGTTTCCATACCTCTCTATTTATTTACTGTGGTTGTATTGTCATCCGATTTACTGAAATGCAAAATTTCCAAATGTAATAATTTAAAATACAATCGTTATCATAAGCGATACCGATATCCAGCCTGATAAAGGCACCTTCAACCTATATCGATTATTATATTACACAAGTAAAGCAGACATTCAACATAACGGGTGTGAGATAAAAACACATTTTTGAATATTTCAATTGTAATTTAACTACCTAGTTGAAATGCCGCCACACATAAGCTCTGGCACCATATTGGATCGATTCCAGTGCAGTTACAAGCAAGCAGCGAATCCGTACAGTGAAACAAAGCATGCTTGTTTCGAAGAGTGCCCGGGAACCAGCGGGGGCAGAGGGACGAGGGAGCGCGAGGCAGCGGAGCCGGAGGTGGAGGATACGGTTCGAGTGACCACCAGAGCCAGGACCACGTACGAGCTGTACAAGTGAGTATTCAGGCGTAGAATTAAAAAAGAAATACAAGATAAAATTAATTATCTACTTTTTCTGGAATGTTCCCTTTGCAAATTCAATGTTGGAATATTTGACATCATGGACTGTTTAAGAAGTTGACGAACAACGGCTCGTCTCTATCTCCCGTCTTCACTTAAGTTTAGATAAGAATAACTTGAAGCTAGTATCCTCCTTAATCAGTCACTAACACTTTGTCTATTGAAACAATAGTTTTTTACATAAATAAATATCTTGGGATAAATTACACCAATTGACGCAGTCCCAAACTAAGCAATGCTTGTACTATGGGTACCAGGCATTGGATACATACAACATCCATGACTCGGGCACAAACATTCGTATTCATCATACAACTGTCTGCCCCTACCGGGATTCGAACCCAGGATCTCTAGCTTCATAGTCAGGGTCACTAACCACTAGGCTAACCGGTCGAACATGCCTTCTTTTGACACCGTTTCATAACGATCTGTTGGAAACCACGCCTTTTCAAATGTTTTAATTAAAAATTTAAATGCAACACAGTGACTGCAAAATGTGGCATCACGCTTGAGGAAATCGTTCGTTGCTTTATCCAGGTCTACTTACCCAAGCTTCTATTCATACTAAGATGTCAATTATCGTATCTCCGTCGCTCACGTTCAATTCATAAACGCTCTGTAGGCTCCTGCTAACTAAGCAATCGTTTGTCCTTATCTGTCACTTTGACATTTACCTTAGCAGAAGCCTATAGAGCGTTTATGAATAAGGCTACGTTCAGATGAACGCGCGGAGCCGCGCGGTGCCGCGCGGGTCAGCTGTTCACATGACGGCGGCTTGCGCGCGGCAGTCTATCGTGGACATTCAGCGAGGATGGAAATGGAGCAGGCAATTTGCTAGTCGAAAGCAAAGACTATACTGGGTGCACCCTCTTCTAAGTCAAAGACTTAATTTAAGCCTGTTTGTGACTTTACTAACACTTTATTTTTCTCTTCAGAGTCATCACGGTTGTAAAATATCAAAACTTCTCTTTATTATTTTATTTGAATATTGCTTCGAGTTAAGATTCCTAATCGCATCTCTTTTTTCAATTTCGTCAATAAGTAAATCGAGACATATTTCCTCCTCCATTTTGTACGTCGCTCCGTGCGTCCAACCACCTCAAACCGCGCGGATCATCTGAACAGGTCGAGACAGGACTGTAGTTCTTGTCCCGCGCGGCGCCGCGCGGGACAAGAACTTGCGCGCGGTGCACGGCGGCGCGCGCGGTCCCGCGCGGCACCGCGCGCTCATGTACACAGCAACATAGATTTGTTACGATCTTGAACCGCGCGCCCAGCCAACCGCGCGTCGCCGCGCGGTCATCTGAACTTAGCCTAAGGGGGTTAAGCTATAACAATTGCATTTAGACCACGTGATGTCTCAGCCATGTCTAGCCTTAATTTAGCCTTAATTAATAAATGTTTTCTCATCATTTCAGTTACTCCAAGAATGCCATGCTAATTGTCCACTCTACGATCAATACTTTCGAAAGCGATATCAAGATCGAGGAGTTGAAAACCACCTTCGAAAAATTCAGGTTCGAGGTTGACGTCGTTGGCATTGGACTTGACAACGAAGAACTCTACGAGAAATGTAGACAGTGTAAGTTTAATTAGTGAGGTACCAAGCGTGATCTATGGCCTCTTGAAACACGAGCACCTAGATATTTTTCAAGATATGTTCGGCCAACTTCAGTGGCGTAACTATAATGCCTGGGGCCCGTGGCGAATTCGTCAGATGGGGCTCCTTCCTCGATATAAAGAAGTGTATCAGCGTCCCTTCTGTGCTCTAAACCAACCCAGTTTGGGGTCTGTTAGAGCTAGGGGCCCGTGGCATTTTGCCACTCCTGTCACCCTATAGTTACGCCACTGGCCAACTTTTAAAACGGTTAAAAATGTAATAATCTCAGTCGCATTCACGGTACCCGTCAACTACAAATCAGATCAACAACCCAGTTTGACAGTTTTTCAGAGAGACTACACAGACTACGGTGCCGTGGCATTGGTGATACTGTCCTCCTTGGCAGTTGGCCAAACGAGGATAAAAGGATTCGAAAGGAAATTCTTTAAGGAGTCTGTCATAATGGACTGCTTTAAAGTGGCGAGAAACCCTACTCTTGTTAACAAGCCGAAGATTTACATAACTGAGGTAGGCAAAACTGACAATATAATAGAATTAACAATATTAACCTTAAAAACAAAAACTTTGATTTGCAAAACAACCGTAAAAGATTTTACAATTATTTATTAATTACAAATTGCACACGTACGTGCAGTCACGAGACTTAGGGTGGTGGTTTCAAAATTGTCCGACTCTAATACTTGTGAGCTTTGAGATCTTAAAATTGACAAAGAGCCCGAGTAGCCAGAAGGACTCCGCTTGCTTTCCGTACGATAGAGACAGCAGGCACTTCTTGAATTCTAGGAAAGCAGTTTAACACCGCCATTTCATTGTCTGGCTGTAATTTTGTCTAATTCATTCATTTTTTATTCTATTGCAATTCTACTGAGGTCGTTATTGAGCTTCATTTCAGCTAGCTAAATGCTTTTGCATCAGAGCTTTTTGTTTTTTTAATTATGTCTCAAGAGTTCAAGTCATAAACATTGACGAGAGTATTTTGGTATAAAATTTACAGGTAGGTCGCGGCAGGTGGACTCTTTTGGACGAGTATTTAAATGCTCTCCATGTAGACCATGCGACACACGGCGATGTGATCGGTTTCCACTCACGCGCACGTGATTCTGTGGTTCTCAGCATAAAGTTAGATGAAGAAAGAAGCCGGAGAGAAGCTGAGATTGGGTAATTAAATGATACAGATTAGTTTTAACTTCTAAATACTAGTTGATGCTAATTAATATGTTTAACCACAATAGAACCGTAAAAATACAGTGAGTGAGTTTTATTTACGAACAGTAGTGGATGTGAGGTTTGCATCCGCCACAAGTGGCGACCGTGGCAGGACACGAACCTGCAATATTTGGATTAAAAAGGTCGCATTAATGACAATCACTTAAATGTAGGTGATGTTAACTGTCAGAATATGGCAACAAGTTTGTGTCGAATATTTCACGTCCTCTTTTATTAGTTTCCCACCTCTTATTTTCACGCCTTTTCTTCATACATGAGCCCATCAATCCCCGATAAAGAACACAATTATTTTCATTTTATTAAAAGCAGAAAATTCTTTTCAGACCTGTGATGAGATTTTGCAAGATACTGGCTTCAATGGGTGACAATGCGCCGTTGACCGAAATAATTGCGCAAACAAAAAATGATGATTTCAACTTCTTTAAGGATTTTATAAAGTCAAAAAGTCTTACAGATCGCATTGGAGTGGTGAACACACTACGCAAAGAGTTGTACTTGTCAAGAGTTGAAGAAAGTTAGAATCAAAATTGTACCAATTTATTTTCATTAAAGTTTTCTGCTGACCTACCTAGAATACATTTCTACCTTATCCCTATTAAAATAACGTCGCAAGTAAGAAATTAACCGGGGTGAGAGTCGTGTTACCTCCACGTGTGGTCAAGAGCTGCAGTTTGTTTATGGATCCGTCCGGGGGGAAGAGCAGTGCTTGGTCCGGTGCATCCTGGGCATCGACTAATGATTTCCTGGCAGTTTCTGAGGGATATCATTGACCGTTGACTAAGAGCCCGACTGGGGGGGAGGGGGGTCTTTGACCATCACCGTACAACGTTGCCGACATTTTGTCACAAGATTTTTTAATTATATTTGTTACTTTGACATTGGCGAAGTTGTCGTCGCTATAACGACTTGACACGCCACAGATAAGAAAAATAAAGATGCACATGCAGATGCTGGATGCGTCAAGCTAAAGACAGGGCGCTATGGCGCTCATTAGGGGAGGCCTATGTCCAGCAGTGGACTAACATAGGCTGATGATGATGATGAAGATGCACAATATCATTTCTATCGTAAGCTAAAAGTTTTTACCCGCAAAAGTGAAATTCAATTTCATTTGCATCGTCAAGCGTTAAAGGTTTTCGCGACTCAAAAACCTCAAATAATAAAGGTATTCAAACTGTTATCACAACATCAGTGTCTGTGACGCGTTTATTTTTTAAATCGAAAGATAATAGTTATCTATAACGATTCGATACTGCTATCAGTTCTGGTAAAGATAAGTACTTACAGCCTAAATTCATTATTTTAATACAAACGGGAAAAACAACCAATCAACATATGGTGCGTGTGATCCAAACATATTCTTAGAAACATCACCTGGAAATTAATTTGTTAAAATGCCACCAAATACAAACTCAGGCACCATATTGGATCAGTTCGAGTGCAGTTACAAGCAAGCAGCGAATCCGTATAGTGAAACAAAGCATGCTTGTCATGAAGAGTGCCCGGGAACCAGCGGGGGCAGAGGGACGAGGGAGCGCGAGGCAGCGGAGCCGGAGGTGGAGGACACGGTCCGAGTGACCACCAGAGCCAGGCTCACGTACGAGCTGTACAAGTGAGTATTCAGACGTAGAATTAGAAAAGAAATACGAGATAAGATTAATTTAGCTACTTTTTCTGGAATGTTCCCTTCTTAGCAAATTCAATGTTGGAATAGTTGACATCATGGACTGTTTAAGAAGTTGACGAACTACGGCGCATCTCTATCTCCCGTCTTTACTTAAGTTTAGATAAGAATTACTTGAAGCTAGGATTCTCCTTAATCAGACACTAACACTTTGTCTATTGAAACAATAGTTAAATATCTTGGGACAAATTACACCTCACCTCACGTACGAGCTGTACAAAAGAGTAAAAGGCGAAGCCTAGGTCTGTATCGGACTGTGACGAGGACAGAGACCACTACTTTTCTTAAAAAAGAACAAGCAATAGTACTCACGTCTGTATGCCTTACGGGGTAGACAAAGCATAGGGTAACGAGAGCAAAAGGCTAGGTTTAGCGTAATTGTGGAAGGGGAATCAAAATTGTCATGGGTTGCTAGCCGAATCGCCAGTGGCATGATTTCTAGGATTTTCGCTCATTCCCTCGATGGCTTTTCTTTTACAATGTCCGCGTCAAGAGAAGCAGTTAGTACATTCAATGTATTTTCTGTGCTCCCAGACCGGTTTCTCCTTTCGATTTTTTCTTCGTGTATGTAGGGCCAACATTTTTTTAATAGAAAGATAGAGGCATAAGCAAAAGGGCCACCTTATGGTAAGCTAGCGCCGTCCGTCAGAACCATCAGCCCCAGGAGATTTACCAGTTTCCGGCATGTAACGGAACGGTATGTCACAATCAGTTGGGAACACCGCTGACACGAGCCGATTCCACAACCTCACAGTACGTGACAGAAATGAATAAAAAATATAAACTACTACCACAGTAAATAAATAGAGCAGTATGGAAACTAGGCTTATTTTTTGAAATAAATGCCTACGCTCCAATAGAGCGTTAGGGTTGTCGATTTAGTTTTTGTAAAATTGAAAAGCTTTTTGTTTAGTTAGAGCTGTAAGATAGTTTTCCCCCTTTTCTATTAATTTTAATCGATCAAAGTCGATAGCAAACTCTTATGAAGATACGAACTAAACGTTGGCACCCATAATTTCCGTGAAAAATAAACAAACGTTTATTTGGGTTCTATGATAATTAAATAATCGAATAAATTAACTCGTTTATATAAATAAAATACAGTACTTTAAAAAAAATCAATATTATATCTTACTTACTGAAAAATACTTTCGCCTGCTACGACACGTTCGGAAAGCTCTATTATTATTTTATTTTTTTATTTATTTATTTATTGCATTATAATCATGTCGTACATTTAGGTCTTACAAATACAGATACTTATCAATTTCAGACATGAACCCTGGCAGGGCACAGCAATTTTCTATGTCTAACTTAAATAACTACCTATGATACAAGAGATAACATTACATAATTATATTATTATTATTATTATTTTAAATACAACGTCAAAAGGAACAAAATAAATAATAAATACATTTTCAATTTTATAGTGACATGTCATTTAAGAATTCATCTATTGAGTAATAACATTTTTCAATTAATAATTATCTTAACTTCTGTTTAAATATGTCATCTTTCACTTCCTCTTTTATATGGTCTGGTATTTGGTTCGCTATTCTTATACATCGGTAATAAGGTCCATTTTTGTACATCGCTAATTTTGACACAGGTAATTCTAACTTATTCTCATGTTGTCGTCTTTGCGATTTGACCACCCTTTTCGTAAATAGGTGTGAATTTTTCCTGACAAATAGTGCTACTTCTATAATGTACATTAAAGGTAGCGTGAGAATTTTGAGACTTGTAAAATGTGGGCGGCAGCTATTTGGAACTGTTGTATTTGTTAGGATGCGGATACATTTCTTTTGCATTACAAAAAGCTGGTGAGCGTCCGTACTTGCCCCCCAAAGTATCACACCATACTGAAGCCACGCGTGTGCAAAAGCAAAGTAAGCCGACAAAGCGGTTTCTAAGTTAGTATTTATTTTAAGAACACTTAAAGCATATATAAAACTTGATAGTTTTGACTTAATGTTTTGCACGTGTGATTTCCAGTTTAAAGCAGAGTCTATTTTTATTCCAAGCAGTTTAAATTCACTTACTTCCTCAATATAATCTGTATTTATTTTTAATGACATTTCTAATGGCCTTTTTTGTATAGGTTTGAACTGGATTATTTTAGTTTTTTTAAGGTTAATTTCTAAATTATGGTCTGCGAGCCAGTTTGTGATACCTTTGGATACTTGTTCTAAGCGTGCATCGCATTCCGCGCTACTACTACAACTTAAAAGTACAGATACGTCATCCGCAAACATCACACAAGTTGCGTCTGTTATTTTCGGTAAATCGTTGATGTATGCAAGAAACAGGATACACCCCGTTACACTTCCCTGTGGGATCGAACACGTAGTACATCGCATTTCCGAGGTAATCTCTTCAATTTGACCAGTGGTTTTGTTAAGCCAATCAATTTGCACATACTGCTTACGGTTTTTGAGGTATGATTTAAACCATTTGTGGGCGTGGCCGCGGACACCCATGCCATACAATTTATCAAGGAGGATATTATAGGACACCCTGTCATAGGCTTTGGACATATCCAGGAGTAGCCCTACGCCATATTTTCTAGAATTAAGCTGGTTAAGGATTTCCTGGATATAGTGATAGACCGCAAGTGTCGTAGAATGTCCCTTTCTAAAACCAAATTGATTTTTATCTAGAATGTTATATTTTTCAAAAAATGCATAAAGTCTGTTTGTCATAGCTTTCTCAAACAGCTTTGAAACGGCAGGAAGGAGTGCGATGGGCCTATGTTGGCTGGGATCTGTAGCATTTCCTCCCGGTTTTAATACAGGTTTAATTTTTGATATTTTAAGTTCCTCAGGAAACGTACCTTCCCTAAATGACTGGTTAATAAGAGTCTTTATTGGCATCACGAGTTCATTCCTACATGTTTTTATCAATATTGGAGGGATTTCATCTATGCCAAAACTTGTTTTATTTTTTGTCTGGCGCATTAATTTAAATATTTCGGTATCGGTCACCTCGCTAAGTACTATGGAGTTAACTGGGGGTGTAATCACGGGCCGACCGGCCGCCTGCGACGGCGCGCGAGCGCCCGGCAGCGGTGACTCACCCACCGATGCAAAGTACTCACTGAGGGTATTTGCTACCTGTTTAGGCGTATCTATCGTAAGATCAAATTCTAAATGTCTATGAAAATTAGAACACATAGAAAAATCCGAAAATCGGGAGCTATTCCCGGCCATAGCTTTACTTTTCGGATTTTTCTATGTGTTCTAATTTTCATAGACATTTAGAAATTGAATTTCTAACGGCAAAACCGTAAAAGTAAACATAAAAATCAAGAAATAAAAAATTCTTGATTCATTTGATAGTGCCTATCGTAAGATCTCCAATTTTTAAGCACTGATTGTTATGTTTAGGGGCTTTGTGTCGGCTTGTAGTGTTTTTTATAATGTTCCACGTTGTTTTAACCTTATTATTTGATTTTTGCATCAGTTTTATAAAATTTAATTTTTTTGAGTAATTTACGCATTTCTTTAATATTTTTTCGTAGATTTTATAATAGGATATGAATTGTTTGTTTTTAGTATGATTTCTTGCGATTTTAAGGAATCTTTTGTTCCTACATGCCGTTTTTAATCCGTTTGTTAACCATGATTTTTTATTCATTTTTTGCGTTATTTTTACTCGTTTTACTGGAATATGTATATTTAGCAAGTTTTTTAATTTATTGTGGAAGTTGTTAAAGTTCGTGTTCATATCATTACTTGGTAGTATACAGGGTGTTAGGTAATGAGTGGATAATCCTTGAACTACGGATAGAGGGCACTTAGGACGTTATAATAAAGCTAAGATAGGTTTAGTAAAAGTGGCACGGTTTCCGAGATATTCGGACTTTTAGGTTTTTTTCGAAAATGAACACCCTTGTTCAATGTTTTGATCATAGCACCATTTTAAGCTAACTTTTTCAATTTTTTATTTTTGCTCAATATTCTTGAGTACTTGTATTTTCAGATAGGCATTACTATTTTGGTGAGACTACATGGGATTTTTTTTTAAAAAATTGCAAACTTAATTTTTGCCTTTTCAATCGTACATTGATCGAATTTTCAGCTCTCACGGTGAAAAAAAAATACACTACCGCCTAGTTGCCAATAAGCTTAAAAACATGCCGGTTTATTGACAATTTAAAAATGGTAATTACCTTTTAAATTTAAATTCAAAATGACAAAATAATAAAAAAAAATACACGCTCACCCACATTTTTCCCGATTTACTTTTTGTATCACGGGCGTAGAACTCAATTTTTTTTATTGCAAAAATAACATTATTGGCCACTTATTTAAATGCAAATGGCATTTTAATAATTCCAAATTTAAAAAACATGCCGACTGCCTTTTGTTTTTTTTTCTACTTCGATTTTGAATTTCGCTATTATTGCATAATGAATGGTGAAATTGTGCCTTGGCACTCACCATAAATGTAATGCATTTGGGCATATTCTATCAGTTTGTATTATGTTCGAAGCAGTATTAAAGTAAAAAACTTCAACACAACGATCTAAACGCAAAATTAACCATTCATTACGCAATAATAATAGCGAAATTCAAAATCGAATTCGAAAAAAAAGCAAAAGGCAGTTGGCATGTTTTTTAATTTTGGAATTATTTAAATGCCATTTGCATTTAAATAAGTGGCAAATAATGTTATTTTTGCAACAAATTTTTTTGAGTTCTACGCCCGTCATACAAAAAGTAAATCGGGAAAAATGTGGGTGAGCGTGTATTTTTTTATTATTATTTTGTCATTTTGAATTTAAATTCAAAAGGTAATTACCATTTTTAAATTGTCAATAAACCGCCATGTTTTTAAGCTTATTGGCAATTGGGCGGTAGTGTATTTTTTTTTCACCGTGAGAGCTGAAAATTCGATCAATGTACGATTGAAAAGGCAAAAATTAAGTTTGCAATTTTTTAAAAAAAAATCCCATGTAGTCTCACCAAAATAGTAATGCCTATCTGAAAATACAAGTACTCAAGAATATTGAGCAAAAATAAAAAAATTAAAAAGTTAGCTTAAAATGGTGCTATGATCAAAACATTGAACAAGGGTGTTCATTTTCGAAAAAAACCTAAAAGTCCGAATATCTCGGAAACCGTGCCACTTTTACTAAACCTATTTTAGCTTTATTATAACGTCCTAAGTGCCCTCTATCCATAGTTCAAGGATTATCCACTCATTACCTAACACCCTGTATAGTCATTCCACTTTATATTTTTTAAATCTTTCCTAAAATTCTCCATGTTATTTTGACTGAAAATACGTTTATAGCTATAATGCCCTTTATTTTTCATTTGTATTTTTTGTGTCTGGCATCTAAGATTAAGCAATTAACTTTAGAACATAACATTAAGAAATTATTACATTTTATGCTATAAAAAACTGACATCCGAATGAATAGCTTTCTTAAATAAACTATTGGGAAACATGGACACACTGTGCAATACGGTCTTGGCATGTTTAAGACGAAAAAATCGCCGACTGTCTGGGCGCACGTAACAAACAGCCGCTCGTCTCAACGCGGCACTCGCGACTGACGGCACCGCGAGATGCGCTTAGGGGCCTTGTAGAAGCGCTTGTCTCTGTGTGCGTTCGTTTCAACCATTTTGTTCGTAGTTTCCTTACTGCTTTAGGTTATATATAGACTGTGCTTCTACTTTTAATGTCGTTTTAAAGCTTGCTTATATTTACAGATACTCCAAAAATGCCATGTTGATTGTCACAACTTCACCGGATCCGTACACACCGACTGGCTTGGTGCACGAAATCAGGAACGCGTTTGAAAAGTTCAGATTCGAGGTGGGTGTTGGCATCGCCGCTAACAAAGGCGAGCTATACAGTTTATGCGATACATGTAAGTCTTAAGTTTCTTATATTCATCTTCTATATTCTAATTGGGTTATTTAGGTAGGTACATCATTTGTAACTCAAGAATGACACCAATTTTTATGGACCATATTTCGCTGGAGTTGTCTGTACGCCGCCCGATATGAAAATCACTACATAGTATAAAATAAAGTCGCTTTCTCTGTACCTATGTCCCTATGTCCCTACGTATGCTTATATCTTCAAAACTACACAACGGATTTTGATGCGGTTTTTTTTAATAGATAGAGTGATTCAAGAGGAAGGTTTTTATGTATAATTCTGCGCAGATGAAGTCGCGGGCAGAAGGTGTCAAATAAAAGAAATATTAAGGAACATTAGTAACTGATTAGTATACAAACTATTAAAAACTAAATAACAATAAGGAACACTCAGTGGCGTAACTTGTAACGAGGCTGTTATAGCTTGTTACAAAGCTTTACCTTTTTATTGTTTAACTTTTTAAAAAAAGCTTATTTTAAGTTTAGTGTATTCAGTTCCTATTTCAAAATTCAAAATTCATTTGTTGTTTTCAATCAATCATCGGCCTTCTCATTCGATCTTCAGTTCTGCCAGCGCACAGTCGCCCATTATATTTTACCAGTCTTCAAGAACATTCTTTTAAAGTGTACCTAATTACAACAGTTTGTGTGTCTCGAAATTGTTATATACCTACTGCAGAAGGCACCATTGTAAGTGTTTACCCATATTATTTGCCATCGTTTGTTAGTTTTTCTTTTCTATGTACCTTTCTCTTAACATGTACCTATGTTTGTTCTAGGTGCCTTCATTTTACAAAATAAAAATAACTTAACACACCGTCTATCCGAATTTTACTCTTCAACTTAAATCCTGAACTCCTGAACCGCACGCAACGTGACAATTGGCGCCTCAACGTGATAGGGTGGCAGGGGTGGCAAAATGCCAGGGGCCCCTAGCTCTACGGGGCCCCGAACTGGCTTGGTATAGAGCACAGAAGGGACGCTGATGCACTTCTTTATATTGAGGAAGGAGATCTGACGAATTTGCCACGGGCCCCAGACGTTATACTTACGCCACTAGTTTGAGAAGACTTATTCCTTGGAGATATTTTGCAGTCTATAGTTACAGTTGTACAGCATTTTAACCGAGACTTATTCTTTCTAAACGACACTGAAAATTAGAACACAAAAAAATCCGAAAAGTAAAGCTATAGCTTGGAATCGGACCCGGATCCTCGTCATTCCGCGGCGCGTGCTATACCCCTACGTCACTCATAGAAGGTGGGTAAGCCTTCGAATTTTTCTATCTGTTACTAGCTGTCACGTGACCTTGTTACTATGCGATTTTTTGTCGCTAAGCGTCATCTGTTTGAATGATGTGTCTGTACGACACAATTACAAACTCCCGTGGAACATCTACTGCTCACCAGGGACGAGAGGAGCTGTTTTTCAAATTATAAGTACTATCAAATGAATCAAGAATTTTTACTTCTTGATTTTTTTGTTTACTTATACGGTTTTACCGTTAGAAATTAAATAAAAAAAGAGACCTTATCATCAGATTTTCCTAACTTTATTATCATCATGACGTTCGTGATTTGATCCATACCTACCTATTTCACTGTCTTCATCAACTTGTTCTGACTGTCTTTCAGTTACTCCAAGAATGCCATGCTTATCGTCACATCTGTGGCCAGTTTCTACGACCGCACTGCTGAAATCTCCGAGTTGAAAACCACCTTCGAAAAGTTTAGGTTCGAGGTTGACGTCGCCACTATCGCACTTAACAGCGTAGATCTGTACCAGATATGTGAACAATGTAAGTTTTTCAATTTTCGTAGATACTTACATACATAAGTCACGTATTACGGGGTAGACAGGGCCTTTTTCTTATTTTTTCCGGAGGGAAATTGCTTTGCGCGTTCTCCCGCGCCGTGGGACGGCATATGTGGGACTCTCCTTCCCCACTGCCCCCTTTCTTAGCGAGTGGAGGGAGGTATACCCACTAAAAACCCACCGGTATTCCCTCACCGCTATTCTGCCGTGCAGATTTTAAAACGCAGTAAGTGCAAAAATGCTGTTTCGAGATAAACGCAAAAAACTACTTCAAACTTCGTTTTTTTCGTTATTTCGAAGAATTTTGCTAAATTTCCACTTTAACTATAGCGTAAATGTTACAAGGATTTTTTACAAAAAAAAAGAACATCCTGAGACTTATATTACGCATGAGAGGAGGTTTTTAAGAAAATTTGAGCTGTTACTGCAGACATATTTTTACTAAAAACCTTTTAGAATACCAAATAATATGCAGTATAAAAGCTTGATACTGCAATAGTTGAATCGTGTTTGCAGAGTAAAGTACAGTATGGTCATCATGTTTACTGCATTTTTGTTAGAATGTAGCACTCGTTCGAAATGCTACGAGTTATTTTACTGCTTATTGTAAGAAAATTGAACGTAAAAATGTATAAAATGACTGAGTAAATTTCACATTCTATAATATTTATTTATCGGTATCATTAGTCACCATCATTATGTAATAATACAACTAATTGTATAACATTTTATTTGCGGCTAATAATGAATGATTACCATTAAAAACTTTAAATTACTTTCAGTCTTAATTGAGAATAAAGTGAAAATAATACATAACGTTTCATTGTTTCTATAACTTTTTATTTACATATAATTAAACCTGCCTTACTGAGATCAATGATAGGTACATTGGTTTAAAATAATAGTGCTTACTTACATAACACAATAAACAATTGTGACCTAAATAAAACAAGGAACTTAGTTCTGAGATCAGACTTAATTAATAACATAATTATTCATTCATATTTGTTTTTTTAAATATATGTACCATACCTATAATATTCTGATAATATTTCCACATTTTGTGGTTTTATATTTTTATTATTTGACATTTTAAATTATTATTATTTACTCTTTGTATGTACCCATGACGATCTTTTTGTGAATTTACATTGGCATTTCATTAAGCTTTATTTTTGTTTGTTGTTATTTTGTTTTTTATTTAATTTAAGTTATTATAATTATATCCTTTTGTGAATTACTTATGTTTGTCATTTAATTGTATTTTTAAAAGGGTGATAAATAAATCTATCTATCTATCTATATATTTCTTTTAGAAGTGTAGGTAAAAAAAACTTAAGTAAAGTTCCACTTTTTTTTTTTTTTTATATGAATAGGAAGGCAAACGAGCAAGTGGGTCACCTGATGGTAAGTGATCACCACTGCCCATAGACACCCGCAACCCGCGGGATTGCAGATGCGTTGCCAACCTAGAGGACTAAGATGCAATGCCTCTTGTGCCCGTAATTTCCCCGGCTGTCTTACCCTCCACACCGGAACACAGCAGTGCAAGCACTGCTACTTAGCGGCAGGATTAGCGAGTAAGATGGTGGTAGCGATCCGGACGGACCTTGCACAAGGCCCTACCACCCGCTTGCAAATAGTTGTGATATAAAAAAGGAATTTACAGCAAATCAAATGCAGAATTTCGAAAGGGTACAGCATTAATTACTTAAGTTTTTTACCTATCATTCCAAAAGATACAAAAAATCTACATGATCTTGTAAAAACAAACATCACAATTAGAAAAATTAAGCTTTAGCTTATTAAAACTTCACATATAAAATCAAATAAAAAACATTCTCATAAAAAAAATTGTGACCGGGACTCCGGCTGCACGTCGTTGATTATATTTCGTAGATTTAGATTTTTGATCTCATGGTACATATATTTTTTAACATAAGATTTTAAAAGAATGAATAATTATGTTATTAATTAAGTATGATCTCAGAACTAAGTTCCTTGTTTTATTTGGGTCACAATTGTTTTTTTTTATTTTATATAAGTAAACACTATTATTTTAAAACAATGCACCTAGCTCAGATTTTCTTAAAAACCTCCTTTCATGCGTAATATAAGTGTGAGGATGTTCTTTTTTTGTAAATAATCCTTGTAACATTTACGCTATAGTTAGTGTAAATCCGTGCATGGCGGGAAGAACTTGATAACTCCACTTACACGATTTTTTTTTTATCGTCGCAATGGCTTCCTACAGCATTGGTTTTGTAGGAAAAAAATTGACAACTCGATATCTACGATACTTTTAGAGATATTGCCTCGTGAGTATTTGAATATATCCATACGCTGCGTATTTTAATTAACGAAACGAGATATATACGCGATGAGTCACAAAAAAATATATAATATCGTAATATATCCTTACATCAACTTATGCTCAAAAACCGATCTAGCGTACGTAAATTGACAAAACAAGATATCAAAGCGACGACTAACACACTATTACGTTAACAAATAAATATATCGTTTTATCTACTTATATTCAACTACTGGTAACTTGATATGTCAATTTATACTTACACTATAAAGTTAACAATTAATATATTGACGTTATATTTCGACTTATCAAGTTACTCACACTATGCACGGAATATGATATCTCGTGTTATCTTAGTAGTTTCTCATTTATAGACCGGGTCAAATCAAAAATATGTTCTTTATTGAATAACTTGTCACATTGTGTCATGTCTCATACTGATGTCGCATACTACTTTTCCCGAGATATATGAGAACAGGGGTGCGTTCAGTTTGATCACCCGACGACGCCCGACTACGCACTGGCCCGTTCAGTAAGTCAGTGCGATCATCGGACGATCACACCGGTCACTCCATAAAATAGATGGGTAAAAAAAGCCCAGACGTCACTTTGACAGTTGAAAAGCGGCAAAATTTATAATTCGAACGCTGGGGATATAAACTTATTATTACGAATACGAAATCGCATACCATCGACATTTAAATTTAATGTGAATTTAATTTAAAATGGGAGATTCAATGAAGACGTTAATGATTCAAGATGAAAAGGGACAGAAATATCAGAAATATAATATCAAAATAAATATAAAATGAATTTCTATTCAGGTCTCGGAGCAAATATTTATTTTAAATTTATTTTGAATTGACACTTTTGACAGAAGAACGTCCCAACTCGTTCGGTAAGTGTGTTCATGATCGGACGATTTTCATCCGACTTTAGTTACTGAACGTAGCCCAGAAGTCGTTCTAATTTTTCTTTTTTTTTTCAAATTAGGTAGTGCAAAAAGTGCGCTTGAATTCCCAAATGATTGAAATTTTATTACGAACATTTTTATTTAATTTTTTTTATTACAAACGATTAATGTGTATTATTGATACCCAATTCTATGGTGAATAAGTTGATAAGTCATCGGTGAACATGTTGATAAGTCAATTATTATGAATAATAAGATAGTAAGAAAGACAAACATAACCATATTTGAAAAACCATCTAAAATTACTCTTAAATCAATTTAGACATTTCAATTACACTGAAAAACTGATTTTTAGGAATTAAATTAAATAATGTTTTCACTGGTTTGAGCACTAATGTATGGGTAATAAGTTGATAAGTCTCTGGGTAGTATGTTGATAAGTCTAATATCTTACAAAATAAGCAGAATTTACGAGAACACGTAACATAATTTGAAAGATTACATAAAATTATCCATAAATCAAGCTATAGAGATGAGTTCGAGATAAAAACGGATTTTGGAGAAAATGACAAACTTTAAAATCGCTGCCCTGTAAAATTGCCATTTTGGAGTTATCAAGTTCTTCCCGCCATGCACGGAAATATAGCAAAATTCTTCGAAATAACGAAAAAAACGAAGTTTGAAGTCGTTTTTTGCGTTTATCCCGGAACAGCATTTTTGCACCTACTGCGTTTTAAATCTGCACGGCAGAATTGCTGAATAATATGCAGTAAGTAAGGCCAGAAACGCAATATAAAAATTAAAAAATATTGATTTTGAACGTATGCTGCGATTTAGATTGTAGACTTATATTCGTACGATTAGCAAATACCGATCAAAGAGCAGTTAAACTTTTATCCGCCGTGAAAATCGCAGTACAAAGTAAAAAAAAACTTTCATTTACAAAGTAATACGCAGTAAATTTGACGCATACTGCGATTTAAATAGAATATATTATTTTTATTTTTCAATAATTACTGACTAACTAAGAGTAAGTTGCCTAATCACTGCATTTTAAATGGTCCTTACAGATACGCGTAAATTGTATCTTTACAGTTCCAATAAAGTAAGTTGTTTCTTACTGCATTTTGGTTAGTGCTACGGTGCATTATTTACTGAGCACTCTGACATACTGCTCGTAGAGGCTTCGAAGGAGGCTCCGGACCAAAAAACCGATTACATACATGTGTGCGTTTCGATGCACTGATTCTGAATCACTAATAAACAGAAATCACTCAAAATGCCACTTACTGCGTTTTAAAATCTGCACGGCAGTATTAGAGGGCGCCACGGGTGCATGATGGTGGCACCGTGAACGCCCGGCGGCTGCCCAAAGGTAGACAGAGCCTAAGGTAACAAAACGCAAAGGCCATGCTAAGCATGACTGAGCGCATAGGTGGAAACGGGAATCGAATTAATGATGGGTTGCCAGCCGCATCGCCTTTAACATGATTCTTAAGATTTGCGCCCATTCCCCTCGATACGGATTATTTTAGTTCTGTTTTTGGTTAAACAACATTTTCTTAAAGCGTACACACACATTAATCACGTCTTTATCCCTTACGGGGTAGACAGAGCCTAAGGTAACAAGACCTGAAAGCCACGCTTAGCATGGTTGCTAGCCGCATCGCCTATAACATGATTCCTATACCCATTCCCTCGATGGGCTTTTACCATCTGCGCGGGAAGAGAAGCCACTGGTACATTGTATGTTTTTTCTTTACTCCCAGACCAGCATGGAAGCAAAAAGCTTAGAGCGTACCTATTGGATAATTACGTACCTGTGTCTGGCTGGGAGGGATAAGTGGCCATATTATTTCCATCTTTCCCCATCGGTGGGGAAGAAAGGAAAAATAATCCACATTACTCTATCAGGTAGAGAAATAGTGGTAGGGATAGATAAAGCAGAGTACATTTCTGTTTCTATTATTATTAATACTGGTAAGTACAATCAACATTTAAAAAGTAAATTAATCTTTCTGTTAGTTTTCCAAAGAGACTTCACCGAGTACGGCGCAGTGGCGTTAGTGATAATAACCCCCATGCGGGTCGACAGGCGGTTCCCAGGCTTCGGGAATAGGTTCTTCGAAGAGTCGGTTATCATAGACAACTTCAAACTGACAAGGAACCTGACTCTTTTGAATAAGCCAAAGATTTACATCACTGAGGTAAGTAGAAAAATTCAAAGAATAAAAACCAAGTCCAGTTCCGTAAGTACTGGTGAAATAACTGCATTCTTCGTGTTTAGAACACGTTTTTTTTCATGGGCGAGTGGGTCACCTGATTGTTAGTATAGTAAGCATCCCCATCCATGGACTGCTAGACCAGAGGCAGCTGCATTACCCTATAGGGCTAAGATGGAATAATTATGTCCATGCACTTTTGCTTAACGGCAAGACCTGATATGAGTATTAGAAAATGGTGGTAGCCAGATGGACCTCGTACAATTTTTACTACCCTCAAAACCCCCAGTCTTTTTACCCTCGCGTGTGCTTCGTTTTATTAAACGGACTCGCGAGCTCGTCCGTTCAAACCAACACTCAGCCAGAAATTGCCTACTTCCTGGCCTAGACAGTAATGTACTATATAATATTAAAGATTGTACAATAAGTTCTAATCCGACACGATGACCCCATTTGGTAGAAATCGTGCCAGTCATAAAGTAATTTAAAATATTGTTGAGTATGATACTGAGAAAAGAAATTTAATTGATTTTCAGATCCACCGCGGTATTTCCAGACCGCTGTACGAACATTTAAACGACCTAGATCGCGAGACGTATGGCGATGTGATAGGTATTCACTCGGACGTCGTTGATTCAAACATAACCAAAATAGATCTCCGAAGACATAGCACCAAGGATACTTTGGATGGGTAATTAAATTCAAAGCCGCAACTAATTTTAAAAAGCTACTGAAGATCAAAATATAAATACACCGAGGGGATAAACCACTGTATCATGTCACGGGCGCGATATTGAATCCTGAGCGCAGCAAAGGACTCTAGATTTAACTCCCGAGCATAGCGAGGGTGTTTTTAGTTAATTCCTGAGCGTAGCGAGGGAATTAAGATTGAGTCCTGAGTGGAGCGAAGCATTTAAGCGCACCCAAAACATAAACAGTTTTATCTCCGAGGAGTATACTCTACTTTTCTCACCTTTTGCAAGACAATAAAAACCAAGGTAACGAGAAAAACAATTTAATTAAAACAACAGTAAAACAAAATGAAAAGTAAAAAAAATATGTTTGAGAAATTAGTCCAATTGTGTAATGATACTGCAATATTTTTATTTGGAATCTTAGAGCAGTTATAATGCGTATAATATTACAGCGTCAGCAAACACTGGCGGCTTTTGGTTATAGGCGATGCAGCTAGCAACCCATTACTATTTTTCCCCCTATCCACCTTATCAGGGAGTAAAGAAAAAACATAGAATTTACCAGTTGCTTCTCTTCCCGCGCAGATGGTAAAAGCCCATCGAGGAAATGGGCGAAAATCTTAGGAATCATGATTGTTATAGGCGATGCGGCTAGCAACCCATCACTATTTTTTCCCCTATCCACCTGTACGCCTACAATCATGCTAAACGTGGCCTTTAGGTGTTGTTACCATAGGCTCAGTTTACCCCGAAAAGAATAAAGATTTGATAGCGTATATGTAATTGAATGATGGATTTAGAGTATTATTGACCGAAAATTGCCACACTCTTTCCATTGAACTGTAATGACAACTATCACGATATATATTTCAGACCATTGAAGATATTCAACAAGAAACTGGCTGCCATGGGCGACACCGTAACGTTGCCCGAAATAATTGCAGAAACAATTAAGGAGTCAAACAAAAACTTTTTACTGGTCAATCCTGAATTTACTGACATTAGAGTCGGCGTTGGAGTGGTGAACACATTAAGCAAGGAACTGTACTTTGCAAGAGTGGAAGACAACTAGTTAACTATATATATGTACCTATCTAATTTATTTGAATAAAAAGACACTGCTCTTACTTTGTGTATACCTACCTGCTTTAATCTTGAACCATGACAAAAATCAGAAGCATGAAATCCCCATAAATTTCTGACAAACAATAGTTTTAAATACACGCTTTTATGTATTGTTATCCATCCTACATATTGTGTACCAAATTTCAAGTCAATCGGCGGTTTCCGTTATGTTATGGTACCTGAGTATTGTTACAGTATATATATATAAGCTAAAACAGTAAGGAAACTACGAACAAAATGGTTGAAACGAACGCACACATAGACGCGCGCTTCTACAAGGCCCCTAAGCGGATCTTGTGGTGCCGTTAGTCGCGAGTGCCGCGTTGAGACGAGCGGCCGTCTGCTACGTGCGCCCAGACAGTCCGCGATCTTTTCGTTTTAAACACGCCAAGAGCGCATTGCACAGTGTGTCCATGTTTTCTAATATTTATAATTTATTTAAGAAAGCTAATCATTCGGATGTCAATTTTTTATATCAATAAATTTAATAATAGAGCTTTCCGAACGTGTCATAGCAGGCGAAAGTATTTTTCAGTAAGTAATATATATAATATAATCTTTAACTGTTGAAGTTTTTTTTAAATACCCTATTTTATTTGTAAACGAGTCAATTTATTCGATTTTTTAATTATTACAGAATCCAAATAAACGTTTTGTTTCTTTTTTACGGAAATTCAGGGTGCCAACCCCAATTCTCTTAATTGAGAGTAGCTAGTTACTTTAAAACAGGCCTTACTAGCTGAGATAGCTCAATTTTACAAAAAATAAATCGACAACCCTAACGCTCTATTGGAACGTAGGCATTTTTTTTTTCAAATAGGCCTTGTTTCCATACCTCTCTATTTATTTACTGTGGTTGTATTGTCATCCGATTTACTGAAATGCAAAATTTCCAAATGTAATAATTTAAAATACAATCGTTATCATAAGCGATACCGATATCCAGCCTGATAAAGGCACCTTCAACCTATATCGATTATTATATTACACAAGTAAAGCAGACATTCAACATAACGGGTGTGAGATAAAAACACATTTTTGAATATTTCAATTGTAATTTAACTACCTAGTTGAAATGCCGCCACACATAAGCTCTGGCACCATATTGGATCGATTCCAGTGCAGTTACAAGCAAGCAGCGAATCCGTACAGTGAAACAAAGCATGCTTGTTTCGAAGAGTGCCCGGGAACCAGCGGGGGCAGAGGGACGAGGGAGCGCGAGGCAGCGGAGCCGGAGGTGGAGGATACGGTTCGAGTGACCACCAGAGCCAGGACCACGTACGAGCTGTACAAGTGAGTATTCAGGCGTAGAATTAAAAAAGAAATACAAGATAAAATTAATTATCTACTTTTTCTGGAATGTTCCCTTTGCAAATTCAATGTTGGAATATTTGACATCATGGACTGTTTAAGAAGTTGACGAACAACGGCTCGTCTCTATCTCCCGTCTTCACTTAAGTTTAGATAAGAATAACTTGAAGCTAGTATCCTCCTTAATCAGTCACTAACACTTTGTCTATTGAAACAATAGTTTTTTACATAAATAAATATCTTGGGATAAATTACACCAATTGACGCAGTCCCAAACTAAGCAATGCTTGTACTATGGGTACCAGGCATTGGATACATACAACATCCATGACTCGGGCACAAACATTCGTATTCATCATACAACTGTCTGCCCCTACCGGGATTCGAACCCAGGATCTCTAGCTTCATAGTCAGGGTCACTAACCACTAGGCTAACCGGTCGAACATGCCTTCTTTTGACACCGTTTCATAACGATCTGTTGGAAACCACGCCTTTTCAAATGTTTTAATTAAAAATTTAAATGCAACACAGTGACTGCAAAATGTGGCATCACGCTTGAGGAAATCGTTCGTTGCTTTATCCAGGTCTACTTACCCAAGCTTCTATTCATACTAAGATGTCAATTATCGTATCTCCGTCGCTCACGTTCAATTCATAAACGCTCTGTAGGCTCCTGCTAACTAAGCAATCGTTTGTCCTTATCTGTCACTTTGACATTTACCTTAGCAGAAGCCTATAGAGCGTTTATGAATAAGGCTACGTTCAGATGAACGCGCGGAGCCGCGCGGTGCCGCGCGGGTCAGCTGTTCACATGACGGCGGCTTGCGCGCGGCAGTCTATCGTGGACATTCAGCGAGGATGGAAATGGAGCAGGCAATTTGCTAGTCGAAAGCAAAGACTATACTGGGTGCACCCTCTTCTAAGTCAAAGACTTAATTTAAGCCTGTTTGTGACTTTACTAACACTTTATTTTTCTCTTCAGAGTCATCACGGTTGTAAAATATCAAAACTTCTCTTTATTATTTTATTTGAATATTGCTTCGAGTTAAGATTCCTAATCGCATCTCTTTTTTCAATTTCGTCAATAAGTAAATCGAGACATATTTCCTCCTCCATTTTGTACGTCGCTCCGTGCGTCCAACCACCTCAAACCGCGCGGATCATCTGAACAGGTCGAGACAGGACTGTAGTTCTTGTCCCGCGCGGCGCCGCGCGGGACAAGAACTTGCGCGCGGTGCACGGCGGCGCGCGCGGTCCCGCGCGGCACCGCGCGCTCATGTACACAGCAACATAGATTTGTTACGATCTTGAACCGCGCGCCCAGCCAACCGCGCGTCGCCGCGCGGTCATCTGAACTTAGCCTAAGGGGGTTAAGCTATAACAATTGCATTTAGACCACGTGATGTCTCAGCCATGTCTAGCCTTAATTTAGCCTTAATTAATAAATGTTTTCTCATCATTTCAGTTACTCCAAGAATGCCATGCTAATTGTCCACTCTACGATCAATACTTTCGAAAGCGATATCAAGATCGAGGAGTTGAAAACCACCTTCGAAAAATTCAGGTTCGAGGTTGACGTCGTTGGCATTGGACTTGACAACGAAGAACTCTACGAGAAATGTAGACAGTGTAAGTTTAATTAGTGAGGTACCAAGCGTGATCTATGGCCTCTTGAAACACGAGCACCTAGATATTTTTCAAGATATGTTCGGCCAACTTCAGTGGCGTAACTATAATGCCTGGGGCCCGTGGCGAATTCGTCAGATGGGGCTCCTTCCTCGATATAAAGAAGTGTATCAGCGTCCCTTCTGTGCTCTAAACCAACCCAGTTTGGGGTCTGTTAGAGCTAGGGGCCCGTGGCATTTTGCCACTCCTGTCACCCTATAGTTACGCCACTGGCCAACTTTTAAAACGGTTAAAAATGTAATAATCTCAGTCGCATTCACGGTACCCGTCAACTACAAATCAGATCAACAACCCAGTTTGACAGTTTTTCAGAGAGACTACACAGACTACGGTGCCGTGGCATTGGTGATACTGTCCTCCTTGGCAGTTGGCCAAACGAGGATAAAAGGATTCGAAAGGAAATTCTTTAAGGAGTCTGTCATAATGGACTGCTTTAAAGTGGCGAGAAACCCTACTCTTGTTAACAAGCCGAAGATTTACATAACTGAGGTAGGCAAAACTGACAATATAATAGAATTAACAATATTAACCTTAAAAACAAAAACTTTGATTTGCAAAACAACCGTAAAAGATTTTACAATTATTTATTAATTACAAATTGCACACGTACGTGCAGTCACGAGACTTAGGGTGGTGGTTTCAAAATTGTCCGACTCTAATACTTGTGAGCTTTGAGATCTTAAAATTGACAAAGAGCCCGAGTAGCCAGAAGGACTCCGCTTGCTTTCCGTACGATAGAGACAGCAGGCACTTCTTGAATTCTAGGAAAGCAGTTTAACACCGCCATTTCATTGTCTGGCTGTAATTTTGTCTAATTCATTCATTTTTTATTCTATTGCAATTCTACTGAGGTCGTTATTGAGCTTCATTTCAGCTAGCTAAATGCTTTTGCATCAGAGCTTTTTGTTTTTTTAATTATGTCTCAAGAGTTCAAGTCATAAACATTGACGAGAGTATTTTGGTATAAAATTTACAGGTAGGTCGCGGCAGGTGGACTCTTTTGGACGAGTATTTAAATGCTCTCCATGTAGACCATGCGACACACGGCGATGTGATCGGTTTCCACTCACGCGCACGTGATTCTGTGGTTCTCAGCATAAAGTTAGATGAAGAAAGAAGCCGGAGAGAAGCTGAGATTGGGTAATTAAATGATACAGATTAGTTTTAACTTCTAAATACTAGTTGATGCTAATTAATATGTTTAACCACAATAGAACCGTAAAAATACAGTGAGTGAGTTTTATTTACGAACAGTAGTGGATGTGAGGTTTGCATCCGCCACAAGTGGCGACCGTGGCAGGACACGAACCTGCAATATTTGGATTAAAAAGGTCGCATTAATGACAATCACTTAAATGTAGGTGATGTTAACTGTCAGAATATGGCAACAAGTTTGTGTCGAATATTTCACGTCCTCTTTTATTAGTTTCCCACCTCTTATTTTCACGCCTTTTCTTCATACATGAGCCCATCAATCCCCGATAAAGAACACAATTATTTTCATTTTATTAAAAGCAGAAAATTCTTTTCAGACCTGTGATGAGATTTTGCAAGATACTGGCTTCAATGGGTGACAATGCGCCGTTGACCGAAATAATTGCGCAAACAAAAAATGATGATTTCAACTTCTTTAAGGATTTTATAAAGTCAAAAAGTCTTACAGATCGCATTGGAGTGGTGAACACACTACGCAAAGAGTTGTACTTGTCAAGAGTTGAAGAAAGTTAGAATCAAAATTGTACCAATTTATTTTCATTAAAGTTTTCTGCTGACCTACCTAGAATACATTTCTACCTTATCCCTATTAAAATAACGTCGCAAGTAAGAAATTAACCGGGGTGAGAGTCGTGTTACCTCCACGTGTGGTCAAGAGCTGCAGTTTGTTTATGGATCCGTCCGGGGGGAAGAGCAGTGCTTGGTCCGGTGCATCCTGGGCATCGACTAATGATTTCCTGGCAGTTTCTGAGGGATATCATTGACCGTTGACTAAGAGCCCGACTGGGGGGGAGGGGGGTCTTTGACCATCACCGTACAACGTTGCCGACATTTTGTCACAAGATTTTTTAATTATATTTGTTACTTTGACATTGGCGAAGTTGTCGTCGCTATAACGACTTGACACGCCACAGATAAGAAAAATAAAGATGCACATGCAGATGCTGGATGCGTCAAGCTAAAGACAGGGCGCTATGGCGCTCATTAGGGGAGGCCTATGTCCAGCAGTGGACTAACATAGGCTGATGATGATGATGAAGATGCACAATATCATTTCTATCGTAAGCTAAAAGTTTTTACCCGCAAAAGTGAAATTCAATTTCATTTGCATCGTCAAGCGTTAAAGGTTTTCGCGACTCAAAAACCTCAAATAATAAAGGTATTCAAACTGTTATCACAACATCAGTGTCTGTGACGCGTTTATTTTTTAAATCGAAAGATAATAGTTATCTATAACGATTCGATACTGCTATCAGTTCTGGTAAAGATAAGTACTTACAGCCTAAATTCATTATTTTAATACAAACGGGAAAAACAACCAATCAACATATGGTGCGTGTGATCCAAACATATTCTTAGAAACATCACCTGGAAATTAATTTGTTAAAATGCCACCAAATACAAACTCAGGCACCATATTGGATCAGTTCGAGTGCAGTTACAAGCAAGCAGCGAATCCGTATAGTGAAACAAAGCATGCTTGTCATGAAGAGTGCCCGGGAACCAGCGGGGGCAGAGGGACGAGGGAGCGCGAGGCAGCGGAGCCGGAGGTGGAGGACACGGTCCGAGTGACCACCAGAGCCAGGCTCACGTACGAGCTGTACAAGTGAGTATTCAGACGTAGAATTAGAAAAGAAATACGAGATAAGATTAATTTAGCTACTTTTTCTGGAATGTTCCCTTCTTAGCAAATTCAATGTTGGAATAGTTGACATCATGGACTGTTTAAGAAGTTGACGAACTACGGCGCATCTCTATCTCCCGTCTTTACTTAAGTTTAGATAAGAATTACTTGAAGCTAGGATTCTCCTTAATCAGACACTAACACTTTGTCTATTGAAACAATAGTTAAATATCTTGGGACAAATTACACCTCACCTCACGTACGAGCTGTACAAAAGAGTAAAAGGCGAAGCCTAGGTCTGTATCGGACTGTGACGAGGACAGAGACCACTACTTTTCTTAAAAAAGAACAAGCAATAGTACTCACGTCTGTATGCCTTACGGGGTAGACAAAGCATAGGGTAACGAGAGCAAAAGGCTAGGTTTAGCGTAATTGTGGAAGGGGAATCAAAATTGTCATGGGTTGCTAGCCGAATCGCCAGTGGCATGATTTCTAGGATTTTCGCTCATTCCCTCGATGGCTTTTCTTTTACAATGTCCGCGTCAAGAGAAGCAGTTAGTACATTCAATGTATTTTCTGTGCTCCCAGACCGGTTTCTCCTTTCGATTTTTTCTTCGTGTATGTAGGGCCAACATTTTTTTAATAGAAAGATAGAGGCATAAGCAAAAGGGCCACCTTATGGTAAGCTAGCGCCGTCCGTCAGAACCATCAGCCCCAGGAGATTTACCAGTTTCCGGCATGTAACGGAACGGTATGTCACAATCAGTTGGGAACACCGCTGACACGAGCCGATTCCACAACCTCACAGTACGTGACAGAAATGAATAAAAAATATAAACTACTACCACAGTAAATAAATAGAGCAGTATGGAAACTAGGCTTATTTTTTGAAATAAATGCCTACGCTCCAATAGAGCGTTAGGGTTGTCGATTTAGTTTTTGTAAAATTGAAAAGCTTTTTGTTTAGTTAGAGCTGTAAGATAGTTTTCCCCCTTTTCTATTAATTTTAATCGATCAAAGTCGATAGCAAACTCTTATGAAGATACGAACTAAACGTTGGCACCCATAATTTCCGTGAAAAATAAACAAACGTTTATTTGGGTTCTATGATAATTAAATAATCGAATAAATTAACTCGTTTATATAAATAAAATACAGTACTTTAAAAAAAATCAATATTATATCTTACTTACTGAAAAATACTTTCGCCTGCTACGACACGTTCGGAAAGCTCTATTATTATTTTATTTTTTTATTTATTTATTTATTGCATTATAATCATGTCGTACATTTAGGTCTTACAAATACAGATACTTATCAATTTCAGACATGAACCCTGGCAGGGCACAGCAATTTTCTATGTCTAACTTAAATAACTACCTATGATACAAGAGATAACATTACATAATTATATTATTATTATTATTATTTTAAATACAACGTCAAAAGGAACAAAATAAATAATAAATACATTTTCAATTTTATAGTGACATGTCATTTAAGAATTCATCTATTGAGTAATAACATTTTTCAATTAATAATTATCTTAACTTCTGTTTAAATATGTCATCTTTCACTTCCTCTTTTATATGGTCTGGTATTTGGTTCGCTATTCTTATACATCGGTAATAAGGTCCATTTTTGTACATCGCTAATTTTGACACAGGTAATTCTAACTTATTCTCATGTTGTCGTCTTTGCGATTTGACCACCCTTTTCGTAAATAGGTGTGAATTTTTCCTGACAAATAGTGCTACTTCTATAATGTACATTAAAGGTAGCGTGAGAATTTTGAGACTTGTAAAATGTGGGCGGCAGCTATTTGGAACTGTTGTATTTGTTAGGATGCGGATACATTTCTTTTGCATTACAAAAAGCTGGTGAGCGTCCGTACTTGCCCCCCAAAGTATCACACCATACTGAAGCCACGCGTGTGCAAAAGCAAAGTAAGCCGACAAAGCGGTTTCTAAGTTAGTATTTATTTTAAGAACACTTAAAGCATATATAAAACTTGATAGTTTTGACTTAATGTTTTGCACGTGTGATTTCCAGTTTAAAGCAGAGTCTATTTTTATTCCAAGCAGTTTAAATTCACTTACTTCCTCAATATAATCTGTATTTATTTTTAATGACATTTCTAATGGCCTTTTTTGTATAGGTTTGAACTGGATTATTTTAGTTTTTTTAAGGTTAATTTCTAAATTATGGTCTGCGAGCCAGTTTGTGATACCTTTGGATACTTGTTCTAAGCGTGCATCGCATTCCGCGCTACTACTACAACTTAAAAGTACAGATACGTCATCCGCAAACATCACACAAGTTGCGTCTGTTATTTTCGGTAAATCGTTGATGTATGCAAGAAACAGGATACACCCCGTTACACTTCCCTGTGGGATCGAACACGTAGTACATCGCATTTCCGAGGTAATCTCTTCAATTTGACCAGTGGTTTTGTTAAGCCAATCAATTTGCACATACTGCTTACGGTTTTTGAGGTATGATTTAAACCATTTGTGGGCGTGGCCGCGGACACCCATGCCATACAATTTATCAAGGAGGATATTATAGGACACCCTGTCATAGGCTTTGGACATATCCAGGAGTAGCCCTACGCCATATTTTCTAGAATTAAGCTGGTTAAGGATTTCCTGGATATAGTGATAGACCGCAAGTGTCGTAGAATGTCCCTTTCTAAAACCAAATTGATTTTTATCTAGAATGTTATATTTTTCAAAAAATGCATAAAGTCTGTTTGTCATAGCTTTCTCAAACAGCTTTGAAACGGCAGGAAGGAGTGCGATGGGCCTATGTTGGCTGGGATCTGTAGCATTTCCTCCCGGTTTTAATACAGGTTTAATTTTTGATATTTTAAGTTCCTCAGGAAACGTACCTTCCCTAAATGACTGGTTAATAAGAGTCTTTATTGGCATCACGAGTTCATTCCTACATGTTTTTATCAATATTGGAGGGATTTCATCTATGCCAAAACTTGTTTTATTTTTTGTCTGGCGCATTAATTTAAATATTTCGGTATCGGTCACCTCGCTAAGTACTATGGAGTTAACTGGGGGTGTAATCACGGGCCGACCGGCCGCCTGCGACGGCGCGCGAGCGCCCGGCAGCGGTGACTCACCCACCGATGCAAAGTACTCACTGAGGGTATTTGCTACCTGTTTAGGCGTATCTATCGTAAGATCAAATTCTAAATGTCTATGAAAATTAGAACACATAGAAAAATCCGAAAATCGGGAGCTATTCCCGGCCATAGCTTTACTTTTCGGATTTTTCTATGTGTTCTAATTTTCATAGACATTTAGAAATTGAATTTCTAACGGCAAAACCGTAAAAGTAAACATAAAAATCAAGAAATAAAAAATTCTTGATTCATTTGATAGTGCCTATCGTAAGATCTCCAATTTTTAAGCACTGATTGTTATGTTTAGGGGCTTTGTGTCGGCTTGTAGTGTTTTTTATAATGTTCCACGTTGTTTTAACCTTATTATTTGATTTTTGCATCAGTTTTATAAAATTTAATTTTTTTGAGTAATTTACGCATTTCTTTAATATTTTTTCGTAGATTTTATAATAGGATATGAATTGTTTGTTTTTAGTATGATTTCTTGCGATTTTAAGGAATCTTTTGTTCCTACATGCCGTTTTTAATCCGTTTGTTAACCATGATTTTTTATTCATTTTTTGCGTTATTTTTACTCGTTTTACTGGAATATGTATATTTAGCAAGTTTTTTAATTTATTGTGGAAGTTGTTAAAGTTCGTGTTCATATCATTACTTGGTAGTATACAGGGTGTTAGGTAATGAGTGGATAATCCTTGAACTACGGATAGAGGGCACTTAGGACGTTATAATAAAGCTAAGATAGGTTTAGTAAAAGTGGCACGGTTTCCGAGATATTCGGACTTTTAGGTTTTTTTCGAAAATGAACACCCTTGTTCAATGTTTTGATCATAGCACCATTTTAAGCTAACTTTTTCAATTTTTTATTTTTGCTCAATATTCTTGAGTACTTGTATTTTCAGATAGGCATTACTATTTTGGTGAGACTACATGGGATTTTTTTTTAAAAAATTGCAAACTTAATTTTTGCCTTTTCAATCGTACATTGATCGAATTTTCAGCTCTCACGGTGAAAAAAAAATACACTACCGCCTAGTTGCCAATAAGCTTAAAAACATGCCGGTTTATTGACAATTTAAAAATGGTAATTACCTTTTAAATTTAAATTCAAAATGACAAAATAATAAAAAAAAATACACGCTCACCCACATTTTTCCCGATTTACTTTTTGTATCACGGGCGTAGAACTCAATTTTTTTTATTGCAAAAATAACATTATTGGCCACTTATTTAAATGCAAATGGCATTTTAATAATTCCAAATTTAAAAAACATGCCGACTGCCTTTTGTTTTTTTTTCTACTTCGATTTTGAATTTCGCTATTATTGCATAATGAATGGTGAAATTGTGCCTTGGCACTCACCATAAATGTAATGCATTTGGGCATATTCTATCAGTTTGTATTATGTTCGAAGCAGTATTAAAGTAAAAAACTTCAACACAACGATCTAAACGCAAAATTAACCATTCATTACGCAATAATAATAGCGAAATTCAAAATCGAATTCGAAAAAAAAGCAAAAGGCAGTTGGCATGTTTTTTAATTTTGGAATTATTTAAATGCCATTTGCATTTAAATAAGTGGCAAATAATGTTATTTTTGCAACAAATTTTTTTGAGTTCTACGCCCGTCATACAAAAAGTAAATCGGGAAAAATGTGGGTGAGCGTGTATTTTTTTATTATTATTTTGTCATTTTGAATTTAAATTCAAAAGGTAATTACCATTTTTAAATTGTCAATAAACCGCCATGTTTTTAAGCTTATTGGCAATTGGGCGGTAGTGTATTTTTTTTTCACCGTGAGAGCTGAAAATTCGATCAATGTACGATTGAAAAGGCAAAAATTAAGTTTGCAATTTTTTAAAAAAAAATCCCATGTAGTCTCACCAAAATAGTAATGCCTATCTGAAAATACAAGTACTCAAGAATATTGAGCAAAAATAAAAAAATTAAAAAGTTAGCTTAAAATGGTGCTATGATCAAAACATTGAACAAGGGTGTTCATTTTCGAAAAAAACCTAAAAGTCCGAATATCTCGGAAACCGTGCCACTTTTACTAAACCTATTTTAGCTTTATTATAACGTCCTAAGTGCCCTCTATCCATAGTTCAAGGATTATCCACTCATTACCTAACACCCTGTATAGTCATTCCACTTTATATTTTTTAAATCTTTCCTAAAATTCTCCATGTTATTTTGACTGAAAATACGTTTATAGCTATAATGCCCTTTATTTTTCATTTGTATTTTTTGTGTCTGGCATCTAAGATTAAGCAATTAACTTTAGAACATAACATTAAGAAATTATTACATTTTATGCTATAAAAAACTGACATCCGAATGAATAGCTTTCTTAAATAAACTATTGGGAAACATGGACACACTGTGCAATACGGTCTTGGCATGTTTAAGACGAAAAAATCGCCGACTGTCTGGGCGCACGTAACAAACAGCCGCTCGTCTCAACGCGGCACTCGCGACTGACGGCACCGCGAGATGCGCTTAGGGGCCTTGTAGAAGCGCTTGTCTCTGTGTGCGTTCGTTTCAACCATTTTGTTCGTAGTTTCCTTACTGCTTTAGGTTATATATAGACTGTGCTTCTACTTTTAATGTCGTTTTAAAGCTTGCTTATATTTACAGATACTCCAAAAATGCCATGTTGATTGTCACAACTTCACCGGATCCGTACACACCGACTGGCTTGGTGCACGAAATCAGGAACGCGTTTGAAAAGTTCAGATTCGAGGTGGGTGTTGGCATCGCCGCTAACAAAGGCGAGCTATACAGTTTATGCGATACATGTAAGTCTTAAGTTTCTTATATTCATCTTCTATATTCTAATTGGGTTATTTAGGTAGGTACATCATTTGTAACTCAAGAATGACACCAATTTTTATGGACCATATTTCGCTGGAGTTGTCTGTACGCCGCCCGATATGAAAATCACTACATAGTATAAAATAAAGTCGCTTTCTCTGTACCTATGTCCCTATGTCCCTACGTATGCTTATATTTTCAAAACTACACAACGGATTTTGATGCGGTTTTTTTTAATAGATAGAGTGATTCAAGAGGAAGGTTTTTATGTATAATTCTGCGCAGATGAAGTCGCGGGCAGAAGGTGTCAAATAAAAGAAATATTAAGGAACATTAGTAACTGATTAGTATACAAACTATTAAAAACTAAATAACAATAAGGAACACTCAGTGGCGTAACTTGTAACGAGGCTGTTATAGCTTGTTACAAAGCTTTACCTTTTTATTGTTTAACTTTTTAAAAAAAGCTTATTTTAAGTTTAGTGTATTCAGTTCCTATTTCAAAATTCAAAATTCATTTGTTGTTTTCAATCAATCATCGGCCTTCTCATTCGATCTTCAGTTCTGCCAGCGCACAGTCGCCCATTATATTTTACCAGTCTTCAAGAACATTCTTTTAAAGTGTACCTAATTACAACAGTTTGTGTGTCTCGAAATTGTTATATACCTACTGCAGAAGGCACCATTGTAAGTGTTTACCCATATTATTTGCCATCGTTTGTTAGTTTTTCTTTTCTATGTACCTTTCTCTTAACATGTACCTATGTTTGTTCTAGGTGCCTTCATTTTACAAAATAAAAATAACTTAACACACCGTCTATCCGAATTTTACTCTTCAACTTAAATCCTGAACTCCTGAACCGCACGCAACGTGACAATTGGCGCCTCAACGTGATAGGGTGGCAGGGGTGGCAAAATGCCAGGGGCCCCTAGCTCTACGGGGCCCCGAACTGGCTTGGTTTAGAGCAGAGAAGGGACGCTGATGCACTTCTTTATATTGAAGAAGGAGCCCAATTAGACCTATTTGCCGCGGGCCCCAAACGTTATAGTTACGCTACTGGGAACACTAAAACTAGGAAAGTTGATTTAAAGTAAATTATGTTAAGAATGATTAAAAATTAACCTAAAAAATTCCCCCCTGTTTCGTGCCTGGTTCAAAGGTGCCCATTACGCTTGCCTCATTGTACTGCATTGGCAACCCTTTGAACCAGCCACGAACCAGAGCGGGGACCGCAGCCCCTAATCTCAAAGAAATATTGTATGCCTATATTTTGCCTAATGCGTTCTTTTTTTAGTTTTTCAAAGGGACTTCACAGAGTATGGAGCAGTGGCGTTAGTTATACTCACTGCTATGGCAGTGAACAAACGGCAGCGGGGTTGGAAATTGGAAAAGAGATACTTCAAAGAATCTGTCATCTTGGACAACTTCAAACTGGAGAAGAACAGAACTCTCGCGAATAAGCCAAAGATTTACATCACGGAGGTACGTTTTGGTGGCGACGTGACCAATTATGAAACATACTGTATATTAGGTATAAGTAAGTTACTATATCAATTGGTACTGGGCCCGCGTGGGAACTAATAGCCCAAGCCCTCTCATAATGAGAGGAGGCCTGTGCCAAACAGTGGAACGTGTTTAAGCTGGAAATGATGTCGATGGTCAAGTGGGGTGTCGTTGAAAATCATCTTTAGGTTTACATACTTAAGGAAACATACGAGTAATTAATTATGACAAATCATTGAAAATACTAACTGAAACCTAACAAGAATTCACTAAAACTATAAACGTTAAATGAGGTCCTATTGTGCATAGTGCCGAAGATGCTGGCATCGAACAAACAATAAAATATCGAACAAAGAATAAGCTTATAGTATTATTAGTCCAAGAAAGCTGCCAGCTCTTCGGTCCCCTGAGACGTCGACTTACCTTTTTGTGACTTCTTTAAAAAGTCCTATAGTTAGTGTTTCATCATTATCATCATCGTCGGCCTACTAGTCCATTGCTGGACATAGGCCTCTCCAACCACACCCCATTGCGCTCGATCCTCAGCTACTCTCATCCAGCTCTTGCCAGCTACCTTGCGAAGATCATCGGATTGGATTATAGCGGCTGAAATCTAGTATTTTTGTACATTGTTGCAGGCAAGACGCGGATTTTACGAAACTCCCCTTGCCAACGTCTTAAGCCAACCCACACACGGTGATGTCCTCTCTTTCATCTTACCAGAACCTGGCGACCAAGCTGTACGCCAACTTTGCATGGAAAAGAACCTAAGCCCAGAAGATGCCTTGGATGGGTACGTTTCTTTGCTCCCAGACTAACATGGAAGGGTTAATCTTACTAAACCGCAAAGCTGACAGAAATACTTTTGGTTGAAGAAACTCTTAAGTTTTGGTTAGAAAATCACACTCCAGCTCTTTTAAGCCCTCACTATTATTAACTAAACACTTTAATTATTATTTTTAGGCCACTGAAGATATTCTGTGAAAAACTCTCTGCCCTAGGCGACGACGACACTCTGCCTGATATCATTGGCAAGGCAATAGACTATGTCTTTGCAAAGTCTTTAGAGTCTGCTTCCCCGATATACGCCAACAATCCCATTGTTAAAATATATAAAAAAAACATGGAAGTGGTGAATACTTTAAGCAAGGAACTGTATCTTGCGAGGGTGGAAGACCAGTGATGAAGAGTGGTAAAGAGGAGCGACAAGATTGAAATCATCCATGTTTTTTTTTGTAATATAAAATGATATAAAAAAACTGCTGATGTATTTGTTCTTTCTGTTCACTCCTGTGATTATTCATAAAGATAGGTACCTTCTTTAGATAGGCATTAAACTCTAAAATTCGAAGTACGTTTCGTGTCGTCTCTCTAAGGTCGTTCCATTTACACATAGAGCAGACCTTTTTTTCCTCTATGCACTAAAAGAACTTAGTTAGGGGAAAGTAGTACGAGATGATCACCTTAAGCGGGAATCGCTGTAAAATACATATTTTTCAAGGTAAACCAAAAATAAAGGCGATTACTACTAGTATATATATCTATCCAACTTTCCTAATATTCAAAACCAGAAATTAATTGAGGTTTCATTAAAATATGTCTTTTTTTTTAAAACCTTACAAAGTAATCATCTTGTACACCTCTGTGGGTAAGATGATCACCCAGGTCGGGTTAAGATGATCCGTATGATCATCTTACCCCTATTCCGAGTAAACAAATATTTTTATGAGGAAAAATGTTATAAAATCAAAAAAACGCAATAATGAAACATATTATTTATTTAAAATAGTCATACATTAGGTAATATTTATGACTATTTTCATATTAAGTAAGGTAATAAAATTAACAAAATCAACAGTCAGATGACTTTGTCACAAAAAATAAAAACGAAAATAAAACAGTCTTCTTAGTTAGTTACCAGTTACATTAATCATAATGAGATCAATCTAAATATCGTATTCCTTTCTGAATACCTAATTACCTATTACTAAAAATAGGGATCATCTCGTACATATAGAAAGGAATCATCTTGACCCAAGTCCCACTTTTTCATTCAATGTTTGCTAACATAACCTACAAGCACGCGGCTATGTTCATGTGGCCAAAATATTAAAATTAAGCATAATAGAAAGCCTCAAATCAACAGTATTTACATTTAACATTATTTGAATAAAAGTAACATAAGCTCAAAGTCATGCCTACTTTAGATCAGCCGTACACAATTTTTATTTTTTCTCGTCAAAATCGATGTATCGTTCACACCGCCATTACGATTTGACTGAGGCGGGGAGGTGTCCGGAGCTATGTATTACCAGTGAAATCAACTAGATGGCGTTAGTGGTTTCAGCACAATCGCGAAGGAACATCTTACCCCAGGGAATCAACTCGTACTACTTTCCCCTACTAGGGTTTTAGCCAAAAAGCTCTCCAAAACTGAGATCGAAAGCAGTAAATACTAATCCCGAGGGATAGCGATGAATAAATTCTTTGCAGACGCAGTCGCGATTACTAACTGAAATCAGCGACTCCGAAATGTGCCGGCAAAACAATAATCCAAGTCTAGTGACTAGTAAAATAAAAAAAAAAGTTAAAAGTAAGTATCAGTAAGTTAAAAAATAAAAAGGTTAGAAAAGCACAAACAATATGAACAGAGTAAGAAAATGCAACAAACTACCAGAAAGGTAAATGACTTAGCATATGCCTGCGCCTCAGACATCAGATTGAAAGAGACAATAAATTATGATACAAACTTCAAATAGGTAGGTATAGAATTCTAGAGCCTACTACTATATCTCTCTAATCTGTGATAGAGCCCCGGCAGCTGTAGAAGTGCTTGGACAATTTTGTTTTCCCACATTTTAAAGCGGCTGATTTAAGTTTCTAAACGTGACTTCGACAATGAAGAATTTGTTCATCTATACATATAAAATTCAAAGTCCTGACTGACTGACTGACTGACTGACTTAACTATATATCAACGCACAGCCCAAACCACTGGACTTAGAGACTTGAAATTATGCACATAGATACCTTATACAATGTAGGCATCCACTAAGGAAGGATTTTTGAAAACTCCCACGGGATAAGGAAAAAACGGGAATTATATATTCGATTCTTTGTAATGGCTGAGATGATGATGATGATGATGATATATTCGATTCCGAGTGACGCTATCTCAGTAACTATAATAACTAGACTCTTCAAATTTGATACAAAAGTAGGTGATTACAAAACTAAGAAACTAATTTCAGGATTTTTGGAAATTTCCTCGGGATAAGGTAAAAAACGGGATTTACATATTCAGTTCTACGGGATCGATTTTTCGTTTTACTGGTCATATAAAACTGAAATGTGGCCTTCAAGTTCCTTTGGGGAGTGTAGGGGAGCACTACAAAAGGATTTCCCGAAATTCCCACGGGAACGGAAACACCGGGACTTTTCGTTTTACTGGTTGCAGAAAGCTGAAATTCGGCATGTAGGTTGCTTCGGGAGTGTAGAGGAGCATTAAGAGAGTACTTTCCAAAATTCCCACGGAAACGGGAAAAAAACAGGATTTTTCGTTTTACTGGTCGTAGAAAGCTGAAATTTTGCAAGTGGGTTCCTTGGGGAGTGTAGGGGAGCATTATGAGATAATTTCCCAAAATTCTTCTTCTTTGTTACCGTAAGAATTTCGGGAAATGCTCTATTTGGCGAAATTCTTACGGGGACGGGAAAAACGGGAAGCAGGGGAAAGTTGAAATTTGTCACGTAGGTTTATTCGGGAGTGTAGGGGCCCACAGGGACGGGAAAAAACGGGATTTTACGTTTCCAGACGAAACAGCGGCAGAAAGAGACTTAACATTTAATACGTGTGTTTTTTTAAAGGCTTTAAGTGTACTCCGAAAGCACTCCCCAAAATTTCCACGGGAACGGGAAAAAACGTATTTTTTCGTTTTACATCTTAGCGCGTACGAAGTCGCGGGAAAAAGCTATTTAGGGTATATTTTAGGACAGCCCTATATAGGTTAGGTTAGGTTTGTTTTATAAAAATCCTGCAATATTTACAGTTTTAGAAAAATCAAGGTAGCGGGGCAATGCGGGGGCTTGCTTGAGTCCTTGCTTTGCATGCTTGATTGCATACTTGCTTTCATGCATGCTTGCATGCTTGCTTGCATGCATGCATGCTTGCGTGCTTACTTGCATGCATGCTTGCTTGCACGCTTGCTTGCATGCTTGCATGCCTGCTTGCATACTTACATGCTTGCATGCATGCTTAAAAGCTTGCAGGTTTGGTTGTTCGCTTGCTTGATTGCTAGCTTCTTTGAAATACTCATGGTTCACGCGTGCGAAGCCGCGGGCAAAAGCTAGTAGTCTTTTAGTTTTGCTATCTCCATTTTGGATGTAAGGTTCTAAAATAACCCAAAAATGTCTTTTTTATTGTTTTATGTTATAATTTTAACTTATCTATGGTTTTATGAATGTCGATTCCAAACTCTAGCATTCTAGAACGTTCTCGCTCAGTTTTCCCGTCTGTTTTTTTTTAATTATTACTGGTCACGAAATGAAATAACACCATCCTAAAGGTATTTTTCTAAAAAAAAAAACAGAATTTAATGCGTAAACTAGACAAAAACACTACGTGCCAACAGCAAAATATTCTCGATCTGCATTATAATAATATTCTACTCTGTTGAGCTTTATTAATAAAATTGGAAAAAACACAAACTTTTTTTTATAGTCTACGAACGCTAAAATTAAAAATAATGCAATAAGGAAACACGTACAATTAAACTTAGACGTGTGCGGTTCTTAAGTCTGTTTAAGCCTGGCCGCAGACGCACGGAATCCTGATTCGGTTTCCTGATCGGGAATTCAGATTCGTCAAACCCGAATGCAAACCTTTCATACAAAATGTTTAACAAAGCGCACACGTTTCTTAAAGTTTCCGAACGGAAAATTTAAGAAACGTGTGCGCCTTGCTTCTTGCACACGTTTCTTAAATTTTCCGTTCGGAAACTTTAAGAAACGTGTGCGCTTTGTTAAACATTTTGTATGAAAGGTTTGCATTCGGGTTTGACGAATCTGAATTCCCGACCAGGAAACCGAATCAGGATTCCGTGCGTCTGCGGCCAGGCTTATACCTCATCATAGTAATTAGGAATAATACATTTGTGTTAATAACAGAAAAATTAGTATCCGCGGGGGTGTCAAAAGTTCCGCAAAACGGAAGAAACGGAACCAAACGGCAATACTGTTGCTTAATTCAAGTATTAATTTAAGTAGCTACACGAAATAAATTATCATTACCTAATTTTTTTAAAGTAACACATTCGCACGTTGTTTAAACCGCAGCGCTGTGCACTACGACAAAAATAACTGCATAGAAAAATACTGTTTTCGACTGTCACTGTCATCAACAACTGTACTGTACAGTACACCGTAATGACATATGTCAATGTCAATGTCATATTCATAACAAACAAAACCGAACTGCACCGCACCGCGCAAAGTAACTTGAGCCTATTATCTCAATCGGATTCTATTATTCTCGACGATATGGAAGAACAGCCCGTCGAGGTGATCAGGGAAAGCAGCCGTTCATTGTTAATGGTCAACCGCCGGGCCTACAGGGATGAGGAAACTGACGTTCGCCGTAACATCGTTAGCCAAAAGTAAATTGTCTATTTTCCGCCTTGTTTAACTAGTATTACTCTGTATACCACTATTTCCGGCATTTTTGCTACTTTTAGCTGTCGTTTTTGGATATATTTCTCGTATTTCGTCATTGTTCAGCAGTGGCGTAGCTAGGTAACCAAAGCCCCTGGTGAAAATAAAAAAATGGGGCCCCACTACTAACTGGTTACGTTTTAATAATAATATTTCGATCGAGATTTTCTGGTAAGGATTCGAGGGCCCTCTGAGCTTGAGGGCCCCGGGGCACTGCCCCGCCTAGTCCCTAGGTAGCTACACCACTGTTGTCCAGTAATGCAAGTTGCAAAGAACAGAAATGACAACCCCCTCTACTAATAAGTACCAATGTGCATGTGGTTGTGTTGTGGGTTTGTTTAGGTTTGTATGTATGTATGTATGTAATCTCTTTATTGTGCAAAATAAACAAGACAAAATACAATTGACAAATACTGAGATACATGCACAAAGGCATGCATGAATGTGTGGTTTGCATTGATTATTTCATTTTGTAAAGCAGAGAGGTTTCGTTACCGAGCTTCTAGCTAACGAATGAACAATTTCGGTACTTACTAAACAAATACATTAACAGGGTATTGGTTTTAATAATTTTCTTTTTAGTTGTATAGTGTAAAACTTATCAGCAATTTTCAGATCAACTAACCTGACGTAATTGTAAAATATTATGACCGCTCCCACAATCTTGCTGTCTACCCCACCCCGTAAGGGATAAAGACGTGATTTATTTACATAATAATATGTATGAACATATTTTGTGACAGCAGCCTAGACATTATTTCGAATTATGCCAATTACAGAGTTAAGTTAAGCCGGAAGTTTAGTACCAAATTTTTTTTTGTTGTTTTCAGCGTCACAAAAGAAGTTATAGCTGATATAACGAACAGGCTTAAAACAAAATCAGCAGTCAGCGTGTCAGAGCTCCGTACACTGAAGAATGGGCTTCTAGACAATTCGGAATTCACGGAATTAGTTCTGAATACTCACGGTGCACTACGGAGATTGGTTAGAGAGTTATCGGGTAATTGTTGCCTTTTATTAACTGAAATATGTACAGGACCCATTTTTGACTGCCAATGAGGGTTTGCTGACAAAATGTAGTAAAGATACTAGACATCTTTTCATTGTCCTTTTTTATGCCATAAGAACGGCAAACATGCAAGTGGGTCTGATGGTAAGTTTTTTTTTTTATTTGAATAGGAAGGCAAACGAGCAAGTGGGTCACCTGATGGTAAGTGATCACCACTGCCCATAGACACCCGCAACCCCGGAGGGATTGCAGATGCGTTGCCAACCTAGAGGACTAAGATGAAATGCCTCTTGTGCCCGTTATTTCCCCGGCTGTGTTACTCTCCACACCGGAACACAGCAGTGCAGGCACTACTTAGCGGCAGGATTAGCGAGTAAGATGGTGGTGGCGATCCGGACCGACCTAGCACAAGGCCCTACCACCCGCTAAGTGAACCTATCCTTATCAATCATTATCATAATAGCTGCTGGCTCGACTTGGTCGTCCCTTTTGACCTTTCCCTGGGCCAACCAGAGTGCAGTAATCAAAATTCTAAACTTTATTGTGCAAACAGGCTGCTCTACAAACTACCAGCTCATTCAGAAAGACCATCATTGCCAAGAATAATGCGCCACGAGAAACTTGCAGTTTTTTCATAATAAAATACATCCTATTAATATTATAAATGTGAAAGTTTGTGAGTATGTTTGGATGTTTGTTACTCTTTCACGCCAGAACAGGTGACAGATCTGGACGTAATTTGGAACATAGATAGATTTTAGTCTGGAATAACACATAGGCTACTTTTTATCCCGGAAAATTGCGTAATTACTGCGGGGTAGCGATAAACGAATTCTATGCAGACGGAGTTGCGGGCAACAGCTAACAGCCCAACTAAGGCCCACCTTTCGAACAAAGCCATTGTATTATATTGTGCTTATAGCATATTATCTGCCAACAATGTTTTATTTAAAACAAGCTGTTGCCCGCAACTCCGTCTGCATAGAATTCGTTTATCGCTATCCCGCAGGAATTACGCAATTTTCCGGGATAAAAAGTTGCCTATGTGTTATTCTAGACTATAACCTATCTATGTTCCAAATTTCATCCAGATCTGTCACCTGTTCTGGCGTGAAAGAGTTAAACATCCAAACATACTCACAAACTTTCACATTTATAATATTAGTAGGATTAGTAGGATTTATAATATTAGTAGGATGAGCTTGAGCTTTGTATAAATAATAAAGTCTTTATTTCTTTAAACTGAAAAGACCTGTTAACTAGATCGGGACACCTCAACAAATTCTCTACTTGGTTGTTTGCTGTTTGTGTGAAACAGGCATCTGTTGTCCTTTCCAGGGCAGGTGGGCAACCGTCAGTGCGAGGCGGCGGGCTGCCTGTGCAACCTGTCCGCGGGGGACGCGCGCGCCGCCGCCGCGGTGACCAAAGCCGCCGGCTCCTACCTGCTCGCCGCACTCGACAGTCTCGATAGCGAGCTGGCTGTGAGTCAACATACATACATAAATCACGTCTTTATCCCTTACGGGCATTGACTTATAAACAACTAGACTCTCAGTCGCTAACAAAGGTTCCTCAAGAAACGTCCGAGTTGCTTTGTCTATGTGTTGTGTGTGTCAACACATCGACTTTGGCAGATAACATTAACATATTCGTTCAAATTGACACCTTATTTCGTGGCAGTAATGTTTAGTATCAATGGCGTAGGATCGTGAGAAGTAATGACACGACGCCACGCGCTGGAAACCTGCCTGTCTCTTTTGTTCTCAATCGTAAGATTACGGTGCGAAAGAGACATATACATTGTTATCAAAGCGCGGTCGAAACACAACTGAACCAAAATTCTGAACAATAGACGCGTCGTTCAGACTTTTGCTTCGGACAGTTTTTGAGCGTGATTGGGAGTCTAGTTGTTTATTGTACGTCAATGCTTACGGGGTAGACAGAGCCTTTTTTTTTATAACGTGTGGAAAATGCGCCTTATGCATTCCCGCGCTCGGGGCAGCAACGGGGGGTATGACGGGCTCTGCAGCTCGCCGCTGCCTTCCCTATGAAAGGAGGGGAGAGGCCTACCGTCTGAAAACCGACACGTTCCCTCCTGGCCATGAACTGTGGGCGTTGCGGGCGCACTAGGTGTCACCGCGACGTCCACTGGCCGCCCCGGGGCGGGGCAGATGGCGACGGCACCGTTGAGTGCGGGTTCCGGATTCCCCGCCCTCCCCCGCCGGTGACCGTTTGATTTTTTAAAGAGGTTGACTCCTCGCACCGAAACCCCCCCCCCCCCCCCCCCCCCAACCCCGCCCTCAGCGGCCCACGTTCCCAGCGCCCACGGCCCGGGGTTACGTGACGACCGACATGACCGAGGTCACACGGGGTAGACAGAGCCTAAGGTAACAAGACCTAAAGGCCATGTTTAGTATGTTTGTGGGCGTATATGTGGAAAGGGAATCAAAATAGTGATGGGTTGGTAGCCGCGTCGCCTATAACATGATTCCTATTTTCGTCCATTCCCTCAATGGGCTTTAATGCTTGATGGGCTTTGATAGGCTGTGAGTCAACCTCTAGAATAATTCCCTTCAACCGCATTACTATTATAACTGGTTATTAATATGGTTATAACTTCCATGCTGGTCTGGGAGCAAAGAAAAAACATAGAATGTACCAGTTGCATGTCTTCTCGGGATGGGCCAAAATCATAGGAATCATGTTATAGGCGATGAGTAGCAACCCATCACTATTTTGATTCCATTTTCGATCTATACGCCCACAATCTTGCTAAACGTGGCCTGTAGGTATTGTGATCTTGGGCTCTGTCTACCCCGTAAGGGATAAAGACGTGATTTGTGTATGAATATGGAATTTTTTTCACTGTTTCATCGTAACCAGTAATTAAACAAAACTTTTGAGTGAGACTAGTTTATAATATTAGTACAACTATACAATTTTTTTCAACTATTTCAAAGCTCACTACTACCTTGCAGAAAACATGCGCCTGGGCACTGGGCAACATGGCAGGCTCGGGTTCGCGCGTCGTCGCCCTGATGACGTCTCAGGGCGCCGCGGCGAAACTAGCCGGGCTGATGACGTCACCAAACGATGAGGTCAGAGACGCCGCTGCCAGCGCGCTTGCTCAGATCGCGTACCAAATGGGGGATGATTTCAGGTGATTTTTAGCTCAATTTTAAATATTTTACATTACAAACTTTAAATTAACTTTTAACGTGTATATGTATGTATGTTTGTCCTGGAGGAATCTTGCGACTCAATTTTGAAGCAGATTATCTTCATCATTATCTAAATATAATATAACTCAAAGGTGACTGACTGGCTGACTGACTGACTGACTAGTGATCTATCTACGCACAGCCCAAACCACTGGACGGATCGGGCTGAAATTTGGCATGCAGGTAGATATTATGACGTAGGCATCCGCTAAGAAAGGATTTTGATCAATTCTACTCCCAAGGGGATAAAATAGGGGATGAAAGTTTGTATGAAACTTGTCAATTTTAAACCGATCGGGCTGAGACTTTGCATGAGACTAGCGGGATAGCGATAAGCGAATTCTGCGCGGACGGAGTCGCGGGTAACAGCTAGTAATACGATAATCTGGTAGTTGAATTCTGATGGTCCGGCCAGAACCGTCTATGTAGGAGGGAACTCTTCAACGGTTGGTCCGATTGACTTGAAATTTGGTTCACATAATGTAGGACAGATGACAATGCAAGTACAGTCAACAAAAAATACAGTCAGCGCAAAAGCTTGTATCTAAAATGAAATTTTCAGGTTAGTTTGTTTTTAATTTTAAAACTGCTGCGATTCCATATTTTTGACATTGATGTATGGATGTTTGTTAATCTTTCACGCCAGAACGGCTGGACAGATCTGGATCATGATTGGCACAGAGATAAATTATAGTCTGGAATAACACAGGCCTGTGCACTGAATTAAATTTTGCTTACTGCATCTGGAATACGTCAGACTATTAGTAAGTAATTCAAATATTTCATAAATATCGTATGAATCTCTTTCAGACAAGAACACGCCTCGCTGATTCTCCAGTCACTATCACAGAAGCCACTAACAAAGTCCGTACTTCAACTTATTTTTATTCTATCATGTCACATACACTTCAATGGATTCATGAATGAAGACTTGTTTAAGAAAATTCTAGAAGTTACCTCGAAAAATATGGAAAACATTAGTGAGAATTGCTGGGAGTTCGTATATGGTGTAAGAATCTTAGCCAATTTAGAATTGAATGATCATATTTATGATATTATATTGAGACAATTTTCTTCTGAAATGGATGTATTGATAAAAACATTGAGTTTGAATGAAGACGTCGTAAATAGTTCATTGATGTGGCTTTTAGGTAATTTATATAATTATTGTGGTGATAGTGAGTTTTTTCAATGTTTGCTAAATGAAACTGTAATAAAAGGGTGAGATTTGATACTGTGTTTTCATACAAATAATAAATGGGGTGCGTTCAGAGGAAGGCCTGGACGGAAGTTCCGTATTTACCGTAACATTTTTATGTGTAGTAGTTTACATAAGGATAAGATATAGTACATTGGGGTAAATTCGAAAATACATACCTAGAAGCTCCAATGTCTTTGGCTTCTAGATAAGTGTTGCCAGTTTATGGAATTGTTCCTCGTTTAGTGCATATCCACGATTTTCGAAATTCCCCCAATTTCGAATTTACCCCAATGCACCTTAATCAAGACTTAATAGTTAAGGTAAAAAAAACCATCATCAAGTCGCAATAAATATAATATAATATTATATCAATAATTATTAATAATATTTTAATAATCATAATAGTATTTAGATTAATATTGGATAAGGCTACAATTTATATTGTTTAAACGTTGCAGCTCCCACACAATGCAGTGTTCTAATGTTGACATTACTAAAACAATAAAATTATTAACAATATTCCACCTAAGAAATACATTATGGACGCTTGTGAGTCTGTCTTCGTTAAAAAAAATGCATTTATTTCCCGTGGCACTACTGTCCAAAGATTTCTATTTCAAAATCAGGTTTAACAAAGTCGACGGGCTCCTATATCTGGGTATTCTTGGCCCTTCGGGCCTGCTAAAAGATCTAACAACCTAAACCTACCTCCCATTTCTGATATTTATTTTGGTCAGTAGTGCCACGGATAATACACTAAAAAATGGCATAAAACCGGTTTCACACTAACAGCTTGACCAAAGAATTGACATTTAAGCTGTCACATTTTTGACGTTTGTAATATACTTATATGGCAACAATTTTGTTTAACAAGTAAGATTCCTCTTTTGTTTTCTCAACTCTTTGGTCAAACTAAACAAATTGGAAGTCCAGCTCGTATAAATAAATGCATTAACCGTTAGTCTATTGGCAGTAATAGATACATTTAAATAGTACAGACCTAAAATGGCTTGATGGAACTATGGCAATACAATAGTTGTAAATATTTGGTCGCCGTGTATAGGTAATAACGAACAATTAGGTATACCAAACTTCAAACGCAATGATTTTCGAAGTATAATTGTTATTAAATTCAAACTTTTACTGTCTAAGGATGAGTAAGGAACACAGATATCGATGTACCACAGATTACGCACATCTACTTAGCGTGTCCGAACCGCGACCACGCGTCGAGGTTAGAATACATACATAGCCTGGCAAAATCATAACCCTCCTTTGGCTTATGCCGTAGCCGGGTAAAATTCGAAGATATTTTAAAGGGCGTCTGCTCCAGTTTAATCGTTTCAATTGTGGGCATCGTAGTTCTTGGATCAGATTGCCCCGCCACTAAATTTCGGCCATGCCTTCACAGTAAGTGTTAAAATATCAAATCGTGATATTTGCGTTATCTATGGTATATCTGATATATGTGGCAAGGAGGGTATATGGGAGTGGCCTATGCCTGAATTAGTAAGTGCACTCCTTTTCAGTACAATTCAATAACGTGGTTAGAATGCAATATGCGATACAAAAGTACCGTGAATCTCGTACGTTTAATAAGCGGATCACTTCTACAGTTGTGGTATGTTAGACTTGTTTTGGACTGATCTGATCTTTCGCCACGACCAAGTAACATTATCGAAGGTACCTATTATAGTAGTATCTATTAGACGGGTTAGGATTAGTCCGAAACATGTCGGCCACAGCCTCAGCTTATATAAGTGAGTGACCGCGAGCATTTTACTTTTGAAGGTCTGGAGATCTGTAATACTCTCGGTCTCTACCTAGATTCCCAGTCTCTCACAAAAGGTACTGTGTAAAAGTAGTAACTTTTGTGATCTGAAAATAAATGGCTTCTATTTATCATTAAGTATTACTGTTACAGTAAATGTGAGTTAGTTTGTCTACCTAAATCTTATACATTAATGAGAGCTGCAACAAACGACGAAGAGACAAGAACGACTCAAATGGCTGACTCATTCATAATGACGACTAAAACTAGACGGTCTTAATTACGTGGTCAATCACACATCAGCCGTCCTTGTCCCCCGCGCCGCTAATAATTGCGTCAGAGTAGGACAGAAGCGGCGAGTTACGTGTGGTCAGCGGTCGCGTGCTTGCGGTGGTTATGGCGTCGCGGCCGTCGCTCTGGTGCCGCTGCTGTGCTTGCTGCAAAAAAAAGAACAAACTGGAGGGGATACTCTGAAAATCGTACCATCCCTTTCACTCACAGTAATCGCCGCTATACGAAGTTCGCAGTTCTAACTTCAGAGTACAAGGCCTAGTGCAAAATTCGATTTTCGAAGTTCGAATCATGTTATTCCTCTCACACTTAAATTAATGACTACTGGTGTGAGTGGAATGGCACGCAACGAACTTTGAAAATCGAATTTCGGAGTAAAACTCCTGATGTAATGGTCGACAACACGAAATAGAAGAATAACGATCCAAATTTATTTAAAGTAGCAGATATCTCGATGATGATGACGATTAATGTTTAGTAGTTAAGTGCAAAATCAAAACCTATCAGTCACAATGAGGGTTAGGCACAATTAAAAAACAAAAAAACCCTCACCTAATACCTGTGGTATCATTTTTGTCACAACGATTTTCAACTCTGGATACTTATCGATAGAATCGACGATCGGATTTTCGAGGTTCGATACATTCGTGCGTATTGGATCTAAACGGTGCCGCTCTGTAATAACGAAAATAAAAGGAATAGGAAAAACCAAAATTAAAATAAAACAAAATTATGGCTACAAAAAATACCCGGTTAAGGCAACACTGAGAATAACACCGTAAACCCCGGCGCACATTATCAAAAATTTCTGTCAGAATTACTATGCGCTTACGATTTTTTCGATTTTCGCTCACCATATTTCTACCCTCATCTTTAAGATGTGTATTACACCGTTTAACGAAAGCAGGTGAATACATTATCCCCCTTATTCATAAACGCTCTATAGGCTTCTGCTAACTTAGCGATCGTTTGTCCCAATCTGTGAAAATAAGCCGGTTGGACTAGCGACTACAGTAGTTGCTAACTTTTTCGGCCGGGAAATATCCTAGCGACTAGGTATATTATTAGTCTCTAAGCTTATCGTTGTTTTTGGCATTTTTTCTAGGTCGGTTCTTGTGATGGGTTGACTTTTAAACAAGCGACGCAGAATTGCAGTCGCATCGGGTCTTGCAAGTGTCTTACAATCAAGCTACTTTTAACATAAAACTATTGCGAAATTCAAGTATCGCGAGAATAAATGCATAGCTTACGTATCACAATATGATGAAATGGCAATAAAAACGAGGGTAGTTGTGAGCTGCCGTCAGTCGCATCGAGTGATCGCGCAAAATTGTTGAGGCAAACCCTCCGGGGAGAAAGTCGATGATCCGTTTCTTTTCACAAGCTAACGACTTTCTCTACCCTATATTTTATTAACCCCCGACGAAAAAGGAGGGGTGTTATAAGTTTTATTTCGATGTCTGTGCGTGTGTGAGTAGCGCTCAAAGGATGGACCTATTTCAATGCTGTTTTTTTTATCCGAAAGCCAGTTTCATTGCGGTGGTTCTTAACCATGTGTGGTAAAAATCAGTTCAGTAGTTTGAAGAGTATCAGCTCTTTTCCAAAAATCATTTAGGGTGACTGCACCAGTAATGGACATGGACCCAATAATGGGCAATAACTATTATTTAAAAGACACTAAGGCATAGTCATTTATTTTACAACAGTCAATTTTAATCTGTATCATCTTTAAATTAATATTGAAGTGTCCATTACTGGTGCTTGTCAGCTTAAAGTGTCCAACACTGGTGCCGTCTCCTGAAGTACTTTCCTATTTACGTATTATTACTCGATTCATTAACCCACGCAGCAGGGTTTTATAATTTTTAAATTTAATGTTATAATATCGAGCTAGTACCTGAAGGATCTTCGGGAGTCTTCGGGGTCGCGTCACCATTGGTCTGCTTCTTCTTGTCGAAGCCGTTGGCCCGAGGCCGCGTGTGCTCTGAAACCATCGCTGTCATATGCGGTTAATATGCCTCTAGACTCTAGAACAGAAGGAAACTGAACTAGTGTCCGACCGAAGTTTCGGTTTCGGCCAATTTCGGCCAAAAAAGTGATTTCGGCCGAAGTTTCGATTTCGGCCAGAATCCGGCCGAAACCTTCGGTCGGGCCCAAATTACTTCGCGGCATCTCGCGGCTCTCGTGCGCATTACGAAAATACGTTTCGGCCGAAATCAGAAAAAACCGAATATTCGGTTTCGGTTTCGGCTAAAAATCGTGTTTCGGTCGGGCACTACGAAGAACCGAGTCCATATTAGGTAGCACCTATAAAAACTCCTAGAGCATTGACAATGCTTTTTCTCAGTTCTAAAGTTTTGTTCCAACGTTAAACAGCTTCGTCAAGACGCGCTGGTGGTGTGAAGCAATTTAAATGGTTATTTTCAAGACTTCAGGCCAATTAAGAAAAGGTGGTATAGCGAACTGCAAAGTGAGGCCACTTTAACTCCAAATATCTTCAAGAGTTCCAAATATCGAACACTGAAAGGGGAGAATCGAGTCCGTATTAGATAGCACCTATAAAACTCCTAGAGCCTCGACAATGCCTTTTCTCAGTTCAAATGTTATAAAGCTTCGTCAACACTCGCTGGTGTTGTGAAGCAATTTCAATGGTTATTTTCAAGACTTCAGACCAATTAAGAAAAGGTGGTATAGCGAACTGCAAAGTGAGGCCACTTTAACTCCAAATATCTTCAAGAGTTCCAAATATCGAACACTGAAAGGGGCGCCACCATCAAGATTTTGCGTCGGTTCGAAAACATCGTAGATCCGGTGCTGCCTACCTACGCAAAGCGTGACCTCGTGTCTACCCCGTAAGGGATGATTGATATATGATCTATGTTTACGTAATTGGCATTGTTATTTTTTTTTAAGCTGTGCTTTTAACACCTTTATTTGATACTAGCCTTCCGTCCGCAGCTTCGCCCGCGATAAATTAATTTTCCCGTAGGAAAAGGTATTTTCCCGCGGTAAAAAGTAGCCTATGTCACTCAGTGATAATGTAGCTTTCTAACAGCAAAAGAATTTTTGAAATCGGTCCAGTAGTTTCGGAGCCTATTCAATGCAAACAAACAAACAAACAATCAAATTTTTCCTCTTTATAATATTATTAGTATAGAAAATGGACTATTTCAAGCAAATAATTTGAATATTATGCTTTGACGTAGCTTTGTTAATTAATAATAAATATTTTTTCGCTGTTTGATAATTCGTGAATTTAGACAGAATCCCAATCGCCTTCGTTCAGCTGGCTATAAAAAAAAACGTCTTTGTCTATGGTTTGGTCGATTTGACAGTGACACGTGACAGTTGCCATAGCTAAACTTTTTTTTTTCATTTTTGTGGCAAACATTCGATGCTGGATTCTGTCTAAAAACCGGGTCGTTGGGTCAAACAAAGGGTCAAAGTACTTTCACAAAAATATCGGCAATCATAAAGTATTTTTGAAATCGGACAAGATAAATCGGATAAAATGATGGTTTTCGAATTGGAGCATACTAAAAAAAATTACCAATGCCAATTATACTAACGATTGGCGTAGACAGTTGAGCGGTGGATCTGTTGTCCAGAGAGCTCCGGCAGCGTCAGAGGCCGCCGCGCGTTCCTCCCCCGACCCATCATGGCGTAGTCCCTGTGCAAAACAACAGAAACATCAAATTGTCACCACTATATAGAAATATAGGTCTTCCATGCTGGTCTGGGAGCAAAGAGAAAACATATAATGTACCAGTTGCTTCTCTACCCGCGCAGATGGTAAAAGCCCATCGAGGGAATGGGCGATTATAATAGAAATCATGTTATAGGCGATGAGGCTAGCAACAAAACACTATTTTGATTTCCCTTTCCAGCTATACGCCTCACTTGATTAATGGACGGCTCTTGTAATTTGGGCTTAATGTAAGATATGAGCTATTGTTTCTCTCAATAGAATTCAAACTACAATAAATAAAATTTGTAAAATAGGAGATCATGGTTCTTCCCCGTCGATAGGTAAGGTACTCACTCTCTGACCGGCTCCCTCCAGAAGTCAGGCGTGTGAACAGGCGGGAAATGATAGTTGTTCTGGAAGCCATATCCGCCGTCCAGGCCGGTGGCACGGAGAGACGCATGCAGAGAGTTCTTCATACATTGCAGCTGCACACACCGTCGGTTGTTTTAAACAGTTCGCTTCAACTTAAAGATTATAAACAGTAGCATGGCGTCCATAGAACACAATTCCCACCTGCTTGCCCATTTTAAGGCTAGTTAAATTCCCTTCGGCATTCTGATATACTCGACGCCACGCCACTGTAACCTACCCTAAGCTTTTTCTGACTGTACTTGCATTGGCCATGCGTCGTACATATGTACCAGATTTCAAGTCAATCGGACCAACCGTTGAAGAGTTCCCTCCTGCGGAGGCGATCCTGGCTGTGTCATCACTCCACTACCAGATTATTGTATTGTCATCCGACAAATATGCAAAATTTCAGCTCAATCGGTTGAAGATATCTGCTTCAAAATTCAGTTGCGAGATTCCACCCGGACAAACATGCATACCTATGTTGCAAGTTAATAAAAAGATTGTAATAATAAAGGATAGGAGTGGCCAACTTCACTATACCCAAGATTTACTTCACTATACCCAATATCATTTACTTACATTATGTACACAAGGCAATATAATCAGGTAAGCACCTACGCACGCTCACGCCGTATCTATCCTGCTTACCGAATAGCTTTGCTGTGTGTACATATTATAGTGTGCGATCTACCATTTGAGTAATCAGAATTGTCTCTGTTTTGCCACGATCGAATCCCCCGATAATTTTGGCGACCCCTGGGTGATATAACACAAAGACAGATAGGAAGGAAGCTGATCCATCTTTTGCTCGGTATTTTGATGTGCCGTGTTATCAATACCTAAGTTAGATATATAAATACATTACATTCGAATATTAATTATTATGAACATAGCATTCATGATAATAATTCACATACATACCTATTACTTTGTCGCACATATTAATACATTTATAACATGCATTTTTATTTCATTGGTAGTAATATTCAATAACTGTCAGGTGTACTACCCTTTCAAGAAGTTATAATTAGGCAGGTACCCACTTATTTAAACACCGATTTTAAACTAGGTATACATATTTTCTGTGTCTCTTATAGCCTGCTAAGAATCAAACTTAGCTTTTGATAAGTTCAAATTTGGCAGAGAGTTATCTTTAACTATTCAAACAATATGTTTATGCCTGACACTTTCCGTATCCCCCAACAGATTTATTTTGGCGCCCCCTGAAACTGCCCCGCCCCCCCTTAATCTGGGGCTAGTAGAATTAATAGCGTCTATCGATAGGCCAAACTTCAAACAGTAAAGCGACAATTGAATGTCAACATTGTCAAGTTAAGGCTTGTTAGATTCTCTAGTGGGGGGCAAGAGCCCCCCGTCGACCCCCAACACCCGCAAGTTATTGAACATCCAGTGCGACGTACGTGCGCTTGCTGAGCGTGCGCGCCGTCGAACAGTAGGTTAGTGACGGCGCCGCCGTGTACCTCTCTCCGCTGGCGGTCCGCGTCCCCGCGCAGCCGGCGCACCAGGCGCTCCGCGTCCGCCAGCCGCGCGCGCAGCTCCGCGCGGGACTCGTGCGCCTCGCACGCGCAGCCCGCCAGCGACAGCGCGCGCAGCTTACTGAACAACAAACACAACCTTAGCGCATCATTCCTTATCCACGAACCCTTTTTTAACGTAGTGAAAACTCTCGAGTACCCCCCAGGAGGCCCGACGGTTATGTGAGGCTCTCTCCCCCGACCTCGTTCATCCACGAATCCCTAGGATATCAAGCACAACTTTTAATGACAACCCTAATAAGTTTCTGTCAAAAATTGCATTTTTTACACAAGATTTTTATGCTGACTGTACTTGCATTGTCATCCGTCCTAAATTATGTGTAATCTCAAGTCGATGGGGCCAAACCGGACAAACATAATCACATACATACATTCAATACATACATTGCAAGTTAATAAAAATATTGTAATTTACACTTGTGCGTTCACGTTTTCATGCACAAGTTTTTTTTAAATAGGTATCCACACATTATCGCCCCAATAAAAAAAATGAGTCCAATAAAACTCCGCCCTGTAATTCGTTTCCATCTTGCATAAAGTAAACGATTCATCAGGGCGAACATTCCTAAGTCGCAAATTAAAAGCCGTACATTCCGGTAATATTGGTACCCAGACCCACCCAGACCGATGTTCTCAATCACACACGCAATTTGTAAATGACATAATATCTTTTCCTTCTGCATTTTCTCTACTCACTCGCTCTGAGCGTCGACCAATCGCTGCAGCTGCAGCGCGCGTGCCTCCGCCGCCCGCGCCTCGGCCCGCGCCGCAGACGCCTCCCGCTCAAGACGACTAACGTCACGTTTCAAACCTGCTTCCTTTAAAAAAAAATAGACTGAGTGCAATTATCAATAATGTCCTATCCTGATCGCAACGTTAAGAATATTTTTTACAGTTATAAAATTTTACTGCAAGATCGCTAAATATAAACATACTAGAGTAAAATTTTTACTACTAGAGTACTCGAACGAAAACAGCTCGAAATTCAAAATATATTACAGTTAAAAAAAAAACACTGATTATGGTATATTCGGTGTTCGTTAAACTAATGTGCACGTTTCAGAACTTTTAAGAATACAATTTTAACTCGGTACGTACCATTTTTAAAAATTAATACTTAGATCGGTAATAAATTTTTGTTTATGTAATTGTTTATTGTAAGGTACAGATAAAATTACCTCGGTACAGTCGGCATTTTCTTCAGAAACGGGCGAGGTAGTTTTCGGTGATGACTCCTTGTTGAATATCAATTGAAACTGAAGATCTGTTGACAAATTTTCTAAGTAAATAACAGCAAAAGGAGGAAATATTTTACTATTCATATTAAATAATCACTAGACGTTGCTTGTGACCCAATTTGCATAAAATAAAAATGCAATTATGGCTATGCACTGGTAAAAAACTGACCTACTGACCTATGAATTCAAAACAAAATGAATACAAGTATAAAAACGCCATGAGGCATTCAACCAAACATGGTACATATTTCATTTTTTTTAGCATAAGAATATAAGTAAACAATATTGATATATGTTTTTATTGAAAAAGGTACGATATAAAATCCCTCGAACATATTGTTTTGTTTTTTTATAGTTTTATATGTTCCTGTTACCGATTAAAAAAAGTGTTTTTCGATATAAAGACATTTCAAAATTTTTAACCTTCTTTATAATGCTAAAAAAAGAAGTATACAGGGTGGAAAGTTGAAATGGGGCAGCAAGAGTTCTCTTTCCGCACAGACTAGTTGTTTTTTTACAATGATACCTACCGATTTTTCTCATTTGTAAAGAAAATTTCACATAGTAATTAATTACCCTGCATGGCTCTGGATAAGACCGCCTATTGTCTACTTTGTTCTTTGTTTCTGTATTGTTTTGTACTGATTTGTGGTGTTCAATAAAGAGTATTTGTATTGTATTGTACCCTACGAACTGTATGGAAAAAGTTTTCTTTGATTTGTGGGTGTTCTAGTACCTACTCTAACCTCGGTTGGTCTCAAAGAGTGTTTTAATCCTTGATAGAAATGGGACCGATTGCCATTAAAAAAAAGTCAAATCTGACGATTTTTTCGCTGACTGTACATTTTATCAAAAATCTGTGAATGTCGATTGTCATCAGTCAAAAAGTTAGTAAAGGTCTCTTAAGAGCATTTTCGCGTAGCAGCAAGGGATCTAGAAGCTGCCCTTGCTGCCCCATTTCAACTTTCCACCCTGTATACCATACCAAAGCCATTATCAGTTCATGAATAATCTAACCAGATGAGTTCAAAGACACGGATCGATACTATCGACCCAACATGTCAATGTATTGCGTGTAATTCACGTATAACGCGTAGTATGATACACATATTTCCATTGACAAAAAGCACAAATGCAACTTGCATACTTTTTTAACTCATTTTATATGCATACAAAACAAAAAGGACGGTACCAATGAATCCGCTTTCGTCATTGAGGTTACAAGTCCATATAAACTGGAGGGCACGAAATTCAACGTCACTTTTGGAACTTACAATCGTAATTCTGAACGAAAAGAAACAGGAGTTCACAGTTGCTTGCAAATTTACGACATTTTCATTACCCCATATAAATCTAGGACGAAGAGAAGGTTACTTTTTTACCGGCTTGCGGTTGTTTTTGTTGTTAGTGTGGAAATAATCACATAGTTATTTATTAGTCAGTTGCGTGTTAAGAGTTTAACGAGATGTTCAGTGATACTCTAACAAAGGGAAACCGTTTCTTTGTATTAAAGTTTTAATTTTTTCCTTGTCTTTGAAACCAGATATAATAATAAATTCCTTGGCGTTGATAACAAAGAAACTGCGGATGACACTTCAGCATGAAAAGAAATGTAATTTATCTCACAAGGTCCAACGAGTCTTAAGTATTCATTTTTATACTTAAGCGTTTTGGATTGAACCATCAAACAAACAAATCCAATTAAATAGCATAGTTTACTACAAACATTTGGTTTACACGCCTATAAAATAGCACGCAACATTCCGTTGAAGTAACAAAGGAGAGTTAACCTTCAGAATTCATTATCTCGTACCTACCTCTGTTCCTTTCTCTGAGCGCCTCAATTTCTGTGTGTAGCCCGCCCAGCATTAGTCGGTGCTGCTCTTGTAGAAAGCGCACACTGTGCTCCAGGTGAGCAACTCTGGCGACGGCATCTCCGCTGATCACGAAACCGCTGCTGCTTGGTTCCACGGGAGCCTTCTTCACCTGGACCAGTTGGGCAAAGTACTTATATACTTCAGAGGAATAGAAGAAGGTGAAATTGTTCACAGCTCCCTAAAAAAAGTGTTGCTTACGATTTTATAATCTCTCGACTAGAGCATGGTAAATAGCAATTGATTAGATTCAGATTCTGTTGTTTTTCTGTATCTAATTGTAATGCATAAAGAGAATAACTTTAGGTTACCACAAGTCGTACGATGCATTACGTTGAGATGATTTCGCTAGATAGTATAAAAACAAAATATCACTAGTGTTCCAAAGTAAACGAAATAGTACCTAACGACTTTATTTCGTCGTTCACACCTAATTAATATGGAAAACTAAGATGCTATCTTGACATAATTGCTGTAATACAAGAATAATTAGCAACAGTTTTTGGTAATTGTAATGGCAGAATTATACTTATTTAGACATGAAATATGGGCATTGTTATAATTTCGACTTACGTATTTTTTGTTTGTTATAGTTAATCAGTGGTGGGAAAATGGGCTGCGGGGTCAATGAATCTCTTGGTGGGAAATGCCGGGTGGGGACATAATAGCTTTTCCAATATGTCATTGTCCGGTAGCATCTCTTTGTGATGCACTTTTTTCAGTCAAGGTAACAAGTATTTTACTTAATAATAGTGTTTCAATCATCACTCTAAATGGTAAATGCGCGTTTATTCGTATTATTCATGTAAACTTTCTTTACACAAATAAATTTAGTAATAAAAAACTCGAATATCTGTCGTGTGCAAGTGAAGAAGTCTTCTTAATTGTATTCACTGTTTATATTGTTTTACCTAGATACTTACTTGCAGTTTCGTAAAAGGTCCAGTCGGCACGAGGACTTTGGAAGCCATCGCTGCAGTCGTACCGACGTAACCGAGCAATTAACTTTGTTGTGAACTACCTCGGGGCACGCGCGCGTTTGCACTGACACACCGACATTTGCGTCCGACCTTGCTTGGACTTTATAAATTGCAATATGATGTAGTTTAGGTTGCCGACCGCCCTTGAACTGGACTTGATTATTTTTGGTTATTATCCGGGTTTTTCGTGTTGTTGAGAGTGCCCGGGGTCGCAAGGGGCGGGGTGCAGTGTCTATCGATCGCGCCGACGCACTCGGCTCTACCTATCGCTGACTCACTGTCACTGCCTCACTGCCGTGGCTCGATGCCAACTGTGCTGATGGCTTTGTGGCGTGTCATCTTCAGGTCCGATTATAGCTTTCGGAAATTGGTATTTTAGGGTATTACGGCGGCTTAAGAGCAATTGCGTGATTGAATACGTAATGCCTTTAAATAGTCACATTTTGATACAGGCCGACACAAATTTTTGAATCAATGACACGCTAATTAATAATTCACTGGTAGATAAAATGGCACTTCGTGCATTAATTAACGGCTTGTGGTATCAGGTGCGAAATGAATAGGTGTTACACGATGCCGACACCTAAAGGGAATAATGTCGCACAGTTAGTAGCTATATACTATCTTTGAACTAGTATTTCGCGTGGGGGCCGCGGGCCCCAAGGGCCCCGCGGAGGTCCCTGCCACCCTGTTTTGTTTTAATAATCCTAACCTTTTTTTTTTTACTATATACTTTGGCCGCCTTTTTGAAACCGCCACTTTGAAAACAGTGATTCATATCCTACCGCCCTGTTTTTTTAAAATATTTCTAACATTTTTTACTATAATCTTTGGCCGCCATTTTGTATCCGCCATCTTAGAAAAAGTATTTCGCGTGGAGGCCGCGGGCCCCACGGGACCCGCGGAGGGTTCCCTGCCACCCTGTTTTTTTTTCAAATATTTATATTTTTTTTTCCTTTAATCTTTGGCCGCCATTTTGTATCACCATCCTATTTTTTTCGGATAGGGGCCGCGGGCCCCACGGGACCCGCGGAGGGTACCCTGTCAGCCTGTGTTATTTTCAAATATTACTACATTCTTTGGCCGTCATTTTGAAACCACTACCTTGGAAAAAGTATTTCGCGTGGGGGCCGCGGCCCCCGCGGGGACCGCGGAGGGTAACCTACCACCCTGTATTTTTTTCAAATATTTCTAACCTATTTTTAATTTATTCTTTGGCCGCCATCTTGGGAACAGCATTTCGCATGGAGGCCGCGGGCCCCACGGGACCCGCGGAGGGTACCCTACCAGCCTGTTTTTTTTTTTCAATTTTTTCCAGCCTTTGTTACTATATTCTTTGGCCGCCGTTTTGACACCGCCACCTTGGAAAAAGTACTTCGCATGGGGGCCGCGGGCCCCACGGGACCCGCGGAGGGTTTCCGGCCACCCTGTTCTTTTCAAATATTTCAAATCTTTTTTACTTTATTCTTTGGCCGCCATCTTTGGAAAAGCATTTCGCATGGGGGCCGCGGGCCCCACGGGACCCGCGGAGGGTACCCTACCATCCTGTTTTTTCCAAATATTTATAACCTTTTTTACTTTATTCTTTGGCCGCCATCTTGGGAAAAGCATTTCGCGTGAAGGCCGCGGGCCCCGCGGGACCCGCGGAGATTACCCTATCAGCCTGTTTTTTTTTTCAAATATTTCTATACTTTTTCACTATATTCTTTGGCCGTCAATTTGAAACCACCACCTTGGAAAAAGTATTTCGCGTGAGGGCCGCGGCCCCCGCGGGGACCGCGGAGGGTAACCCACCAGCCTGTATTTTTTTCAAATATTTCTCACCTTTTTTTTACTTTATTCTTCGGCCGTTATCTTGGGAACAGCATCTCACATGGGGGCCGCGGGCCCCGCGGGACCCGCGGAGGGTACCCTGCCAGCCTATTGTTTCTTCAAATATTTCTAGCCTTTTTTCTATATTCTTTGGCTACTATCGTAGGAAAAGCATTTCGCATGGAGGCCGCGGGCCCCACGGGACCCGCGGAGGGTACCCTGCCACCCTGTTTTTTCAAATATTTCTTTCATTTTTGACTATAATATTTGGCCGTCATTTTGTATCCACCATCTCGTTTCAATTTTGTATGGCGGCCATCTTGTTTTCGCAATTTTGAAAAAAAAAAACCGGGTCACCCATTGGCTGGCTGTTCTGAGCGACTTTAGTTCCGGGCAAACTCGATAAGGCAAATCGTTGCGGAGAACTGGCCCATGGGCCGAATCAGTTTCCACGTTCAGGTCAGTTTTTAAATTTTTTGGTACTAACGTTATGATTTTTGATGCGATGGTGTACAGAGTCGAACCCTATTTCTAAAAACTGCTATACAACACAGGTGAGTCTATGAGTCTGACATTACTTTGTATGGCGGCCATCTTGGAAAATGGCGGAATCGAAAAATTTAGTATGACGTTTGAATTTGTGGCCTCGAAGAGCCCCGAATGCAAAATTTCAATTGGATCGGAGTAAAAAAAAATTTGCCCGCCATTTTGAATCCGCCATCTTGGAAAAAAAATAGGTTCATTAGATTACTCCTCTCACCTAGAACAACATTTGTTCGAGCACCACCCACCTGTTGCGACTGGCCTCTGAGATATTTTCGTTTCAATTTTGTATGGCGGCCATTTTGTTTTTGCAATTTTGAAAAAAAAATACCGGTTCACCTATTGGCTAGCTGTTCTGAGCGACTTTTGTTCCGGGCAAACTCAATAAAGCAATTCATCGCGGAGAGCTGGCCCATGTGTCTGGTCAGTTTCCACATTCAGGTCAATTTTTCATTTTTTTGGTACTTATCATAAAATTTCTGAAGCGATCGTGTATAAAGTCAAACCCCACCTCTTATGGGTTCCTCAAAACAACAGGTCAAAGATACAGAAATTACTTTGTATGGCGGCCATCTTGGAAAATGGCGGAATCGAAAAATAAAGTATGCCATTTGAATCTGTGGCCTTAAAGAGCCCCGGATGCAAAATTTCAGTCTGATAGGATTAAAAAAAATTTTGACCGCCATTTTGAATCCGCCATCTTGGAAAAAAAATGGCTTAGTCGGATTTCCCCCTCAACTCTGAATGACATTTGGTCGAGCACCACCCACCTATCTCGACTGGCCTCTGAGATATTCGCGTTTCAATTTTGTATGGCGGCCATCTTGTTTTCGCCATTTTGAAAAATCTTGGACCGGCTCACCCATTGGCCGGCTGTTCTGAGCGACTTTAGTTCCGGGCAAACTCGATAGGTCGAGCCGTTAAGGAGATCCGCCCCATGTGTCAAGTCAATTTCCACGTTCAGGTCGATTTCGTATTTTTCTGGTGGTCACGGCGGAATTTCTGATGCGATGGTGTACCGAGTCGAGCCCTACCTCTTGTGGGTTCTTCAAAACAGCATGTCAGTCAGTGAGTCAGTGAGTGAGTCAGTGGGTATTCAGCTATATATATTATAACTAGTATTTCGCGTGGGGGCCGCGGGCCCCAAGGGCCCCGCGGAGGTCCCTGCCACCCTGTTTTGTTTTAATAATCCTAACCTTTTTTTTTTTACTATATACTTTGGCCGCCTTTTTGAAACCGCCACTTTGAAAACAGTGATTCATACCCACCGCCCTGTTTTTTTTCAAATATTTCTAACATTTTTTACTATAATCTTTGGCCGCCATTTTGTATCCGCCATCTTGGAAAAAGTATTTCGCATGGAAGCCGCGGGCCCCACGGGACCCGCGGAGGGTTCCCTGCCACCCTGTTTTTTTTTCAAATATTTATAATTTTTTTTCCTTTAATCTTTGGCCACCATTTTGTATCCGCCATCTTGGAAAAAGTATTTCGCGCGGGGGCCGCGAAGGGTAGCCTACCATCCTATTTTTTTCGCATGGGGGCCGCGGGCCCCACGGGACCCGCGGAGGGTACCCTGCCAGCCTGTGTTATTTTCAAATATTACTACATTCTTTGGCCGTCATTTTGAAACCACTACCTTGGAAAAAGTATTTCGCGTGGAGGCCGCGGCCCCCGCGGGGACCGCGGAGGGTAACCTACCACCCTGTATTTTTTTCAAATATTTCTAACCTATTTTTATTCTTATATTCTATATTTATTCTTTGGCCGCCATCTTGGGAACAGCATTTCGCATGGAGGCCGCGGGCCCCACGGGACCCGCGGAGTGTACCCTACCAGCCTATTTTTTTTTTCAGATTTTTCCAGCCTTTGTTACTATATTCTTTGGCCGCCGTTTTGACACCGCCACCTTGGAAAAAGTACTTCGCATGGGGGCCGCGGGCCCCACGGGACCCGCGGAGGGTTCCCGGCCACCCTGTTTTTTTCAAATATTTCTAATCTTTTTTACTTTATTCTTTGGCCGCCATCTTTGAAAAAGCATTTCGCATGGGGGCCGCGGGCCCCACGGGACCCGCGGAGGGTACCCTACCATCCTGTTTTTTCCAAATATTTATAACCTTTTTTACTTTATTCTTTGGCCGCCATCTTGAGAAAAGCATTTCGCGTGAAGGCCGCGGGCCCCGCGGGACCCGCGGAGGTTACCCTATCAGCCTGTTTTTTTTTCAAATATTTCTATACTTTTTCACTATATTCTTTGGCCGCCATTTTGAATCCACCATCTTGGAAAAAATTAGGTTCATTAGATTACTCCTTCCACCTAGAACGACACTTGGTCGAGCACAACCCATCTATCTCGACTGGCCACTGAGATATTCGCGTTTCAATTTTGTATGGCGGCCATCTTGTTCCCGCAATTTTGAAAAAAAATTACCGGTTCACCCATAGGCTGGCTGTTCTGAGCGACTTTAGTTCCGGGCAAACTCGATAGGGCAAGTCGTTGCGGAGAACTGGCCCACGTGTCAGGTCAGTTTCCACGTTCAGGACAGTTTTGCATTTTTTTTGTACTTGTGATAAAATTTCTTATGCGATGGTGTATAAAAACGAACCCTATTTCTAAAAACTGCTATACAACACAAGTGAGTCTATGAGTCTGACATTACTTTGTATGGCGGCCATCTTGGAAAATGGCGGAATCGAAAAATAAATTCTAGCGTCAGAATCTGTGGCCCTGAAGAGGCTCGGATGCAAAATTTTACTCAGAACGGAAACAAAAAAAATTTGGCCGCCATTTTGAATCCGCCATTTTGGAAAAAAATTTGGTTCATTAAATTACTCCGCCCACTTTGAACAACATTTGTTCGAGCATCACCCACCTATTGTGATTGGCCTCTGAGATATTTGCGTTTCAATTTTGTATGGCGGCCATCTTGTTTTTGCAATTTTGAAAAAAAAATACCGGTTCACCCATTGGCTGGCTGTTCTGAGCGACTTTTGTTCCGGGCAAACTCAATAAAGCAATTCATCGCGGAGAGCTGCCCCGTGTGTCAGGTCAGTTTCCACATTCAGGTCAATTTTTCATTTTTTTCGTACTTATCATACAATTTTTGAAGCGAAAGTGTATAGAACCAAACCCTACCTCTGATGGGTTCCTCAAAACAACAGGTCAAAGATACAGAAATTACTTTGTATGGCGGCCATCTTGGAAAATGGCGGAACCGAAAAATAAAGTATGCCATTTTATTCTGTGGCCTCGAAGAGCCCCGGATGCAAAATTTCAATCGGATCGGATAAAAAAAAATTTTGGCCGCCATTTTGAATCCGCCATCTTGGAAAAAAAATTGCTTAGTCAGATTTCCCCCTCAACTCTGAATGACATTTGGTCGAGCACCACCCGTCTATCTCGACTGGCCTCTGAGATATTCGCGTTTCAATTTTGTATGGCGGCCATCTTGTTTTCGCCATTTTGAAAAATCTTAAACCGGCTCACCCATTGGCCGGCTGTTCTGAGCGACTTTAGTTCCGGCCAAACTCGACAGGTCGAGCCGTTGCGGAGAACCGCCCCATGTGTCAAGTCAATTTCCACGTTCAGGTCGATTTCGTATTTTTCTGGTGGTCGGGCAAGCATTTCTGATACAACTATGTATAGAGTCTAACCACACCTCTTCTGGGTTCTTCCAAACAACTCTGGGGTGAGTCAGTCAGTGAGTGAGTCAGTGGGTATTCAGCTATATATATTATAACTAGTATTTCGCGTGGGGGCCGCGGGCCCCGAGGGCCCCGCGGAGGTCCCTGCCACCCTGTTTTGTTTTAATAATCCTAACCTTTTTTTTTTTTTACTATATACTTTGGCCGCCTTTTTGAAACCGCCACTTTGAAAACAGTGATTCATACCCTACCGCCCTGTTTTTTTTCAAATATTTCTAACATTTTTTACTATAATCTTTGGCCGCCATTTTGTATCCGCCATCTTAGAAAAAAGGATTTTACGTCGGGGCCGCCAAGGGTAGCCTATTTTTTTCGCATGGGAGCCGCGGGCCCCACGGGACCCGCGGAGGGTACCGTGCCAGCCTGTGTTATTTTCAAATATTACTACATTCTTTGGCCGTCATTTTGAAATCACTACCTTTGAAAAAGCATTTCGCGTGGAGGCCGCGGCCCCCGCGGGGACCGCGGAGGGTAACCTAGCACCCTGTATTTTTGTCAAATATTTCTAATTTTGCCGTCATTTTGAAACTACCCCCTTGGAAAAAGTATTTCGCGTGAGGGCCGCGGCCCCCGCGGGGACCGCGGAGGGTAACCTACCATCCTGTATTTTTTCAAATATTTCTAACCTTTTCTACTACCTACATTCTTTGGTCGTCATTTTGAAACCACCACCTTGGAAAAAGTATTTCGCGTGAGAGCCGCGGCCCCCGCGGGGACCGCGGAGGGTAACCTAACAGCCTTTATTTTTTTCAAATATTTCTCACCTTTTTTTTACTTTATTCTTGGGCCGTTATCTTGGGAACAGCATCTCAACATGGGGGCCGCGGGCCCCACGGGACCCGCGGAGGGTACCCTGCCAGCCTATTGTTTCTTCAAATATTTCTAGCCTTTTTTTTCTATATTCTTTGGCCGCCATCGTAGGAAAAGCATTTCGCATGGAGGCCGCGGGCCCCACGGGACCCGCGGAGGGTACCCTGCCACCCTGTGTTTTTTTCAAATATTTCTTTCATTTTTGACTATAATATTTGGCCGTCATTTTGTATCCACCATCTCGTTTCAATTTTGTATGGCGGCCATCTTGTTTTCGCAATTTTGAAAAAAAAATACCGGTTCACCCATTGGCTGGCTGTTCTGAGCGACTTTAGTTCCGGGCAAACTCGATAGGGCAAGTCGTTGCGGAGAGCTCACCCATGTGTCAAGTCAGTTTCCACGTTAAGGTCGGTTTTGCATTTTTTTTGTACTTGTGATAGAATTTCTTATGCGATGGTGTACAGAGACGAACCCTATCTCTAAAAGCTGCTATACAACACAAGTGAGTCTATGAGTCTGACATTACTTTGTATGGCGGCCATCTTGGAAAATGGCGGAATCGAAAAATAAATTCTAGCGTCAGAATCCTTGACCCTGAAGAGGCTCGGATGCAAAATTTTACTCAGAACGGACTCAAAAAAAATTTGGCCGCCATTTTGAATCCTACATCTTGGAAAAAAAAATAGGTCATCAGACTTCTAATCTCACCTTGAACAACATTTGGTCGAGCACCACCCATCTATTGCGATTGGCCTCTGAGATATTTGCGATTCAATTTTGTATGGCGGCCATCTTGTTTTCGCAATTTTGAAAAAAGATTACCGGTTCACCTATTGGCTGGCTGTTCTGAGCAACTTTTGTTTCAGGCAAACTCGATAGGGCAAGTCGTTGCGGAGAGCTGGCCCATGTGCCAGGCCAGTTTCCACATTCAGGTCAATTTTGCTTTTACTTGTACTTTTAATATAATTTCTGATGTGAAAGTTTATAGAGTCGAACCCCACCTCTTATGGGCTCCTCAAAACAACAGGTCAAAGATACAGAAATTACATTGTATGGCGGCCATCTTGGAAAATGGCGAAACCGAAAAATAAAGTATGCCATTTGAATTTGTGGCCTCGAAGAGCCCCGGATGCAAAATTTCAGTCCGATCGGAGAAAAAAAAAATTTGGCCGCCATTTTGAATCCGCCATCTTGGAAAAAAAATTGTTTAATCAGATTTCCCCCTCAACTCTGAATGACATTTGGTCGAGCACCACCCACCTATCTCGACTGGCCTCTGAGATATTCGCGTTTCAATTTTGTATGGCGGCCATCTTGTTTTCGCCATTTTGAAAAATCTTGGACCGGCTCACCCATCGGCCGGCTGTTCTGAGCGACTTTAGTTCCGGGCAAACTCGACAGGTCGAGCCGTCGCGGAGAACCGCCCCATGTGTCAAGTCAATTTCCACGTTCAGGTCGATTTCGTATTTTTCTGGTGGTCGGGCAAGAATTTTTGACACGACGGTGTATAGAGTCTAACCTCACCTATTACGGGTTCTTCCAAACAACTCTGGGGTGAGTCAGTCAGTGAGTCAGTGAGTGGGTATTCAGCTATATATATTATAATAAAAATTAATTACCTAAATAAATACCTTACAAATAACATTTTAACAACCTGGGTGGATCTAATTTCATAATAAAGTACATGCAAATAAAATTACTTAATTTCAGTAACTACAAAGTCGCTAATACCGTCGAGTGCCCGAGAGACAGGTGGAATGAATTATTCATATAACCAAACGCATGGACATCAATAGGCCTTATTAATTTGAGAATATTAATATGTTGTAGAGGTCGGTAGGTAGGTATCTGAGTCATTACAACAAAAGTTAATTGATTCCTTTGTGTCACTACTTTTTTACCCTTATTACATTTACATACATACATATTATCACGTCTTTATCTCTTACGGGTTAGACAGAGCGTAAGGTAAAAAACCTTAAAGGCCACGCTTAGCATGATTAAGGATGCGTAGGTGGAAAGGGAAATCAAAATTGTGATGGGTTGCTAGCCGCATCGCCTATAACATGATTCCTAAGACTCACCTATTCCCTCGATGGGCTTTTACCATCTGCGTGGGCAGAGAAGCAACTGGTAAATTCTATGTTTTTTTCTTTACTCCTAGACCAGCATGGAAGAACCCTTTTCAACCCTTATTGCAATAGAATTAAGGTAAAATGGTCGTAACACAAAGGAATCACATAATTATGCGTTTAACTATGTATTTTTTTTAAAACGGTTCATCTTTATTCGCAATGTAGCAAAGTACCTACCTAATTGGTTTTAGTTTGGTGGTAGGTGACGCCACCGTATGGCATTTTTGAAAAATGAAAAAATAGGTAGCATTCTCAAATATTTATTGTTGAACTCCATAAAACCCTCGTGGCGTTAATATACCTAATGTATGAGTGTATCAAAACGACATACTTGTACAGTGGAAAAGTATTTGCAATTTGCATATTAATCTTTTATTCTCTAAAACGGTAAAATAAAAAGTGGAACTTTTCACGCATACTTATTTTTTTTCCGCGCTATGAAGCAATTTTTTTTTATAGATAACTTACAAGATGACTATAAATAGATACTAGTGTCCGACCGAAACACGATTTTTAGCCGAAACCGAATATTCGGTTTTTTTCTGATTTCGGCCGAAACCGAAACCGAAATTTTTGAAGACGTAGGTATCAAAATATTCAAAATTACAGTACAAATCGTAAGAAAAAGGTTATTGTAAGTATTTCTTATATGAGAACAGTTTCTTTTTTTGTTAAACAAAATAATAAACTTTCAACATGTAACTATCGTGAGATTTAATCATAATTACACATAAACGGATAACTCACGTATAAAAAGTCGAGTGCTGCTCGACATGTTTCGGACTATTTCGTAGTCCTTCCTGGAGCGCTCGCCCCGGTCGCAGCGAAACGAACACTGCGCGCCATTTATTAAATACTGTAAGGTATAACTACAAACTTGCCTGAATAATCTGTTCTTCTGCACCTCCGTAAGTCAGGATAGCAGTTCTACTCCATTGTGGAAAATGCCTTGATATCGGTTGAAGAGCCGGCATAGGTGGTGCCCCCATGTCGCCCAAAGGTCGCGCGGTTAATAACATTCTGATGTCAACACTATGATGAGACCAATTAAAAAACAATCTGATACTGTGTTCAAACACGCAACGAAAAAGGCGCACTGTTTATGAGCGAACGAATTGTAATTGACCGCGTGTGCGTAGAATGCGCACAAATTGCGTGCGTATTATTAATATTATTATTCAAATAACTTTTATATATACGCATTTCGGGACATTAACGCTTACTTTAATCGTTTTTAGTTAAATAAGTGAGAAAAAATTAATAACTCAAAGAAAGTTACACAATTTGGAGCACTTTTTGTTGACGCTAAACAAGTCTGTTGCCTAGCAACTGATTTGTAACAATTGTAACTGACAAACTTAAAATCCTAAGCCAACGAAACAACTTCTTGACAAATTTACGTTAAGAAACGAAAAAAAATCAAAACTTACTCTTTGTTTTAAGAACAAATATTGAAACAAAAAATTGGTATTAATTATAACGCGTTTTTAAAATGGGAAAGGGTAACAAATTTAATTTAAAATGAAAATGTTTGACTCGTTTCCGGTTGTAATGTCAAAGTGGATGGACTGTCACTGTCACTGTGACGTCCAGGTTTCAAATTTTGTTTTGATTCTTGTTTGACGTGACCGAATCGGTGAAAAACTTTGATAAACACATTAGAAAACCAAGTTTTTGGGGCAGTACATTAGTACTGTGTTTATTATACAAGTCTTAAATGGATACGTGCCTGAGAGGATTTTCTTTTATGCCGGAAAACAAAGTGGAAGTTATGGACTTGCAGGTTGTATCTCCATTTGAATCTATTTAACTCTTCAAAACGAATGATTTTCGTAATAAACTACTCGAGATAGCGTAGCTGCTTGTAGATAAATTACAACCAAATGAAATACAAGGACTGGTAGCTTATAGGAGGTTAGAGAAAGGACGGGAGCGTGTAGACAATTTTGTTAGTAATTTTCAGAAATTCTGAGAGGGCTTGGAGTTGTTCAGGAAGCTTTACTTCATTAATATATAAATACTAGCGACCCGCCCCGGCTTCGCACGGTATATTATGCATGTATTACACATATAAAACTTCCTCTTGAATCACTCTATCTATTAAATAAAACCCGCATCAAAATCCGTTGTGTAGTTTTGAAGATATAAGCATACATAGGGACATAGGGACACAGGGACAGAGAAAGCGACTTTATTTTATACTATGTAGTGAAGTTTAATAACGACCCATTTTCACATTTGGACAAAAGACTTACATGGCAAAAACATATTTTCACTAAGAGAAAGCAACTCGGTATCCAAACACGAAAACTTTACTGGCTTATTGGACGAAAGTCTCAACTATCTCTTGAAAACAAAATACTTCTGTACAAGGCAATACTGAAGCCAGTCTGGACATATGGGATCCAATTATGGGGCACCGCATCCCATTCAAATATTGAAATCATACAAAGATTTCAAAATAAAGCACTGCGCATGATAACCAACGCTCCCTGGTTCGTACCCAACGAACTATTACACCGCAACCTACGCGTACCCACTGTGAAGCAAGAAATTGTACGTCACACTAGATCTTATAAAGAACGCATCGAGCAACATCCAAATACTTTGGCTCGGCCGCTGATGGCAATCCACAACAAACCGCGACGCTTAAAGCGCAAGATACCCCAAGACCTTATCCAATCACAGTAAACATAGTTACTGTTTAAACCATGAGGATGTGACAGAGGTCACATGCTGAGCGCGCCAGCGATAGCACCAACCAACATGCTGCTGAATGTCCCAAGAAGGAGACAGATTGTAGCAAATCAAGAATTCAAAAAAAAAAAAAAAAAAAAAAAAAAAAAAAACCGTTGTGTAGTTTTGAAGATATAAGCATACATACGGACTTGGGGACAGAAAAAGCGACTTTGTTTTATACTATGTAGTGATAGTGATGATATAGACTGTAATTGTTTATGTATAGATTTTTCTGTCTTGCCGGCTGCCTTTTTTTGCCATTACAAATTGTGTATCAACAAAAATTATAGTCAAACCAGACGACAAAGAAGAATCAGAAAATTAAATTACTTAATTTTTTTTTGCCTAGGTTTATATTTTGAATCTGTTACTAAAATGTTTGGTAAGTACCTATATCTGTAAAGAAAATAATAAATACTAATAAATAAACAATATTTTTCCAGTACATCGAAGGTGGTGAGCTGTCTCGTGCTTGGAAGATATCCCGTAGGCAGCGGCTGAAGGAACTGGAGACCAAGATATGGGACGAGTTTGTGAAGGAGCGGGACATTGTTAGCAGCATCTGCAGCGGTGAGGATTTTATGTCATAGTATTTATTGAGAGCGTTAAGAAGTATGGAAGGTGTATCACTAAAAGATAGAATAAGGAATAGTGTGATAAAGGAACGTGCTGGTGTGAAAGAGGATACAGTGACTAGGATAGAAAAAAGTATGCTTAGTTGGTTTGGTCACGTAGAGCGGATGGATGAAAGTAGATTAACTAAACAGATCTATATGGGGAGTGTGAATGGTAACGTTAGGAGGGGAAGGCCTAGGACGTTTCGAGACCAAATAGGAGACGTTTTGGATAAAGGTCAGGTCAGGAGTACCCGAAACCGACGAGCATGTATGAAGAGATTGATGAATGTGGATGAAGTGAAAGAAGTATGTCAGGATCGTAGCAAGTGGAACAAAGTAGTCTCTGCCTACCCCTGTGGGAAAGAGGCGTGACGGTATGTATGTATGTATGTATTTAAAGTTACGTAATGTGTGGGTGGATTTTTGTATCTTGGCACAATTGACACCAATTGACCTAGTCCCTAACTAAGCAAATGCAGGTCGGGTTGGGCAAGAGCTGCGGTTCGTTTTTGGATCCGTACCGAGGGGAAGAGCACTCCTTGGTCCAGTGCACCCTGGCATCAGTTAACGATTTCCTGGCACATTCTGAGGGATAGCATTATCCGTTGGCTAAGAGCCGGACAAGATTAGTATAGCTTATCGATTTAATTTCCAGATGACCCATATCAATTTCTGGAGAAGCTACCGGAAGATTGTCTGAAAGAGCTAATGGCAGCTGAGCTCACCAAGATGAAAAAAGAAAATGTCAAGGAGGAACCTAAGGAAACTGTATGTGCTAAATACTTTGTTGCTTTAAAGTTCATGTCACTTTTTGGTCCATCTGTATGCCCGTCTGTTCGAACCCTTTTTCTCAGAAACATGTCAATACTGAAGTCTACTACTTTTTAAAGTAGTTAAAAAATCAAACTTCTAAATCAACGCAATGAAAACATATAGTGTAGTCAAATTTCTAAACAAAACTGAAAATTAGAACACAGAAAAATCCGAAAAGTAAAGCTATGGCTTGGAATCAAACTCGGGTCCTATAAGGTTTCATGCTGGTCTGGGAGTAAAGAAAAAACATAGAATGTACCAGTTGCTTCTCTTCCCACGCAGAAGGTAAAAGCCCATCGAGGGAATAGGCGAAAATCTCAGGAATCATGTTATAGGCGATGCGGCTTGCAACCCATCACTATTTTGATTCCCCCTTTCCATCTAAATGCCCACAGTCATGCTAAGCGTGGCCTTTAGGTCTTGTTACCTTAGGCTCTGTCTACCCCATTAGGGATAAAGACGTGATTTGTGTACGTGTACGTCCTATAAGGACGTGATTTATGTAACTGTGTATCTCGTATCCTGACCCCAGGAGGCCAAGCAGCCCCAGCCGGCGCCGGAGCCCCCGGAGCCCCGGGAGCCCCGGGAGGCAACAGTCACCTTCGCTGATGACTCCGAGCATGAATGCTGTGAAATGATACAAATATTCGATGATGAGAAAGACGAGGACATATCAGGTAACATTCCGTGTTTCAGATAAGATAAGATAAGATAAGATAGGATAAGATAGGACAACATTTATTGCTATCGAAAGTAATATGCAGATGCAAATTGGCGAAAATTATAGGAATCATGTTATAGGCGACGCGGGTAGCAACCCAACGCTATTTTAATTCCATTTTTCATCTGTAAGCCCACAATCTTGCTAAACGTGGCCTGTAGGTCTTGTAGACCCGTCTGCCCCGTAAGGGATAAAGATGTATTTTTGTGTATGTATGTGTGAAAGTAATATTACATACCAGAGTTTCTTAACCTAATATGGTCTGCGACGCCTGGGCCCCGTTTCATAAACTTTTACAAGTTGATAATTTGACGACATATGTTGAGTTGTCATTATATTCCCGTGTCATATTGACAATATTGCGTTTCATAAAGGAAAATTGACAGAAAATCTACGGCAAATGGCCTATTTTTCATTGTCTTCAGTAATCTTTTATGAAACGCAAAATTGTCAAACTGTCATAACATTTTGACCAACTTGTCGATTTGTCCGATTACAAATATTGTTGGCTACTGGCTGGTTTGCGGCCTACTTTTACCCTTTTTGATACATGCCAATTTTTAAGTTTGTCAGTCTGCCTTGTGCCAACTCTTGTACGTGTTGTGTTTTTGCTAAAGTTATTAAATACTGATACATTCTAAGGTGTTTCCATCATCCTCCATTCACTCTTTATACAGTCCATTTCCAGTAGCTATCAAATATGTCAAGCCCAAAATTTTAGGAAACATTCAATTATCGCAGTAGTGTCTTCTTCAACCTCGACATTGGCAGAATCATCGACAGTATCGATGGAGCTAGATTTTTAAAAATTGAATTGAATTGAATTATCGCATTTTACAATAAATAAGTGAACGAGAGAGATACATACACGGAGACAGATATAAAATAGAGATAGAGATAGAAAGAGAGAGAGTGATACAGAGGGAGGACTCTGTAGAGAGAGTCTCTCTCTATGTCTCTCTGAGAGAGGGACGGAGATAGGGAGATGAGCAGAGAGAGAGATAACAGTAACCTTAATAGTGATAAACACCTTGTTACCTATGATCAGGTCCTGAACAGGAGGTGATCAATGACTCCACGATAGAGAGCCCCTGCACTGTGCGGGAAAGAGACAGCCCGGACCCCGAGCCTATAGAGAGCAACATTCAAGGTTCATATTCAATTCTACTATAAAATATATCTTTAATCTTTATTCTTTATTCTTTACTAGCTGAACTTTGTTCCGCCTTAAATTTGAAAAATTCCAGTGGTTTGGGCTGTGCTATCCCGCGGGAACTATACAATTTTCCGGGATAAAAACTATGCTATGTCCTTTCCCGGGACTCAAACTATCTGTATACCAAATTTCAACTAAATCGGCCCAGCGGTTTAAGCGTGAAAAGGTAACAGACAGAGTTACAGAGTTACTTTCGCATTTATAATATTAGTAAGGATTCTATGGTTTAAAACAAAGTCGCTTTCCGCTGTCTGTCCCTATGTATGCTTAATTAGATAATTGAAACTACGCAAAGGATTTTGATGAGGTTTTTTTTTTAATAGATAGAGTGATTCAAGAGGAATGTTTACATGTATGTATAATACTACGCAGACGAAGTCGCGGGGAGAAGCTAGTATGGGATATAATTATGTATGGTGTTACCCCAGGTTATGAAGTTATACAATACAATACAAATACTCTTTATTGAACACCACAAATCAGTACAAAACAATACAGAATCAAAGAACAAAGTAGACAATAGTCGGTCTTATCGCTGAATAGCGATCTCTACCAGACAACTGATAAGAGAAATAAGTTATGTACCTACATTCCGTAAGCTCCTAGAACGTTCAGTTTTGTCTTGCTGTCTCACTCAGTCTTATGGGTTTTATACTTGATTCGGCCGATGATAAAAAAAATCTAAATGTCATTCTAAGATCTAAGAGTTCACGGCCTGTAATTATGTTCTAAATTTCATCCAAACCTTAAAAAAAACATTAATACATACTTGCAGACAGACAGACTGACACACTCACTAACTTTAGCATTTGTAACCATACTAGCGACCCGCCCCGGCTTCGCACGGGTGCAATCAGTGTTTCTCTACTATATTATGCATGTGTTATACATATAAATCTTCCGCTTTAATCACTCTATCTATTAAAAAAACCCCATCAAAATCCGTTGCGTAGTTTTAAAGATCTATGCATATATAGGGACAGACAGACAGCGGAAAGCGACTTTGTTTTATACTATGTGGTGCTGATGCTGACATTATTGTGATAGTTTCAGAGAAATCGTCAGAAAACGTCAGAAATATGATCGAGACGAGCATTTACAGCGCTAAAGTGAAAGAGTTGCAGTCGAAGCTGAACCGGGAACTGATGGATATCATGTTAGTATTATGTCTGTCTGTCTGTCTGTCCCTATGTATGCTTAGATCTATAAAACTACGCAACGGATTTTGATGCGGTTATTTTTAATAGATAGAGTGATTCAAGAGGAAGGTTTATATGTATAATTCTACGCAGACGAAGTCGCGGGTAGATGCTAGTAGTAAGTAAAGTTGGTTCTAACTAATGTTTATGTAAAAGTTTAAGTGAAAGAAAGAAAAAAGAAGGAATGAAAGAAAAAGTTTATTCGTAACAATCGTTGCAGTGAAAAAGCAATTTAAAAAAATAACGTATTACCGTTTTGACATTTGACACTTTAACTGCTAAAGTTGCATAAAAAGTTAACCGGTGTTTTGCTCCCGAGTACATATTATTAGTACATCGCCACAGTTGGTTGGTTTGTTGCATAGGTACAGGCGGCTGCAAAAGTGCATGGACAGTACAGTAAAATAATGATATGAGATGCATCTATCCGTTCGGTGCCAGAGTCAACTTTAAACTTCGTTGGTTCAAAAAGTACAGTCAGCAAAAAAAGGTGGTATCAAAAATGTTTTTTTTAGGTTAGCTTTTTTTCAGTACTACCCTAGAAGCTCGGGACCTGAACAAGATCGAGCCCCAAGATCTGCCGAAGCTGCAGCGGCAGTGCAGTGAGTTCTGCGCGCGCTTCACCCGCATATACTTGTATCAGTTGAAGCGGCAGGTACGTACCGAACGTGAAAGAGGGTTAGGTTCGTAAGGACTAGATTGCATAACGACTCTATAAGCAAAACGTCTTAGTTGCATAAGGTCTTGGTAAGCACAATGTCTTTTTTGCAGAATGCCCTAGTGAGTAGAATGTCTTAGTTGTTAGATCGACAACTATAGCATAACGCCCGAAGTTGCAAAATGACTGATAGAGTTTACGTCCAAGTTATTAATAAGTCTTGATTGTAAAACGACGCATATGGAAAAGTGTCTGGATAGCATATGGTCTTGGTAGCAAAACGTCATGATTGCATACCGACTTTTAAGTTTCTTTATCAAAGAGTTCCTTCACAAACTACGTTTGAGTTTTTCTTGTCATTCAACCATCTAGTCGTTATGCCATTTAGACGTTATTAATGTTTGACGATATGCCTACCTAGTCGTTTTGCTATTACAACATTTTGATATTAGGGCGTTATACAAACAAGACGTAATAGAACTAAGTCCAATCATAAACCCGGGCATTCTACTATTAAGACGTTTGTACAATTAGACATTTAGCTACCAAGACCTTATGTAACTAAGACGTTTTGCTTATAGAGTCGTTATGTAATCTAGTCCTTACGAACCTAACCCGTGAAAGAGCGTTAACGAACACGCACACACACGCACACGCACACGCACACGCACACGCACACGCACACGCACACGCACACGCACACGCACACGCACACGCACACGCACACGCACACGCACACGCACACGCACACGCACACGCACACGCACACGCACACGCACATGCACACGCACACGCACGTACGCACGCACGCACGCACGCACGCACGCACGCACGCACGCACGCACTTAGTCTACATGATTACCTTTTTTTTGGAATATCTCAGCAGGTCGTCCGTTTACTTTGACTGAACACCCCTACAATAGTACATTTCGATGCTAGTGCGGAAAGTATGTCATTACTTCACGAGTCCCGAAATGTCTGGCCACGTGTCGAAGGCTTTTAACAAAAAGCATTTTTTTTAAATGTATTGAAAACTTTGAAGCGGTTCACTTCGAATAACGTTTTCCGGTTGTGATTCAAAAATTCTAAAATAACGTTTATACAGGGCAATTGAGTCAAATTAACTTGACTTTACATAGAATTTACTAGTTGCGTCTCTTCCCGCGCAGATGGTAAAAGCCCATCGAGGGAATGCGCGAAAACCTTAGGAATCATGTTATAGGCGATGCGGCTAGCAACCCAGCACTATATTTTGATTCTCCTTTCTACCTACACGCCCACAATCATGCTAAACGTGGCCTGTAGATCTCGTTACCTTGGGCTCTGTCTACCCCGTGAGGGATGGAGACGTGATGTAACTTGACTTTCTGCCCAGTTTCTTGCGGCGTATTCTTGGCTATGATGGTATTTCCGAATGCGCTGGTAGTTTCAAAAAACGACATGTAAAAGTGCCCTTGGCGGCCAATTTGCAAAAATAAAAATTTAATTTTAACCCAACAATCTGCTGGTATATTGAGAAATGGAACTATCACAACTAATGCCGTTTGATTTCAGATTCACGACATAACGCGGCACAACAACTCTGCGTTGCCGTTCGCGCGGCACACGTTCCTGCGCACACAGATGACGCGTGCCGTCTCGCTGCAGCAGAACATGCTACAGTCACTGCAGGTCTGTGCCATCGCTGTATCATCAGCTGTATCACCATATTCTTTGTAAATTAATAAATTATCATTATCATTATCATTATCATTATCATTATCATTTCTGTATATTTATTTTTATCTCAAGTTAGGTTTTTACAATATTCATATAAAAAGTAATAAAACAATATTAATACAAAATATAAAAACATTATAAAAACCTAACCTAGGGTGCCGCCGGCAGCGAGGCAAGGCCTAAGCTACCGGTGGTCAGGGCGACAGAGACAGGAACCTCCTGACTATCCGAGCCGTGTCCAGGAGTACCGCCTTCTGTATCTGGCCCTTGACCCAACCACCTAGCGAGAGCCTTTTAAGGTGAAGGTCAAGGCTCTTCGCTATTAAACCGTTCATTATCATTATCATTATCATTATCATTATCATTATCAGACTGAAGACGTCCACTGTTGAACAAAGGCCGCCCCCTTAGAACGCCACAGTAAATAAATAAATATCATGGGACAAATTACACCAATTGACCCAGCCCCAAACTAAGCAAAGCTTGTACTATGGGTACCAGGCAACGGATAAACATACTTTTTGGGGGTGGTAGGGCCTTGTGCAAGGTCCGTCCGGATCGCTACCACCATCTTACTCGCTAATCCTGCCGCTAAGTAGCAGTGCTTGCACTGCTGTGTTCCGGTGTGGAGAGTAAGACAGCCGGGGAAATTTCGGGCACAAGAGGCATTTCATATTAATCTTCTAGGTTGGCAACGCATCTGCAATCCCTCCGGGGTTGCGGGTGTCTATGGGCAGTGCTGATCACTTACCATCAGGTGACCCACTTGCTCGTTTGCCTTCCTACTCATATAAAAAAAAAAAAAACTTACATAATGTAGATGAGTCGGGCACAAACATTCGTATTCATCATACAAATGTCTGCCCCTACCGGGATTCGAATCCGGGAGCTCTAGCTTCATAGTCAGGGTTACTAACCACTAGGCTATCCGGTCGTGCATGAACAACTACTCGCCACCTGCGTCCACCCGCAACTTGCACGATGTCGGTCCACCTAGTGGGAGGTCAGCCAACGTGGGAACTTTTCCCGATGAATCAAGAATTTTTACTTCTTGATTTTTTATGTTTACTATTTCGGTTTTACCCGTTAGAAAGCAGGTATGACAGGTACTGTCTATGGGTGGGTGCTGCGGTATAGTACGCGTCACGGAATGATGAGGAGATCCTCATGAGGAGAACCCAGATGGGTTCCATTCCCGGCCATAGCTTTGCTGTACAATACAATACAATACAATAACTCTTTATTGAACACCACATATAACAACCAAAACAGAAAAAAGGTATACAGAATATTACAAGTACGTACGTCTACGTACGTGTGTACGTAGGTCTGTACGTATTTTTCTGTGTTCTAATTTTCAGTGTCATTTAGAAATTTAAACATTGACTAGCCATATCGATGATAGTTAATCTTTAGTCGTGGAAATAAGGGCTATATGTATAACCATGCCAACATACATGTACACATAAATCACGTCTATGGTTTATCGATCAGATTATATTAACATACATTTTATTTCCAGATATTCCATAAATGGTTCGCCCAGAAGACTCCGCTACGCGAGTGTGTGGAGTGCCTTAAGAGTTTTGTACAGCTAGTTCGAGATGGTGACATTGTTTGTCCCATAGAACTGCATAGTGAGGCGAGTTGTCCAATAGTTGCGGGTGGTAGGGCCTTGTGCAAGGTCCGTCCGGATCGCTACCACCATCTTACTCGCTAATCCTGCCGCTAAGTAGCAGTGCTTGCACTGCTGTGTTCCGGTGTGGAGAGTAAGACAGCCGGGGAAATTACGGGCACACGAGGCATTGCATCTTAGTCCTCTAGGTTGGCAACGCATCTGCAATCCCTCCGGGGTTGCGGGTGTCTATGGGCAGTGGTGATCACTTACCATCAGGTGACCCACTTGCTCGTTTGCCTTCCTATTCATATAAAAAAAAAAAAAAAAAAAAACAAAAAAAAAAAAAACTGAAGTGACATACTCCGTTATGCATAAACGCTCTCTAGGCTTCTGCTAACTTAGCAATCGTTTGTCCTTATCTGTCACTTTGACGTTTACCTTTCACTGACGAGGATAAACGATTGCTAATTTAGCAGAAGCCTATAGAGCGTTTATGAATAAGGGGTGTAGACTGTAGACTATCGCTTCATGAATAGGGAATATGCATTAAAAATATTACATAATAATACGTTTACAAAAATGAAATTAAAAGTAATATCGGTTAATAATAAAGGAAAATAATTAGTCAGCGATTAGAAAGAGAGATCCGATATGACATGTGACGTCATATGTCACAACGCTCATGTAAACTCCATATTAAAATTCAATTTTTCTAGAAAGAGATAGAGATATATATATTTGATAGCTTGTCTCGGTAATTTTTATAGGTATTTGAAACGAAACAACAGTGAACAACAAAGTAGGTACAGTCAGCGAAACAGGTTGTATTAAAAATTAAAATTGTTCCATGCTGGTCTGGGAGCAAAAACAGAATTTGCCAGTTGCTTCTCTTCCCGCGCAGATGGTAGAAGCCCATCGAGGGGATGGGCGAAAGTCTTAGGAAACATGTTACAGGCGATGCGGCTAGCAACCCATCACTATTTTGATTTCCCTTTCCAGCTATACGCCCTTAATCATACTAAACGTGGTTCAGGTTTTCTTACCTTAGGCTTTGTCTAACCCGTAAGGGATAAAGACATGACATATTAAAATTCTGACTGAAACTTTTTTTTTTTAGGAACTACTGGCGTCTTGTCAAAATCTAGACACAGTGTGCAATGAATACTTCCAGAGAGTGACGGACTACCTAAAGATGGAGAATACTGTGAGTTTAATTTGTTTTTTACTTATAATCAGTATATTACTACATTTGCTGTTTGTCTTCTTTTACCACAGACACGGAATCTCCTTTGACCGCGTCCAAAACGCCGCCATTTATATACCAACTTCCCCCTTCACATCGTTACACCCCTCTGTCGTCCAGGCGTGTTGCTAGGCTGAATTTTTATTGTTAATACTGGTGTGTTAGATACGCACTTGTGTTTTGTTTGTTTTAAATCGTTCCTTCTTCCAGTCAACTATACGCTTGAAGAAGTCTAATATGCGTGTCGGAGGCAAGAAAAGACCTATCGGTGTGTGGACGAAACCAGGCTATAAATCTAGTGAGTATAGACCTCCAATGTTTATTTATAGGGTGAACAAAGAATGTAACAGCTGCGTCTCTTCCCGCGCAGATGGTAAAAGTCCATTGCGCGAAAAGCCATATAATAGACAATGCTAGCAACCCATCACTATTGTTATTCCCCTTTCCACCTATACGCCCACCATCATGCTAAACACGGCTTTTAGCTCTTGTTACCTTAGGCTCCGTTTACCCCGTAAGGGATAAAGACGTGATTTATGTATATGTATGTAATGTGAAGCGAGCAAGTGTGTCATCTGCTAAACAAGGATTCCAGATTTGCCAACGCACATGTATGAAGAGATTGATGAATGTGGATGAAGCGTAGCAAAGTAGTATCTGCCTACCCCTGTGGGAAAGAGGCGTGACGGTATGTGTTGTGGAGCAGCTCTAGCACTACCTAAATCGGAAGGTGTAACAAGTACGGATCAAGATGCGTCCTAAACAAACTTTAGTTGCTTAAATCCTAAATACTTGATATAGAAATGCAATTGTATTACTTTAATACTTTGTTTATTAAACTACTAGCTTCTGCCCGCGACTTCGTCTGCGTAGAATTATACATAAAAACCTTCCGCTTGAATCACTCTATCTATTAAAAAAAACCGCATCAAAATCCGTTGTGTAGTTTTGAAGATATAAACATACATAGGGACATAGGGTCATAGGGACATAGGGACAGATAAAGCGACTTTATTTTATACTATGTAGTGAAAATGAAACGTTACAGTATACCAGGGAAACGGTTTGGTTCCTGGTTCAAGCAGATCTCCCGTCTGCCCTCAAGTTTTAAAACAAAAGCCGAATAAAATCGAACGAGTGTGTGATTTATAAAATTGAGCACAATCACGAACCAACCAGTTCGTGAACCAGCCAGTCCGTAGACATAATATATAACCTAGCCTAATAGTATGTATACTATCTACTAAGCTTACGTATGTGTATTAAGCTTTAATAGGACTTAGGTACGTCTTTCTTCCACGAAGGGTGCGATATGTATGTAACTAGCTGTTGCCCGCAACTTCGTCTGCATAGAATTCGTTTATCGCTATCCCGCAGGAATTACTCAATTTTCCGGGATAAAAGTAGCCTATGTGTTATTCCAGACTATAATCTATCTATGTTCCAAATTTCATCCAGATCTGTCTAGCCGTTCTAGCGTGAAAGAGTAACAAACATCCAAACATCCATACTCACAAACTTTCACATTTATAATATTAGTAGGATTATATTTTATTCTGTACTAGATACGGACACGGACGCAAAACTGTCAATGTATTCTTTGGACACCCTCCGCGCTACTTCCAAACCTTCCAGCACGAGGGATTCTGGGTAAGTACTTTACAACCCCCCCCCCCCTAACCCCCCCCCCCCCCCCCCCGCCCCCATTTTCTAACAACGTTACATTTGTACCTATACCTACTGTTAAAATTATATTTCTAAATGATACTCAATGATAATCAAAAAGTAAGGCTAAGGGAATCAAACCCGGATCCTCGACAATCCATAGCAGGTGGGTAGCCAACCGAAATTCTTTTACGCGTTCTCGTAGCAGTTATTTCAAACTACTAATCGAATTTTGTTGCCAAGCGCCATCTATTGCATAATGTCTATCCGACACAAATGCGACTTCGTATTGAAAATAATAATGCTCACCTAAAACGAGAGATGGCGCTGTTCTCAATGATAGATAAATAAATAGTTTAATTGAAATAGTTTCTTAACGATTATGTTTTTATATTTACGGCGAACCCTTTAAAAAATAATTTTGAACGATACTGAAAAATAGAACACAGAAAAATCAGATCGGTGCGCGAATCCGACTCTCGCTTGGCCGTTTTTTTCTATCTATTGAACTGTCATTAAACTGTTAAAGTATTTGGTTGATTATGTAGTAAAGTTTATTTTTGCAGCTGTACATCTAAAGCGAGGTTGCATGAAGCAGAAACGAACAGCAAACAAGAGGATGTTGCGCACAAGAAGAAAACGCCCAGGTATAAGTCGTGATAGTTATAGACAGTCTGTTATTAACACTAGCTAGATTGCGCCATTGGTTTTGCCGCTTAAATTCCGGGCAGTAGCGTAACTATAACGTCTGGGGCCCGCGGCAAATTCGACAGTTACTCCTTCCTCAATATAAAGAAGTGCATCAGCGTCCCTAAACCAAGCCAGTTCGGGGCCCCGTAGAGCTAGGGGCCCTGGCATTTTGCCATCCCTGCCACCCTATAGTTACGCCACTGATTCCGGGCTATGATTATAATGTATGTTTGTCAGATCGCGTCGTCCGTTGATGCGCGCGCCGGGCGGCGTGCAGCGCTGTCGCGAGAAGCCCCGAGAGGACAACATACCTACCATGGTCGAGGGTGTCGAGATCGTAAGATACTTCTTAAATCTACCACTCGTTGCTGTGTCAAGGAACACGTGTGTCCGGGGTATTTTTGGGGTTCCGTACCTACCTCAAAAGGAAGAAACGGAACGGGAGTGATACTTGTTGTCCGTGAGATCGTAAGATACTTCTTAAATCTACCACTCGTCCCAGTGTCAAGGAACACGTGTCCGGGGTATTTTTGGGGTTCCGTACCTCAAAAGGAAACTGAACCCTCATAGTGATACTTGTTGTCCGCCCGTCTGTCGATAACCTTTTTTTCAGATGGTGGTGGTTTTGATTGTGATTTCGGTTGACTCTTTCATTTTATCTACATCCATATGCAAGTAAAAGCAAATGAACTATATTAAGAAGCTTGTATCTTAATGCGTGCATTAAAAGATCAATATCGATACTTTAATGACATTCAAATTTCGAATATGTTTTTTAAAACAAATCGTACGTGGTTGAAAAAGTTCTCATTTACAAGATTTTAGTTTAGGACTAGGTTAATAGGTGTAAATTTTCTCATAGTATTATTATTAATATTGTTGTAACGGGTTTCTGAACACGCACCCATAGGGAGTTGGCCATTCATGGGGCCGAGGCCATCATTTAATATTAAAATGAGTAGAGCTATACAATCGTAAGATTCCACCCGGACAAACATACATACATACACATTATATGCGTTTACTTTCGCCCAGTGCCGCCTGTCATAATTTGACAGGCATTTGAACGCACATGTGAGTCTGTGGTAGCTGGCAGCAAATGCGTTAACATTTTCGCCGCCACGTCAAATACAAGAGACGTCACCCATACGCCAGACATCTTTATTGCGATGCCTTAAGTTGAACCTAAACCCAATTAATAAAAGTTGCTTTTGCATTGAAGTTAATGGACGTATATATAGGTCGTTGGCGTTGAACTTGCGGTGCGGATATATGTGTCGTTGGCGTCGAAAAGGTTAAAATGGAGGGTGGAATGATAGTCTGGTGGTTGTTTGCAGGGCACGCCGAGCCATATGAGCCGCGAGGACACGCCTCGCATGTCGCCGCACGAGTCGCCTCGCGAGCCTGCGAGGCGCAGCAAGCACAACACGCCGCGAGGTAAGGGGTAAGGGTTGATCGGGTGGTCAACGGTTCGTTTATCACATTCCCTGCTCGTGGTCCAAGTGTTTGTTCAGTTTGATTTTGACGGAGCTCCGTCCCAAGGTCCTTTTTCTGGGTATCTTCAGGCTACTGAAGGTACTGTGAGGCTACCTTAAAGAGGTACTTTTTATAGTAGTAGTGTTGGACAAATTAGTTGGACCACGGGGATTAAACTGTTTCTTCAATGCCATTGTCTCACTTACTCCTACGGGTTTGATACTTGAATCGGCCGACGGTACCCGAAACCCGAATGCCGTTCTAAAAAATCAACAACTGTACAAACGTTGTTCCCCTGTTTCCTAACTAGATAATCACATGGTTATGTTTTTTGAGTGTACGTATGTATATTTCTTTGGCACGCTCTAGAGCCTAAACGGCTTTGAGCTCGAAAGGTGTCAGTCGTGAGAGTGACACTGGGTACATCAAAATTATAAAAAAAGTATACTGACGTATTTTTTTTGATAAGTAATTATTTAGAGAGACATACGTAGTTTCTAAACGACACTGAAAATTAGAACACATAAAAATCCAAAAAGTAAAGCTATGGCCGAGAATCGAACCTGGATTCTTGTCATTCCGTGACGTGTGCTATACCCCTACACCAACCATAGCAGGTGGGTAAGCCGATTTTTCTATGTTACTAGCTGTCACGTGACCTTGTTACTATCTGTTTGAATGACGTGTCTGTACGACACAATTACAGACTCCCGTGGAACATCTAACTTCTCACCAATAGAATAGTATTTTATTGAATCAGGCGTTACTTTGCGGAGGTCCATTTCAACGAACAAAAAATTTACCTTGCTACTCCGCTACTCACGTGCAAGATAACCAAGCCTGTGTGAAATATATAAGTTAAATGTATGTGTTATGTTATGTTTATTTTTTTTTTGTTCGTTAATAGAATAGTATTTGTTACAGGTATCCGTAAAAGCCGTAACACAAGCCCTCGCCTCGCCCGCTCCCCGTCGAGAATGAATCTCGCTTCAAAGTTAAACGTGACCTCACAGGAGCTGAAGTTGGCCCTGAACTCGGTCAAGGTCAAGTCAGACGTGTCCCCGTCACCGGTGACTCCGGAAAGGACCCCGAAGTCGGGCCGTGACAAGTGCCAATCTGAAAGGTCACCAGAAGTTAAGGCATCGGAGAAGTCTCGCGACGGGAGAGAAGAGAGTTTTGATAGACAGGTTAGTGTGAGGTTTTGTGTAGATAATAGATCTTTTGAGCTGCGTATAGAAATCTTTTAGGTGTCAGTTATATCGAGAGCTGAGTTGTCAAACCCAATAAACATAGATGACGTGCAAGATAGCCAAGCCTGTGCGAAATATATATGTTTTTCAATCAATCCCTCCCTTCAGTGATGCCACATAAAACACATAAATCCCACAAACTTAATTACCTCACACCACACAAACACTGACGCGTTTCGATCCGTCTACGGGATTATCAAAGTTTAATGAGCACAACTGTTACACATGCAAACCAACGTCGTACTGATTTGTAAACATATAAATAAACATAATGTAACCATATATATACTTCCATGCTGGTCTGGGAGCAAAGAAAAAACATAGAATGTACACGTTGCTTCTCTTCCCGCGCAAGTGGTAAATACCCATCGAGGGAATGGGCGAAAATCATAGGAATCATGTTATAGGCGATGCGGCTAGCAACCCATCACTATTTTGATTCCACTTTCCACCTCTACGCCCTCAGTGTCTTGCTAAACGTGGCCTGTAGGTCTTGATACCTTAGGCTTTGTCTACCCCGTAAGGGATAAAGATGTGATGTGTGTATGTATGTGTATGTATATAACCACTTTCGTATATTTTTCATGGGTCTAACGCCTACCAAAATTAGAATAGCAATTCTATAATGCCGCGTTATCGCTACTATTATGTAAACAGAATAGAATAAAAATAACTTTATGTCACCGCAGAAGTTACGAAGTGCATAACATTTTACAAAGGACACATTGTTACATAGAGATAGGTAGATGACTTTTTATGCGGTAATGCTTCGCACTAGACTCTGGGTCTGTATCGCGAGTGCCAAGTAAACTACTTAAAATACAACAAAATAAAAAAAGAGAAGAAATAGTTTGACAGTTTGTTGTGTGCAACAGCTCTGTTACTTCTGTATATTTTATGGGCTTTTTATGAATGTAATTTTTATTTAATTTTGTCATTTCATCATCATTTGACGACACTGATCGTGAAGCTAAAGGTCTCGGTTTCGAACCGCGGAAGGGGCAGACAGTTGTATGATGAATACGAATGTTTGTGTCCGAGTCATGGATGTATGTATTTAAGTATCTATTTATCTACATTATATGAGTATGTTTATCCGTTGCCTTGTACCCATACCTATACAAGAGTTGCTCAGTGTAATTTGTCTCAAGATATTTATTTATTTTACTCATGAATTTTGAGATTGCCTTGCACGAATTACACATTCAACTTTTCTGGTGAAATTTAAATTAAATTCGAGTAAGGAAAGAAAGGAAAATAAAGGAAAGAAATTACGGTAATTTTTTCTTAAAAGCACGCCTGACAATTTTGTGCTCGTCTCGTTTTAACATAGCTAGCGTACAAAAATATTAAAAATATGTATACGTAAATAAAAGAAAACATCTTAAACAAAAATAGTTTATTGAAAAAAAAATATGTCAAGAAAAGCCTATTTAACTAGCTCTCGTTGAATACAAAAATACATATCGAATAAATAAATACCTTACATGTATCCCGTTAAGGGGGACTTAGCCATACAGTAGCCACTATACAACTTACACCAAACATGTCTTTACGTGGTTTAATTATAATTTAAAAGATTTGTGCATTATAATTACAATAATTTAAAGTTAAATAATCATTATGTCGTCCCGGCTGTAAGAAAGTCTCAGGTTGCATATTTACCGCCCTCGCTTTTGGCTCGTGCGAACTGCGATCTAAGACTTTCTTTATTTCATTCCCCTGGGGGGTGTAGTGTACTATTTGAATTGCTTACATCGAATTTCGTGAAACCCAAAATACTAATTGAATTAACAAGTCGTACATGGCTTGTTAAAGTTAATAATAATTTCAGTAGGTAACTATGGAAATTGGTCAAAGTCCTATAAATGTCACATGTGAATTGGTTTTTTCATAGTTCTGTCTCGCTCACACCTGGTAGTTACGAGCGAGAGGCCGGCACTATGGCGTGGTCTTGCTTATTTATCATGAAATTGAACAAGTACCCACACAATAAAGGTACTAGATACACATGCTCAACAATAGGCATGCTTAAAAGTATGCGTACCTATATAAGCGTGCGACTTCCAAACTTTTTGCTAACTAAGCACGCACTGGACACGCGTGCTATTAGGCAGCATCTTTATCTAAATTTGCATTCCTTTTTACTACAGTCGGACAGAGTCTAGGTACGGACAGACGTGCTCAAAAAAAGAATGCTCATAAGCTTGCTTAAAATTAGCGTGCTCTGCAACCTGTTCACATTTGCCAGCAATAAGCATGCTTGTTTCATAGATAAGCATGCTGAAAGCAATCGCAAACTTAAGCTAAAGCTACTGTTACACATGCTCTAAAATAGCATGCTAAAAAGCATGCTATTGAGTATGCTCAATATGAGCATGCTTATGAGCAGTTTAAATTTGCTAGCAATAGGCATGCTAGTTTTAAGTATGCTCCTGAATTAGCATGCTCAAAGCAAACACTCCAATACACATGCCATTTTATAGCATGCTCTGTCACTCTCTGTCAGTTCAAACAAAGCCATGGACAATCAAACAGCTATCCGTATGGAGCTGAATAAGATCATCCTTTTGCTGGCGATGCAATGCATCCAGAAGCTTATATCAGCTCGGCAAGATGGTGCACACGCACCTGTTGCGAACGACTGATCGATACTAGCATGCTCAATAAGCAAACCTGTTCACACGCGCTAAAAGCACGCCCCCCTCCACCCGCGCTGCAAGTAGCATGCCCAAGAATCGCACGACCGTTGATTTTTGAGCAAACTCAAAATGAGCATGCTCATTATTAGCAATGTTTCGACACACATACTACTAAGTAGCAATTGCTCAATAGTGGCATGCTTTCGTGCTAGTAATCAGCATGTGTAACTGTAGCTTTACGATGTTTGAATTTCGACCATGCTACCTGAGGCGCGGGTGGAAGGGGGCGTGCTCTGAGCGCGTCTGAACAGGTTTAAGCATGCTTATTTATGGCAAATGTGAACAGTTGCAGAGCATGCTACTTTTAAGCAAGCTTATCTGCATGCTTCTATTTGAGCACGTCTGTCAGTAACTTTATGCCCGCTATAAACACCGGTAAGAGTATGTGTCAGGAGATGTGGCAGATATTTTGTTGCTTAACTTTGAACGCGCAGTATTTGGTGGGCTTTAACAATAAGAACTTAATTAGTACGTAAGTGCACTTGTGGTTGTTTTGATCGCGTTTTAGGCGCATTTGCCGCAGAGGGGCTTGTTGTCCATCACGGAGAAGGTGGAGTCCGTCACGGGGTTCCTGCAGTTCTGTAATCATAATAATAATAATTAATAATTTGTTTTATACATATAAAAGAGGGGGCAAATGAGCAGACGGGTCATCTGATGGAAAGTAGTCACCATCGCCCAGGGACACCTGCAAGACTTGGGTAATCACAGGTGCGTTGCCGGCCCTTTCAAGAACAGGAAGGCTCGTTTTTTAAAGATCCTGCCGCTAAGTAGCAGTGCTTGCACTGCTGTGTTCCGGTGTGGAGAGTAAGACAGCCGGGGAAATTACGGGCACAAGAGGCATTGCATCTTAGTCCTCTAGGTTGACAACGCATCTGCAATCCCTCCGGGGTTGCGGGTGTCTATGGGCAGTGGTGATCACTTACCATCAGGTGACCCACTTGCTCGTTTGCCTTTCTATTCATATAAAAAAAAAAAAAAAAAAACCCTAAATTGTACCGCCCAGGGAATGTTGCAGCAGGAAATTGGTTCCAGATCTTTGTCGTACGAGGAAGGAAATTACGTTTAAAACGCACGGTACTAGACTGCCAACCATCAAGATGTTGAGGATGGAAGGACAGACGGTTCCGCGAAGTACGGTAGTGGAATTTAGCCGCAGGCAGCAATCCAATGTTTATTTGCGAATAACGAGGGGTTTGCAATTAGGTTTGGTGCAGTCGACGTCGATCGATTGGTTTATCCGTCGATCAGCTAAAGCTTCCACGATGGTCGATCGACTGGTGTGGTAACACCCTAAAGAAGAGAGTTGGAAGTTGTATTTATGCATCATTGAGAAACTTCGCTGGCGCGATGGAGGATATTGTGATATAACTGACGCTAGCTACTCGTGCGTCGTAGTAGTTGTGTAGTCGATGTCTAGGTGGCGCTAGGTTCCCAGCGGCACCTGCGGGGGAGGGGGGGGGAGTTCCCAATCCCGCATTGCACAGGTGTCGCAGGGAGGTAGCCCCATCCCGGGGTGGGCCCGTAGGGTGCCGCGGTACACGCCAGTTCTCCCGTAGCACCCTACAATAGTGCCAATTTTGGGAATCCGTGTGGTTTTTATTGGGTATGCCTGACGCCTCGGGAGAGCCCCAAATACCCCTGGTAACCCCGTACCGGGCCGGATGCATAAGGCGCATTTCCCACACCATAAAAAAATTCCATGCTTCCATGCTGGTCTGGGAGCAAAGAAAAAACATAGAATGTACCAGTTGCTTCTCTTTACAAAAACAAAGAGTGAAAAAAAAAAAACAAAAAATATCAGTACATACATCACGAAATGGTCCCATCTCAGCATAATGCTGGCCTTGCAGCCAGCGCTGGTCTTCCGATGGGACCATCAAATTATCATATTAAAAAATACATACATATATTAAAAATGTGAAGCCGGCATTATAACCTTTAGCCTGGCTGCATGGGCAATAATTCCTTTACTCATCCTACAAGGGATGAATTTTAAACGAGTAAAAAAATTGTTGGCTTTGGTTGGCCCTACCTGACAAGAGACAAATAAAAGGACAATGTTAACTATAACAAACATTATGGTAAAATGAACCGCAAACCGCCAAACCACATTGTGACGGCAACAAACGTCAATGCGCAGCGTTGCTTTTTAACACAAGGATAGTTAAACATATATTGACAACAAGACTAATAAATGATGGACAATCATAATTATAATTATACTAAATAAAAACAAAACAGTCAAGAAAAAAAAAATGGTAGAAACCCATCGAGGGAATGGGCGAAAATCATAGGAATCATGTTATAGGCGATGAGGCTAGCAACCCATCACTGTTTTGATTCCACTTTCCACCTCTACGCCCTCAGTGTCTTGCTAAACGTGGCCTGTAGGTCTTGTTACCTTAGGCTCTGTCTACCCCGTTAGGGATAAAGACGTGATTTGTGTATGTATGTATGTATGTAAAAAAAAGGGCGCTAGGGTCGCAAGCTCGCGTGCTGTACTTACGTTGCAAGTGAAGCACTCGCGATGCCACTTGGCGTCGAGGGCGATGATGGCCTTGTCGGTGATCGGCTTGGAGCAACCAGCGCAGCGGGCGGCGAACTTGTCCGCGTAGCAGCCCGAGCAGTAGGGGCGGCCGGCCTAGAAACAAGCAAAGAGCCACCATGAACCAAAACGAATGGACGCTTGTTAACGCCATCTGTGGAAAAACTGTGGAGTTACTATCTAGCGAGATATGGGTGACGTTTGATGCAACGTTCCGTTTTACGTGAAGAGGAATGCGCCGCAAGGAACGTGGAACGTCATTTTACTAGCTAGCGAATAAAAAAATAAAAATTCTAAATGTTACTGCATGAAAAAGTAAAGCTATGGCCGGGAATCGAACCCGGATCCTCGTCATTCCGTGACGCGTGCTATACCCCTACACCACCCATAGCAGGTGGGCAGTCTTCGAATTTTTCTACATGTTACTAGCTGTCACGTGACCTTGTTACTATGCGAATTTTTGTCGCTAAGCGTCATCTGTTTGAATGATGTCTGTACGACACAATTAAAAACTCTCGTGGAACATCTACTGCTTACCAGGGACGAGAGGGCGCTGTTTATCAATTGATAGGTACACACGGCAATATAATCAGGTAAGCACCTACGCACGCTCGCGCCGTATCTATCCTGCTTACCGAATAGCTTTACTGTGTACACAGAATCAAGAATTTTTATTTCTTGATTTTTATGTTTTTACGGTTTTGCCGTGCTTGGCTAGAGAATACTTAGTATACCTGTTCCATGAACCCGCCGCCTCCAAGCTCCTTACTGCAGCCTCCGCAGACGAAGTGGTTGGCGTGCCAGGACACACCCAGGGCTTGGATCACGCGCTGCAACAGAGAAAAGCATACGTCAATACTAGCTTTCAGCAACAAGATTCTATTATATTCTAAAAAAGTCTTTACCGATATTTAAATCTATGTTGAAGGAGCACTATCTGTTTGTGCATGAATCTTGTAGCTGGCTTTTTTAGGTATGTGTGTATGTGTCTATTTATATCTCCGTTTATTATAAACGAGTGTTTCATGTATAATTATTTTATGTCAATGAACAAAAAAATTACCTTGCTACTCCGCTACTCACGTGCAAGATAACCAAGCCGAGAGCCGAGAGGAGTGTTTGTGTGGTGTAAGGGATAATTAAGTTTGTGGGATTTATATGTGTTTTATTGGCAACAGTGGAGGGAGGGTTTGCATGAAAAACATATATATTTCACACAGGCTTGGTTATCTTGCACGTGAGTAGCGGAGTAGCAAGGTAAATTTTTTGTTCGTTGAAATGGACCTCCGCGAAGTAACGCCCGATTCAATAAAATGTATTATGTATTTTCATCACTATTTTGATTCCCCTTTCCACCTATACGCCCACAATCATGCTATCCTGGCCCTTAGCTCTTGTTGCCTTAGATTAGACTCTACCCCGTAAGGGATAAAAACGTGATTTATGTATGTATGTAATTAAAGCGACACCGTTATCACGATCAGTGGAGAATACATACATACATACCGTCACGCCTCTTTCCCACAGGTTTAGGCAGAGACTGCTTGGTTCCACTTGCTACGATTGATATATTTCTTTCGCTTCATCCACTTTCATCATCTTCATACATGCTCGTCGGTTAAAAATTAAGTGGAGAATTAAGTATACAATTAGACGATCGCAAAACACATTAGCGTTTCAAATAAAAACCTACAACCGTGCAGTAGTCCGACATACATTATTCAACTGTTTCGTCATTTCACCCTAGTTGGATTGGTTGATTTATTGCATGTTAAAAAGGGAAAAGCGCGCGAGGAAGACTTCTCTAAAGGCATTAAGGCTGGGCCCCGGACGGAGCAACTAATGTTGCCTAATCGGTCCGTCCTCAGTTACATGTAACTAACATAAGGTTAGTTTTCGTGGTCCCACTGTGTTATAAAAATCTTCACTAGAGAACAGTGTTGGGTAACATGATTCCTAAGACCTTCACCCATTCCCCCGGTGGGCTTTTACCTGCGGGGGAAGAGAAGCAACTGGTATATTCTATGTTTTTTCTTTACTCCCACTGGTGGAAGAACCATCCATATTCATAACCGCCTCAAATATTTGCGCGTAAAAATAAGTCATAAGAAACTGATCGAGTCTATAACTCAAAGGAGCCGTCTCGTTTCCTCCATGACATCACCGTCGTGGAACAATGAGCTGTAGACCAAATCTTCATTATTATGACTAATCCTTTGTTGTTATGTTTTGGACGGTGGCAGTATGTCGTTGGGTTAAGAAAGGCCGTGCCGCTTTTTTGTTCGACTTGGCGCGGGCGCTGCCGTGCCCCCAGATATTGAATGTTGGTTTGAAAAAGCTGGTACGGTCAAGTGCAAAAATAAGTCGATAGGAACTTCTCAAAAATATGTCCCACGACCTTATTACGCTGGCGTAAGAGTGTATGGTACTTATTTTTGAAACTTTGTCTAGATACATATTATTACACTTGACTGTACATTGACTCGACGTCATTATTTGATTCTAAAAAAAACTAACATGCTGGTCTGAGAGTAAGGGAATAACAGAGAATGCACCAGTTGCTTCTCTTCTCGCGCAGATTGTAAAAGCCCATCGAGGGAATCGGCGAAAATCTTAGGAGTCATGTTATAGGCGATGCGGCAGCAACCCATCACTACTTTGATTCCCCTTTCCACCTATACGCCCACAATCATGCTAAACGTGGCCTTTAGGTCTGTTACCGTGGGCTCCGTCTACCGCGTAAGGGATAGACGTGATTTATGTATGTACTAGCTTCTGCCCGCGACTTCGTCTGCGTAGAATTATACATAAAAACCTTCCTCTTGAATCACTCTATCTATTAAAAAAAGTGCATCAAAATCCGTTGTGTAGTTTTGAAGATATAAGCATACATAGGGCCATAGGGACATAGAGACAGAGAAAGCGACTTTATATTATACTAGCGACCCGCCCCGGCTTCGCACGGTATATTATGCATGTATTATACATATAAACCTGCCTCTTGAATCACTCTATCTATTAAAAAAAACCGCATCCAAATCCGTTGTGTAGTTTTGAAGATATAAGCATACATAAGGACATAGGGACATGGGGACAGAAAAAGCGACTTTATTTTATACTATGTAGTGAAGTGATGTATGTGAAGTCGCGGGCATCAGTTAGTTCACTTGTATGGTCCAAACGGTACGTAAGCAATGGTGTCGGAATGTATCACCCGTCTGTCCGACCATCTGGCACTTACATTTGGTGCACGACCATTATCCACATACCACGTTCGCGCCGTGCACGCCGTCAATGTTTAATGGGTAACCGTCAAAGGTTACAGTAACTGTTGATTGGTTACGTCGAACTGCACGATTTTAACCAGAGCGTTAATATCTTGATCGTTTATGCTTCCATGCTGGTCTGGGAGCAAAGAAAAAACATAGAATCTACCAGTTGCTTCTCTACCCGCGCAAATGGTAAAAGTCCACCGAGGTAATGAGCGGAAATCATAGGAATCATGTTATAGGCGATGAGGCTAGCAACCCTATTTTGATTCCATTTTCCACCCTCAATCTTGCTAAATGTGGCCTGTAGGTACCTGTTAACTTAGGCTCTGTCTACCCCGTAAGGGATAAAGACGTGATTTGTGTATGTATTGTATGTTTATGCTTCCACTAGCTTCTGCCCGCGACTTCGCGTAGAATTAGATTAAGGGACTGATGTTGATAGTTATACTTGTTAACTTTGGCTCTTTCTACCCCGTAAAGGGATAAAGACGTGACATATATATTCACTTATATTCACATATAGCTTGTGGGCGTATAGGTGGAAAATGGAATCAAAATAGTGATGGGTTGCTAGCCTCATCGCCTATAACATGATTCCTATTATTTTTGCCCATTCCCTCGATGAGCTTTTACCATCTGCGCGGGTAGAGAAGCAACTGGTAAATTCTATGTTTTTTCTTTACTCCCAGACCAGCATGGAAGAACAATTATTCTAATTACAAGATTAGGCATATTTTTCTTATTGATTAACCTTACCTACTTAACTTCTTGAAATATTGCTTCACTATCACTATCACTACATAGTATAAAACAAAGTCGCTTTCTCTGTCCCTATGTCCCTATGTATGCTTATATCTTCAAAAAACTACACAACGGATTTTGATGCGGTTTTTTTAATAGATAGAGTGATTCAAGAGGAAGGTTTTTATGTATAATTCTACGCAGACGAAGTCGCGGGCAGAAGCTAGTAAAATTATATTAAATACTATCGATGTCGTACTTTGGGAAAAAAATGTATGTATGTATGTATGTCAAGTCTTTACTATGGCTACGGAACTCTAAAACGAACCTTTGCTTGCGCCCGCGCCACTTAAAGAAGCGATGACCTCATAACAAGGTCGCGGTCGCGTATAGTGCACTAATTACTGCCGGTGCTACTGTAGTGTTTTCAGAGATCGGTTTCACGACACTAGTTGTATGTATGTATGTATGTATGTATAACTCTTTATCCTACTAATATTATAATTGTGAAAGTTTGTGAATAAATCATTAAAATAATAATAATAAGAATACACCTACACTACAATACAGGTAGACCCTAATACATATAAAAAATAATCATCATCACTACATAGTATAAAACAAAGTCGCTTTCTCTGTCCCTATGTCCCTATGTATGCTTATATCTTCAAAACTACACAACGGATTTATATGTGGTTTTTTTAATAGATAGAGTGATTTAAGAGGAAGGTTTTTATGTATAATTCTACGCAGACGAAGTCGCGGGCAGAAGCTAGTAATAATACGTTAAACTAATATAGGTATGTCAGAAACATACTACATTATAAAGTACATATATACACTATACTACTATATATTAGTTGTTGTATGGTTCCCTAAATAATGAACAAAAACATTTACTTTGCTACTCCGCTACTCACGTGCAAGTAGCCAAGCTTGTGCGAAATATACATGTTTTTACATGCAATCCCTCCCTCCACTAATACCACTTAAACACACATATAAATCCCACAAACTTAATTATCCCTTACACCACACAAACGCTGACGCGTTTCGAAACCTCTACGGGATCATTATCAAAGTTTAATGAGCACAACTGTTACACATGCAAACCAATGTCGTACTTACTTACTTTTCAATGAAAAACATATATATTTCACACAGGCTTGGTTATCTTGCATGTGAGTAGCGAAGTAGCAAGGTAAATATTTTTTGTTCATTGAAATGGTCCTCCGCAAAGTAACGCCTGATTCAATAAAATAATATGTTATGTCATTTAATATTAAAAGTATTCAAACAAGGAAGCTAAAGCCGGTGAGTAATACTTTCCTCTGCCCTTTTAAGGCGGGTCCACACCGCACTGAGTCAACCGCAGAAGTGACCTTAAACTTTGCTATTATGGATACGACCTTAGTTATTTGACAGGTCGATTAAAAACACGAGATTTTACCGCCACTGTCACTTTTCACTTAAAGTTTGCAAAGTTCGGAACTTCAATTTCATATTGTGATTCGGGGAGTAGTAGGTTATTATGAGGGTATTGTGTCCTACTTGAGACGACCGGATAGCCTGGTGGTTAGTGACCCTGACTATGAAGCTAGAGGTCCTGGGTTCGAATCCCGATAGGGGCAGACAGTTCTATGACGAATGCGAATGTTTGTACCCGAGTCATGGATGTTGTATGTATTTATCTAAATTATATAAGTATGTTTATCCGTTGCCTGGTACCCATAGCACAAGCTTTGCTTAGTTTGGGGCTAGGTCAATTGGTGTAATTTGTTCCAAGATATTTATTTATTTATTATTTATTTATTTACTGCTGAGCAAAGGCCTCCCCCCAACGCTTCCACTGCTCTCGGTCTGCTGCGGTACGTGTCCAGTCCCTTAAGGTGTCCAACTCGTCCCGCCGTCGCCGTCTAGGTCTGCCGGGCCGCTTTGAGTTAGTGGGAGTAGTAGGTTGGTTATCATTATTTAAGATCGCGTCATGTAAAAGTAATACATACATACACACATACACAAATCACGTCTTTATCCCTTGCGGGGTAGACAGAGCTTAAGTTGGTAAGACCTAGGCCACGATTAGCAAGATTGTGGGCGTATAGATGGCAACAAATGGAATCAAAATAGAGATGGGTTGCCAGCCGCATCGCCTATAACATGATTCCTAAGATTTTCGTCTATTCCCTCGATGGGCTTTTACCATCTGCGCGGGAAGAGAAGCAACTGGTGCATTCTATGTTTTTTCTTTACTCCCAGATCAGCATGGAATGCTGGAAAAAAATGGAGGGGGTGTCTTTGCGCATAGTGTACCCATGCGCAAGCATACTAACTCCACTTTCTTCCAGCGTTCTTTTTGTATGACGTGACTTATCATTTACCAACGAGTTGACGTGACATGACTCTGAGAGAGGAATTAAACGATATAGTGATATGGATCATCCGTTTACGAAACTAATTAGTAATTACATACGTACATTGATTACATCTTTATACCTTACGGGGTAAGACAGAGTAGTAAGACATATATTTCATAATTTTGTTTTATATAATATAATTTTTTTTTCCTGCGACATTGGAGACATCTCCACTTAGTTTATTTGACGGTGGAGGCGTTTTACACCTCCACTGAACTTACTATTATTATTATTATTTTTGTTTTTTATTTTGACCAGTAGAGACTTTATACATCTCTACTATTTATAGATTAATATAAAATAATTTAAGGCTCGGGGACCTTATACATCCCTTATATAAATGTATTTAATTTAAGTAGAATTTAAGTATTCTTACTGTATTTTATTTTGAAAAAATGACTTTCTGCCAAGTTTCTTGCGGCGCATTCTTCTTGGCAATGATGGTCTTTCCGAATGTGCTGGTAGTTTCAAAAAGACATGTAAAAGAGCCCTTGGCGGGCAATTTGCAAAAATAAATTTTCATTTTCATTTTCATTTTCATTTTCATTTTCATTTTCATTTTCATTTTCAAAAACTCTCCGGCCTCTAGTCCCTAACTTTTTCGGGCGGGAGGCTTAAAGAGAGAGCGAGAAGCGTATATAGCGAGTTGTCGCTGGCTCTTCCAAGGGAGGAAGACCAGGCCAGTGGCGTGAATGCATAATGCAGTCCCTAGGACATTTCCCGTCCGAAAAAGTTAGGGCAGTGGTTCCTAACCTTTTCAATGTCACTACCCCTGTGAACAAGTATGGGAATTGAGTTTACCCCTAGCTAATTTAAAATAATTAAAACCACACAAATTCGAACGAAAATAGGTATGTTTATTATGTAAGAAATTGCACGTTTAGGTAACTAGTAAGTAAAGTAAGAAAAACCGCGCGCATGAGAGCGCCGTGCTACCGTTTACCGTACTATTATTTTGTTTATTGCTATTTTAATACTATTTCGTGCCATCCCGTGTTACCCCCCTAGAATCTCCGTTTTACCCCTGCGGGGGTAATTACCCCCAGGTTAGGAACCACTGAGTTAGGGACTACTGTAGTCGCTTGGACGCTTGACGGGTTAAGTTATGTTAATTTGTTAGACGCCTTACTTGTAAATTAGGTGCTGTTGATGTCTTGAAGTGGGCGAAACGGACGGTGACGAATATTGCTTATTATTTGGACTACTAAATAGGCTATGGGCCTAAAATGGAATGGCCGTATTTACAAGCTTCAAGCAACGTATGTTTGTGCGACTCAATTTTGAAGCAGATATCTGCAACTGATTGAGCTGAAATTTTGCCTACCGACTTGTGTAAGTCAGATGGCAATACAGTAATTTGTTAGTAGAGCTTTGGTGACCCAGCCAGGACCATCTCCGCAGGAGGGAACTCTTCAACAGTTGGTCCGATTGACTCGAAATTTGGTTCACATATGTAGTATGGATGAAAATGCAAGTCAGAAAAAAATGTATTAACAATGTTTTTTTCGACAAACTTTTTAATAAATAGAAACTATTGTCATAGCTGGAGCAGTCTATTGGTCGAATGATCAAAGCATATAGTTGCATAGCTAGAGAAGCAATTGCACTAACTAGATGCAATTATAACGTCTCTTGTCATAAAGTCCACATTTAGCATGATTGTAGGCTTCTAGGTGGAAAGGGGAATCAAAATAAGTGATGTGTTGCTATTGCTAGCCGCATCGCCTATATCTTATCTTAGTCTAGGGGTCTCAACGGATACACTTCGACTCATTCGTGGATCTTTTGTGTAATTACCCCTCCTTCGCACTATTCCATCGCTTTTACCATCATTCATGAATTGGGTGATTGGGCGCAGTGGTAGTGCCTTGAAATCTCCTGGTTCAGGGTATCCGATGTCGAGGAGTTTCATTCTTAGTCTCGCGAGGGTGTCGCGTTCGCACGTAATGTGTTGCATTGTTTAAACCTCTTCGCCACATATTCTACAATCATTGTCGTTATTGTCCTGTAGTCCTTCGCTAATTTTATAACATGATTCCCTCGATGGGCTTTTATCATCACGAGAAGCAACTGGTACATTCTATGTTTACAATCATACCACTTTAATAAAGTGGCCTTTAAGTCTTGTTACCTCAGGCTCTGTCTAACCCGTAAGGGATATAGACGTGATTTGTGTATGTGTATGTATGTATGTTATGTCGTATGTTGTCGCGTGATGTGTACCGTGTTAACTCAACGAGCGTTTAATTTAAATGGCTGGCCACGACAAATAAATCTTTGTTTAATGTTTAGACGTTTTCCTTGACGAAATATTTATGCAATTGTTTTTCTTCCACTTGAAACATCGTAATGTAAATACGTCTATAGATAGTAGTTCTCGGCTCTTGCTCGTAACGTATAGGTCGCGTCATGTAAAAAGAACGCTGGAAAAAGTAGAGGTCCCCCCTCTGCTCATAATGTACCGATGCGCAAGCGCAAGCACCCCCGCTCCACCTTCTTCCAGCGTTCTTTTTACATGACCCGAGCTGTAATCGCCTAACCCCTGGGTTCCTAACCTGGGGGTAATTGGCATTGTTCATTTTTTTTAAGCTGTGCTTTTAACACCTTTATTTGATAAAATGGACTATTTCAAGCAACTTATTTGAATATTATGCTTTTACGTAGCTTTGTTAATTAATAATAAATATTTTTTCGCTGTTTGATAATTCATGAATTTAGACAGAATCCCAATAGCCTTCGTTCGGCCTGCTATAAAAAAAAACGGCTTTGTCTATGGTTTTGTCGATTTGACAGTGACACGTGACAGTTGCCATAGCTAAACTTTTTTTTTTCATTTTTGTGGCAAACATTCGATGCTGGATTCTGTCTAAAAACCGGGTCGTTCGGTCAAACAAAGGTTCAAAGTACTTTTACAAAAATATCTGCAATCATAAAGTATTTTTGAAATCGGACAAGATAAATCGGATAAATGATGGTTTTCCTCGAAATGGTTTTCGAATTGGAGCATACTAAAAAAAATGAACAATGCCAATTACCCCCACGGGAGTAAAATCAGTTTTTCGCGGGGGTCATGAGCTGGTTGGCTGGATGATTTCCTTGCCTTAAACGTAATTAACGTAACGGGGGTTGTGTAGGTACACAATTTTTATGTCTTCCCCTGGCCAGGAATGTAAATTTCCGCTCGCGTGGCGGGCGGTAAATAGCTACTTACGGCCCGGGGTGACGTAAACTATGTTAATTACGACCGGTTATCAATAATGTATAGCGTCTCATTATGCACACGTCGTACGGCAAATATTGCCAGGCCGTTAATGACATCTTACTATGTTTTTAAGTGTTTGCTTTAACTGCTAAGTGTTCTGACACATCCCCGTGTTTACAGTTATCAGTTCATTAATTATGCACTTACACAATACAATACACAAATCACGTCTTTTTCCGTTATGGGGTAGACAGAGCCTAAGGTCACAAGACCTACAGGCCACGTTTAGCAAGATTGTGGGGCAAATATAGTAATGGGTTGCTAGCCGCATCGCCTATAACATGATCCCTATGATTTTCGCCCATTCTAACGATGGGCTTTTACCATACCCGGGAAGAGAAGCAACTGGTACATTCTATGTTTTTTCTTAGCTCCCAGACCAGCATGGAAGTATTAATAGTATTAATTAAGTTATAAATTATGTACTTGATTGAGGTAAAGCGAACAATGTTTATTTACACTTATAAGGGGTCATCCGTAAAATACGTCACACATTTAAGAAGGGGGAGGGTGGCGATCTAGGGGGGGGGGGGGGGTTCTAAAAGTGATGAAATTGGTGGACGACCCCTAAATATGTTCATCTGTTGCCTCCAGATCAAGGTCAAGTGCAATGGAAATAGGTTTCTTCCATGCTGTTCTGAGAGCAATGAAAAAAAAATAACTCAGCACGGGAAGGGGCGGAAATCTTAAGAATCTAGGTGATGCGGTTGGCAACTCATCACTATTTTGATCCCCCTTTCTTCTACGCTCTCAATCATGGTTGTGTAGTAAAGGAGGGGGATTTGAGAAGTTCGCTCACTATTAAGTTTTTTTTAAGAATTTCGCTCACTATATTAAGATTGATTTGACAAGTTCGCTCACTATTACAATTGTTACGCTACGGTTTTACTTCGCTTATAATTATTCGATTGTGGTATTGTTTCAGGAAAATACAATGTTACGCAATTATTGAATGATTCATATTGCTGTCTCATTTCGGCCATAATTTTTTGCTTCCAACAAAAATTGTAGAACTGCCGCGTCACCTTCCATTTAATCAATTATTTCTGCTACATTATTATATGTTTGTTTGTCTATGAGGTCAGCGTAGAACGGGATTAGAAACCTAGTAATTTGTATAATTTAAGACACAAAGAAATAGTAGGTATTTTTAGATTATTTTAGCTTAGCTCCCTGTATCGTGGGAATTTTGCGAAATCGTTTTTTCATACCTCTCATTCTGAATATCGAAGTGCAACTTTTCTGGTCAAGGCTTTTCTAAGGTTTTTTTTTGCAAATTATATTTAGAATTATTTTTTCAAGTTTTTTCGGCGTGTTGTGTAGGTATGTTAATAGATAGAGACGCTGGAAAGAGCATGATAACTACCGGCGCATTCGGAAAGACCATCATTGCCAAGAAGAATGCGCCGCAAGAAACTTGGCAGAAAGTAATTTTTTCATAATAAAATACATTAAGCTACTACAATACCTACTTAATTCTACCTACTTTTTTTTTATTTTATTATTACGAACTGACCAGTGATTGACCTCTATCTCACTTGGTGGAAGGTGCAGATGAGGCCAAAGGTGTAACTCACTGGTTCAGTAATAGCCTATTCACTCTAGCCTTGAAGAGCCCTAGGTTGTATCTGTCCGGAAATACAGACGATGGGAGCGAATTCCATTCCCTAGCAGTTCGCATTAGGAAGGACTACTTAAATTAAATACATTTATTTAAGGGATGTATATGGTCCCCGAGCCTTAAATTATATTAGGCATTACCTACTATACGGAGTATCGTAAATGGATCAAAGGCTTGCGCGTGATTCACTCTTTGTTTTTTTTATGCTGTCAGTTACCAGTTAAAATCTATTCTAGGCCACCGATTATTTCATCGTCTATTGTAAGTAGATAATCTACTTTTGGATTTTTATTTAATCTACTTGTTTGTAAAGGGATTACGATAACTCTATGATTAGGTACCTAGCTGTTTCCGTTTCTACACAAAACCAACTGCGTAGTAAATGTTTTAAAACAACTTTTTTGTCAGTTATCTATGATTCCGTCTCTATTTATTATTACGAAACAGATACTCTCATGCTGGTCTGGGAGCATAGAAAAACAGTATATACCAGTTGCTTCTCTACCCGCGCAGATGGTAAAAGCTCATTGAGGGAATGGGTGAAAATCATAGAAACCATGTTATAGGCGATGAGGCTAGCAACCCATCACTATTTGGATTCCCCTCTCCACCTATACCTACCCGTAAGGGATAAAGACCTGATTTGTGTATGTATGAAACCGAGACATCACCATAGATAACTGACACTTAGTATAATTGGAACTTAACAGAGAGTGAAGAAACAGGCCTCGAGTCTAGCCACAACTCTTTGTAAACATTTTACTCGTTTAGCAACTGTTTCTGCTTGCAGAGAGAGCAATACAAGTGACTAATAATTTGATTTGATTTACATACATACATAAACATACACATACACAAATTACGTCTTTATCCCTTACGGGGTAGACAGTGCCTAAGGTAACAATGTCTTTAGACCACGTTCAGCATGATTGTGGGCGTATAGGTGGAAATTTTTCTTGGGATTTGATTTACAGAAACTAAATATCCGATAACAGCAGACTTCCGCGAATCATGAACTACAATGTTACTCCATTCAAACAAACGCCAACTACGCAATAAATGAGGGGTTTTCACACTCGCCATCTCGCTTGGCCACAACCATAGTCAACAAGCGACGCAATAAACTTATTTTCTGTTCATTGCGCGCTCGTAACGCTAACGCACAGCGGTTAACTATCAAAGCCCGTAATGTATTAGAAATTAGATTAATGTGTCGTTTGCGCGCTATTGGACCTACCAAGCAATAAACTTGGCGTAAATCTTTTATGAGCGCGGAACACCCTGTTGACATTGAATCACTGGGAGCGCGTCATTTTCTAAGAAATGTTAGTCATTGCAAAAACAAAATTGAGGGTTTTTTTTTTTTTTTTTAATATGGATGCTAAGGGAATTAGTTTTAAATCGTCATAGTCATCGGGCTTTAGCTGGAAATCAGCTGGTTTCCGTCACAGATATCAGATGTACAACAGATTACGCAAATACTAGGTACTGTTTGTATAGAAAATTTGGAACCAAGCGTGCCAGCTTTTTATGCCTTATATGACGCCGCAGCCGAAATTTAGTGACGAGGAATCCAAACCGATGCGCCTTCGCCCCGCTATTGAAACGATGGTTTAGTTCTCGTGGCCCCACTTATAAAGAAGTCGAATTACACTCTATGTTGACGACGGAATTTAAAAACGTTTCCGCTATGGTTTAAATGGTTTAATAACACTAACACAAAAACAAATTAACTAGGAGCCTAATACGGAACAGCTGTTAATGCTAGCAACTGTCTTGGAAGTTGATGCCAGCACAAAAGAAAGGTATTTTAAAATTGAAACTTAAATAGTTAATATACAAACTGTGTACTAAAAGGAGGCTCCAATCCAGCCAGTCGCCAACACTCCACCTAGGTCTTCGGCCATTTGAAGATAGGTACCTAACAAACCTAACCTATAATTTTATTATGTCTAGGGAGGATTTTTATAACAGTGGGACCACGAGAACTAATCTGAAACGATTCGACTGGAGCCGCCTTTCAAAATGTCTTCGTATGTTCAAAATGTATGGAACAAACCTCGATACTAGGCCGCGGTTCGGACACGCGGAGTATACGCATTTGTATAATCTATGGTTGATTGATATTTGTGGTTTCCACACTTGCATCCAGGCCATAATGTTAACAAAAAACAGTGGTTTCCACAGCATTGCTGCACTGACGCTCCATTGACGCTCGGTCCTATTTGTCGTTGAGCTGTACCGTGTTTTGTTTTAGGTTTTATTTGGAGCGTAACCTTTCTCTCTCTTTCATCTTGTCAACATTGAATCGTAAGTGACGAGTGTTTATTCGTATTGGCGTGCGAACTACTGATATAAATTACCCTGTTGTTAAGGCAATGCTTAAATGGTGTGTCATAATTCCAAGTAAGGCGTAAAACATTAAAGATACTCGTCATAACACTTGGCGTCGTGTTTTATCCCGCGTCTTGTTGCTAACTTCGCTCAACTTGCGAATAACAAGTCACACGTCTGTTTACAAGATGTCATGATGGTGAAAGCATTTGTCATGCATTTAGAGCTTGGCGCCTTCGACCATCCAATTGAAGACCACCGGTTATGAAGTACCGAACCCAGCTCAACCAACGGCCGTAGACGGGATCAGAGCAGTCAGTCCCAACAGCTTCAAGTGTCGCTTTAGGGGTGATCTGCAGTTTGAATACAGCGTCTCTTAAAGTTTTACCGGAATAATTGAGCATAGGTAGATCTCATAAACCTTTTCGTATATGCTCGTCGATTTCGGGTACTCTTGATCGGTAATTTTTTCAAAACGTCTCCTATTTGGTCCCAGAACGTCCTAGGCCTTCTCCTCCCAATGCATCCTTCACACTCCTCATATACTCCCCATATTAGGCCTGTCTGTTGATACAACTGAAGTAAAGACCTGGTCTATCGGGCGGCAACACCAATAGTGTACCTGCTCCAAACATATCGAGAGTCTGGGAGCTCTTCGTTTGGTCGAACAATTGTTTGGTCTAACGTAATTTTTGGTCGAATGATGGTTTGGTCTAAAATTTCTCCAGCTGAAACTGAAAATATTTCAGGTATAACTTTACATAGGTTTTGTAGAATAGGTTGGGTTAGGTTAGGTTTATTTTATGATTTTGCTGAAGAGTTGATGGTTTCAGTATAAATTCAGTTTAGATCATTCGACCAAACAATTATTCGGACATCCGATATAGACCCCGAGAAGATTCTCGTTCTGTAGATACACGTAATGGTACGTACGTCAGTGATGGGGTCCCCGCAGCCGTGGCACCGTGGGCTGTGGTGCTCGGCGAAGCACGGGACGCAGTGGACGGCGCCGTCGTGTTGGTGGAACTTGGCCCCATCGATGGGCTTGCGGCAGGTGTGGCATTGGAAGTGTTCCGGGTGCCATTTCTTGTTCAGGGCTGTTACGATCTGTTGACAAATGGGAATGTCTAAGAAGAGTTGATTCACAAGTGTATTTATTATTTGATGCTTGTTGGGCGTCTGAGGCCCCGAGAAAGCCATGACGCTTTATCATCATCATCATCATATTCAGCCTACATTTGTCCCACTACTGGACACAGGCAACCAGGTCCTGGTCTTGGCTACAGTACTGGCACTGGCTTGGGCTATAGTTCCCTCATGGGTCCAGTGCGGATTGGGAACTTCACACACACATCATTGAATTGCTTTGCAGGCGTGTGCAGATTTCCTCATGAAACAGAAAAGCTCATGGTAAATTTCAAATATATTTTCGCGCTACCGTTGATGCGAGATGTTTTTATTTCTTTTTTTGCGTTTGAAGAACTATTTTTAGTAATAATATTTTTAGTTCTAATTGATTTTGGTTTATGTATAGAACAAAATGGACCGAACGATTAGAGCTCTACATCAAAGTTTCTCTAATTTTATTGTAGATTATAAAATCGTCGTCGTGTTGAATAGATGCCCAACAATTTACGCCAGTTCTTAATTTAACATAAATTTATTAGACTGTTAGCAAAACTGTCTTTGTGGCGCACGGCACGTATGATTCACGTAAAAAGAAACACATCGAAACTGTTTTAGCAATTTCAGGTCATAGCGGTCAAGGCGATTTAATTTTAACATCAACTCATGCTCATTAGTTGTTTGAAAGTCAAGGAATAGTGTTGGACAACTTTAATATGGCACGCGGCGAAAATGTGAACTAATATATTTGAAGGAAAGTTACGAACTTTCAAAGAAATTGGCGCCCCCAGCGCATCGCAAATTCAAAATGGTCGTCCTTTTACCAAGTTATTTTTACAGTCGCGAATGGCGCTACTGTTTACGATTATAGCGGAATTAGTGCGGCGAGGTGAACGTTCCAAATTTGTCCGCAAGCAGATATAGTTGTGCGGTTACGAGCTATTTGGACATCGCTTAAAATAAGCGTGAAAACACTTTTGTTCTCGTGATATTTTTGGCATGTTTTGTTTTAATTAGTAGTGCCAGTTTTTGGGAGGAAAAATGTCGGGACGCTCTATTTTAATAAGGAATGTATATTGTCCTTGGACATAAATGACTTACAGTAACCTTTTCGACATTTTTTAATCTTAGTTAATGTTGCCAAGATAAACTGCATTTATTAGTAATCAGAGATCGGGCAAATGAGCGTCCATTACTCGTAATAATATGGAGATGACTCCCAAAGATTAATTAATTGATTTCTAACATGTACATAGTTTAATTTGTGTAATTCGCATTTTGAACACATCTTCCTTCATCACCATTTAATCTGATCGTGACCTTCAGCGTTCTTGTTACTTTTTAATTATTGTAATCTTTACTATTATCGACTCATCATCATCATCATGTCAGCCGAAAGACGTCCACTGCTGAACATAGGCCTCCCCCGCGGCCAAACAGATCGGCCCTGCGCCATCCGCATCCAATGCGTTCCCGCTACCCTCACCAGGTCGTCGCTCCATCTTGTTGGAGGCCTACACTATCGACTACTTACTACTAAATGTTTGTTTTTGTGGAATAATGCGTAGGCTGCACGGATTACGATGAAATTTTGAATGTAGTTAGAACATGATCCGGACCGGACACTGACATGGGATTCTTTTTATATTAACAGATTACATAGTCCCCGCGCAATTTCAACAAACGTGTGTATGTATGTGAATTGATATATCTGAGTGCAGGTTGCGCAGACAAAGTAGCGGGCAATGATTAGTGATATATTATTTGGTAGGTAAAAGGATTACTAATAAATTCATTACCATCCATTGACGTCAATTGTAATAAATTGCACCCGATACTAAAATCCGTAAATAAAACAATAGTTACCTTATCGATAGAATTTATTCAATGGTACAATCGACAACTACCATATCTACACGCAACTCATACATCACGACACGGCAATACGCCAGTCATTGTTATGAAAGTGTACACATTGGCGTTGGCTCCCTGTACCGGCGTATCACTTGATAAGACGATAAAGAGTATTAGGTTTATCTCTTTGAACTTGACAATTACGTATTTTTGTAAATGATCAGTGATTAATGTCACGTAAGCGCTGTAAGGTTCTTTGACCCGGTTTTGCTTGCTTTAAACATACATACATAAATCACGTTTGTATCCCTCACGGGGTAGACGGAGCCCAAGGTAACAAGATTTTAGGTTTCGATCGGTTCTTTTACTTTTTCTGTGTGTCTACTCTTGCTTAATACTTAATATGTCCTGTTAATCGTTCAAAGGTTAACTGGAAGAGATCCCTTTTAGGGATAAGTTCGCCTTTGTGTATGTGTGTTGTCCTGTATTCATCTTTTTCTTGTGTTTTATGTACAATAAAGAGTTATACATACAAGACCCGAAGGCCACGTTTAGCATGATTGTGGGCGTATAGGTGGAAAGGGGGAATCGAAATAATGATGGGTTGCTAGTCGCATCGCCTATAACATGATTCCTAAGATTTTTGCCCGGTCTCTCGATGTGTTTTTAGGGGTGCGAGTTGGGTTACCTTCACGTGTGGTCAAGAGCTGCGGTTCCTTTTTGGATCCGTCCGGGGGAAGAGCAGTGCTTGATCCGGTGCAGCCTGGGCAACGGCTAATGATTTCCTGGCAGTTTCTGAGGGATATCATTGACCGTTGGCTAAGAGCCCGACAGGGGGGAGGGGGTCTTTGACCATTACCGTACAACGTTGCCGACATTTTGTCACAAGATTTTTTAATCATATTTTTGTTACTTTGACATTGGCGAAGTTGTCGTCGCTATAACGACTTGAAACGCCACAAATAAGAAGAAGAAGAAGATGTGTTTTTACCGTCTGCGCGGGAAATGATGCAACTGGCACATTCTATGTTTTTTCTTGGTTTCAATGCATATATAAAACTACCTATCACTATTTTGATTCCCCTTTCTTCTTATAAGCCCAAAATCACGCTAAACGCGGTCTTTAGGTGTTGTTTCCCTAGGCTCTGTCCTAATTGCGAACCTCCTCCTTTTTTTGAAGTCAGTTAAAAATTATATTGTATGTACCTAGTTGTTTTATTCATATTGGAACGGAAAAAATCGTGCACAGAATATAGAAACAACAGCAAACAAGTAAGGTGACTGGATTTTTTTTTTTACTACGGCAAGGTGGAGATGAGATCGGCGCGGAATTCAATATTTTGTCGATATCCCGCGGGATATCTACCGTTCCCGGATAGAAAGTAACATATATTGGTATTAGTTTTCTGAATACTCACTCTGCCACTGATGACAGCATTGCAGCTGCTGCAAACTGCGGGCTCGTCTTTGGTAGACTGAAACAAAAATAATTTCATCTTAAACTCTTTTGTATCCCATCCCAGCGAATGCCCTGGACTTATACATAACTTTGGTCTGCTAAAGAGTTAAAGCTTTAAGCAATAGATGGTATTGGAAGCTGTGTTTCCTCATGGAGTATCAATTAAGATCAACTCGGCCTGCCATAAAATTTGTATGTACTCGTGTAAATAAATAACGTTTTATTGAAAAAAACTACGCATGCGTCCATATTTCTTTTACTTGGGTTCTTTTTGCTGATTACAAGTAGATAGAAAGAACAAGAACACTAATATAAGAGAATATATACAATATTATAGAAAAAAACAAGAAAAATAAACACAGACATGAAGGATACATCATCAGCGTTGTGTGTCTTTGCAAAAGTGAAACGGTCGCTGGCTCAGCATTACGCTGAGGTCTAACACCTGCAGCACTGATTTTCAGCCAGAACCGTCTGTGTCTCACGAAACGATACACAGATCAGTCATCGCTTCAGGCATTCTTGAAGTATCAGGCACACTCCTCATTCACGTTTGCGTTGACAAGGTTCCAACAACTTCAGTTAACTACACACTCGTACTTGATGACGTCACCATAAAAAAATCAACATTAAATTCCGATACAATGAAAGGCAAGAGTAATCTAATCAATGACCTTGGCGCGTTGTGCAGAACGCATACGAATGACATGTCCGATAAGCATCAATTTTGTATGACATGACATCACCGTATGCAAATGCTTTCCGGCAGGAAGATGTGGGATGTGTTATGTAAGGACTGTCGTTTTGGATGGAGTATGTATGTAAATTGCTCATTGTTAAAAAAAAACAAATACAGTTCTCAAAAATTATTGCATCGTTGACGGTAGTTCACATTGTAGAAATGATACACATGCACATACACAAATCATGTCTATATCACTTACGGGGCAGACAGAGGTTGAGGTAACAAAACCTAAAGGCCACGTTTAGCATGATTGTAGGCGTATAGGTGGAAAAAGGAATCAAAACTAGTGATGGGTTGCTAACCGCATCGCCTATAACATGATTCCTTAGAATTTCGCCGATTCCCTCGATGGGCTTTTACCATTTGCGCGGGACGAGAAGCAACTGGGGCATTCTATGTTTTTCCTTTGCTCCCAGACCAGCATGGAAGTAGAAATTATGTTTGAGAATTTAACCATTTGATTAATGCTTTCTATCTTATTATTTTGGGGTGCATATGTGGGTCGAAGCTTGAGTTGTTTATTTTCATGGTAGTAATAGACCCTAAGTTTGATATCGATCTTGACCCAGCTATTGAAGGCTACAAGGAAGCATGCAATAATGCAGGCCGTAACCCATTTCGATCAAAGAGAGCGAAGCCACGAAAGTGTGTCAGCATGGTTATGGGACAATGAGCGCAAGGCATGCTATGAATGTTAAAGTGTTTCAATTATAAGTTGGATCGCTTGAGTTTTGATTGTGTTGGATATAGAATCATCGAGAAGCTTTTTGGTTGAGTTGAAGAATTTGACTGTATTATAAGTTCCGTGGTTTCTTAGGAATTCTTTTGTCAGCAGAGTATCTTTGTATGGTGTTCGTGGGCTTGGGCTATTTGAGACGTTGTGTTTAGTATTTAAATGAACAAGAGTGGCGATACCAAAAAATCCAAATTATCCTTTCATAATATTAATGTGAATTCTTCTTCTTCTTTTTTGTAGCTTATCAAGTCGTTATAGCGACAACGACTTCGCCAATGTCAAAGTAACAAAAATATAATTCAAAAATCTTGTGACGAAATGTCAGCAACGTTGTACGGTAATGGTCAAAGACCCCCTGTCGGGCTCTTAGCCAACGGTCGAAGATATCCCTCAGAAACTGCCAGGAAATCATTAGCCGATGCCCAGGGTGCACCGGACCAAGCACGGCTCTTCCCCTCGGACGGATCCAAAAACGAACCGCAGCTCTTGACTACACGCGGAGGTAACCCGACTCGCACGGTACCCCTATTGTGTTATTACTGTGATTTTCGTGATTGTAATATAAAGCTGGCCAATTTAGTTTATAAAATGTTTATGTTTAGTTTGAAGGTTCTGTAAATTCCAGCAAATTAAACTATGGTTCAAATCGATTATCATTATCATCTCCATCTTCTTCCGATTGGCTCTCGTTAGAGACGCAAGAATCTTTGTGATGTATTATGTATTCGCTTTCAATAATAACTGGTCTTATACATACATATCAATTACTGAACATACATTAACTTCCATAAAAAGGTGGCTATGAAAAACATAATAATCAATACGTAATTGACAACTGCCGTTGGTTGTCATTAAAATTAACATAATTTCTTGACATTATTCATAATGAGACCCGACAGGCGCGATGTTTACGTTATGATATCAGTATGACTAATTAATAGTTCATAAATGTACTTACTGAAAAATATGTTTTTTCATGTTGTCTGATGTAATGTTGATCAAAACTTGTTGTTAAAACAAAGTAAATCTTTTCAACTCCAGCATTTTTCTTGCGAAATTCTTCGAAATCATGCCTCTTTTAGGCGATGCCTAGCAACCCATCAGTATTTTGATTCCCTTTCACAAGCACGTAAACGTGGACTTTAGGTCTTGTTACCTTAGACTCCGTCTACCCCTAATTATGTATGTGTATATTACCAAATTGCTAATCAATCTGATTCACTTTCAAAATAACATCAAACAACCTAAACAACAATGTTAATGTTTATAGAAAGCTTGTGAAATAGTACATTACACGCCGAGAGAGGTGAAATAAAGTATGTCTCAGGCCGCATGAACTTGTCGCACGAGCCAAAGGCGAGGGTGATAAACATGCGACCTGAGGCTTTCTTTATCACAATTTTACATCTTCCTCTGACCAGGAAGGATTACTAGTTACGCCCCGGGGCGACGTAATAGATGTCAAAGAGTTACTTGCAGCCTGTTGTTAGAATATACATTTGATCATAAAACGCAATTTCTAGGCAGACACTCAATTACTTTGCCGCCCTAGGGTTATATTCCGTTGCATCATCCGACTAGCCATCGAGCCAAGTGTGTCGATCGCGGTAAACAATGTCAATTGGTTGTCCACTTAGAGAGTGATATATGTGTTGTTTGCGGGATAACTTCATTAATACAAGTAGGTACGTGATACTCTAGTACGAGAGCCCACGACCAAAATTTTTGTCTCATAGCAATACGGCCAAAACCGCATCAAATCGATAGATACGATTATCCTGAACTCGAAAATACCAATATCAGACATTTTCCGCGTAGCGTTTGATCTGACCGAATTTTCAAAATTATCAAAGAATTTTACCGAACTGCATTATAGCAATATGTCTGATTTGCAGACTGTAGGTGAATGATAGTTCTGAGATACCGGAAACATATTTTTCAGACGTTAGTGGTGTAACGCAAACCCGTAAAATCACAAAAAATGAGACAAAAAAAATGTCTCATAGCAATACGTCTGAAAATCTTTTTTATTAGTAAATTTTGGTTATTTGATGCGAACAAAACAATTTTCAGACGGAAATGTGAACGCATTAAATTTTGAGACCGTTTTGAAAATGTTAACAAATTTTACCGATCGGTATCATAGCAATATGTCTGAAAATTGTTGGACATGATAAAATAAGTTGTCCACATGTGCAAAAAAAATATATCAGACAAATTAAGTGTAGCACCTTCTCTATCAGACAACTTTTCGATACTCAGATATCATTTAAAAATCGTATTGAGGCATCTTGAATTCTCTGTTACAAACCAATGAATACGTTGCGACCCTGAATTTATTAGATGATAATTAACAAAGAATTTACCCGAAACCGTAACATTTAACAGAGGCGTCGGCCAGGCGACTCCGAAACGTTATTTTCGTTTTTGGGAGTATATGCTACACTTAAAGTGTCTGAAAACAGGTTTTTGGTAATCCTGGCAGCAATACGAAAAGTTTAAAAAAAAATTTATCCGTATTGCTATGATACAGGTCGGCTAAATTTGTTGACATTTTCAAAAATGCGCTCAGGCTATATGCTACGCGCAAAATGTCTGAAAACAAACTTTTTCGTAATACAATTATAAAATCTATGTACATTTTCACTATCAGACGTATTGCTATAATACCGACTGCCTTTTTTTTTTGACACAGCAGAAATGGCCTCCCACGCTGTTGCTACACTTTCGACCGTTACTACACACCTAGTCGGGTTCAGAATCATACAATCTAACGATTTTATAGGGTTTTTGCCGTATTGCTATGAGACATGGTTTTGGTCGTGGGCTCTGGATCTATCTGTAGGTGTGGCGGTAGCCTGTCGCACTTATAAACGCCGATCAATTGTAATGGATCGTTAAGTCTGGTTATAAAATTTTCTGTGTGAAAAATCGTTGCTTGTTTGCGATTAAAGAGTAATTTGATTTGTGTTGCAGCAAACTGATGAAAAAATGAGTTTGATTCCATTTAGATTTGAAGTAATGTAGCTGTCAGAGGATAGCTGATCGAAAGCGGAGATAGGTTGTTTATGTCCCCGGAATCTTTACCAATGATGGCCATGATGGTCTTTCCGAATGCGGTGGTAGTTAAAAAAAGACACGTAGAAGAGCCTATGGCGGTCTATTTGAAAAAATAAGTTTTATAATTTTGTGGGCCGTCAATTAGTGAAGTGTCTCGGAGGTGTATCGATGTGAAGAGTCCTATGTCATCTAAGGCTACAACTATAACAGATGATTGAAGCATTGTATCAAAGGTACTTTATTTGGTGACTGAACAAACCTATGCGGGAGCGGCATCTCTGACCGCACAACGAGCATGCAAAAGCGACCAAGTTCGAGGTTACGGGTGGACCTACACGTGCAACGTAGTCCTATGTAGAGAGAATAATTTGACAATCTCTCGCTGCGTCACTGCGACTAAAGTTTACTCAGTCAAGGGTAGACAGAGCTTAAGGTAATCCTTATCCTTACTAATATTATAAATGCGAAAGTAACTCTGTAACTCTGTCTGTTACCTTTTCACGCTTAAACCGCTGGGCCGATTTAGTTGAAATTTGGTATACAGATAGTTTGAGTCCCGGGAAAGGACATAGGATAGTTTTTATCCCGGAAAATTGCATGGTTCCCGCGGGATAGCACAGCCCAAACCACTGGAATATTTCAAATTTAAGGTGGAACAAAGTTCGCCGGGTCAGCAGAGCTAGTAAGCCATAAAGGTCACGTTTAGCATGATTGTGGGCGTACAGGTGGAAAGGGTTATCAAAATAGTGATTAGTTGCTATCTGCATCGTCTATAACGTGATTTTCATCCATTCCCTCGTTGGACTTTTATTAGCGCGGGTAGAGAAGCAACTGGTAAATTTTATGTTTTTTCTTTGCTCCCAGACCAGCGTGGAAGGATTGTCATTGTGCCGCTAAAAAAATCCAAATTATGCTTTCTTAAAACTGACTGAATCGTGACTCATGACCCTCGAGAACTCAACACGCTCTGCTAATTATTTGTGTGCAAACAGTAACGACAGTCCGTCTTTATGCTGTTACTGGAATCCTTTAATCAGATCACAACCGTATGTTGAGTCGTAACTTGAGAGTGGGAATGCGGTTAACTTTGCAGATGGATGCGTACTCCTATAGGTACGACGTGTTTACTTCAACAGTATTAAATACTTCATAGGTTATTGTAAGTTTTTCGTCGCTACAAACGAATTTAATGTGTAAATCAAATAGGTACTGCGAGATTAGTTTGCCGTTACGTGACGTGATTTTTCCATAGCGTGACGTTATACTAAGCACTCTGAGTCTCTAGTGTAAGTAACTCTTGTGTCCCGATGTTTTCTAATAAATGCAGTGATTAAGACCCAGACGCGAATTAACAGTTTTGTTATTAAAAGCTTTTGACTTTAACTTCACTTGTTTCTTTTGTTGTTTGGGTCAAATCTTTCAAGTTCAATTTGGCCCACTTCTAATGCTCGGTTTGCATTAAAATTTGGTACACCTATGTAGAATGGATTGACATGCTCGTACAGTCAACAAAAAGTGCAGTCAGCAAAAAAGCTCGATGATCATTTCAGCATTTATTTTAAGTTAGTGTTATATCGTACAGTTTGAACTTCATATAGTACGTTCGTAAGTTACTCTAGGACTCACAAGGAGACAGAAAACACAGTGACAACTTCTATCAGGTGACCGATCGCTTCTTTACTTTCCTTGTTGCGTTATAAAAACATGATTAATATGTTTGTGGTTACTCCCTGTTTTAACGACGTAATTATATTAATTATGAAAGGGACTTTGTTTTTTTATATTTATCCATTAATTAAATGTTATTGTTTGAACCGTATTGTAATATTAATTACTTTGCCGATAGCTAAGGGAAAATATAGGTTGCTCGATAATCGTTATCACACACTTGTGGACGTATCTAAATAGATTTAATTTTATCAATAACGTTTTTTACCTTTACATTGGTATTGTTTGCTTTCTGTGACGTCAAATATCTAGTCGGATAGGTACGAGATATTGCGACTTTTTTAGCCTTCTAATTCTCCTTCTCATCAATGCACAGTACTTCCATGCTGGTCTGGGAGCAAAGGAAACACATAGAATGTTCCAGTTGCTTCTCGTCTCGTGCAGATGGTAAAAGCCCATCGAGGGAATGAGCGAAATTCTTAGGAATCATGTTATTAGCAACGCCTAAGCTAACGGCTAGCAACCCATCACTAGTTTGATTCCTTGTTCCACCTATACGCCTACAATCATGCTAAACGTGGCCTTTAGGTTTTGTTACCTCAGACTCTGTCTACCCCATAAGGGATATAGACGTGATTTGTGTATGTATGTGTATTTATGTAATTCTCCTTCTCATCAATGCAAGGCGTCTTAGAATTTTTCCAGAATATTCCAGCTGGTGCTTGGGTTAATTGATTGACTCTTGTTGAAGTTTTTCATCGTATAGGTATACATAATCTGGGTCACCACTTTGACGTCTCACTTTGAAAGTCGACTAATTTGTAAACATATTATCGTTCAGAACGAGCAAATACCTGCTGAAGTAATCAGGACATACCTATAGGGTGGCAGGACCGGCAAAATGCCACGTGCCTAGCTCTACAGGGCTCCGAACTTGCTTTGCCTAAGATACAGAAATTACGACGATGCACTTCTTATACATGAGAGATTTGAACAGCGTATTCCTGAGGTCATAAGGAGTAGAAAATGTTCCATAGACATTTTAAAATTCGTTCTATTTGGGCACGTTTCACATAATGTCGCCGATGCCAGGAATACACATCAAATCTCTCAGGTTCCTAGAGGGCACCCGGCCACTGGAAGCACCCCCATTTGATGAGTTTCCTTAGGCCTCAAATCATAGTTACGCCAATGAATTTAGATAGGTATATTTTAACACTCATTGTATAGATCGTAAGTCTCGTAGCCGCAGCTATGTGATGCATTGTGGCCTTGCAAGCTTTGTTATCGTGTTCTGTTTCGTATATGTTCACGGGTTCAGGTAAATAGTGTAGTTCCAGATGAGACGGTGCAGGGTTGTCGCTTGTGTCGTCAATGATTAGTAGGATAGCTTCACAATCATCTAACTCTTCAATGTAGACTTATTTTCCCATTTAGGTTATAAATTGAGGAAAAGGAAGGAGGTGCTTTACCTACGAATATCATTGTAAAAACATACCATGGTCCTTCTATTACGTCTCTAACGGCAACTTAGCAAAATTAAGAATCTCGTGACATTTTCCTTTCAAAAACTGATTTTAATCAAGTCGCATTTAAACTGACTTTGTATTACAAAAGGCATCGTCCCAATAGATTTACACAGATACACATTGATCTTATAACGACACTCTGTCTTGCGTAGGTGGTCAGAAACATTAGTTTTGGACCTTGCCTCAAACGTGGCATCTGATACAGCTGATCCTCTCGTCCTTACAACGTGACTTATATTTGATTCTATCGTTTAATATTTGATCAGGGCAACCCTGCGCGCGCCGACCCAAAACTATGACGAAAATAGTCCGCGCGTGGGCGTTATTGTCGACTCCGCTCTCCAGAATCCACTCCAATTCGCGCAGATTGATATAAATGGATTCAGGATTGGGTCAAAGTCGCTTGACGAATTGTTCTTTGTCAGTGTTGATGTTCAGGGCGTGGACGGTGCGACGTTGGATAGTATTCCATCGTTCGGAAAGGACATCGTGTTGTCACCTGGGCCTCTATTCGACGCTGACACGCCGAAGCTATTACCAACCATTTGCAGATCCTAACGTTTAATTTGCTATTCGGCGTCGCCAAAATGTCAGTTTGCCGAATACAATCCGATGAGAACGCGATGAGTTCTTAGTAAGCTATTCGGGGCGCTTCGTCATTTTTGTTGGGGATTTTCAACAGCTGTCAAAGTGTGACAGAAAAAAGAGGAGTTATGACCGCATATCCTATCAAATCTATAACGAGCTACCTAATAATTATCTATTCAGTGCGACCACATCAAATTGATCAAAATTTAAGCCATAATTAACATAGTCTGGGTCCGCTACACCAAAAAATTACAGTTATTCTTATGTGACCAGTACATAATGAAGCTGCCTTTAAGCATTATATTTTTCTGTAGGTGGAAAGGGGAATCAAAATAGTGATGGGTCGCTACCATGCCAAACATGGTCTTAAGGTGTTAGGCTCTGTCTACCCCGTAAGGAATAAAGACGTAATTTTTCTGTACCCTCTCCATTACTTATATATTTTTTATGTGTTTTTTTGGTAAAAGGACATTTAATTCATTCTTCTAAAACTCCATCAAGGGAACCAGCAATCATTGTTTATTTAGAGTTTAATAACTTGTAATTTTTGATAGTTTTCTTACTTCATTTACTAGGAAACGTGTGTGTTGCAGGGATATTACCACCCTGTATTTTGAGTGCTCCATCACTAGTTTTGCATCGGCCCACTTCAGATGCTCTGGAAGCAGTTATTCGACCAAACCTCAGTTCAAACCAAAGTTCACAATTCGCTTGGTCTCTTGTTTCTTCTTCCACTTTAGTTATCAAAGATACTGATATTTGAATTTTCTTAATAAAATATTCAACACATTTGTCTTTATACTTCATACAAGTTCATGCATTGAGACAGCCTGTGGTACACTTGAACAATAAGTGGGTTGGTGTTGGTGGTTGGAGTCCACAGTCTTTAATGATTATATTTTTCCCTCTTCTAAAAATTTCTTTGAAACAGATTAATTTGGTGGTAATATGGAATTGCCCTTGGATAATTCCTTTGCTGTCATATATTTGTCACTCCACAGAAGTGCATGATGGTTTCTCACTTCGGTGGTGAAGCCACACAAGAAAAGCTATTGCGTGCGTACAGCCACCCTCATGAGGACCTGAAATTAAGTTAATTAATTTGTCACTTTCACATAATGTTATACATATACAGTTCATTTATGTTTTTTTTTTGTTTGTTTGTTTGTTTATAATTTATAATGCTAACCTCAAAATATGACAAAACAATAGGTCTAAAAACTATCTGGAAAATTCAGATTGCTGTGTAATTTACGAAATAATAACTTGAGATCATTGAACTACTACTAATGAGGGTGTACGTATGAAATCGGTCGCCATCTTTGAGTTCTTTTTATCGGTTCGCCCCTTCTGGGCAAAGGAAACAACTTACATACAAACTCTGTATGTATTTGGGATTGGGAGTGTCTATTTTTTTACAATGTATGGGAACCGCTTCAAGATAAATGATTTTTAATTCATTTTCTGTATTTACTTTATTTTATTTAACTGTATTTTGTCGTAAAATAAGGCATGTCCTTCGTGACATTGCCTGCAGGTAGGTATGACATAGACGGTCCGAAATAGGGGTAGACAGGCAATGGCGGGCAATCCTTAGAAGCACATAAGCAGAGCTTGTTCTTTGCTTCCAGGTCATAATACATACTAATGGCTTCTTAAATTATAATTTAACATTCATTAATATTTTAATAAAAACAAAATGGTGACAATAGTTCAGAATGCGGAGCAATTTAAATTTACGCGCACTCCGCTCCTGCGCTAAAACTGACGAAAGGTTCATACTACGACAGCTTAGGCACTTCATCCCGCCGCCTAAAGTCATGCATGTGTGAACACAATTTGCGTATGTAATCTAGCGTCCAACACGCGACACAGACAGTACACTTACATGTTACGGACGTATTTTGTGTACAACACATGCATGCAACTCCTGCCGCAGTACCTAGCATTCATGAACCGTTCGGTCGTAGACAGTATACGGAGTCAGGTGTCTCGTACTGGTCGGTCTACGTGCGTTGACCCTAAAAAGACCAAACGTCAAGACACCTAACCCCATATGACTATTTAGGACAGAACGGGTCAAGTTATGATTGCCTCCAAAGGGAATTTCGTTTCAGCCAATCACCATGCAGCACTTTACGCATGCGCGAAAAGACCTCGTATTATAGGGTGAAATGCGGCCATTTTAGGATTTCATTTGCTAAAACTCGTAATGTTCGGAGTATTTGATTGGTGAAGTTTTTTGTTGATTTCTTTTGATCGTGATCATATGTTTTAATATTTTCATTCTGTTAAAGCTTCTTATGATATTTGCTTAGCTCATGAATTAATTAGCGTTCCAATTTACTAAATATTGTGTGCTTTAAGTAGGTACTAACTCATGGAATGGCCTTGTCCTTGTGTTGTGTGTTTGTGAAAGTTAGTTCGTGGCGAAAGTGGTAGGTATATCTGAGTATTTTTGGTAGATTAGTTAGATTACACATTAAAAGTAATTAAAAGTAGCTGTACCTACTTAACTTTTAGTTGGCAACAAACTGCAACTCGACAATTTCACGTTAAACTGAGTTGAATAGCCGTACTAATTTTTATTGACTAGATACTTGATTTGTCCTTTGCATAATATTTTACTGTGAGTTCTTTCCGTCGAATGCACAAGTAACAGGCGCGCTTTTCCTGAATAATCATTGATGAGTGTTTCAAATTCACTCACCAATGATTTAAATTTAAGTTAATAAAATTTGTTTTCTTATTGTTTACGGTTAGTTGTAGTGTAGCAAAATTTCGCGCGCTCCAGCGTCCATCATGACAGCTCGGCGGTAAGAAAGCCGACTGCGAAGCTGGTGACCCGCGTTCGATTCCGATATTTTTAAATCTTTTTCCTTTTTTTTTTGTTTTATTTAATTAACATCAGAGTAGTAACGTACGTTGCAGTGACAAGTAATACTAAGTAAACGACTGAAATAATAAGGTACCTAAATTTTAAGTGAAAATAAAACTCCAGTATACTGGAAAGTTTTTTTTTTTTTAATAGGGTGGTAAACAGGCAAGAGATTATGCTTACACCTCGAAAATGTCTAGGCACGCCGCTGTAGACAGGTGTTGGGAACATTCTAGATGATTGCATGGTCTCTTAGATTTGTTCCAGGGTATTCTATCAGGGAGTCGGGATAGTTTGATTTACACTTTAGTAAAGTACACTGTACATCGACCGACGTATAGAGACATTTATCAATCACAACTAAATTATTTGTATTAATTTGTAGACACTTCTTTTTCGTTTCTTTAGGCGCTTTAGTATATTCATAAACTGTACTGAATTCTTCTGTACGTTACGGTTCAATATCGCTTTAAACAGAAAGCTAACCAGCATATCTTTTACCGTTTGATTCAATGAATATCTAGCCGTTGTAATTGAGTTGTGGTCCATCTGATTGTATATGTTCTAGTTCTTGCTTTTCTCCAATAACTTTGTCGTTTTTATTATCATTTTTGTTTGGCTGTGTGATTAGAAACATGGCAGAACTGTTAATGTTTTCTAGAGTTTATGGTATTGAAACTCTTTCTGTCTTTATTACTCAAAAACTGGCCTTTATCGTCGGTTGGTCGGCTTCTGCTGCATTTATATCTAAATAAACTGCAATTTCTGTTTGCTTGTTCGTTTCTTCGTTTGTTTGTATAAAGAGAGAACTATCTGAAACTACTGAGCCGAATCCATATTTTTTTTCGCTGGTAAAATGCAGAACTGCTCCAGATTATCGCAGGCTAGTTATCCCGGTCAAGTGGAAATTTCCCGCTAGATTTCCCGAAATTTCCCGCAGACAGCGAGCTAGTTTGGTGAAAGCTGGTCAAATAAAGTTTCCAAGGATTATCTTGTCATAGTAATGTCCAGTACGACGGTCCAACAATAAATTCCTGTATTTATCTAAGTGACAAATCGACCTGCGAGAGTGCCAACAATATTAGAGGCTGACTAAGATCTTTGGTTTAGGATTCCAGCGTGCGCTACGGGAACCCTCTGTGTGTAAAAATATCTCGTCGTAAAACGTTTGTTTAGTATGTAACAGCGAAATGGGCGTGCAACTATGATCTTGAGGAGATTCGGATGAATTCTTGATCGATTGAATGATTTATAAATGTTCAACAGGATACGGGCAAATGGTTTCGAGTGATGACGGCAGTCAATGTGGCTGTAGTCTAATACGAGTATTCGCTTTTGAGTTTATCTTTATAAAGAAAATAATGAAGGAAGAAGAAGGAGGAATGAATGAAGGAAACAGTAGTTTCTCATTCTTACTGTAAACATAGCTAAATATACTACCCCGTAACAATACAATACAATAACTCTTTATTGAAGACAACATATAACAATCAAAACAGAAAGAAAGGTATACAGAATGTTATATGTTAACAATAGGCGGCCTTATCGCTACAGAGCGATCTCTACCAGGCAACCATAATAGACTGGAGAAAAGAACAGATCTGACCAGGTGGTGCAATTTAGAATATGTATTTATATACCTAAGTAGTGAAAATATATGAAACACATTTATAATAAATGGAGATATAAATAGACACATACACACATACCTAAAAAGTTACAGCTACAAGATTCATGCACAAGATGATAGATAGTGCTCCTTCGGCATAGTTTTAAGTATGTGTAAAGATTTGCATATATTATTATGCAGTAGAAAATAGAGCGTTAAGAAGTATGGAAGGGATGAAACTGAAAGACAGAATTACGAATAGTGTGATAAGGGAACGTGCTGGTGTGAATGAAGATATAGTGACTAGGATAGAAAGAAGTATGCTTAGTCGGTTTGATCACGTAGAGAGGATGGATGAAAGTAGACTAACTAAACAGATCTATATGGGGAGTGTGAATGGTTGCGTTGGGAGAGGAAGGCCTAGACGGACGTTCCTGGACCAAATAGGAGACGTTTTGGATAAATGTCAGGTCAGGAGTACCCGAAACCGGCGAGCGTGTATGAAGAGATTTACGAATGTGGATGAAACGAAAGAGGTATGTCAGGATCGTAGCAAGTGGAACAAAGTAGTATGTATGTATGTATATATGCTTATAGGCAAGGAAGATTTATGCATGTGTGTAATGGTCCCATAAAGAAAGCAAGTAATTGGTGAGTTTCAAGATCCAGGAGTAGGCGTACCTATACGGAACCCACGTGCTATCGCGTGTATTTATAATTGTTTCGGCTAACAGTGCCGCGTGCATCGCGGGCGGGTGATTTGTACGATTTAATAATAATGCTAACGTCTTGGTGTGTTGGTGAAGTGCAAATCGGAATCGGAACACTAAATAGCCGAGATCATCTAGTGTTTAGTTAATACGTGTTTACAGGAATATTGAGTTTGTGTTTAATTTTGTTGCAAATGCTGCCATGGAGCGTAAACGAGTTGGAGAGTAAGATGAAGAAACAACTATTGCAAATAATAAGTGTAATATTGAGGTGTCGAAACAGGCGCGTCTGGCTGTCCGTAGAGGGGTGCTTGTTCCAACATTAATGTACGGTAGCGAAATTTGGGTATGGCAAAAGAAGCATGAAAGTAGAATAAATGTTGCAGTAGAATTAAGAGCGTTAAGAAGTATGGAAGGTGTATCACTGAAGGAATACTGAATAAGGAATAGTGTGATAAGGGAACGTGTTGGTCTGAAAGAGAATATAGTGACTAAGTTAGAAAAAAGTATGCTTAGTTGGTTTGGTAACGTAGAGCGGATGGATGAAAGTAGACTAACTAAACAGATCTATATTGGGAATTTGAATGGTTACGTCGGGAGGGAAAGGCCTTGACGGACGTTCCGATACTATAGGAGACGTTTTGGAAAAAGGTCAGGTCAGGAGTACCCGAAACCGACGAGCATGTATGAAGAGATTGATGAATGTGGATGAAGCGAAAGCGAAAGAAGTATGTCAGGATCGTAGCAAGTGGAACAAAGTATTATCTATCTACCCCTGTGGGAAAGAGGCGTGACGGTATGTATGTAAGTATACTATTCAAACCATCCCTGGGTGTATTGATCAAACACTTGCGCTGCCGAAACTGAACTTAATTCGAAAGGTCCGAAGGTTTAAATTTAGTTTATAGCACGGTATAGCGCCATCTAGTGAGGAACAAAGTAAACTTTGATTTCATGAATGATGTTACTACGGGAAACAAATGATACTAAGTTTGAATCCGCTAAAGCGACATCTAGCTGGAGTTTATATAAACAACGGCTTCAACACGGCATGAGCTAGCAAGAACTGGAAGGTCGCGGCGGTGGAAAAATATGCTGAGAGTCGCTGATCAGGGATTACAGGATGATGATGATGATGTTTCAAAGTATCACTGCATACATGTTTCATAATCAAATGATGAATAGGTATCGTTCGTGTATTATCAGTTCGTGTGATGACGAACTGACAGTTGGTAGTTTCGCAACGTGCGATTCCATTCATCCATGTCAGGTGAATATACCTGCTTTAGATTAGCACTGCAGGTGTTATACTTACTAAACTTATCTGTTGGATGATTCAGTGTGAAATGGCACGCGTTATTTTGTCGTCTATAGGTAAAAAGTAAACGACACTGAAAATAAGGATAGGTACCCGGGGTGTGAGTCATAAATAAATAAAAAAATCCGAAAAGTAAAGCTATTGCCGGAAATCGTACACGGATCCTCAACATTCTGTGATGCGTGCTGTACTGCTACATCAACTATAGCGGGTAAGGTACGTAAGTCAGAATCTCTGCAAATTAACGTTATTTCAATTAGGGTTAGAGCTTTGTATAGAGGTATTTTGTTCGGACTTGCCAGCGCTAAATTATTTTTAAACTGTGTACAGAGATGGGGTGAGGGGTAAACAATATTATAAAGTTTAAAATATATAATGCAATTTTCAGTGAAACTGTTAGACGAACTTTTTTGATCGCGTAATCTACAGATTGGTTTAGGTTAGGTTAGGTTTATTTTAACCGACACGTAACCCTGGCCCGTAGGCACCGGGAACGTAGGCCTGCGGGGGCTGCGAGGAGTCAACCTCTTTAAAAAATCAAACAGTCACCGGCGGGGGAGGGCGGGGAATCCCGAGCCCGCACTCAACGGTGCCGTTGCCATTTGCCCCATGCCGGGGCGGCCAGTGGGCGTCGCGGTAATACCTAGTGCTCCCGTAACGCTCACAGTCCATGGCCAGGAGGGAACGTGTCGGTTTTTAGACGGTAGGCCTCTCCCCTCCTTCCGTTAGGGAAGGCAGCGGTGAGCTGGAGAGCCCGTCATACCGTTGCTGCCCCGAGCGCGGGAATGCGGTGCATTTTCCACATGTTATAAAAAAAGTTGTCAATTTTCTGAGAGAATTCAGGTACCTTATCAATTTGTATAAAGTGAAGATTTCTCTTTGTTTTAATCGTAGCTGTAAAATGGCGGGCATTCTTAAAAGCTTTCGATTTAACCAAAGAATTCACGCTAAAATAGAAACACTTAACATAAAAAAAGAAATATTTAAACGCACTGTTTGCTGATGGGACGGAGTTAAATGGCAATAAAACTGAATGGACACGAGCTGCAACGGTGTTCACCTTGACATTGACATTCGCGGATGTTGCCATGCTAAATATATATGCGGTTCAGAAACAAAAAAGGGGGGGTGCTAGTCGGGTTACCTCCACGTGTGGTCAAGAGCTGCGGTTCCTTTTTGGATCCGTCCGGGGGGAAGAGCAGTGCTTGATCCGGTGCTTGGATCCTGGGCTTCGGCTAATGATTTCCTGGCAGTTTCTGAGGGTTATCATTGACCGTTGGCTAAGAGCCCGACAGGGGGGGAGGGGGGTCTTTGACCATTACCGTACAACGTTGCCGACATTTTGTCATAAGATTTTTAACCATATTTTTGTTACTTTGACTTTGGCGAAGTTGTCGTCGCTATAACGACTTGAAACGCCACAAACAAGAAGAAGAAGAAGAACAAAAAAGGGAAATCATAATGAAGTAGAAACAATTAATGACATGCATTAGACGGTTAAAATTATTGCGTGGTCCAAGCATATCGCGATTCATATCGCGAAGTTTGTTTTGACCTATATTGACATACTAGTATTTTCGTTTAGTAATGAGCAGTTTTATTAATGCACTACATACATACATAAATCACGTCTTTATCCCTTATGGGGTAGACAGAGCATAAAGTAACAAGACCTAAAGGCCACGTTTAGCGTGATTGTGGGCGTATAAGTGGAAAGGGGAATCTATAGTGATGGGTTGCTAGCCGCATGATTCCTATAGATTTTTGCCAATTCCCTCGCTGACCTTTTACAATCTGCGCGGGAAGAGAAGCAACTGGTATATTCTATGTTTTTTTTTATTCCCTGGCCAACATGGAATACAGTACCTGGTTATTAATTTACCACTTTAATTAGACGTTAAAGCCTGACAACTTTCTATTTGGCAGTTGAGATGTTGTCTCTATAAACTAACAGAATCCTGAGGGACGTGTCCCAGGGTTTCAAAAGTTCCATATATGCGTATTGGCTGTCGGCGCACCAAAAGTGGAACACAAAGTGACCACAACGCTTTTTGTTTTTGTTTTCTTATACGGCGTCTTTGTGTTGTTTCGATGAGACCCAAATTTATTTTTATTATTACTTTTTACTTTTTGTGCGTTTTTACACTTTTTTTTGTACCTGTGTAGTACGTGAGATATTTTATAAGATATATATTAATGCGAAAGTAAGTCTGCCTGTTATCTTGACGCTTAAACCGCTGGACCGATTTCATTCAAATTTGGTATATAGATAGATTGAGTCCCGAGAAAGGACAGGAGTTTATATCCCGGAAAATTGCATAGTTCCCGCGGGATAACGATAAGCGAATTCTGCGCGGACAGAGTCGCGGGCAACAGCAGAGCTAGTCTTTTGTAATTGCGAAATATTTTCTTCTTGTTTACATTGGCGACATTCGATGACTGTCGTCTGTTATCAATAAGTGATTTATACCTACCAGTATAGTAAATTAGTACCACTGAACCCGCAACATGGTGAAGGCCAAATAAAAAGCTGTTAGGATATACTTTAAGAAATTCAAAACATAAAACAAACGGTTTGATAAATTGATAGATTACTTTTTGTGCCTTTAATCAAAGTCTTAAGTTTTTATTATATTAGCTCGTTAACGTAGGCGTCTGTCTGTCAGGCAGTTTAAGCCGATGAACCGCGATTGATTAAAAGGTATACCTTATTTAGACATCACGTAGGTTTATTAGAAACCAGCTGTTGCCCGCGGCTTCGCTCCCGTTTTTTTCTTCTTCTAAATTTCAATATTTTCTCACCGTTTAAACCTTCCCTGGGCTTCCACGAATATTTCAAGACTAAAATTAGACAAATCGGTTCAGCCGTTCTCGAGTTTTAGCGAGACTGACGAACAGCAATTCATTTTTATTTATACCTATAGATAGAAGATTGTAGGTAACTTCCTAAATGTAAACATTAACTGGATGTTACCGTTATTTTGGATGTGTCATTGCTTTGAAATTACTTTATGATAGAGCAAGTTAATGGTGACTAAACTTGTTTTGCACTTAGAGAGGCCATATTGTTTAATGTAACAAGCTTAGAATCTTAATTGTTTTCGTAATTTTTTCCTTCTGAGAGCAAAGAAAAAATATAAAATGTACAGTCAAGTGTAATAATTATGTATTTAGACAAAGATTCAAAAATAAGTACCATACGCTCTTACACCGGCGTAATAAGGTCGTGGGACATATTTTTGAGAAGTTCTTATCAATACTTATTTTTGCACTTGACCAGCTGCTTTTCTTCCCGTACACATGATAAAAGCCCAAAGGTGGTTGGGGAATCGGCTAACAAGCCATCACTATTTTGAATCTCCTTTCCACCTATACGCCCACAATCATGCTAAACGCCTTTAGGTCTTCCTAACTTAGGTTATGTCTACCCCGTAAGGGATAAAGTGATTTATGTAAGTATGTCACACGTCCGATGCGACCACACTTAGCTAACATAATTAATTCTCGGAATTAATAAAAAAATAACGACATTGTAAAAATGCTTACATTTTTTCCTGGACCGTAACACGTCAACCTATATTCCTTTGCGTTTTATGCACCACTAAAATACTTATTCTCGTGTCTGGCAGGATTTCAGTTGTGTGAGAAATTGCAAGTTTCGCAGTGAAAACATATAAATCAATGTAATAATAGCTTCACATTGCTCTCGTGACATACTTTAATGCGGGGGAATAGCCTGTTGTGATTTAATTCATTTGGTCCTTGAAAAACTTAACATCTGGGCAGGGCATATAGCACGGAGAAAAGTAGGCTTATTACCTAACTCGCTCGCAATCGCCATCGTGTTTTTTGACAGTTCTTGTATGAATGTGACAGCTAGCTGATTCCGATGCCAATTGTCAGCCCGTACATGAATTGTCAAAATGAACACGATGGCGATTGCGAGCGAGTTAGGAAAAAAGGGGTGCGAGTCGGGTTACCTCCACGTGTGATCAAGAGCTGTGGTTCGTTTTTGGATTCGTCCGGGGGGGAAGAGCAGTGCTTGGTCCGGTGCGCCCTGGGCATCGGCTAATGATTTCCTGGCAGTTTCTGAGGGATATCATTGAGCGTTGGCTAAGAGCCCGACAGGGGGGGAGGGGGTCTTTGACCATTACCGTACAACGTTGCCGACATTTTGTCACAAGATTTTTTAATAATATTTTTTTTACATTGACATTGGCGAAGTTGTCGTCGCTATAACGACTTGATACGCGACAAATAAAAAGAAGAAGTTAGGTAATAAGCCTACAGGTCGTTGGGGCCGGTTCTCAAGACCGCGGATCGGTAAGCGCAGCGTAGGACGTCCACCAACGAGGACGGATGACCTGAAAGTCGCAGGTTCACGGTGGATGCAAGCCGCTTCCAACCGAGGCAACTGGAGGTCTATGGGGGAGGCCTATGTCCAACAGTGGACGTGCTGCTGATATGATGATGATGATGACGATATATATTTCCAATCTATTGTATTGACGGTAAAGGCCTCTTGTACCTACATTGAACGTAGACTAAATACATACTTTAATTGTTTGATCCGTAGAAACTTAGTATAGGTATTGAAGTTTTTCTTAATCTGAGTTCCGGGGGTTGATACTTGTGTTTTGATTTTATTTGTTTTACTTAGTGTTTATATATATGTAATGCGAATTGTTGTCATGTTCCTTAAGCGACATTCTGCCAAGTTTCTTGCGGCACATTCTTCCTGGCAACGATGGTCTTTCCGAAAAGGCTGGCAGAATCCAAAAAAGACGCGTAAAAGAGCCATTGGCAGTCTATTTGCGAAATAAAATTCTTGTTTGTGTAAATAACATTACAAATGAAGTAATTTCATGGAAGCGAGGTTCTGGTAGGTACATCCTTCCGAAACCCCTAGTCCTTCGAGCAAAGTAAGTCAATCGAAAGCGGTTATGCTTCTGATGATGAGGCGTGAAATACGTTTCGGTGAGTGGCGTTCTTTTGGGTGTGTAATGCAAAGGGAAGGCCATGGACAATTACCCAATTTACTCTGATTGCTTTGAGGAGGGCTAAAGCTGTGACTTGAAGGTATAGATGTGTGGTCATGATCTACATATAGGTCTATCATTATTTCAAATGATCGGAGCCTAAATCGTGGGAAGTTCCTTCTGACCCCGTCTTCCTGTGGCCCTGTCTACTTGTTTAAGTGACCTTGAAATGGTCTACTTTTTTAAGTGATATTCAGTGAGTCCTAATTTTAATTAGTTTGATACATCCTGTCAAAATATATAAGAATGTATGTTATCGCTTTTTTCTACGATTATTACGATGAATGGTTGGCGTGAATCCGCCAATTAGAGTCCTGGAAAAAATGGCCGTTCACACTTTTTTTTTTTTATGTTAGAGAGGCCAGACAAACGAACTAGTGGGTCACCTGATGGTAAATGATCACCACTGTCCATAGACACCCGCAGCGCTTTACGCGATGCCAGTACCTAAGGTACTAGTAGTGGTGGTAGTAGTAGTGACTTGTGTCGATATAAACTAAATCATAATATAGTGTCATGTTTATTTGCGCGGGAGTGAGAAAGAAAATACTAGTAGCTATTTTTAGTCATACCTGTGCTTTTGATTAATTTTACATTATTGTCATCGGAGAAAAAATAATTTTTATCCAGTACACGAAAACAGATATTTCCTCGCTATTGACACTATGAAGGTATTGTATCGAGATGTTTGCATTAAATGGCCATTAAATTAACATATTTAATTTAACAACGCGCGATTAATAATGTGATATTATGTGTTGGGTGATATACAAAATAGACATCGTTTCTGACGTTTCAAATATTCGTAAAACTAATTTATTGACAATAAATTATTAGTTATTGAAAAACACAGTTCATATTATTTAACAATACGTAATTATTCAGTAAATTAATGATGCTTCAATTACAAACGGTACAACAGATTTAAGGCAGTGCCGCAATAAATGCAACTAAATTAAAAACAAAACAATAACACTGGCATCTTACAAGATTGGAACACATTAAAAAAATAAGTCGTTCGAATCGCATAAACAGCTCAAGCGACAAGTTTACAAACACTCACCATGCTGAATGGGTAATCGAACTGATCGGTCGACTAGTCAAATCACTCGCGTGCGTTTGTCGCGGTCTCGCGTCCAAGACTGCTGAGGAAGGCGATGCGAGGCGCTCAGCTGTGGTATATTAGTCGTATAAGATGCAGTAAGGATGTAAAGATTTTGAGTTACTGGAACTGAGTCTAGACTAAGTTTCTTTATATTATAAATTGCATTGGATTGTAAATTAGTAAGTAATTATTTGACTTTGTAGGGTTGATTGTTGTAACTTGTTGTTTTAACGTATAGGCGGAAAATTCGATTTGGTTAACGTTACACAAATGTGTTGTTAGAAACTCAGAAGTCAGTAGTTTAATGAGTTCATACTTGCCCGAACAATAATTCTATTTTAATAAATACCTGTTGGTCATTAATTTGACTGCTTTTCGTTTTAAATTCTATAAATACCACACATACGTCATCAACTAGCGCTAATAGACAAATAAATTAAACGGTTTCATTCACGCTTTCCAGTCAGCAAAAATTCAAATAAAATCGAAACTAGTTGGATAGCCTCCTCGAGGATTCTAATAAATCATGTCGCACTAGTTTAAAAAATGCTATTACAGTGTTAAATAATTTTATTGGTACTACGAACAAACAAAACACTAACATGGCACACATGCCAATCCCGCCTGCCTCCGGCTCCACATCAACATTACACACCCATATAATTTCCGCCTATACGCCCACAATCATGCTAAACGTGGCTATTAGGTCTTGTTACCTTAGGCTCTGTAGGGATAGAGACGTGATTTATAAATAAATAATAATAAATAATAAATATCTTGGGACAAATTACACCAATTGACTCAGCCCCAAACTAAGCAAAGCTTGTGCTATGGGTACCAGGCAACGGATAAACATACTTATATAATGTAGATAAATACATACTTAAATACATGCAACATCCATGACTCGGGCACAGACATTCGTATTCATCATACAACTCTGTCTGCCCCTACCGAGATTCGAACCCAGGACCTCTAGCTTCATAGTCAGGGACCACTAGGCTATCCGGTCGTCAAAAATTTATATATTTATGTATATAATTTAGTACTGAGTCGTGCGAATCAGCTTGTGTTACTGTTTCCCCAATGTCCGCTGTGGCGTTATCGCTGCATGATGTAATGGTGTTCGCGGGCGCGACGGGAGATGTTTGCCCGCGCTTTTGGGCTCGGGACCGGGAGCCGGCGCCCGCGCACTGACGTCATGCTGTCTTTATCCCTTACGGGGTAGACAGAGCCTAAGGTAACGAAATCTTAAGGCCACGCTTAGCACGATTGTGGGTAGGTGGAAAGGGGAATCAAAATAATGATGGATTGCTAGCCACATCGCCTATAACATGATTCCTATGATAATATTAACCATGCCGTTCTTCCATGCTGGTCTCGGAGTAAAGAAAAAACATAGAATGCCCCAGATGCTTCTCTTCCCGCGCAGATGGTAAGAGCCCATCGCGGGAATGGGCGAAAATCTTAGAAATCAGGTTATAGGCGATGCGGCTAGCAATCCATCATTATTTTGATTTCCCTTTCCACGCCCATGATCATGCTAAACGGCGCCTGTATGTCTTGTCACCTTAGGCTCTGTCTATCCCGTAATGGATATACCGTGATTTATGTATGTGTGTGTGTTATTTGTAATGTTGTTTCCAGGAGGAGATCGATGTGGAGGTGTCACCGTGTGAGGTGTCGCGGCTGCTGCGGCGGCTGTGCGCGGGCGCAGGTGCCTCCAATGGGTGAGTAATCAAGTGTTTACGGATCATTCCGTTACAGAATTACCCACACGTGGCGATCTCGAACCGGAAGACGTATTGGCAGGCCTCCCACTAGGTGGACCGACGTCGTGAAAGTTGCGGGAAACCAGATGCAGGTGGCGAGTTGTTGTGGTGAGCTAAGGGGGGGGGGGGGGGGGAAGGCCTTTGTTCAACAGTGGATGTCTTCAGGCTGATGATGATGATGACTATATTTGATCCCTTGACATTTTTGAGCTGTATCTTATAAATGCGAAATTAACTGTCTGACTGTCTTTTACCTTTTTGGAAATACGATGTTATTACAAAAAGATGGAGAAATTTGAAATTTATATTCGGGTTTTTTTCTGTTTTTAAATTGTGGAAACAGAATAATAATATTTGACAACCGGATAGCCTAGTGAAGTGGCCCTGACTAGGGAGCTAGAGGTGCCGGGATCGAATCCCGGGAAGGGCATGCATTTGTATTTTGAATACGAATGTTTGTGCCCGAGTCATTGGATGTTGTATGTATTTCTCTACATATAAGTATGTTTATCCGTTGCATGGTTCCCAATATTACGGTATGTGTATGTGTAGTGGCGTGGCGTCCATAGAACTCGATTCCCACCGGCTTGCCTATTTTAAGGCAGTTGGGCACTTTTATTCTGCAGAATTAGAGGAAAAGGCTAGTTAAATGCTCTTCGGCTTGCCTTCTGATATACTTGACGCCACGCCACTGGATGTATGTATGTATGTAATACAATATTGACTTTAAAAAATATTTATTCGAATACCATAAAAGCTTTGCATTATTATAAAAAACTAATATGCCGTTGTTCCGTTTCACATAAAACATAATCTTCATCAGCCTTTATAAGGACTTCAATTCATTTGCCCTAACTGTTTCACGCGAACGGATCTCTCACTCGCTCAGCTGACGAGCGACAGTGACGCAAGATTCGACGTTGCCCGATTCGCACCCACGCTCTCACCTTATTGGTCCGTCTGAGTAATTAGTTGAACCGTCAGGTGCTAAATTTGGTGGAGCATTGATGGTATTAGTCACCAACTATGGTTGACACGAGAATTATGGCGAAAACACAAACATGTTCGAACAAGTCTGGTTTTTTTCCGAGATGGTCGGCGAGCGCGAGAACGACCCCTCCCCCCTGCTCCGGCGCAGACGGACGGGGAGAAGGCCAGTGTGCTCCCCTCCCCCCCTAGTGGTGCCTGCTAGGGGGGGCTGGGGAACTGCTAGCAATTAGAGACCCACGAGTCTAAGGGGGGCAAGTAATAATAATTGGCGCAGGAGCCTCGGCACATAGGCTGGGGCGGCCAGTGGGCATACGAGGTGACACCTAATGGCAGCGAAGGATTACCGGTGGGTTTTTAGTGGGTATGCCTCCCCCGCCTCCTTCCACTCAGGAGGGCGGGGAGGAGAGTCCCACATAACTTTCGCGCTGTCACCACGGCAAGGTCGTATGCGTAACGCATTTTCCCATAGCAAAAAAAAAAATAACCCAGCTATCTGCTAAATTTTAACAATGTTAACAGAGCCTGTATGTAGTTACTATGGCCAAGTGTTCCTATCAGAGATAAAATATATCAATTTATGCATTATCTTGAACTGTAACATTGTTATATGTGTTTTATAATTTATTCGTGGTATTTCTTTCGTAAACAGATGATCGGAATATTTTTATCGAATTTATCTAAAGCATATAATCCGGCGATACCCTTGCTTTGTATAAGTTCCACGTAGTATATAGTTCTAGATAAGTTTTTCATTAATAAAGTGTTTACTTTTTGTTGACTGTACTTGCATTGTCATCTGTCCTACATAGGTATGTGTACCAAATTTCAAGTCAATCGGACCAACCGTTGTAGAGTTCCCTCCTGCGGATACAGTCCTGGATAGACCACCAGAATTTGACTACCAGATTATTGTATTGTCACCTGACTTACACGAGTAAATTTCAACTCAATCGGATGCTTGAAAATCGAGTCGCAGGGTTCCACCCGGACAAACATACTTACTAAATACGTTGGAAGCAGTGGCGTAGGTAGCAAGGGACTAGGCGGGGCAGTGCCCCAGGGCCCTCAAGCTTAGAGAGAAAATCTCGATCGAACTATTATTATTAAAACGTAACCAGTTTAGATAGTAGTGGGGCCCCATTTTTTTATTAGCACCAGGGCCCTTGGTTACCTAGCTAGGCCACTGGTTGGAAGTTAATATAAAGCTTGTAATTGTAATAATAAATAAATAAATCATAATGACGTACATTGGTAATAATTGGAATCCAGTGGGAACCTGTCTGTCCTGGTTGAAACTTAAATGTTATTCGCCGTCATCAACTAGTATGCCTACCCCTGTGGGAAAGAGGCGTGACGGTATGTTTGTATGTATTAGCTAGTATTACTACATACATAGACAAGACCAAAAGACCACGTTTAGCTTGAGTCTCGGCGTGTAGGTGAAAAGAGGATTTGATATAATACTAGCCGCAATGCCTATAACATGATTCCTAAGATTTTGTCTCATTCCCTCGATGGGCTTCTATCATATGCGCGGGAAGAGAAGCAAATGGTACATTCTGTCATCGTTATGTGTACGTACAGTTCTAAAAGTAATCTTTTGTAAGACACACGAATAGGTTTTTGGATATTTTTTCAAAGTTTTTGAATTAGTAGACTGTATTTTTTTTTATATGAATAGGAAGGCAAACGAGCAAGTGGGTCACCTGATGGTAAGTGATCACCACTGCCCATAGACACCCGCAACCCCGGAGGGATTGCAGATGCGTTGCCAACCTAGAGGACTAAGATGCAATGCCTCTTGTGCCCGTAATTTCCCCGGCTGTCTTACTCTCCACACCGGAACACAGCAGTGCAAGCACCGCTACTTAGCACCTACTGTGAATACCTACTGTGGTATAAATAAATAAAATGATGCACTTTTGACGAATTGATTGCTTTTCCTAATTTCGTTTTTCTGCTATCTCTCTTGGGCCATGTGCCATTATTATTAGTTCTTGTATTTTCTTCTGATACTGTTACTTGTTTCTTCACCAATCTCATCATCATCTCCCGCCTTTATACGTCCAAAAGCCTCAAAATGAGAGGGTTTGGGTAGTTCCCGCGCGAGCACACATCTGGGAAGCAATTCGATGGTGTGCGTGAAGTTCCCAATGCGCTAAAATCTCAACAAAATTTTAATTTCTACTATCCATAATCACCAGTGATAGGTATATAATGTTTTGTGCTTCAGCATTACCATTTATGGCTGATGGTTTACTTCTGATGTAATAGACCTTGTACTTGCGAACCCATACATCATTACGATCGTATAGATTTAGATAAGACATGAAATTTATCAATGACTTTGGTTCCTAGAATTTTGTTGCTTCACTGGATATCTTTACGCCATATCTGCATATCCGTAAAAGGAAATGATAGACTTCCAATTAATGTTTTTTTATTATTCTCAAGACGTTTCAGTGTTGGAGGATATTCCTTACTTAGATTCTTGTAATTTAGATCGTTTAGATCTTAAGGTATTGTACCTTAAGTAGTATTGAGCAGAAACTTTCGAGTTGAGTATACTTTGATGCGTCTTCACGACTTTACCTTTTATGGTTCGATTCCCTGCCATAGCTTCCATGTGTTCTAGGTTTGACTTCCGTTTTTCGATTCATTGTTATTATCTGACTTTCTGCCAAGTTTCTTGCGGCGCATTCTTCTTGGCAATGATGGTCTTTCCGAATGCGCTGGTAGTTTCGCAGAAAGACACGTAAAAGAGCCCTTGGCGGCCAATTTGCAAATATACAATTTTCATTTTCATTTTTAATTTTCATTATCTTCACAAGTAAATCAGAAATGAGATACGTAGAAGAACAAGGGTCACCGGCATAGCCAAGTGAGTTAGCTTGTTGAAATGGCAAGGGACAGGCCATATAGCACGGAACAGATTGTCGTTGGGGCCGAAAGGTTCTCGAGTGGAGACCGCGCATCGGCAAGCGCGGCGTAGGACGTCCACCAACGAGGACGGATGACCTGGTTAAAGTCGCGGGTTCACGGTGGATGCAAGCCGCTGCCAACCGAAGCAACTGGAGGTCTATGGGGGAGGGCTATGTCCATCGCGGACGTCGTATGACTGATATGATGATGATCTTCCCAAGCGTTTAGATGGAAACTCGGTGACTTCACTTTACTGTAAATGAATTAGTTCGCTAAATAAGGGTAGCAATAAAATCTGACTAGGCCACACGTACGTTTGGGTCATGCTTACTTATTGATGCACCAGCTTCTGTTAGCAATATGTTATTTGCATTTGGATTGCCTACGTGACTGCACTCAGCTGGTTGGCAATTAGTCTATATTGCTATTACTTTATCGCAATGAAGATGACTGTACTGATGGTTTAATCATAATAAATACCTATTATTCCGATTCCCCTTTCCATCCATACGCCCACAATCATGCAAAACGTGGTCTTAAGGTCTCGTTACCTTAGGCTCTGTTTATCCGTCGGCTCGAATCTTCGGGATCCCACGGTGCCTTCCTAAACTCAGCAAGCGAGCAACGCCGTAGTGTTTTTAGTGGGTATGTTCCCCCCCACCTTTTTTCGGAGGGAAAGAGGTCGGGGGAGAGAGCCCCACATAACCACTCGTAAATGACGTGTCTGTTTATCCCGTAAGGGATAGAGACGTGGTTTATGTAAGTATGTATGTATTGCTTCTCTTCCGCAGATGGTAAAAGCCCATCCAGGGATTGGGCGGAAGTCTTAGGAATCATGTCATAGGCGATGCGCCTAGCAACCCACCACTATTTTGATTTCCCTTTCCAGCTATACGACGTTAATCATGCTAAACGTGGCCTTAAGGTTTTGTTACCTTAGGCTCTGTCTACCCCGTAAGGGGTAAAGACTCACGTCGCATGTATGTATTATACATGCGATAGTGCGTATGTTTGTCTGAGGCGAGTTACACAAAATTTTGAGTGTATGTAGTTATGGTTCTGGGGAGGGATTTAAAATGGTATTTATTACTTTAATTCATTTAAGAGGTGAAAAGGGGCGGGGAAGTGAAATTTACTACAAAGATGCCACTCTTTTGGTAATATAATTTGTGTTGTGATTGAATATTTGCCACAAACGCAGACGAAGTCGCGGGCCAAAGCTAGTAGGTAATAAATAAATGTGAAAGTTTGTTGTTACTCTTTCATGCTAAAACGTCTAGATGGATGAAATTTAGTATGTAGACAATAGGCATTTTTGGATAACACGACAAAGGCTAACCCCCTTATTCATAAACGCTCTACAGGCTTCTGCTAACTTAGCAATCGTTTGTCCTTATCTGTGAAAGGTAAATGTCAAAGTGACAGATAAGGACAAACGATTGCTAAGTTAGCAGAAGCTTACAGAGCGTTTATGAATAAGAGGGTTAGTTTCTGTGTATAACGATGAAATTTTTGGGGATTCCCATGAACTTTTTATAACCATCTTGGTATTTCGACCGTCAGGTCTGATGATTCAGGCGAGCGAAGCGGCGGGTAAAATCTAGTTGGAAATAAGTAACAATTTTGTAGGTAGGTATAATACGGTTCTGAGAGGAGACCTGTACCCAGCAGTGAGACGTGTACAGGCTGGAGAAGCTGACGGTGATATGGTTGAGAGTGATAAAGGTTCTGGTCAGGTTCTGTCTAGTGACAAATTAGTAATTAATCTTTATACAGGTGCAGGCATAATAGAAGACAAAGCTAAAATCCCTAGTCATACATAGGCGACCTTTGCCGGAGGTAGGTTTGTCAGAGGTAGAATAAACGCGAAGCGAAGTGTTATGAGTCAGGCGAAACGTTTTGTTGTTCCAGGAAAAATGTATAATCAATTTGACATCCGCAAAGCAACAAATTATTTTGAAGTAAGTTGGGTTGATAATGTTATGACTTATGAGTTATAAAGAAAGACAAGAGTGACACGGAATCGTAGTTTATTTTTTTCATTGTTGATCGTGTAGATGTAGAGGATATAGTGATTAGGATAGAAAAAAGTATGCTTAGTTGGTTTGGTCACGTAGAGCGGATGGATGAAAGTACGTTACGTACGTTAAAGTGGTTACGTTGGTAGAAGAAGGCCTAGACGGACGTTCCGAGACCAAGTAGGAGACGTTTTGGAAAAAGGTCAGGTCAGGCGTACCCGAAACTGACGAGCATGTATGAAGAGATTGATGAGTGTGGATGAAGCGAAAGAAGTATGTCAGGATCGTAGCAAGTGGAACATAGTAGTCTCCGCCTACTCGTATGGGAAAGAGGCGTGACGGTATGTATGTATGTATGTTGATCGTGTATTTGACGTTTTTAACGTCATTTCAATTGCTTCTTTCAATTCTCAGGCCCCTTTGGTCCAGGGGTCTTTTGACTGTTCTACCGTACAACGTTGTCGACATTTTTGTCACAAGATTTTTGAATTTTTGAATACTGTATTTATTACTTTAACAGGCGAAATCATCGCATCGATCGATGGGGCCATATTAAAAAGAAGAATTCTCAGGAGCTAGACCAAACAAAACTACTCTCTAGTTTCAAACTAGCAACCAACTGCTGAAATAATTCGGAAAAATTTGAGTCCTTGTATTTTACAAGTTATTACAACCTTTATATTAACTTGCAATGTATGTATGTACGTAAGTATGTTCGTCCGGATGGAATCTTGCAACCCAATTTTCAAGCAGATATCTTTATTAAATTGAGCTGAAATGTTACATACTTGTGTAAGTGAGGTGACAATACAACAATCTGGTAGTAGAATTCTAGTGGTCCGGTTGCCGCAGGAAGGAACTCTGCAACGGTTGGTCCGATTGGCTTGAAATTTGGTACACATGTGAAGGAAGAATGGCAACGCAAGTGCAGTCAACAAAAAGTACAGTCAGCAAAAAAGATAGGTTATTCCTTTTTTGTTTTGTAAGCGGTGTAAGTTTGGCTTTGCCGTCGTGTCGCGTGAATTGTCGTTAAACGCTGAAGCTTGTGTTATAGGATAATCGTCTCAATGCATTTTAGATTGAGACGGCCTTGCTCTTTATACTGTTGATCTCATTCTTACTGTTTCTGTGGTTTTATTGCTGCTGAGGAGTTCCGATTTTATTATGTTATTTTTATACCGTTTTGTTATGTCATCTGTCTGTCATACTTGGCTAGACTTGTAAAGATTTTTTAGGTAGCATTAGAATATCAGAACGCAAATCTAATGGCTAATAATGAATGGGTTTCAATTGTCAGATCTGTTACGACTATTGACACTTATTATATTTATTCCGTTTATACGCGTCTTGTCAGGAACGCAAAATGTGTATATTATAGCAATAAATCCTTACTAGAGATAATAAAATTAGGTTAGGTATCTTCCGTCGACCTTATGGTGGACAAGTGATAATTCGAAAGGCAATGTGTAGTCAATATAAGTAGGTACCTATTAAATAAATAAATAAAATAAACAAAATAAATAAATACATTTTGAACCAACCGGAGTAGATTCTTGTCGAGTTTGTATTACAAACAGAACTACTGTTTCTTGTAACCGACAAGTGTCGAAAAAAGTATGAGCATGACGATAATTTAGCATGGAATCACAAGTTCCACGCTGGTCTAGGAGCAAAGAACAAACATAAAACGTACCATTTGCTTATCTTCCCGCGCGCGCGAAGATGGTAAAAACCCACCGAGGGAATTGGCGAAAATCTTAGGAATCATGTGGTACCTAGCCACTCATCACTATTTTTTGATCCCCTTCCATCTATACGCCCACAATCATGCTAAATGTGGCCTTTAAGTCTTGCGACCTTTGACTCTGTCTACTCCGTAAGGGATAATGACGTGATTTACGTATGTACCTATGCGTCACTAGTTCTACTTTCATCCACTTTGTACTTTTTTATGTTGTTTACGGAAGTCGTGACAAGTCATAAAATACTTCATAGAAGGCGTGTAATGATAAACAGCGGTGTGTCACGATAGTCATGCCGATTTCCTCGACCTTGGCCTTGCTGTGTAGGGAACAGGGGAGATGCTTGCCAGAGACAAGCCATCCACGGGTTGGTACGCCGTGGTACCGTTGAAACAGCATGTTCGTTCTGTATTACCTAGTAGGTACGTTTATCTGTAATCTGTCGATTGGTTGTTCGATGAGTTGGGCATTTTCGAAAAGTGTGTGTTTTCCATTTTAATGACGTGCCAGTTTTTTGTGATGACCCATATAAATCGTACGACAAAAACTGACAAAAAATAATGCATACTTTTTCTCAGCAAAAATTACTACCGAAAATCCGATTTTTTTCAAAATGCACAGGTAGGTAGAAAAATTTAAGCGGAATTTTGCTTGGAATCGGGTTTGTTTGTACACGGTTATTTATAGGAAGGCGATATGGTTAGATATCTAAGTGCTCAAGAAATCAGTGGATACATCATCACCACGTCATCCATATAGAATACCCCGATTTGGCAAAAACTTTTGTTACAATTTCCATCGTTTTAAATCTGTAGTGCTGTTCCTTTCAAAGCATCTCAGCAAAAGGTTAAAGTTTATGTGTCACTGTTGATAACTGCATCAGCTAAGAGATTAAGATAATGGCAAGCCTAAACTCTTGAGTCTTGAAGGCTGAAATTTTGTCTATAGCTTCCTTTAATGATACTTGTTTACCTTGATAATACTTGCTACTCGTGATCACGAAAATAACAGAACTAAAAAATAATCATTCTAGTTGTTATAACTATGAAGACATTAATAATATAACCAACCTTTGATTCAACATTATCTCTAAATACCTATTTACCGCTCCAAAAACCTATAGTGACCAACCTAAACTCTGCCTTATGGGCAAGCAAAATACGTAGATACAAGTACATTACGGCGTTCAATCGACTATTTACATCTCGTTGGTTCTCAGGGCCAGCAATGGAATGACACCTTTTAGTTTCTACCTAAACTGGGTTTGGTTACGGTACGGTGCGTCAAAACGGTATCGATTTGGTGACATCAGCTCTATGGATATTATGTAGCGTACTATTAACTGCACAAACAAACCTATGTTGTGAAATGCTCGGCGGGAATTGAAAACAAAATGTGTTATTGTTCAAGTTTTTAATAATGTCTAAATTTTGACGAAACAATCTAAAAACATACATACATATATCACGTCTTTATCCCTTATGGGGTAGGCAGAGCATAAGGTAACAAAACCTTAAGGCCACGTGATTGTGGGCGTATACGTGGAAAGGGGAATCTAAATAGTGATGGGTTGCTGGCCGCATCGCCTATAACATGATTCCTGAAATTTTCGCCCATTCCCTTATATCTATAGACCTCGGACCTATATCATTAGACCTCGGATCTAGGTATGCCTCAGAGCGATATTGTAAAACATATTATATTGGTGTACAGGAAGAGCTACATAGGCCGGTATAGTACTGAACTAATTGAATGTTCTGATAATGAATTACACGATAACCTGCGCGATAAAAGATAACATTAAAATAGGAAAATTTCCAACGTAAAACTTATTAATCATGTTAGTTCTAAAAGTTATTATTATTTTGCGAGAAATGAGTCTGTTTATGGATGGTTGATAATACACACACACATAATCACGTCTTTATACCTTACGGGATAGACAGAGGACATTAACATAATCCTGATCTGCCTACATACTTCTCTTTGCTGAGTAGAGGCCTCTTCTCAGATTGAGAGGCCTTGCTTGCTTATTTTCAAAATAAACTTGGTTCCACATGCCACCATTACAAGATAATTTTGCATTAAAAGCTTAATAATAATAATAATATCTTGCGACAATTGACACCAATTGACCTAACCCCAAACTAAGCAAAGCTTGTAATATGGGCACTAGACAACGGATAAACATACTTATATAGATAAATACATACTTAAATACATATTAAACATCCAAGACTCGAGAACAAACATTCGTATTTTTCATACAAATATCTGCCCCAACCGGGGATCGAACCCGGGACCTCAAGCTTCATAGTCAGGTTCACTAACCACTAGGCCATCCGGTCGTCAAATCCTTATCATGACATCACTGTTTATGTTTATGTACTTTTACGCGGTTTGTCTAGACTGTTGACATTAGGGGTCGAGCCGTGGTCGCACCCTCTTGGTACAATGCCAACTTTATCTACTTGCCTACGTCACTCCTCACCATAGATCTTATATCTACTGCTTTTCGATGGCTCAAAATTACAATTTCCTAGGGTGATCGCACGAGGACTCTTCAAGCTGATATACATACATACATACACAAATCACGTCTTTTTCCCTTACAGGGTAGACAGAGCCTAAGGTGACAAGACCTAGGCCACGATTAGCAAGATTGTGGGCGTATATATGGCAAAAAATGGAGTCAAAATAGTGATGGGTTGCTAGCCGCATCGCTTATAACATGATTCCTATGGTTTTCGCCCATTCCCTTGATGGGCTTTTACCATGTGCGCGGGAAGAGAAGCAACTGATATATTCTGTTTTTTCTTTGCTCCCAGACCAGCATGGAAGTAGCTGATATAAAGGAAATATACAAATTGAAATATATTCATTCGTTCCGCCACGGACAGACGCAGACGGACAATAACTGTTAACTGCAAAAAACTAAAAAAACAATAAAATAACTAGTACCTATCCAATGCTCAATAGAAGTCCAACGGGGTGTGGAACTTTTTACGTAATTATATTAGCTAAAGTCCAAACCTCTGGCGACAAACAATCCTATTAATTAACAAGTTCAAATTCTAACTTATTCGTTTAAGTTACAGTTAATTAGTTACTTAGCTGATTAAAACTACAAGTAAAATTGAACGTATATTTTAATTACCAGGTTTTAGTTTAGTTTCTACAAATTTCTTGTCGACTGTGACAGCTCATGATAAGTGGCCAGGCTTTTATAATTGTGTAGTTATTGTTACTTATTTTATGCCCTCCAGACCCACCAAACCCCTGACACTACCCCTGGGGGTAGGGTGGGACTAAACCTAAACCATACCACCATAGTAGTGCTACGATTTGAGAAATTAAAAAAAAAAGTTGACAGCCGCGTGGGTCCGACGCAGCCGCGTGTATGGCCGTGGCTTTTAATGCTATAGGATTATGCGTGGATCCATTAAATAAAATATTGTGTTTATAGAACACTAGTTTATTATTGACATTTACATAGAATCTAAGAAGAATAATGACAAACCAAAAGAACCAAGGTCGTAGACAAACAATAAAACCATAAATAAAATCTACTGTTCATGTAGTCTTGAACACCGCGTACGCGGGGCTCCTATTCCTGGGTGGTTTGCCCTTCGGGCATAAGGAGCTACCTAACTAATCTAACCTACCTAATACCCTTAGCTTGCAGCACTATGGTGGTATGGTTCAGTCCCATCCTACCCCTAGGGGTAGTGCCAGGGGTATGGTCTTAACCCATTTTATGGATTGAATGGGTCGAGTAAAACCTACATACCTATTCGTCACAAAGGAAAATCTTAAGAATCATGTTTCATGTTATAGGCGATGCGTCTATCAATCCATCACTATTTTGATTGCCCTCTCTATACGCCCACAATCATGCTAAACGTGACCTTTTAGGTCTTGTTACTGAAGCTTACGATATGAGGACTTTATGATAATAAGATATTATGTGTAGTGACTAATGGGTTTGTGAGCAAGGGAATCTAAATGTAGTAAGGCAAACACCAAGTAACTGAACTGCTTCTTTTACTGTTATTGAAGAACTAATTGATTAGAAAAAAATTAAAAAAGTATCAAAACTAAGGAGTTCGCGACAGTTGCCCTAGGCTTTGTCTATCCCGTAAAAGATAAATACAGTACCCGGCCATAAAGATTGCACGCACTTCGGTCTATGGAAAGAGACAATTGGCGTCGTAAGTATGAGCGAGACAACGCTCTACAAAGACGAAAGTAGCCGAGAAGACCGATGTACAATTATTATGGTCTTTACGTGATTTATGTACCTATGCATATTTGCCAATGAATTTTACCCACGACGAAACGGAGGTGTATGCGTTTAGAGTGAGAGGTTGTTTGTTTGTTTGCGTGTTAGTGCGCAATAGAATGTTCCCATTTTTTATCGCCAGAGCCGTTTGACCGATTAAGATGCTGTTTTCTGTATTCTATTTGTATTTGGTATTTTTCCTTCACTTCTTGCTTGTTGAGACTCATATTTCTATGTCAACACAAAGTCCGTAGGTACCCAGTTTTTGAAAATACACATCCGACTCGTGTTAAGGTATTCCCTGTTTGTTTGCAGTAAAAACGAACGGGTGACAGGAACAAAGAATGCCCAGCTGTTGTGTATCAATAGCGGGAGTCCTCGGCAGCCCAGCACGCCGCAACTGTTACGGGTAAGTGATTTGACTGTTACGGGTAAGTGATTTGTCTGTTACGGGTAAGTGATTTGTCTGTTATGGGTAAGTGATTTGATTGTTACGGGTAAGTGATTTGATTGTTACTGGCAAGTGATTGGACTGTTACGGGTAAATTATTTGACTGCTACGGATAAGTGATTTGTCTGTTACGGGTAAGTGATTTGTCTGTTACGGGTAAGTGATTTGTCTGTTACGGGCAAGTGGTTAAGTGGTTATGGATTTGACGGTAGGTTGATTGAATATTTTATTGAATCAGGCGTTACTTTGCAGAAGTCCGTTTCAATGAACAAAAAATGTATCTGAGTATGAGTTCTTTGAGTAGCGACCTTTTGTATGACTGGTAATGAAATGCAAAATCAAGAAATAAAGTCTGCTTTAAGTTGATGTAGGTAATTAAGTCCATAAGAGTTCTAAAAAGAGCTAATTGGTCGTGGCAAAAACAGACTAATAGCTTCGATATTAAAGTATCCCTACCGCTCAATATTAGTCTAAAAAATGTTTTTTTTACGTTGAAGTGAAACACACTGTCGAGCGTTTGTATTATTATTTTTTTACTCATTTTCCCACCTCCCATTTTGAACTTACTCAACGTTGCTTTGGCACGTTAAACAAGCTTAAGCTAACCCTGTCTTCAGATCCTGGAGGAGACCATCCAGAAGAAGATCCCCAAGCCCCAGTACTCCCTCAAACCCATGGTCAAGGATGTGGACCGTTACCGACTCACCTTCAACGTGACGGCCAAAGCGGCCGAGTCCATGTTCCAATACAGGACGAAGTTCGTACAGCATATGCTGTCCAGCCCCATGTATGCTAATAGCGCTGTAGGGAAACCCTGGGAGATGATTGGCAGGTAAGGATACCAAATGAGAGCTGAGCCTCTAGTGTAAGTTTTCGCATATAAAAACTTCTCGAACGCGTTCACGTAAACGTCTCAATTACTATGGAATAATTGGCAGCGCCACATGCGGATCAAAACGGAAACAAACTGTTCTCATAGTATTTGACAATTTAACGCAAACGCGTACGAGACGTATTTTGTGACCGAAAACATACACTAAGCATACTGATACGCGTGAGTTCCTGTGTACAGTCAGCGGTTTTAAGCATCCAAGTTGGCCAAATAGTTCGATGTACGGTCAAGTGCAAAAATAAGTATCGATAGGAACTTCTCAAAAATATGTCCCAAGACCTTATTACGCTGGCGTAAGAGCGTATGGTACTTATTTTTGAAACTTTGTCTAGATACATATTATTACACTTGACTGTACCATAGATATAGTACGGCGTGTCGAAATTTTTGGCAACTCTGGATGTTTCACGCGATATCACGCTGGCTGTACCTCATATAGAACAAATTAATAGTAAGAATAACTTCTGAATGCAGTATATAACGAAAAAACTTTTCAATAAATAACATACGTACATAAATCATAGAAGTAACAAGAGCTAAAATGCTTTTACCATCAGCGCTGGAAGCTGGAAGTGAAGCAAGTGGTACATTCTATGTTTTTTTGCTTCCAGACCAGCATGGAAGGAACAGACAAGAAAGCCAGATGGAATACCTAATTTAAGTTATTTTTTTATCCAATTTCTGAATACCCGTGTTTGTTCACAGCGTGTCGGAACAAATTATAGACGACATGCTGTTGGCTTGCGCGAAAGAGATGCAGCTAGGAGACTACGTTGCAGAGTTATACAAGAGCGAGACACAGTGATTAAATCGTTTTTTTACGCATTTTATTGTTGAATTTGAAAAAATATAAATGTTTGGCTTTTGTTCTTGTTTTGATAAGTTACCTGGCGTCAAGTTACGGAGATGACCTTAGGGTGCTCTTTCTTTGAGATGGATGTTTGACGCATGTAGAATCATCTAACTACATTATCATTTAGACCACAGAACAAAGAGACAATAGAAGTGCGATAAGTCGTTAGAGAAACCGGCGCGTGTCGTCAAACTCTCACATCGACAGTTTACGAGTACCCCTACCTTGAAATATTGGCAATTATTGGTCGTAGCTTTTCTATTAAAGAGACTGGAATAATGAATAATAATGTCATACAGCCAAGTCGATGGCTGAGGAGTGCGCGTTTTGTTCGAGTCTATTTTTTATCAATGTGTCAAACAGCTTACGGTGACAGATGACATAAAAAAAACTTAAGGAAAAAGGCGGGATCGTGAAAACCACCTAAGTTGCGAGGAAGTTTAGTGAAAATTTTATTTTCATTTCCTCTCAATGTTTGAGAAAAACATTATATCTGGCTCAGCTGGAAGAGCAATTGCTGGATTCGTAACTTTAAAAAACACTCACCTGCGGTTTGTGTTTTTAAACAAGTTACTCATCCAGCAATTGGCTACTTTCCAGGCCTCGGCATTAATCTAATGTTATCAGTTGGCTGCTTTATTAATCAAGGTGCTAATTAAAAACAAATGCGTCTAAAATTCGTCATTTATATAATAACACTTAACTAGTCAAATTTACATAAATAAGGCACTTAAACATACGACTAGGTTTATAATACCCGAATAATAAACCATTCATTCATATTCAGTAATAAACCAACCGGTACGAACTGTAAGGCTAACAATAAGATTAGACAGACACAGATTCTACGGTTCGATTCGATTTATCGAATCTTACGTTACTTTGCGGAGGTCCATTTTAGTGAACAAAAAACATTTACCTCGCTGCTCCGCTACTACAAAAATGTTATTTTTAGATGCAAAAATCTTACAAAATCTTTTTGAAATATTTTAGAAATAATTTCAGTCATGTGTAAAGGTGCAACCACACCGCCGCGTTTACGCATTACGTGTCGTAGGCATCACGTTTTTTCACCGTTTTTTCATACATTTTACGCACCGGTGTGGTCGCACCTTTAATCGTTTTCTTAAACACCGGAAAAAATATTTTATCTAATAAACTCTGGAGCTACTAAGTTCTTTCACTATTAGAAAGCTACACTATCCCAGCCCAGCTAGCTCAAGAGTTGCTTGATAAATTGCTTGTCTCTTTCTAGAACGAACAGTAAGAAAAAGACGGGCAATCTATCTCACGCGGGACGTGACTTTAGCGCGCTCTCGTGCTAGACATGCTGAATAACATAGTATATGTCATCCAAGGATATACAAAAGATCCCGCAGGAACCAGACACAGTTGCGGGCAACTGATGCTGCTGCATACTTTAATATATTTCCATCAACACAATCACTGCCAATAACGCATATAGGCGTTTTCGTGACATGTGCGTCCCCGGCACTTACAGGTGTCCCGCGTATGACAGCTGACAGTGAATGCGTTGTGCCACGATCCGCAAAACTAAATGATCGTGATGAAGTATTCGTAAAATCTGTGCCTCTCTTTCTCATAATCAATGCAGTTAATCTTGCAGACGTCTACACTTTTATTGATTTAGCTATCACTGCACTACATATTTCCAACAGAAACGTGTAAAAAAATCACCAGTAAACTCGTAATTTCCAATAAGGCAACCTCTCACAAGAATTGCCTTTCAAAAAACATTCTGCATGATCATTCTCCGTGATGACAACCGTAACCTTGACCTACGCGCCAGTAGACATTATACTGATTCGGGTGTCTTGACATAGAACAGTTGTTGACAACATGACATCTCACTCCGTATAATGCTTACGGTGGAAAGGATGAGTCTCTCGAGTGCAGTGTTCACGTACGTATTCAGTTCATATCACACTGCAGCTTCCCTATCTTGCGTATGGAAAGATGCTTCTGTTGTCTAAACTGGCTTCGAACCTTTGGTTTCCAAAGTGGTCGAAGGTGCTCAGAACCCTGCAAGAAACATTTTCCTAGCCACATAATTTGACTAACCTTTGCATCGCACTTACATCTAAAGTCACTCATACTTGATCATCTTTGTTTAAGCTCAATCGAAATGAGTTCAAAACTTCACCAAACTTCGCCCTCTGTCTCCCTAAGGTATCGTTTCTTTCCATCTTTGGCAATCTTGCTATACTCTCTGTACTAGAAGTATCTGTTTGATAGGATTCTTCAGGAGTGGGTGGATTTGACTTCATCAGTCTGGGTTTGGCAAGAAGCTTAGGGCCACCGGTAGCAAATATGTTTTCCAGTTTGCTCTTCAAATCTTCCCTGGTCATGCTTATTTCTTCCTCACTCTCAGATTCTTCTTCTTCACTTTCCTCTTTGTTCACTGGCCGTAGATTAGGAGTTTCTCTTGCCAGTAGTTCTTTTTTCAATTCTAAGAATAATGCCGGGCGTTCGCGATTCACATCATATTCAGTATTTTCTACTACGTTACCCGTGGAATGCGATCGTCTACCTGGTTTGATAGTGCTTGGTTCATCTTCTTGGTCTGCTATTTTGGTTTGAAATATATTGTTTAGTTTAGACATAAAATGTAACTGTCTATCGCTGCCAAAAATAATATTATTATCTTCTTGAGAGCCGTTCGACTGAATGCTCTCTCTAGGCTTATTTTCTTCCTCGTCTATAGACTTTGCTTTGCTAGGTCTTGCTGAAATTGTGTAAGATTTCTTAAAATTAGGGCTTTTGAAATAGTTTTCGTCAAATGGTGGTGGCACCGGAATATAAGGAACATCCTCTTTAATTTCCTCAACAGACTCGGTCAACGCTGTTCTGTCGATAGTATCGGAATAACCAGATTCGTCTGTTTGAGAAGTAGTTTCGCTATCATCAAAAGCAGTTACTTGTTCGTCTTCTTTATTTTCAACTAGTTTTTCGTTTTGTTCATTTTCATTTTGGTCGTCTTCCTCGCTCACTTTAGGTAGATCCTCTCTGTGTACTTGCGCTATTACATCATATTTAGATAACACTTGATTACCCAACGATGCGTCCGACCCAGCATCAGACAATTCACTCAGACTTTTCCTATGCGGTATAAACTCAGGCGATGTTGACACGATGACATCGTCTTCTTTTTCCATCGGCATTTCTCCATACGCGTCTTCTTTAGCACTATAAGTATCTTCTTCAGCTTGTAATACTTGATCGAGTAAATCGATTATATTTGCTTCTTTTTCCTCGTTGTTTTCTATTATAGATGCTTGATGTACAACTATTTTCTCTTCAACTACATTTTTTACAACTCTCTCCTGTAATTCTATAGGCTTTTCTATTATCAATTCTTTGTTGCCTCCATTGTTACTACTTCGAGTGATAGTACCAGGAGGGGTGGGGGATTCGATTATAATCTGAACGGGGGGCTTGCCGTTCTTCTGCGAGTGCGAGCTTTCATTCCTTGTATCGAGTTGTTTGTAGCAGAACACACAGATTATGTAGACTGGTATACCTGCGAAACAAATACAAATTATGCTTTGAATGAAAAGGATGGGTTCCTAGTGAAAAGGGGGATAATTCAGAACTTTTTCATAGCTATCTTATACTTAACTCCTTTTACACTAAAAAAGAAAATAGGTTGTCATTTGTTTCAGACTTAACCCCTTTTTCACTATGACTATGGCAAATGGCGCGACAGAACAAGGCCGTAACACCTGGAAGTTGTAGGGACCTATGTCACTGATGAAGGAAGACAAAATATCAATGTTATAAATTTAATAGAACCCGAAGAATATAGTACCTATCAAGTTAGGTGTCTCTAGATATATTTGTCGACGATGTAAATGATAAGTACTAACTAAGAGAACGTACCAATGAGTATCCAGATGGCGATACGGATCCAAGTCTGCACGTTGATCATGACCATGAGGCAGATGTTGATGTAGATACTGAGGCAAGGTATTAAGGGCACTAGAGGCGTCTGGAAAATGAATAAATTAAAGAGCTACATGATCTGAAAGAGACTAAAGACGACGCCCGACTGCTGTGTGCGCTGTGCACAGACACGCTATAAATGTCACCCATGTGGCTCCATTGGTCATTTTGTGTGTAGCGTGTGCGTGCATTGATGTAGAAACGATCGCCGACATTTTGGTATGGTACGAATATGCACCCACGTGTGTGGCGTCACCGTGCGCTGCAGTAGGGCATCGTTTTAAAAATATAAAAGAGATTCTTATGAAATCAGTTTTAGATGGATCTCCAATTCTAAACATTGTGTTTATACCTTAAAAGGCACGTCTTCATCAACCTTCGGTTGCAGCATCAGCACCACAAACAGGAGCAGCACAATCGCGTGCAATACTAACGACGGGGCCAGGCTTTGCTCGACGTGAACAGTCACCAATGTTGCTATCAGACACATCAAAGCTGAAAACAATTTTTAAAAGTTTAACTAACATAGGGAGAGATTTTGTATAGAGACGTCCGAAGATATATAAAAACACACTCGAAGAGCACAAATAAAATTCAAATCGAGGATGATAACCTCTTGACCGCCCTGTAGGCTTATTACCTAACTCGCTCGCCATCGCCATCTTGTTCATTTTGACAGTTCTTGTATGAATGTGACTGCTAGCTGATTCCGAACACGATGGCGATTGCGAGCGAGTTAGGTAATAAGCCTACTGGTCTATCCAATCGTGACAGCCAAAGACAAGGCTCACATGGTCAAAGTCGAAACAAATCCTTCTGCAATTAAATTAAAAATCAACTTATATTGTCGTTTGTTTTTCCCGTGGCTACAGATCCCGACATCTAATTACAGTGTGGCGGCCAAGAGGTTAAAAAGGAAAGAAAACGAAGAGACAATTAAGGTTAGGAAAGAAATAAACGAGTCGAATTGAGAACCTCCGTTTCTTTTCTCCATAAAAGTATCTGCCTCAATAGTACATAACATAGTAAAATGTCAGTAGTGTCGTTAACTCACTGAACAAGGAGAGCGTGATATTGACTATCCAGGAAGTGTAACGGCTAGCCGTCCTACTTCCGCAGCCAAACATCTGCTTCATGTGTCCCTTTGATTCCTCTGGGGCCTTAGAACGGTATCTGGAATGATACATTTCACATTAACGAATCCGTATGCTTACATCACTACATAGTATAAAACAAAGTCGCTTTCCGCTGTCTGTCCCTGCTGCTTAGATGTTTAAAACTACGCAACGGATTTTGAGGCATTTTTTTAATAGAAGAGTGATTCAATAGGAATGTTTATATGTATAATTCTACGCAGACGAAGTCGCAGGCAGAAGCTAGTAACAATATTATTTAACTGTAAATACCTAAACCTTCACCTAGCAGTGGATACATCATGTTCTAAATCGTTATGACAAAAATCCCCACTGACTGACTCATGCACACCCAGCCTAAACCCAACCTAGAAGGCTGACATTAGTGCATCTGCGGGTGATGGGACCTCGTGCGAGATCCCTTCGGATCGCTGCCACCATCTTACTCGCTAATCCTGCTGCCAAGCAGTAGTGCTTGCGCTGCTGCGTTCCGGCGTGGAGAGTAAGCCAGCTGATGAAATTACTAGCACACGAGGTATAATAGCCCTTTAGGCTGGCAACGCAACAACAATCCTTTAGTGTCACGGGTTTCCCTAGGAGGTGGTCCTCACCTACCATCAGGCGACCTACTTGCTCGTTTATTTACCTGCTTGCATGCCTGCTTGCATACTTACATGCTTGCATGCATGCTTGAAAACTTGCAGGTTTGGTTTCTCGCTTGCTTGATTGCTAGCTTCTTTGAAATGCTCATGGTTCACGCGTGCGAAGCCGCGGGCCAAAGCTAGTCTTGTATACAAAGTGACTATCTTCATTAGCAAATAATAACACACGGGGTAAGTTCTGCTACTTCTGCTACGGCAGCGAGGTGAAGTTTAGATTAGCTGACACACCATTTTGAACTCAACTGTCTGATTTAGTAAATGTTTCTCTCTTACCTGAGTATAACAACACAGACGGCCACGATGGTATACGACAGCAGTGTCCCGACGCACATCATCAGCACCAGCTGTTCCAATCCCAGAAATCCGGCCAGCAAGGCTGCAATGAAAAGCCAAAGTAAAAGAACCCTACGGACGTTAGAGACCAACGACACAAATGGAAAGCTACTTTTTCTCAGAAACTATGAAACAAACAAACAGGCGGCCAAGGGTATTTTACGCGTCATTTTTTGAAATTAGCTTCGAAAAGACCATCATTGCCAAGAAAAATGCGCCGCAAGAAACATGGCAAACTAATTTGTCCAAATGCTTACTAATTCTTCGGAAAGCATCGATCTATCTTTTTAAATCAGAGTTTATGTTGAAACTGGCCTCTTCCGAAACTTAGGTCTAGGTCTTTTAAAAGCAGCTGGTACAATACATTTTCTGTAAACTTTGACGATCTCAGTAGAAATACACAAAGATCTTGTAGAAATAAAAATCTCGTGATCTTTAACAAGAAATGTCGCATGAATGTTTTCGGATGCTCCTAGATACATACATACATAAATCACGGCTTAGACAAGCCAAAGGTCACAAGACCTAAAGGCCACGTTTAGCATGACTGTGGGCGTATAGGTGGAAAGAAGAATCAAAATAGTGATGGGTTAGCCGCATAGCCTATAATTCAGTGCACCTCTAGATGCTTACCAATAACAGCAGAAGGCAGCAGCGTGCCAATCACCGGAGACTTGCGACCCTCGCTGACTCTCGAGAACCAGTGGAAGAACAGGCCGTCCGAAGCCATCGCGTACAGCAGACGAGGCAAAGGAAACATCGCGCCGAACAAACTGAAATAATAGACAAGACAATTCATAAAAATTTTGCAGCGCCTTCAAGTGTTATCAGGAAGAGAACTAATAAGAAATCTGAGTGTTTACGTCCTAGGACAAAAAACTGGACAAGTGCAAGTCGAACTCACGGAACGATGGTTCCGTACGATCGGCAAGGAATATAAAATTCAGTGTTAGGTAGTGTGAGGTAATATTATATTGGTTACTTACATAGACAGATATAAAATTTTATATTTGTTGTTATAGCGGCAACAGAAATACATCATCTGTGCCAATTTCAACTGCCTAGCTACCACGGTTCATGACATACAGTCTGCTGACAGACGGAATGGAGTCTTAGCAATAGACTCCCGTTATTACTCTTAGAGTAAGGACCTGTAAAAAGACTAAGTAGCGTACCTTGCTGATATGCCGAAGACCGCACCAACGGACACGACCCACTGCGCCCATTCCCAGCCCACGTAAGAGAAAGCTGTCGCCACAGACGCCACCGTGTCCTGAACAAAATACATACGTTATATCAAGTCTAGCCCTAACGGCGTAGACAGAGCCTAAGGTAACAAAAACTTAAGGCCACGTTTAGCATGATTATGGCGTATAACTGGAAAGGGAAATAGTGAAGAAATAAGAAATAAGAAACGTTTACGTCGTGTCAATCGTTGAAAGGTTAGAAAGAAATCCCTTTCAGGGATAAATTCGCCTTTGTGCATGTGTGTTGTCCTGTATTCATCTTTTTCATGTGTTTTAGGTTCAATAATGAGCTATACATACATATTGTTTAAAACCGTGTACAACTAAAATGTGATGACATTTATAACTTTTATGAGTTTCAACTGTTTGTGCATTTCGGACATACCTACAATATACAGTCAATTGACAGTCAACTTTCAATAATGGAAACCCATATATTATCTTTAAATTAAGAATGTCTATTACTGGTGCTTGTCACTTAAAGGTCAGGTCAGGAGTACCCGAAACCGGCGAGCATTTATGAAGAGAGTGATGAATGTGGATGAAGCGAGAGAGATATGTCAGGATCGTAGCAGGCGGTACAAAGTTGTCTCTGCCTACCCCTGTGGGAAAGAGGCGTGACGGTATGTATGTGTTTATGTTATGTCAGCGTAAAATTTCCAACACTGGTCTCATCACCCTAAATTGGTTTCTATGTGTTATTGCTTTAGTAGAAATTGAGAAATATGTACGTAGGAAGGTGAAGCTCATATTGGATAATCATATTTCCGACTTTCTCCGAGAAAGTGGTACATGCTGGCTCACCTGATGATAATACGGCACCATCATGGTCACCACGGTCGCCACGCTGGCGTACGTGAGGAACACGATCAGCAGGACGATCAGGATCGCTTGGGGAATCGAACGACGGGGTTCCTTCACCTGTAACGAGGTAAGATAGATAATTTACTTTTGTGATTCATAAATCTAGATTCTAGATAAACCTATGCGCTTTTGTATGTAATAAACCAAACTTCGTCAGTTAAATTAAGGACCTACTGGATTGGAAACTATTATCTTGTGTGACAGTCCTATTCTACCGTTCAGTTATATTTAGTTACCGTTGATTCCGGGAATCGGTTGCGGTCGAGTAGTAATCTATCTCGCGTTCCCTGTCTCCAAATCCAAGACCTACTCCAAGTCCTTTTCCGCACATGCTGTTAGACAGGAATCGTGTACCTGATGGGATCAGGCTGTCTCAGTCGGCTGTCGCGCTGCGAAATCGCCTGAACAAGTATTGGCTTGATGAATCTGTAGTATATTTCTGACATATATTTATCGTATTTTTTATATGTATTAGGGGTATTGTTGTGTGCGTGCATTTTTATTATTATTATTTTAATGCTTTATTTGTTTAGGTTAAGTTACTCTTTGGTCTTTCAGCTTTTTAGTATGTCTACTCTTTATACTCTGGTTTCTGTTGTCCTGTCAATCGTTCGAAGGTTAACTGGAAGAGATCCCTTAAAGGGTTAAGTTTGCCGTTGTACATCTGTTTTTCTCATTACCTGTTTAATGTGTTTTACTTTACACATTCGATTGTTACTTTGTAAATTTCCCAAAAACACTTTTATTGAGAAGAAGTGATGAGTAGTGATGCGTCTTCTACCACTCACTTCCTCACTAGTAGAGCTGATGCTGTCAAACCCAACGAAACCATAGAAGCAGACGGCGGCGCCCTTCAGCGTGCCCCAGATCCCGAACGGGAAGAAACCCCCTACGCCGTAGGAGGGGGGGACGGAGGACTCGGGGATACTCCAGTTGTTGGGGTCAGCTGGAAGGGAAACAATTTTATCTTAGAATTTACACGGTCTATCAGAACTTATTCGGGTGTTTCAACAGGTGTTTGGGCAACTTCAACTGAACATTGCCCTACAAAGATTTCATCAGTTTTTTTGGTTCAAAATGTAGTCCGGCCTGACGGGGTTTTAGTTACTGAAACTCTACTTGGTGTCATAAAGTTTAATAACCTAACCCTAATCTTTTTGCTGACTGTAACTCGGCTGTGACTCGGCATCCATCCTACATTTGTGAACCAAATTTCAAGTCAATCGGACCAACCGTTGAAGAGTTCCCTCCTGTGGAGACGCTCCTGGCAGGACTACCTCATCATTCATCATTTGACTTACACAAGTATGCAAAATTTCAGATCATTCGGATGAAGATATCTGCTTCAAAATTCCACTTCAAAGAGTCGTAAGAATGCAACCGGATAAACATACATACTTTGCAAGTTAATATAAAGCTTGTTATAAAAAAAATACACTCACCAGTAAAAGATCCAGCGATAACTATGAACAAGATAATGATCATGTTGAATATAGCGAAGACGTTGTTCACCATAGCGGACTCGCGGACGCCGAACGCCAGGAGAACTGGAAAATGATATACATGATTGAATCAGGCGGTATATAAAAAAAATGCTGCACTTTGTCCAAGACAAGCAAGACATCAAAGAGCAAATAGATATACATCTGAAAAGTGTCTAGGGTTTTCCCGTACTAATTTGATCCCTAATATATTTTTGGACATAATAAGATCATATCATCGATAGGGATCGTTGAGGAATTTTTAGTTTTTGCGTGGCATTGTCAAAAAAATCATTCCAATTTGCAAAAAACAGCCAGGCTGGTGCAGGTTTTTTTTGCTAGCCTCAGACCTAACAAAAAGTCAAGATGGACTCTTGCGGCGAACTACGGTTAAGCGAAAATATACTATGTGAGACACACATACGAGCTCGAAGCAAGGCGTAGTTTAAGCCTGAATCATTCTGTTGATATTTCGTTTTTTCTCGACTCGACTCACGATTTGAAAGTCATGTTTCCTTGCGGTGGTTCTTAGTTCTGAAGGGTAAAAATCGGTCCAGCAATTTGAAGAGTATCAGCTCGTATGATTACTCGATTACGCGTGGGGGTGTTTTAAATGTTAAATTTAATGTTTACACCTACCTCCTAAGACAAGAACGATCCCGAAAGCGAAGAAGTCAAAGTATGGGGCCAGTATGGTGGCGTCGAGGGAAGCGAAGGAGGCGAACCATGCCGACATGCTGCGACCCGCCATCAGGTCTATGTACAGGCTGAGACCGCGGGCCACACTTGCTGCACCTGGAAATAAACCAGAGCACTGATTATTGAACCGCCACTGCCGGCTTGTAAAACCTGTATCTTGTGCCTTGCATTTTTAAAAAGTTAATAACTAGACAGTAATGGAATTTGTATGCAACATGGAGAGTTTAGCGCTACAGTAATGTTTTTTTTTTAAATTTTGGACTGACCGGCAACAATTAACGTTAACAATGACGACTTTAACGGACATTTTTGAGAAAATTATTGTACGAACTCACCAAACAGCGACTCCAGTATCATGTTCCAGGCAATCACGAACGCAGCCAGCTGGCCCACAGTCACATACGTGTATATATAAGCGGAGCCCGCACGAGGCACGCGCGACCCGAACTCTGCGTAACACAGACCTGGAATAAGACAAATGTCACGCACCTTAAGCCGGGTACACACAAGCCGACCACCGAGGGCCTCGCTTCGAGCGGAACCACGGGGCGGCCTAGATCAAACACAGATACATAAATACGTCTTTACAACTAAGGTCAAGCCTGTAGGTCTTGTCAGCTTAGGCTCTGTCTACCGCGCAAGGGATAAAGACGTCATGTATGTGTGTTTACAACTAACTATTCCGTATCTCATATCCCATACATGCTGATCTTCAAAAACACAATGTACAGTCAAGTGTAATAATATATATTTAGACAAAGATTCAAAAATAAGTACCATACGCTCTTACACCGGCGTAATAAGGTCGTGGGACATATTTTTGAGAAGTTCCTATCAATACTTATTTTTGCACTTGACCGTAACTACCAGTGGTTTCTTTTCCCGCGCACTGCTATTGAGGGAATGGGCCAAAGTCATGTTATTATTATAGAGACTAGCAAAACCATCACTATTTTGATTATTTTCCAGCTATACTCCCACAATCACCCTAAAAGTGGCTCTGTCGACCCCGTAACGCTGGCCATACACCGTTCCTATTCTCCAATTGGCATGACGCTGCCGAGGATCAGTTAGAACTGACTGTGTGTACGACGGAGTATGGCGGCTGTCATGCCAATACACTCCCTCACACGCTATGACGCTGCTGATTGGACAATAGGAAGAATGTTGTATGGCCAGCATAAGGGAACAAGAATGAAAACATAAATAAATAAATTACTTGATCAATCACATTCTAAAGTAGGCAGTAAGTTCCAGCAACGTTTCACACACAACAGGGCTTTGTCCACATTTTTAGTTGCGCGATTGCAGCACGTGTGAATCCAGCCTAACAATGCTTGTGTCATCGAATAGTTGTACGAACTGAGTTTATAATCAACCTATTGATATTATAAGCTGTTGATAGACTGTTTACAAAACGAATCTAATAACATTGTATCGAAAATTTTACTTCCCGATTTCTGTTTTTATTTGTACACATTACCCGTCGGAAAACATAACAAGCAGAGGCTCGTGGGTTCGAAAGCTGCGTGCGCCTCTGATATTTTCGGAATTTTTATGTGAAGTCACATTGGGTTTTCCACGAGCTTTTCGCTGAAGGAAAACATCGTAGGGGAACCTACACAGCGGACCTCTGCAAATCAATTCAATGGTGTTTGTAAAATTCCCCTCATAGAGTCCGCGTGGGAACTATAATAGCCAAGCCAATGGCTACACCAGCTAATGAACAAGGGGGGTGACTAGTAGAAGTATAGCGTCTATGGGTAGCTCAAACAGTATGGCGGCACACGAATATCAACATAAAAAAGTAAAGGCTAGATTTTTCGAGTCTAGGGAGGGGCAGAATACCACCCCCTAGCCACTCTAGGCGACGCCCTGGAGCCAAACCGCTCATTCTGAGATGAGAAGTCTCTCGAAAGGTCACAGCAGTGGAACGAGTATTAGCTGCAAATTTATTTATTTATTTATTCATAAAAACTTACTAAGCGTGACAGCTTACACTTAAGCACTGAGTAAAGCAAAAAACCAACACTATAAAAACAAAAAGTACACAGCATTTAGAGAGATGATGACCGGCGGTACTCTTGACTGACCTGCGAAGAGCGACGCTATGGCCGCTATCAGGAACGACAGCACGACGGAGGGTCCAGCTATCTTGAGCGCCACCGCCCCGACCAGCACGTACACACCTACGCCCAGGGTGCTGCCCAGGCCTAGCGCCGTGAGATCCCAGCGGTTCAGACATCTGGAACGCAGTAATGAGGGTGTTGTCACGGCGTTTCAACTTTATACATACTTCCATAAGTAGTGAGGTCTTTTCGCTGTCTCACTCATTTTTATGGGTTAATTTGATACTTGAATCGGCCAAGTGAGGGAGACAGCAAAACAAACCCGAATAACATTCTAAGAGCTCATGGAATGTGCATACTGTCACGCCTCTTTTCCATAGGTGAAGGCAGATACTTGCTACGATCCTTACATACTTCATTCGTTTCAACCACATTTATCAATCTCGTCATACACGCTCGTTGGTTTCGGGTACTTGACCTGACCTTTTGTCTAAACGTCTTCCGTCTTTTAATGGAAATTGGTGGCAAAAGAGCTCGATTAATTGCAGTGGCGGTCTAACTTAAAACTCTCAGCGCTTTCGGAAAGACCATCATTGCCAGAAGAATACGCGTAAAGTTCTTCTTTTTCTTATTTGTGGCGTATCAAGTCGTTATAGCGACGACAACGTCGCCATGTCAAAGTAACAAAAATCTAATTCAAAAATCTTGTGACAAAATGTCGGCAACGTTATACGGTAACACGGTCAAAGACCCCCTGTCGGGCTCTTAGCCAACAGTCAAAAATATCCCTCAGAAACTGCCAGGAAATCATTAGCCGATGCCCTGGGTGCACCGGACCAAGCACTGCTCTTCCCCTCGGACGGATCCAAAAAGGAACCGCAGCTCTTGACCACACGGAGGTAACCCGACTCGCACCCCTGGCGTAAAGTTCACGAACCTTCTCAAATTGCTAGTGTCAAACTGTTCGGGGTGGAACTTCTTCTTCCGCGTTATGTGCGAGAAGGCCTGCTTGCCTGCCATTGGTCAGAACAGCGCCGCTCCTCCTACCCGCATCGGGATTGGCTAGCACACCATCTGAAAACAACGTTCGTGTTAGAGACATTGATAGCACATTTCGATCATTTTTAATCACGTCTTTATCCCTTGCATGTAGACAGAGCCTAAAGTGAGAAGACCTACAGCCACGCTTAGCAAGATTGTGGGGGTAGATATAGAGGGAAAATGGAATCAAAACAGTGATGGGTTGCTAGCCGCATTGCCTATTACATGATTAATGAAACGAAGTCTTTCGCCGAGTTTCTCGTTCGGGACCAACTCAAAAATTTCTGAACGGACTTTAATTGGTTTTTTGGACTGGAGATTTGATATTTTGAGTAGATAGTAGTTAATAGGTAGGACACGTCATTTATGAAGAGATATTTCGACAGGGCCGGATTGAGATAGTTTAGGGGCTCGAACTTTGTATGAAGGTCTTTGGTTTTTGATACTAGAGAAACTTGGAAGAGAGGTATTTTATTAGTAAGACACGTCTGTTAAAAAAAGGTCTTGCACAGGGCCGGACTAAGGTTTAAGTTTCGCTGCAAATTTTAATTCTGTGCCGACGAAGCGGTAAATAAAAATCCACGCAATATTAACGGCTAGATTAGATTTTTAATCATTCATTATGTTGTGGCGAAGACCGAAGCAAGCCAAACACTTTATAATATTTCCGTTCAATTTCGTTTTTATCGTAAAAGGTGCATGTGTGTACTACACTCGGTAGCAGAGAAACCGGGTCACGTCCCGCAGAAAGTTGTATAAAGAGTGACCGGGTTTCTTCGCTCTCGAGTGTAATTTATGAATGACCACATGAAAGAATAAATCCCATGGGAATTTTGAAAAAATGGGATACTCGTATAGTGTAGTCAAAATATACTCTACCTTAACATTTTATTTTCTTAAACAATTATTATTTTATATAACTATCCCAAGTAACAGTAAGATTATTTTGCACTTAAAATAAATTAATACGTTATTATTATTATTCTCCCTTAGTGGAATACGTTTAGTTGTTTACAAAATTTTAAACTTCATTCAATCTTGTCAAACTGTCCGGTATATGTCAGATTGACTTAACTTCTGTTTTGGGTTCAGAAATCTAAGAAGAATAGAAAAACAATAAAAACTACATCGATGTAAAATTATAATTTTTATTTTTTTGTTGGTATATTTATTTTTATATTAATTTAGGTTCTTACAATATTCATTGGTCAGGGCGACAGAGAGGAACCTCCTGACTATCCGAGCCGTGTCCAGGAGTACGTCTATATTATTATTATTAATGTTTTTTCACAACCCCAACGGAAGACGGTCACAGGCTTACAGGGCTGCATAATGCCGAGTTGGGATTGGGACCAATTCGTGTCAAATTTTCCCTAGTTTTTTTTCCCTTTACGGGGAGATAGAGCCTTGTATTGTTACCAAAAAACTTTGTTTAAAAATGAAATACTTAAATCAAGGACTCAAATTGAATCAAAAATGTGTATGAAAAATCTGTGTATGGATGTGAGAGACCTTTGATAATTTCGTGTAGGTACCTACATCTAACCACGGTATCTATTTGCTCTAAGAGTTAAGCAATGAATGGTTAACTGGGCGATAAGATTTAACTGCCAGATTACGATTGTTGAGATTAACTTCTGATTCTGTATACCGTGTGCAGATAAATGATTGAAATAACAACGTTTAAATATGAAAATGTTTAGTACTGTTTGAATTTTTTAAGCTTCATAAATAAATTATTTATAAGAGTAAAAAAATAAAAATAGGTAGGTATTTACGATTGGCCGGAACCCGGACTTTGCCCAGCAGTGGGATATTTACCCAGGTTAATAAATAAAACTAGTCGTTTCGGCGAACGGTCTAATAGCGAAGAGCCTTGACCATCACCTTAAAAGGCTCTCGCTAGGTGGTTGGGTCAAGGGCCAGATACAGAAGGCGGTACTCCTGGACACGGCTCGGATAGTTAGGAGATTCCCCTCTGTCGCCCTGACCACCGGTAGCTTAGGCCTCGCCTCGCTGCCGGCGGCACCCTTGGTTAGATTTTTATAATGTTTTTATATTTTGTACCTACTAATATTGTTTTATTACATTTTCCACATTTCTCCACTCCTTTCTCCTCGTCTTTCGCAATGCTTCGCCAGTCCGATCGATTATCGATACATACATACATACATACATACGTACATACATACAAACATAAATCTTAATCCCTTACCGGTTAGACGGAGCCTAAGGTAACAAACCCTAAAGACCACGTTTAGCATGATTGTGGGCGTATGGATGGAAAGGGGAATCAAAACATTGATTGGTTGCGAGCCGCATCGCCTATAACATGATTCCTAAGATTTTCGCACAATCCCATCGGGCTTGTACCATCTGCGCGGGAAGGGAAGCAACTGGTACATTCTGTTTTTTCTTTGCTCCCAGACCAGCATGGACGAATAGATTATCGATAGTTCCCATTTAAACAGATGTCATAAATAATATGTTGAAATCATGACAAATCGGATATGACTAATTTCAATATAAACAATAGGCATGGTTTTTATTGTGCCGCTTCAAATTATTCCGTTAACAATCAATATGATAAGACACAAGAATTTTATCTTTCATACATACATACATAAATCACGTCTTTATCCCATACGGGGGACAGAGCCTAAAATAACAAGACCTAAAGGCCACGTTTAGCATGATTGTGGGCGTCAGCTGGAAAGGGGAATCAAAACAGTGATGGGTTGCTAGCCGCATCGCTTATAAACATGATCCCTAAGATTTTCGCCCAATCCCTCGATAAACTATATCAGAAGGCAAGCCAAATGGCATTTAACTAGCCCTTTCCTCTAATTCTGCACAATAAAAGTCAAGCCGGTGGGAGTTCTATGGATGCCACGCCACTGCCAACTATCTCCCTTTGAAATTTTATTCAAATCCGTCCAGCCGTCTTAGCGTGAAGAAGAACAAATTACTCACTCACTCACATCGTCACATCGTCACAAACTTTCGCATTTATCATATTAGTAATCATGTTACAGGCGATGCTGGCAACCCATCACTATTTTGATTTCCCTTTCCACCTATACGCCCTTAATCATGCTAAACGTGGCCTTAAGGTTTTACCTTAGGCTCTGTCTGCCCCGTGAGGGATAAAGACGTGATATATGTGTAGGACGGGTCATAATGAAAAACTCATAAAACTCTTGTAGCACTGTATTAAATAGAAATATTAAATAAAATCCAATAAACACAAATCAGCGCTCTCATGGCCGCCGTCCGTCCTCTTGACATAATCTTTTTCTCACATTCACTCTCTCATTCTTCCATCTCAGTCATTCATTCTGTTATTCCGCTCAATCCCACAAATCGGCCATCCTGCAGCTCAGTCTGTCCTCAGACTGCAGACACAGCAGGCATTAGCATAACAAATAAAAGCTACTACACTACAACACATTTAGTCACATTAACAAACACTAGTTAAGTTGTCAAACCTACAACAATAAAGTAGAAAACAATTAGAAAATAAAAACAACTCGATTAACCAAACAGTAGCAAAATTGCAATATCTTAAGAACAGTAACAACACAAATCAGTAAACAGCAATTTGACAACTGAAAACACGGTACTTTAAGTATAAAAAGCAATAGCAATTAATTGTTCCTAGCGTTATAATTCTTTTCACAATAACCAAATAAAAATATACATATAACATAGCAAGTTATAACTACCTATTCTGAGATCGCACGTTATATTATATGCTGCCGTCATATGGTAAAAGGACGTTTCTACACTAAAGTTGAAACGGAGAAAAAAATTGTTTTGTAATTAAAAAATTAAAAAATTCGCCGCCTCAAGGAAAATAAACAATTTAACACTTTTTTAATGCAAAAATGTGTAGGAATGTTTGAACTATTTTAATGTAAATTCAAATTATAGATTTGTTTATTATTATAATAAATAAAATTAATTTTCTTTTTCTTCTTGGTAAAAAAAATACAACAAAATACGAAAAACTGCAATGAAAAGACGTTTCTGGCTAGATACGTTCTTTCAACTTAGTGATTTTATGAAACGCCTTTCCAACTTAGTGGTAACGTGATTTTAGTTTTAAGTAAACTAAATAAAAATAACGTATTTAGCCACTAGCTGCGTTTCAACTTAGTTTACGAACTATATTTCTATGAACGTTGAGAAAATTTCGACATGCACCAGTTACATTTTTTTAGTTTTGAAACCATCTAGCAAACCTTAAACAATATATTATAGGAATACTAGCTGTTGCCCGCGACCCCGTCCGCGAAGAATAATAGCCTACGACCTATTCTCAGACCTACCAAATACAGATAAAAAGAAAGTCAAGCCGTCTCGGAGGAGTTTGATAACAAACGAGATTTTTATATATTAGACATTTTGTGAAATAATAAAAACTTATTAGACCAAATTTACGTATTAAAAAAAACTGTAACAGTTACAAACCTCTGTAACGTACAACATTTAACTTTTTCACGTACAAAAATAATGACTATCAATAAAAACGTGCTGTCTTAAACTAATACGATAGGAACCATATTATTTAATCACAACCTCAATGGTATCAATTTAAATTTACGATACTACATTTACTTATTAATTGTAAACTAAATTGATGACTTTTTTTTACATTCATTAACATTACATCCTGGTTTTAGTTTTGATTTATTTACAATATCTTTCAGTTGTTTCATTTGTTTCCTCTGTGCTAGTGACTCGATATTCTTTTTACGTTTCCTGATTTGCCTTTTCTTTGTTAGACTTTGTGGTATGTTTTCGACGCTCGAGACTTAAGGTGACTCAGGAACGATCAATTTGTCCGGCTGCGAATTGGAAATGGTATTCACAGAGCTATCAGATTCTTCCAAAAACATTTGAAGCTCTAAACGTGGAGGAACATAATCTTTATCAAAAACTGAATCATCCGAATCAAAATCCAGATCGATGTTATTTAAGAGATCTTCGTTATTTTCATTTGTAACTATAGACAAAATCAGCTCCTCGTTATTTGTATTTGTAGTATCAGCTAAAGTCAGCTTATCATCATTTTGTATTTGTAGTATCAGGTAAAGTCAGCTCATAGTTGTTGTTATTTGTAATATTAGGCAAAGGCAGATCTTCGTTGTTAGTATTTGCAGTGTTAAGCAAAGTCAGGTCCTCATTGTTAGTATTTGTAATATTAGGCAAAGACAGATCCTCATTGTTAGTATTTATAATATTTAGGCAAAGATAGATCCTTATTGTTAGTATTTGCAGTATTAAGCAAAGGCAGATCCTCATTGATAGTATTTGTAATACTAGGCAAAGGCAGATCCTCATTGTTAGTATTTGTAATATTAGGCAAAGACAGATCCTAATTGTTAGTATTTGCAGTATTAAGCAAAGGCAGGTTCTTATTGTTAGTATTTGTAATACTAGGCGAAGGCAGATCCTCATTGTTAGTATTTGTAATACTAGGCAAAGTCAGATCGTAATTGTTAGTATTTGCTATAATATAATAAACCATAAAATATTTTATGGGATGGTTTCATAATTTCGGCACGTAAAGCCTGGGCGCAACTGATTCAACTGGTTTCCTACCGCAATCCCCACTTCACCCCTCACAGCTTACCTTACTAAGTAGAAAAGACGCTACTACCACTTGCGCCCGAGTAATAGTTCTATTACCAAGATGAAAGGGCGCATATTTTGCAGAACCGTTTTTTCTTCTTCAAAACATGCAGATACGTCATTTCATTTTATGACCACGTAAATAATTCTTAAATAAATAAAACGCTTCTGCATAATTGTTTCTTTTTTACTTAGTATAGATAAGAAATGTTTTTTCAATTTAGGAATATTGAAGTTTTGTCGCAGATGTGCCCTAATTGCTTGTGCGTTTCAAGGGGTTGTGGTTCTTTTTAGTAAAAATTAAAAATACTGGCAGATCCGCCTTTTTTTTCTGATTTCGAATATATACTTAACTCAATTTCAACAAAAATGTTAGATGCGTCCTTTTTCCGTATGACGGCAGAATGGTAAGCATCATGAATTTAATATTTAAAGCAGGTGAACAAAAGCAAGATCAAGGTTTCATCAAATCAAGGCCACATCTTCGTAAAGTCAACTCCAGTTGTAGTCTTGTTCCAACTCTCTTTTTTTCTTTTTTTTTCTTTTCTTTCTTTTTCTTCTTTTTTCTCTACTTCTCTTTTCTTTAATTGATACATATATTCATCTTTCACCATTTTCTGATTCATCTTATGATAATTGCCACATACCCTTGTACCGCCGTCTTTCTTCTTTACAAGAGCATGGGGACTGGCATATTCAGAGTAGGTCGGCCTTATGGCACCGTTTGACGGCCGTTCGTGGACCTTGTTCTTCACAGTTTCTCCTTCAGTTAACACCAAACACCGGGGACGTTGTACAACTTGTTCGTCTTTTAATACAACTTCCGTCTTTATTAGAGCTTCTTTCACGTTTATGGGTTTATGGGTCTGTTCTGCCGGTGTGCATCTTTTATCGTCGTCAATACTGGAATGTAAACATGGAAGGTAAGAAGTGTCGTACGACTCGGGCCTTATTTTGACGTCACCTTTAACTATTAAAATAACTGTATTTGCAAGAAAGGGCTGCCCTAAAATGACTTTATACGGAATTTCTCGGTGATTCACGACGTGAAAACACGTGTTATAACAATAACCATCTATTTCAAGTGGCATATTAAGCTTACCAATTGAATATATCGTACTGGAACCCAATCCTGTCAACGGCGTATTTACTTGCTCAAATGTTAGTCTCAAGTCATCCATCAAATCGTCAGTAATTAAATTAACCTCACTACCTGTGTCTACAAAACTTTTAACAGACATACCTTTTATCTTAACAATTTTAATTGGTTTTTTAAGAAAATTTGGACCATCAGTATTTACCGTGAAAATATTATTTTGATTGTTTGACATTGACATTTCTCCTAACCCGTCACTCACTCCTTGGCTATGCTCATTCAATAGTGTGACATTCGCATCGCAAATTTCATTCAGCTCCGCCGCGCCACCTGACGGATTTTGTTCGACGAACAATGATCTCCGCTGGAATAAGTTCCGCCCGCTCGTACTCGCATCCGTTACGTTCGTATTTTTCCGTGTCGTCGGCGCCGGTGACTGGAGTTGCGCCGCTCCCTGCGTCATGTTGCTCGCCGTACACTGAGCACCGATATGACCATACGAATTGCATCGAAAACACTTTATTCCATTAGAGCACGTGCTCGCCAAGTGCCCTATGCCGCCACACTTAAAACAACGGCTCACCGTAGTGCTCATCTCGTTGTTGGATGCAAGCTCATTTCTCTCCACAAGATTCGCCTGCCTATTATCACGACTATTCATTTTCTTCTTCATCGTTTCGTATATGATTAATTTTTCTTTAAGCTTCGGATACGTGTTTGCACCGTATAAAATAACCTTGTTAGTTTCATAGTCGGTAATGCCATCAATAATATATTCAATCGCTATGTAGTCCGGAAACTTTGCCCTTTTCCCTAACTCTTTCATCACAAGCATATACTGGTAGCAGGACTCATCTTTCTTCTTCTTGCGGGAACTCATCATCTCATGCATCTGCTTAGCATTTATTGAGTCGGGAAATTCCTTTATGACAGCTGCTTTAAGTTCTTCGTAGGTCTTAAATGCATTTTCGGACCTCAGCCATAGTTCAGCCGTGCCGGTAAGCGATCGCCTCGCTATAATTAATTTCTGTTGGGCCGTCCAACCAAAAATATCCGCGTTATCCTCGATATCTTGTGCCCATTTTAGCGATGAGTATGTGACATCTTCGCCATTGAATTTTGCTACTGCCCCCGCCATATTGAATACGCCGTGCGATTGCATCTCGTCATTGCCGCTGTCACCAGCACATCTTTTGCCTTCGTTATTCGACATCTTCGTAATTTTCTTCGTCTTTATCTTCTTATTTTCTCCGTGGTAAATTCGTCTTCCAGCTGTCAGCCACGCCACCGTTGAAGCTAATCCGTCGTCACGTCTTTACATCACAAATCTTTAAAATTCGTTTATCCCGGACGAGAATTTGTAGGACGGGTCATAATGAAAAACTCATAAAACTCTTGTAGCACTGTATTAAATAGAAATATTAAATAAAATCCAATAAACACAAATCAGCGCTCTCATGGCCGCCGTCCGTCCTCTTGACATAATCTTTTTCTCACATTCACTCTCTCATTCTTCCATCTCAGTCATTCATTCTGTTATTCCGCTCAATCCCACATATGTATGTAGGTATGTAGGATAGACAAATTAACTAGGTAACGACACGCTTGTCAACACAACGCACTAAAAACAAAATAAATCCTACGTTGATCAAAAACAGCACGTCGTCAAAGTCCAACGTTTTCAACAAGAAACTACCGTGAGTTTCAATTATACACGAATGGATAACTCACGTGTAAAAGTCGAGTGACGCTCGACATGTTTCTCTACAACGTGCTAAACACACGTCTTATTTGGCTTCGGTTCAAATCGAATTTTCCGTCCCCAAACATAATACTTTATCAAACTACGCTAAGATAAACTCACAACTATTATCTTAAGCACTAACTCACATATCTCCGAGAATTTAAAACACTACAGCCATCTCCCTCGCCGCCCGAGATACAACTGATAACAACTGATAACACAGATCTGTTTCAGGAGATTCTAACCTGAATCGACACGTGATTGCGGTACTGTTTGTAATAACTTTTTGTTACAAATAATACAAAGCTTTTTAGAGCGCTGCACTTTTATGTTGGCTGTAATTACGTACAAATAACGTATTAGTTTCGCTGTCCAAAGGGGGAATGCTGCCAGCGTCTATGGAATAATTTTAGTTTAGTTTTTAATTCGTTTTTAATTTAATAGGTAGTTTAATTGGTTTTAATTCCATTTTGTATCTTATTAATAATAAAAAAGTTGAAACATGACATGACTGAAACATAAAAACTTCGATGGGCAAGTTTAAAGCGGATCCCTCCCCCAAAACACAATAAGTCTGTATCGGTGAGAAAGCCATCCCAACGTAGATATGCAAAAGAGTATGGCATACACAGCGGTACAGCAAGGCTAGGTCGATGGCCTAGGGCAGCGGTTGAGGGTATACCGACGGCCAAACACATCATCTGACCCTATCCCCAGCCATAGCGCTTTTCAGTTCCACTGAACCAAGACCCAAGAGTTCCAAGAACAAGGACGAGGGCGCCTTAATATCTCCTGCGCATCTGACTGCACCATAGGCACAAGAAGCTTATGCCCTACGTCTATGGTCTCACAGGAGCTCCGAAAAAAAAGAGAGGCGCGTCTCGACTGACAAACACAAGGGAGTAATCCTGTATCTTCCTTTTGAGTTACGAACTTTAAGAATAGGCTAGTTTTCTGATCCGTGGCACTTAAGTAAGTCTATGATATTGAAGGTATACCCCGGCCGGCCTTGGGCAGTGATCCCACCGCCGACGATGAGCGTGAAGCGAGCATAGCGAATTGTCGCTGGCTCTTACTGACAGGGAGCACTATTTGGGAGAAAGTCTATTCTATTCTATTCTCCCTTAATGGCGGCCATAAGGCTTGGGCCGGGGAGAAAGTCCTCGCTGGCGATGTGAACTGCCAGCGTTCTGTCTCTTTTACCGACACGGGATCTATGTCTTTTGTCCATTTCTTGGGCAAGAAAATAGTCGATAGCTAATAGCCTTGCCCTCGGTGGGACCAGGGGCCTTGACGTCTTATTGCAATTCAACTCCAATTCAGTTTAGGTTCGCTCACTGTCAGATCCATACTAAAATTGTCAGCTAAAACCTGAACTGAGTCGGATTCGAATCGCATGGCAGACGTCACGGAAAGGCCCTGCTTATTTCTACTAGTGACCAGTGAATAAGTCACGGTACTGTTTTATAGGAATAGAAAGATGCAAAATATCATGGCGTCCTGGCGTTCAACGAAATTGCAAAATCAAGACAGTGTGCAACAACTTAAATATTTATGCATGAATGACATGACGTCTCCCTTCTACCTAGCTCCCAAAAACCAAATACTAATACACCACACCTTCATTAATCTCCCTCTACTTTACGAATCCGGGAAGACCTAGTGCCTGAGTTAGCTACCAGTCATTAACAGTTACCTTGGAATTCCTCAAACAACCTTTCCAAATTTCGAGTCCAGAAGCTACGTCACTAATCTCAGACAAACACGGCATGAACACACAGATTAGCTGAGTCAATGTCACATTTGCTTAGTCCACACACGGTGTATTCCACAAGTCTCACTCATTGAACACCGTGTCATAAAACTGGTATCAACTGGTCACGTCACGTTTGCACTGCAATCACTTCACTTTCTGAAACCCGGAATCTCAGATTTGGTTTAACGTTAGAATAAACGTTGCTCTCGTAATAATTACCTCTACAGAGGCACGGGACATTGTATTAGCGCAACGCTGAACTGTTATCTGATAGTGGAATTGAGCTGTATTTACTTATTATCTTCAACTATTGTATCTTTCTGTACTTAAGTACGTTGCAGCTATAGTGTAACGAGATAACGTGCGAGTTTAAACTGTGGTATGTTGCTTTAAAGTATATATTGGCGCATAGTTGGTAGCACTGGATGTTTAAGAAGCGATGTTCTTTTAAATATTGTCGTTTAAATATGTTAATTTAACTTTAATTGGCTACTGAGTATATGGATGTTATTTACAATTAAGAGCATTGATTACACCTAGTCTAATTATTTGAAAAAATATGCTGAATTTGACATCGCTTGTAATATGATTCTAAAGATTTCCTCCCATTCTTATTGGCGCGGGAAGAGAAGCAACTGGTACAATCTGTTTTTTGGTGGATGTAACGTCTTAGCTATCGCATATTTATTGAAAATAACGAAAATTACACATATATAAGATACCTTACGGGGTACACAGAGCCTAAGATAACAAGGCATACAGTCCACGTTTAGCAAGACTGTGGGCGTATAGGTGGAAAGTGGAATCAAAATATTAATGGATTACTAGCCGCGTCGCCTATATACGTAACATGATTCCTATGATTTTCGCCAATTCCCTCGACGGGCTTTTACCCCGCGCGGGAAGAGAAGCAACTGGTATACCTATTCTATGTTTTTTCTTTGCTCCCAGACCAGCATGTAACTGATTCTATGTAGGTATTTATTATGACCACGCGTGCAGGCGCGTTGCCGGTCTGGAGAGTAGCTGGCTTACTTACCACGTTGGACACCAGCGCAAGCACTGCTGCTTCGCGGCAGGATCAACCAGTAAAACCATATCACCATAACAATCAGTAAAAGATTGAATGCTGACGTAAATTACGTACAATTTATTAAATAGATCATAAATTGATTCAATACACCGTTGTTATTGCTAGGTATGTGTTACAAATAATTTGATAAAATTCTTCATCCATGATTTCATAATGTACGACACTATTCTTATCATTATTATTTAGGATCAATTAATTATCATGCTATAAAACTGATTACTGATAGCAGACAGGTGGTTATGTGTTGCCTATAATAAATAATTAGCAATTTTGTCGTCTCGCATCTTCCTGGAAGTAAGCATTCGCCCAAGGAAATCCATTTTTTTTGCGGTGGGAAAATGCGTTACGCATACGACCGCGCCGTGGGGACGGCACGGAAGTTATGTGGGACTCCTCCCCGGCCCCCCTCCCTAGTGGAAGGAGCCGGGGAGGCATACCCACTAAAAACCCACCGGTATTCCCTCTCTGCCATTTGGGGGGCGCCGCGGGAGCATGAGGGTCACCGCGTGCGCCCAAGCAAATCCTAGGACCCTCCACGATCGATCCTAAGGTTAAACCAGGGTAGCGGCATCTCTCTCTATCATATACATTTCTTATGTCTGTTTCAGTTAAGTAATTTTGTAGGCCTTACCATGACGTCTTATTGCGATTCAATTCCAATTCAGTTACGGTTCGCTCGCTGTCAGATCCATACTAAAAATAAGCTAAAACCCAAACTGAGTCGGAATTGAGTCGCATTTAAACGTCATAGTAACACCCCGGGCTAGTACTGAAATTAATTTCTATATTAATAATATAGTCATTTTCAAACGACATTGCTTTATTTTTTTAAAGGCGCTGGTAGACTCTGACTCTAGCCTCGAGAAGATTCATTTACAGTTTATTAAACACTAGCTTCTGCCCGCGACTTTGTCTGCGTAGAATTATACATAAAAACCTTCCTCTTGAATCACTCTATCTATTAAAAAAAACCGCATCAAAATCCGTTGTGTAGTTTTGAAGATATAATCATACATAGGGACATGGGGACATAGGGACAGAGAAAGCGACTTTATTTTATACTATGTAGTGATTATGTATACTTACAATAAGGTGCTAGAAAATTAGGTGCGAATATTTTGATGCACACGCTGGTCTGGGAGCAAAGAATAATCATAGAATATACCATTGCTTCTCGTCCCGCGCAGGTGGTAAAAGCCCATCGAGGGAACGGACGAAAATCATAGGAATAATGTTATAGGCGATGCAGCTAGCAGCCCATCCCTATTTTGATTCCCCTTTCCACCTATACGCCCACAATATACGAAATTTGCGCGGGACCCTTGGCGCGCGAGTACAGCTCGCACTTGCCCGGTTTTAAGTATAGTCAAGTGTAATAATACGAGTATGTATCTAGTCAAAGTTTCAAAAATAAGTACCATATACGCTCTTACACCTATCATGCTCAGCAAAACTATAGGTACTGTGTTAGATTTTTAACAAATACCCGATTTTACTTTATATTTTCACTTATACACTCTTGTGTTCAAGTACTAATTTTTATATAAAAGAACATTATGAAGTCTTTCTTTAATACACATGATCATAATTGTATGCAAGGGAGGAGCGGCGCGCCCTGGCACAGGCTTGCTTAAGCCTAAAAGGGTGTTCCAGCCACTAAAATAGTTGTGTTAAAATGTTTGTGAAAATAAATCATTTTTCATTTTTTTTTCACACCGGCGTAATAAGGTCGTGGGTGGGACATATTTTTGAGAAGTTCATATCTATATACTTATTTTTGCACTTGACCGTACATCCCGATCTTTTTTGTCTAACAATTAACTGTGGTAGTTTATTGCTGGAGTTAGGTCATCAAATAAGGACAAAATGTGTTAAGGAAAAAGTAAATAGATAAGTTTGTTAGTTTGTGACGCAGGATTGGCTAACAGTAGGTACAAACTGTAGGTATTAGGTAGTTTAAATATAGTCATTTAAATATGTACGTCTAAATCACTACATAGTCATCACCACATAGTATAAAACAAAGTCGCTTTCTCTGTCCCTATGTCCCTATGTATGCTTATATCTTCAAAACTACACAACGGATTTTGATGCGGTTTTTTTTAATAGATAGAGTGATTCAAGAGGAAGGTTTTTATGTATAATTCTACGCAGACGAAGTCGCGGGCAGAAGCTAGTTATAAATAAACTAGCTTCTGCATCCTAGCATCACCTATAACATGATTCCTAAGATTTTCGCCCATTCTCGATGGACTTTTACCATCTGCGCGGGAAGAAAAGCTACTACATTCTATGTTTTTTTTACTCCCAGACCAGCATGAAAGAAACAATGTGGCTTTCTATTGGAACATTACATTCCGAGGGTAGTGAAATAAAGAATATCTCAGATCGCAGGAATTTTCGCACGAACGAAAAGCTAGAGCGATAAACATGCGTCCCGAGGTGTGTAGTGTACACAATTTTACGTGTTTCCCTGACCATAACGCGGAAATTTCCGGTTGCGTAGCGGGCGGTTAATGTCTACTTACGGGCCGGGGCGACGTAAACAAATAAAGAGGTTTCCGGTTGCCATTGAGAATAAAAAACACTAAACTAAAGCATGCTTTTATGATCGTTGATAACGTTGCGTGTTGGCTGCGCATGCGCATGCGACTCATAATCCTTCACCTTGTTGACGGCCACTGTAAGTATGTCACGCAGCACTTAGATGATGAAGCTGTTACTAACTATGGGTTTGATCGCTGACGCTCTAGTGCTGGTATTTTTAAAGTGGGGGGATCCCAGGAGACACAGAGCCCTGGTGAGGGGGGGGGGCGCGTTAATCCTAACAAACAAACATACAACACGTGTTTATTCCTTAAGGGGTAGACAACGTCTAAAGTAACAAGAACTAAAGGCCACGTTTAGCATGATTGTGGGCGTATAGGTGTAAAGGGAATTTATTTTTATATACTTTATTTTTATATTCTTTTTTCTAAAATAAAATCTAAACATTTATTGTAGTAAACAAAAATTCCATTAAAACTGTACATTTCTACAAAACTAACATAAACCATTATGTTTATTTATAGCTTTATAACAATTTGTTTTATAATTAGTAGTAGTTTTAGTTTTAGTATCTCTGCGTTATTTTTAAGTTGTGACTGATTTTTATTATGATGTATGTATGTATGTATGTATGTATGTAAACTCTTTATTGTGCAAAATAAACACGACAAAATACAATTGACAAACACTGAGATACATGCACAAAGGCGGACTTATCCCTTTAAGGGATCTCTTCCAGTCAACCTTTGAGTGGATGAAAGGAATATTATATTAGGGATGGACGAGTGAGTTTAAAAATTGCAGACACTGAGAGCCACAATACATAACTTTACCGAATATCAATATGATTTGTTTTTCTTCACTACATAGTAGAAAATAAAGTCGCTTTCTTTGTCCCTATGTCCCTATGTCCCTATGTATGCTTAAAACTACACAACGGATTTTGATGCGGTTTTTTTTAATAGATATATAGAGTGATTCAAGAGGAAGGTTTTTATGTATAATTCTACGCAGACGAAGTCGCGGGCAGAAGCTAGTTTTCAATAAACCTAAACCTAGCCTAAGTTAAACTACAAATAAAACACCCCTGGGGTCACTGTCACTGCTCATTGTGCCCAGAAGGCTGGCAGCATTGCCGCGTTGAATCGCGAGGCTAATTCTTGGCCCAAAATAGCTGCCAGCCCGCTGGTCACCAGAAGCATCTATCAGGCACGTAGATATTTCTTATAGACTGGAGACCCATTTCCATATAGACTGAACAATTTTTTTTTTAAATATCGTGTCTTGTTTTTCGATACGAGTACGTATATACGAGTATGTATTTAATTTAAGTAGAATTTAAGTATTCTTACTGTATTTTATTTTGAAAAAAATGACTTTCTGCCAAGTTTCTTGCGGCGCATTCTTAGGTAGTATCAAAAAGACATGTAAAAGAGAGCCCTTTGGTGCCCAATTTGCAAAAATAAATTTTCATTTCATTTTCATATAATTTTAAACTATCGTTGGGTCTGCTTGCAAAACCGGGACGAAGTTGGCTTCGCTGGGGACAGACTGCCTGAAACCGGGACTGTCCCGCCCAAACCGGGACGTATGGTCACGTTACTCACGGTCCCAAGGTCTCAAAAATGTAGCCCCCCAAGAGCTGCATATTTGCGACGTATGAGTTGCTCTGCATTTGCTGCCGCCACGCCTTACTGCACGTTGCTGGGACATGTGATGGAGCAAGGGTCCAGGCACGTGGCGTCCCAGACAAGTGGGAGCCTTGCTTCCAAGAAACGAGTGACATGCCACCCAGCCGTTTACCATCGTCACGTGCAGTCGTACGGCTCTGAAATGGCCGGTACGTTGGCTTTAAATTTTTAGTCAATTATAGGTGGTCGCTAAAGGTAACAGTGAAAGAACCCGTAGGAAAAAGGCATGTCGGGAGACCCAAGAGTCGATGGGCTGATGGCATACAAGAAATAGCAGGAAATAGGTGGATGGAATCAGGTCAAGACAGGAAAAGTGAGATAGAGTTGGAAGAGGCTTTTACCTGAAGGGGGTCTGAATTAAATAAAAAAAAATTACATTACTAACATTAGTCATTAAGAATTTATTTCATTAACACTAACACACAGTTGAAATGTAAGAAAATTCAGAATAAATAAAGCTTTATTATTATAATAGGTTATTGTAATGATATTTTATCACGATATTCATGACACTAAATAGTCAATTTCTTAGTGTATTATGGTAAAATTGGCAGCGACCCTAGCGGCTTGTAGCGGTAACAAACTAATCTCATAGTTTGTGTGACCAATAAGAGAGAGAAACATTTATTTACACAAAAGGAAGGGAAAAAGTAAATATAAAAATTAAAAATAATATATATGGTGTAAAATGGGTCCCACTAAGTGAAATTCTCAACGCTGTTTTTCAGTGGTACCCAACAATAGGTTTTAGACTTCGAGGATTCACGTAAACGCTCCATGTGACATGTCACGCGCACACCTCTTTTCCCATGAGTAACGTTCTGACGTCACACAGAGGACTGCCACATCCAGGGCTGGGCAGGAAAAGCCATATTTGTGACGAGTCGAGTGACTGTACTAGTACGTAGGACACTAAATGCAAGTTCAAGTAGGTACCTATTAAAGGGGCACGGTAGTGTCCCCGCCGAGTCGAGCGCGAGGCAAACTACGGTATTGTTAGGATAGGTTTTATAGGTCTACGGACTGGCTGGTTTACGGACTGGCTGGTTCGTGTTTGCACTCAAGTTTTATAAATCGAACACTCGTTCGATTTTATTCAGTTTTTTTTTAAACTTGAGGGCCTCAGATCTGCTTGAACCAGGAACCAAACCGTTTCCGGGGTACTTTGTAACGTTCAATTTTATTAAGCTGATTAAACAAAGTATTAACGTTATATTTAGTGTCCGACCGAAGTTTCGGTTTCGGTTTCGGTTTCGGCCAATTTCGGCCAAAAAAGTGATTTCGGCCGAAGTTTCGGTTTCGGCCAGGATCCGGCCGAAACCTTCGGCCGGGCCGAAATTACTTCGCGGCCTCTCGCGGCTCTCGCATCGGGAGCATTCGGCCTTATTCGGGCGCGTAAAGTAAAAGTACCTACAAATTGAAATATGTACTCTAAGCTCCAGGAAGAAGGACTACAAAAAAGTCCGAAACATGTCAAGCATCACTCGACTTTTTATACGTGAGTTATCCGTTTGTGTAATTATGATTAAAGTCTCACGGTAGTTTCATGTACCTATATCTATTTTCATTAAAAATAAACGTTTTTTATTTTGTTTAACAAAAAAAGAAACGTTCTCAAATAAGAAATCCTTGCAATAACCTTTTCCTTACGATTTGTACAGTAATTTTGAATATTTTTATACGTCTTCAAAAATTTCGGTTTCGGTTTCGGTTTCGGCCGAAATCAGAAAAAAACCGAATATTCGGTTTCGGTTTCGGTTTCGGCTAAAAATCGTGTTTCGGTCGGACACTAGTTATATTTGATTTGATAATATATGATTTAGTGTTGCAACATTAAACAGAAAGAGATAGGATCCTCTGCTATTCATTGGGTAAATAGAAAAAAATGGGGAAAAAATAAATAATGATATGTATTTAAGGTTTTTTTTTCCTATGACTGTCATAATTGTACGTAAGTAAAGATTTTCCTCATTTTAGTATGGCTTCAAATGAGAATTACAGTCGTTCTTGATTATTCATGTTGCGTAGGGAAACATTCTGTTTTAGTCTACTAGATTTTTTTTTCCTTTTATAATTACTTTATCCTTACTAATAATATAAATGCGAAAGTAACTCTGTCTGTCTGTCTGTCTGTCTGTCTGTCTTTCTGTTACCTTTTCACGTTTAAACCGCTGGGCCGATTTAGTTGAAATTTGGTATACAGATAGTTTGAGTCCCGGGAAAGGACATAGGATAGTTTTTATCCCGGAAAATTGCATAGTTCCCGCGGGATAGCACAGCAAAAACCACAGGAATTTTTCAAATTTAAGGCGGAACAAAGTTCGCCGGGTCAGCTAGTTATGAAATAAAACAATATGATTGCATTTCTATTTCAGGTATTTAGGGCCTAAACTTTAGGCCTTAGCAACTAAAGTATGTTTAGGACGCATCGTGATCCGTACTTGCTACAGCGTCCGATTTAGGTACTGGTCCAAGAGCTTCTCCTCAGCACCATCCTCTGGATTTCATTTACAATTTGGCATTGTTCATTTTTTTAAGCTGTGCTTTTAACACCTTTATTTGATAAAATGGACTATTTCAAGCAACTAATTTGAATATTATGCTTTTACGTAGCTTTGTTAATTAATAATAAATATTTTTACTCTGTTTGATAATTCGTGAATTTAGACAGAATCCCAATCGCCTTCGTTCCGCTGGCTTTAAAAAAACGCCTTTGTCTATGGTTTTGTCGATTTGACAGTGACACGTGACAGTTGCCATAGCTAAACTTTTTTTTTCATTTTTGTGGCAAACATTCGATGCTGGATTCTGTCTAAAAACCGGGTTGTTCGGTCAAACAAAGGTTCAAAGCAATTTTAAAAAAATATCTGCAATCATAAAGTATTTTTGAAATCGGACAAGATAAATCGGATAAATGATGGTTTTCCTCGAAATGGTTTTCGAATTGGAGCATACTAAAAAAAAATAACAATGCCAATTTAAGGAGATTATAGTTCGATGGCTAAGTTCATGTTATTTAAAGACAAACAGACGGATGAACGGAAAATGACACTAAATGATTGCATTGTCGATCGAGGTGAACGAACTTACACGCCACACTCTCAATGTACTAAGACAATGTGAGCTGATTCGAAACGGCTTTTCATTAGTAGATACAAATTATTTATGTAAAGTAGCGACCTGCCCCGGCGTAGCACGGATGCAATGTAGGCCGTACATACATACATATATTATCATGTCTTTATCCCTTACGGGGTAGACAAAGCCTAAGGTAACACGTAAAGGCCACGTGTAGCATGATAAAGGGCGTAGATATAGGTCATTCAAGAATTCATCAACCGAGTAATAACATTTATTGATTAAGAAATTCGTTAGTTAATCTAAAAAATATCTATACAGCTTTCTTTTACGTAGTTTACGTACTCGCTTCCTTGTTTAAAGGAAGTACATAAACTTTAATATAAATAAACTATCCATACAGACGTCCTTGATGCTGGCGTTTTAAGTTACCGTACACAACTATATATGCGACCTCCCGTTCATTGCAGCTGTTTGATTATTAATTACTAATTTAATAGCTACTTTGTAAAACTAGGCCAAGTTCTTTTAAAAATTACAGACTTGCATATACAGTTGTATCATCGTCGACAAACACAGACGTCACAAAGATCCGAAGAGCTGTCGGCTTCCTTTAGGCAAAGAAGAGAGGGAATGCTGCCAGCATTTAAGTACCGTGCCCAAGGGGATCTCTTGTAGTAATGTTTTCAGTTGTAGTTAATTATAAGGTATTTTAGATTTGAGTTAGTGAACACCCCTACAAAAATATTTCATTTAAATTTTCATCAATCAAAGTGTGGAAACATTTATGAACTTTGATTAAAAAATGCTCAAACCCCTTACAAAGCAACCACTTTTAGGGTTAAGTTCTATTTTATTTACAGTAAGTTAAGCATGATTTTAGCCCGTAAATGATAAATATTCCAAACTGTAGAATTCCTGCATTCATCATCATATAAATAAAAGCAATTAATCTACTTTTAATTAAAATCCACATTTTGATTATATCGGTCTAAATAAAATCTATGTCAGTTCATTAGGACATCCGTAAGATGCGTTGACCAAGATATTTGATTGCGCAACAATGTATTAATACTCACAAAGAATCGCATATAAATTTCGAAATTAACATAAAACAGCGTTTATAAAAAAGTGAAAATCTATGGTCAAGTACTTACTTTGAAAATGAAGAAATAGGTCGCAATGTTTTTTTAACTTGGCTGGTGCACTGCCATGCCCCTTTAACTTAAAAAAATCATTCAAAACAAACAGCAGGCGCATCAAATATCGACCTACCTCCTTTAAAATAAACTTGCTTTTAATGCAACAGTAAATTTAACTACGCGAAAGTTAAGCGGTTTTCTTCGGTGTCGAGGCCTTCGTTGCTTCAGTGAGTCTGCAGCGTGCGCGAGCGCAGGTCGTTGGATTAAAAATGACGGGCTTGTAAATTGGCGGGAACGTGACAATTGAACAATTATCGGGACTGAAAAAAATTATAGTGTTTTGTGATTTGGAATTTCGAACTTTGATTTTTTTCAAGGTAAGTTTTTTGCTTGTGAATCAGAAATTACGGAGTTTTTTTTGTTTCGCCGCAGGTTAAACAATTTTCAGATTTTCTCACAGTGTTCTTTTATCGTTGACTGACTAGTTATTGGTTTTATGTCTTTCGAGTAATAAAATCGTTATTTAAGGCTGTTAATAGCGATGAAATGACTTTGTTTTAAGTGGCGTGAAAATCAAAAGGCATCCAGCAGTGGGGTTGGGGATGTGGGCTGTGGGCTGATTAGATTCGTTACCCTTAAATTGACATAATTTAAAAAAAAGACGTAAATTTTGAGTCCAAAAAATTTTGTGTTGAAAAAAAAACAAAAAGGTATTCTCGGAACTTGTATATTATTTACCAAATTAAGGGTTAAGTTTAGAGCTGATAAGATGCTAATTTGATACATTACCTACCGTTAAAAATTATCATTTTCTTACAAATTATATTATTTACTTATAATATATAGGTACCTACCTAACTAAAATTAACTTACAAAAAAAGAACAGAAATAAACTAGTTTTTTTTTTTCGTTTAACCACTGGCGTGATAATAGAGGATTATGTACACCTAGGTAGATACATAACGTACACTTTATAATAAAATTCTACAAAATTAAATAAATAACCCGTACGCACACAGCAAAGCTATTCGGTAAGCAGGATAGATACGGCGCGAGCGTGCGTATGTGCTTACCTGATTATATTGCCGTGTGTACGTATTGAAAATATTGCACAAAAAGTACTCGGGAGTTTTAAAACACTTGGACTTATAATTAAAATGAACTACATTTTCAAAAGTTTATTCATTAAACTCATTGTATACAGTCACGTTGTGGGAACAGCGCCGCCACGCCCCCTAGCGACGCGCAGAAAAACTATGTCGCGCAGCCGCAGTAGCTTCCTGTCTTCGAATTTGAATTTCTATTGTCTATGTTGTTTGATTGTCTAATTTTCATCCCTTAAAACGTTACTTAATTCGAAACACATTCAAAATTGCATGTCGGCCATTGTATATGACAATTCAAACTTTTTTTTTTGCTGAATGGGGTCCTTAGTGATCTCAAGTATGTAATGTCGAGAGATAGCAAGTAATTATCCTTCAACATTCCGGTAGATGTCGGGATTTAGATGAAATACATACATACATAAATCACGTTTTTATCCCTTACGAGGTAGGCAGAGCCTAAGGTAACAAGATCTAAAGGATCAGATTCTTGCCCATTCCTTCGATGGGATTTTATCATCTGCACGGGAAGAGAAGCAACTGGTACATTCTATGCTTTTTCTTTACTCCCAGACCAGCATGGAAGAAAATTTGCGCTGTGTTAGTATCAACATTGCACCCGTCGCGTGCACTAAATGTGAAAATAACTGTCTGTCTCTCTGTCACCTTTTCATGCTAAAACCGCTGAACCAATTTAGTTGGAATTGGATATAAAGATATGACCCCGGAGATGGACATAGGATACTTTTTATCCCGGATTTTATCCTAGTCTTGGTCATAAACTAACAAATGTACAGACATCCAACTAAGCAATCGATAAAAGAAAATAAATGAACACCGAAACAAAATTAAAATTAAAAAAAAAACGTGAAAATATTCCGGCACAGGCATCGACCCCAAGACGCCGGCCGCATTGCCTCTGAACTGCTATTCCTAGCCTTTGAGAGAGGCAAGCGCCAGCTCTAGGGTCAGTGGCGTAGCTAGGTAACCAGGGGCCCTGGTGCAGATAAAAAGGGGCCTCACTACTAGGTATCTAAACTGATTAGGTTTACCAAGTAAAAATATTAAATATTACTTCTGATAAGGATTCGAGGGCCCCTGAGCTTGAGGGCCCCGGGGCACTGCACCGCCTAGTCCTTAGGTAGCTACGCCACTGCCTAGGGTCACCTGTGGCCAGAAAAAAACTTGTCGAAAGCCTTTATTTTTTACATACATACATACACAAATCACGTCTTTATCCCTTACGGGGTAGACAGAGCCTAAGGTGGCAAGACCTAGGCCACGATCGGCAAGATTGTGAGCGTATAGATGACAAAAAAAAATGGAATCAAAATAGTGATGGGTTGCTAGCCGCATCGCCTATACCATGATTCCTTTGATTTTCGCCCATTCCCTGAATGGGCTTTTACTATCTGCGCGGGAAGAGAAGCAACTGGTACATTCTATGTTTTTTCTTTGCTCCCAGACCAGCATGGAAGTTTTAACAATCAATTATTTATTATCTAACAACATAACTGTTGGACAATCAGCAGTTATCGCTTAAATATGTTGCGTTGCACAAAACTGGTATGTTACATAAACTGTGTCAAGAGATTGTGACCAAATGGATGCAACTATTAGTCGAGTACATACGTCTGTCTATTCGTTTGTAATTACACGGTGAACCGGCGAAGTTCCGCACACGGTATCACACACTTATAATCCACTTACTTTTACAATACATACATAATAGATCACGTTTTTATCCCTTACGGGGTAGACAGAGCCTACGGTAACAACATCTTAAAGCCACGTTTAGCATGATTATTAAGAGTTGGAAAGGGAAATCAAAATAGTGATGGGTTGCTAGCCGCATCGCCTATAATATGATGTCAAAGACTCGCCCATTCCCTCGATGAGCTTTTACCATCAGTGCGGGAAGAGAAGCAACTGGTAAATTCTATATTTTTCTTTACTCCCAGATCAGCATGGAAGAAACAATAACAATACATACATACATCAGCAATCACGTCTTTATGCCTTACGGGGTAGACAGGGCCTAGGATAACAAGACCCAAAACCACGCTTAGCATGATTGTGGGCGTATAGGTGGATGTGGAAATAGAAACCTAAATAGTGATGGGTTGCTAACCGCATCGCCCGTAACGTAATTGCTCAGATTTTCGCTCATTCCCTAGATGGGTTTTTACCATCTGCGCGGGAAGAGAAGCAGCTGATGTATTCTATGTTTTTCTTTGCTCCCAGACCAGCATACTTTTACCGCTAGTCACTCATTGCCAGTTGAGAAGCGATAAGAATGTTTATGGTTGCGGCGTGTTTTGAATTTTTCTGCAGATTTTATGTTGTGCAAGTTAGCTTTTGCCCGCGATTCCGTCTGCGTGGAATAAATTTACCGGTTGCTTCTCTTCCCGCGCAGATGGTAAAAGCCTATTATTGAGGGAATGGAGTCTTAGGAATCATGTTATAGGCGATGTGGCTGGCGACCCATCATTATTTTGATTTCCCTTTCCACCTACGCCCTTAATCATGCAAAACGTGGCCTTAAGGTTTTGTTACCTTAGGCTCTGTCTAACTCGTAAGGGATAAGGACGTGATATATGTATGTATGTATGTATTGTTTTGATGTTATGGGTCAAATATTGAGTCACAATTCACCCACATCCAGTGGTAGGATTGCTTGGAAATTTGGTACACATTATGTAGACAATTAAAGTTTTAAAATAAAAAAGTAGGTACGTAATTGTTTTTTGTGGTGGGAAACTAATGATTTGTTAAAACTAGCCGAATTTGTTGTGAGGTTGAAAATTTGCCCAATTTAATCGACATTATATGTCTACGAGTTTGTTAAATCCATTTTCCCTCGACATCCATCGCTGTGGCGGCTCGGGTGGCTAGAACGTTTCCGGTAAAATGGCTTATTTTATGCTCTTGTTGTATAATCTACTATTTGTTGTAAAAAATATTTGTCCCTTTCGGTGTTGAGACCCTTGGTCCGTGGGGTCCTAGCGCTATTAGCCTCTTCAAAGTTATTTCGAAGAGGCTAATAGACGCTACGGGTGACTGCAGAGCTGGCAGCTTCCTTGGACAGCGTATTAGTATCGCTGTCCAAAGGGGAATGATGCCAGCGTCTGTGGTACTATGCCACGGGGGCCCCTCCTTTTTTTAATTATTTTTTTTAGTTGCGAGACCAAATAGGAGACGTTTTGGAAAAAGATCAGGTCAGGATTACCCGGAACCGACGAGCATGTATGATGAGATTGATGAGTGTGGATGAAGCGAAACAGTATGTCAGGATCGTAGCAAGTGGAACAAAGTAGTCTCTACCCCTGTGTGAAAGAGGCGTGACGGTATGTATGTACGTTTATTTTAAGATTAGTTTTAGTTTAGTTTTTAATTTGTTTTTAATTACCCTTTTGTATTTTTTTTCATTAATAAAACAATGTTACCTATTCACGTCATAATCATGCAAATTAATTATAATATATATAAATATCTACATATTAAAAATACTGAGAGACAGGGGCTGCGGTCCCCGCTCTGGTTCGTGGCTGGTTCAAAGGGTTGCCATTGCAGTACAAAGAGGCAACGCGGTCAGCATAATGGGAACCTTTGAACCGGGCACGAAACAGGGGGACATTTTTAATAATTTTTAACATAATTTACTTTGAATTAACTTTCGTAATTTTAGTGATCCTTATTATTATTTAGTTTTTAATGGTTTTTTTATTTTATTGAATCAGGCGTTACTTTGCGGAGGTCCATTTCAATGAACAAAAAATTCGCCCAAAAAAGTAGCAAGGTAAAATTTTTTGTTCATTTTAATGGTTTGTATATTAATAAATTGTTCAACGTTTAATCAAAAGAAAAATATAAGACATCTACTATTTCTTTTGAAAACGAACGCTTAAGGCCCTGTAACGTAGCCAAGTCAATGTTTTGTAGTAACGGTTTCTCCTTGATAGAAATCAGGACAAGTTCACAGTAGATTAGTATGCCGCATGCGCACATCGTTCCTTCCTTTGCTTCCGTCGGCGTCTGCGCAGCATACGAGTACTACGACAATTCTTACTCAACTATCCAATGATGTACAATCAAGTGTAATAATATGTATGTAGTCAAAGTTTCAAAAATAAGTAACATACGCTCTTACACCGGTATAATAAGGTCGTGGGACATATTTTTGAGAAGTTCATATCTATACTTATTTTTGCACTCGACCGTACAACTGTACTGTACTTTTCAAACCGTGGGTCGCGATCCGCTGGGGGGTCGCAAAGCCTCTACAAGGGGTCGCGAGAGGCCGCGAAAACTCATCAAAATGTTTGTAACATTAAAATACCTACATGAAAAAAGGTCCTTAATTAAAAAAGAATATTAAACTAAACAATAAAAACACTACAACAGAACTACGATTATTAAAATAATAACGAGAAATACATAATACCTACCTTTTTTTTAACGTGTGGAAAATGCACCTTATGCATTCCCGCGCTTGGGGCAGCAACGGGAGTATGACGGGCTCTCCAGCTCGCCGCTGCCTTCCCTAAGGAAGGAGGGGAGAGGCCTACCGTCTAAAAACCGACACGTCACGGCCATGGACTGTGAGCGTTACGGGAGCACTAGGTGACACCGCGACAACATAATATCTAACCTATACCTAATTCATCATTAAATATTTCCTCTATTTCTCTGCGAGTCCGACTCGCACTTGGCCAGGTTTTTTGTACTCATGATTACACTTACGATGCATTTTCGGCATTATGAGTGTATCACAATCAATTTTCATTATGGGGTACACCTTACATAATTTCTGTGTCAGTGTTCAGTGGTCAGAACGGGCATTGTGTCGTATTACAAGGTCGCTAGCTTGTGGCGATATTATAACGATCCGCGACGACGGAAGGATCATGCGGTCAGCACAAGGCATGACATCCCTAGGTAATGAACTGAATATAGCACGCATCAAACCAAAACCAAACATTAAAGAAAACAAACAATTCCTTAGACCAACCGCAATCCATACCTCGTGAAATTTCTCCTAGCAGCAATATTGGGACCGAGCGCGACGACAGCGCCACGTGATAATCGGCCATTATGGACAATATTGTCACCGCTGTCAAACAAGAAGTAAGTAAATATTGTGAAAAATATTAATGAAATCTTGTGTTATTTTACTATATTACACAATTTTGGACAACGGTAGTCAGTAACATTATTGCCAATAATATTAAAATTGTTGTTTTCAGTGAAATTTTAGAGGTTTACTTTTTTTTTCTTACGGCAAATATCCACTTATTTCTTTGGTCTCGTTTCCACCATGGTCTTGGAAATTGGTAAAATTTACAGTCGCTATTCTTCTTGGTGTTATTACAATTCACAACAACACATCTTACCAGGACCATATTTTTATCTCAAAAACGATTAGAAAATGTTTACTGCAATATGGATTTGACAGCTCAAGTCAGCGACAAAAATGACAATTTTAGCCGTAGCGAGCGCTGTGATCGTTTAGGCTACCCCCTCCACCCGCTTTGCACTCTCCCAATAACCACAGCGACACAGCGACACCTTAGGTTCGTCCAGAAATCAGGTGATCGTTTATGGGGGGGTAGGGGTCAGAAAAATATCATAAGTGATCACAATGGGGGAGGCGGGTGTCCGAGAACACATCACGTGTAATTTTTTTACACAGCAGGAACGTAAAAAAATAACGAAATTACAAAATAATCCGGTCAGCGTGACATGGCATGGCTTAAATAAAAAAAATTAAGGTATTGCTGTTTTTTTAATTAACTAACTTAATTCATACTAAGGCCACGTTTAGCATGATTGTGAGTAGGTGGAAAGAGGAATCTAAATAGTGACGGGTTGCTAGCCGCATCGCCTATACCATGATTCCTAAGAGTTTCTCCCTCCCTAGGTTGGCTTTTACGTTTTGCGCAGGAAGAGAAGCAACTGGTACATTCTGTTTTATCATTGTACTAGCGACCCGCCCCGGCTTCGCACGGTATATTATGCATGTATTTACATATAAACCTTCCTCTTGAATCACTCTATCTATTAAAAAAAACCGCATCAAAATCCGTTGTGTGGTTTTGAAGATATAAGCATACATAGGGACACGGGGACAGAAAAAGCGACTTTATTTTATACTATGTAGTGAAGTGATGTTTATTCTGTTTTGTGGCCTTTAGTTCTTGTTACTTTAGGCTCTTTACGCTCTGTCTACCAGTGGCGTGGCGTCCATAGAACTCGATTCCCACCGGCTTGCCTATTTAATAGGCTATCAACTTGTTCTGCACCTCTCTTATTGTACTAGCTGTTGCCCGCGACTCCGTCCGCTCAGAATTCGTTTATCGCTATCCCGCGGGATCTGTTGTCTGAGAAAAAAAAAACAACTAATTATGTATGTATTTTTATGTAACTGCGGCAATATAAGGTCAGCACGCCAATTTTACTTAATGCTTTAGTTGTTGTGAATTAAGCTGCATAAGTTTGTAGTTTTTTAACTATACCACGGGAACTCTTTAATTTTCCGGGATAAAAAGTATCTAAAATATTGGCCAGGGATATAGGGTACTACCACGCAAAATTTCATTTAAATCGGTCCAACAGTTCTGGAGATTAGCGAACACAGACATAGGTAAATGAACACATCCATACATACACACAGACAAAAATTATAAAATCTACTTTTTTGTGTTTTATTACTCTTCCCTTATCGTTAGCACTCTATTTTCGATGAATTAATTTAATATACAGACACGAACTTCCTACTGATTTATTGAATGCATTAACATGCATAAAGTCAGATTATCACTACATAGTATAAAATAAAGTCGCTTTCTCTGTCCCCGTGTCCCTATGTCCCTATGTATGCTTATATCTTCAAAACCACACAACGGATTTTGATGCGGTTTTTTTTAATAGATAGAGTGATTCAAGAGGAAGGTTTATATGTATAATACATGCATAATATACCGTGCGAAGCCGGGGCGGGTCGCTAGTTATAAATAAATAAATAAATTGCTTAAGAAATCAACGCGAGATTGTATGAGGAAAGGTTTCTTAGAGGTGTCTACTTGATTCGGTTTCTTCAACCGTACCTACTGAGTTTTATACTGTGGCATAAAAGCATGCTGTTAGCAGCTGAACTAATTGCCACCTGCGACTAAGCATATTTGTTTTATGTTATTTGTCAGATATCGAGCACTTCGAGGTAATGTTCTTTTGTTTATTTCAAAACATGTGACTGTCGGCGCTGAATTGAAATTCTCGAGGTGATTTCGCATCATGTCACGCCTTATAAGAGTTGATTTAATTATATACTTCCATGCTGGTCTGGGAGCAAAGGAAAAACATAGAATGTAGTTGCTTCTCGTCCCGCGCATGTGGTAAAAGCGCATCGAGAGAATGGACGAAAATCATAGGAATCATTTGATAGGCGATGCGCCCATCACTATTTTGATTCCCCTTTCCACCTATATACGCTGTCTATGCTAAACGTGGCCTTTAGGTCTTGGTATCTTGAGCCCTGTCTATCCCGTAAGGGATAAATACGTGATTTATGTATGTATGTATGTATCTCTTTATTGCATTGATTAAACAACTCGATTACCATCGGGTTCCTCTAACTTCTCTTTGTCGATCTTTATACTTCATTTATTTTAGGATGAGAAACCACAACAACATTAAATTGCGTCTGGTCAACTATTTCTTACCTAGCAAATAGTACAGTGCAATAGTCTGGGAGCCGCAAAATAAAATTGTTTTAATGCCACTTTATTTTCGTGTCGTTTAAAATTACTCTAGTACAAATTGCAAAGAGAGCACACTTCACGAGCCGCAATATAATGTTGTTGTGGTTTCTCATCCTAAATTAAATGAAGTATAAGTAGGCTTAAGCCTGTTTCACCACTGTCTGCTAAGTTCCAGTTATATTAGTGTCAGTTATCTATGATAACGTATCTGTCTCATCTCCAGCCTACATACGTCTCATTGCTGGGCACAGGCCTCCTCTCAAAATGAGAGGCCTTGGGCTGTAGTTCCCACGCGGGCCAAGCGAATAGGGAACTTCGCGCACACCATTGAATTGCTTGTGTAAATTTCAAATGTAAATTCCGGAAAACTCAGAGCCCGAGCTCGGGCTCGAACCCACGACCCTATGCTCTGAGGCCACAGGTCAAACCACTAGGCTACCACGACTATGTTTGTTTCGTAGTAATAAATACGGTAGGGTTAGTCCACCAGTTCAAAGTCGCTCAGCGAGCTATGGAAAGAGCTATGCTCGGAGTCTCTCTGAAGGACAGGATTTGTAACAAATAGACAGAGAACCAAAGTTACCGCCATAGCTCAAAGAATTAGCAAGCTGAAGTGGCAGTGGGCCGGCCATATCTCGCGAAGTACCGACAACCGCTGGTAAACGTGTTCTTGAGTGGAGACCGCGACTCGGCAAACGTACTGTAGGACGCCCTCCGGCCAGGTGGGATGACGATCTGCGAAAGACTGCAGGCAGATGCTGGATGCGTCAAGCTGAAGACAGGGTGCTATGGCGCTCATTAGGGGAGGCCTATATCCAGCAGTGGACTAATATAGGCTGATGAGGATGAGGATGATGATGATGATGAATAAATACGGCATCGTACATAACTGACGCTTAAGGTAGAACTTAACAGAGAGCCGTGAAACAGGCTCTTATTGTCTCATCTCCATAAATTTTAGTGGACATAGAGTAAATGCACATGTGTCAGACACGCTGATGTTTGTGTAATTATCATCATTATTTGTCCGTGGCCATGACGAATCATGATGGAGTGCTTCGCCAATTCAATGGCTGACGGTCGGATGACCACGTAAATTGATTCGCGAGGCGTACTGGTGACAAATTGATAAATTGATCTAATACACAATGGATTTGTTCCACAGAAGTAGACAATTTACATGTCCAGCCTACGTTCGTAAAGTTCCATGCTGGTCTGGAGTAAAGAAGAAACAGAATGTACCATGTGTCGTACAGACACATCATTCAAACAGATAACGCTTAGCGACAAAAATTCGCATAGTAACAAAGGTCACGTGACAGTTAGTAACAGGTAGAAAAATTTGGAGACTACCCACCTGCTATGGGTGGTGTAGGGGTATAGCACGCGTCACGGAATGTCGAGGATCCGGGTTCGATTCCCGGCCATAGCTTTACTTTTCGGATTTTACTATGTGTTCTAATTTTCACTGACATTTAGAGAATGTACCAGTTGCTTCTTCCCGTGCTGGTAAAAGTCCTTAAAAATCTTAGAAGTCATGTTATAGGCGATGCTAGCAACCCATCACTGTACTGATTCCTCTTTCCACCTAATACGCCCACAATCATGCTAAACGTGGCGTGGTCTTATGTTACCTTAGGTTCTGTTTACAATGGAAGGGATAAAGACGTGATTGTATTATCTAATATTAAGTATCTTATGTAACGCTATGGTGTCAACTGTCATGTTATATATATTAAAGATAAATAAATAAATAAATAAATAAGTGTACGTAAATGTATGTGATTTATGTATGTATGTAAATGATTGGATACAACCAAATCAAAAATTACAGCTATATTTTTATCAACGAGCCAACTTAATTTACATACATACATCTATCACGTCTCCATCCCTTACGGGGTAGACAGAGCCTAAGGTAACAGGTACCTACAGGCCACATTTAGCAAGATTGTGGGCGTATAGGTGGAAAATGGAATCAAAATAGTGATCGGTTGCTAGCCTCATCGCCTAAAACATGATTCCTATGATTTTCGCCCATTCCCTCGATGGCCTTTTACCATCTGCGCGGGTAGACAAGCAACTGGTACATTCTATGTTTTTTTTCTTGCACCCAGACCAGCATGGAAGTACAACTTAATTTGGGTGACAATAAATACTTACAACAAGCAATTATTGTTTGCTACATTCCAATGGTTTCATACAGATGTGTTCAAGAATTGCCCCCTCTTTATTGTGGGAAACAAAATGGCCAGTCGATAAGTTTTGATAACATACTAACGGTAGTTTTTAAACTTTTTTTGTTGTTCTTGCCGCACGCTTCCGCTATTTCATAACCAACGAGGTGCCACCAATGTACGGCCCGGAATACACGGCTAAGAATACACGACTCTGCAATGCGCCCCGACAATTCGAGTACTGAAATGGGACACACTCGATTCCAAAAAACTTCCTTAGGCATTACAATAAATTTCATTTTAGAAACAAACTGCAGTCAGCAACAGTTTTTGTTGACTGTACTTACATTGTCATCCGTCCTAATGTGAACCAAATTTCAAGTTAATCGGACCAACCTTTGAAGAGTTCACTCCTGCGGAAACGGTCCTGGTTGAACAAAATTCTACTACCAGATTTATTGTCATCTGACTAACACAAGTATGCAAAATTTGTTAATTAAAACCACTAGCCTACTCAACTTCGCTTTGTCGAGCTATTTGTTTAGCGATAGTCAGACCTGTGGCACACCATGCCCCTCTTTCACACCACCACGTTCCCTTATCACACTATTCCTTATTCTATCTTCCAGTGGTACACCTTCCATACTTCTTAACGCACTCATTTTTACTGATTTATTCTTCTTTCATGCTTCTTTTGCCATACCCAAGTCTCGCTACCGTACATTAACGTTGGAACAAGCACCCCTCTGTGGACAGACGCGCCTTCTTCGACACCTTCTCACTGCTCACAAAGGCGCGCAGCACCCCATTGACTATGTTGCCTGCATTCACTCTTCTTTCAATATCACTTTCACACTTCCCGTATTTCGTAAACGCCGAGCCCAGATATACAAACTCTTTTACGGAAGATTTCAATGGAAAAATTAAATGTAACCGCAGATAGAGATTAACTAACCACCATGTTTATCGATAAATTTAATGTAATAATATGAAACGAATCTAAATTGCTCAAGTAATTTGTATTGGAATCGTAAATGTATGTTATTGTTAATTATTATAGTATTTAATTTATTTAAATAAAAATCATCTGAAACTGAAAAGTCCCCGTTTATTATAACGAATCATAGTGCCTTAATAGACAACATAATATATCTTGTTTATGGATGTATTGTCGAGAAAATAACTAGTTATAATTTATTATCTGTTAGTCTCATCCACGTCTTACCTATTATTTCGTAATTTATGACAAGTGTGGTAAAACAGTAAATTTAGATACAAACATGTATATCTTTACCATGTGTACGTCTTCATCCCTTACGGGGTAGACTAAAGCGGCAAGAACCAAAGGCCACGCTTAGCGTGATTGTGGGCGTATAGGAAAGGGAAGTCAAAACTTTACCATTCACACTCCCCATATAGATCTGTTTAGTTCTACTTTCATCCATCCGCTCTACGTGACCAAACCAACTAAGCATACTTTTTTATATCCTAGTCATTATCTCTTTCACACCAGCACGTTCCCTTATTACACTATTCCTTATTCTATCTTTCAGTTATACACCTTCCATACTTATACATACGTATAATACATGTATAATATAATAGAGAAACACTGATTGCACGCGTGCGAAGCCGGGGCGGGTCGCTAGTATCATTATACTAGTACGTATTCAAACATTAGCATGACAAAATTTATATTTCAAGCATAACATTTTTAAACAAACATTGAATGGAAGTCGTTAAAACTCACACCCTTTGCAGCCTCATTTTAAATATTTTGCTTTAGTCTATGATGTTTATTTTTTATTTTATTCCTGATCTATTGTTTTATGACAACGGATGTGTGAGAACCGTTTGAATGTATGCGTCCACTCAATTGTGCACTTGTGGGAAAATGATTGCATATTATTGAAATCAGCTAAGTAGGTACGAGTATTATGCTTCTTACTGCATTAATTCAAATGGAACCATGACTGCAGAACCTCGCCTTCAGATTAGTGACCGACCGAAATTTCGGTTTCAGTTTCGGCCAGTTCGGCCAAAAAATCTAGTTTCGGCCTTAGTTTCGGTTTCGGCCAAAATATAGCCGAAACTTTCGACCCCGCCGAAACTCGAGTGTGCGTTTCGCTGATGCTGTCATGCCAATTCACTTCCATACACGGTCAGTTGCAACTGATCCAATCGGCAACGGCATGCCGATTGGAGAATAGGAAGGATGCTGTATGGCTAACGCGACTGTTCTGCTTTCAGGCAGTCTGTCCCGGTGTCCCCAGCGAGACCGACATAATCCCGCTTTTGCAAACAGACCAAAAGATAATTTAAAATGCACTTTTCTCGCTTGAAATTCTTGGTTCAGCGCCGAAATTTTGAAACAAATCTGTTCGCCCGACAAATACAAAAATATACTTAGAAGTCACGCCACTACTGGGGCTTAGTAAGCCCTGCCTACTTAACTATTTTGTGTTACTCTATTTTTTATAAGAAAAAACTTGCAAGACACTATAAACTTTTTTTTATACATAGTTCCACAGACTCCCGCTCTGGCAAAAAAAGGTCACTTTACGTATGGCCAGCATTACTCGGTGAACGCATCGATATTTCTTTTTTTATTTGTCGTTACTGGCACTTGTTTTTTAAATGTCGAACGTATAAATAGTTAACCCCTGCCCTCTCGCTAACAAGCAATTTAAACATGAACGTACTCGACGCCAAATACGTTTGCAACATTAACATAACTACTTTCTAGATCACTGGATGTTTCTAGAATTACATTCTAGGACACGCGACTTGTAGTAAAACTGGTCAGTGCCTGCGAACCTAGTTAGAACGGGTAAAGGTTTACAGATTTAATTTTTATAAACGAACTGGCTTGCCTGCGACTTTGTTCGCGCAGAAAAGCGCAAAATTACAATTTGTATCTCAGCCCGGCACGAGACCGCGCAAGACTACCCGTCTCTTTCTACAACGAATACTATCTTATCTTCTTTCGTCTAGGGCTCCCTACGGATACACTTCGACCCATTCATGGATATTTTGTGTAACTTGTCACGTTGCGTGGAGTTCAGGATAGTCGGAGAGAAATTACACTCGGATAGACAGTGTGTTTAGTATATTTATTTTGTAAAATGAAGGCACCTAGAACAAACATAGGCACATGTTAAGAGAGAAAGTACATAGAAAAGAAAAACTAACAAACGATGGCAAATAATATGGGTGAACACTTACAATTGTGCCTTCTGCAGTAGGTATATAAACAATTTCGAGACACACAAACTGTTGTAATTAGGTACACTTTAAAAGAATGTTCTTGAAGACTGATAAAATATAATGGGCGACTGTGCGCTGGCAGAACTGAAGAGCGAATAAGAAGGCTGATGATTGATTGAAAACAACAAATGAATTTTGAATTTTGAAATAGGAACTGAATACACTTTATTTAAAATAACCTTTTTTTAAAAAGTTAAACAATAAAAAGGTAAAGCTCTGTAACAAGCTATAACAGCCTCGTTACCCCTCCTCCGAACTATTCCATCGCTTTTACCACCTCATTTATGAATCGGGTGGGCGCAGTGGTAGTGCCTCGAAATCTCCTGGTTCAGGGTATCCGACGTCGAGAAGTTTCATTCTTAGTCTGGCGAGGGCATCACATTCGCACATAATGTGTTCCATTGTTTCAACCTCTTCACCACGTATTCTGCAATCATAGTCGTTATTGTCCTGTACCATCTTTGCTAACAGGTATTTAGTTCCGAAGTGACCTGTAAACGCTTCCTTATGTATTGGAGTGTCTTCTGCTGAATCTGTATGTATGTATGTATTGAATTTTAGTGTTAGAACTGCGTAGTAATCTGCACTCGTGGCTTAGGAATGTTATTTCCATACTAATTTTAAGAATGCAATTTAAGTCAGCACGTATTGTCTGTTTTGCAACTCTACAGGTGACGGCACCAGTGTTGGACACTTTAAGCTGACAAGCACCAGTAATGGACACTTCATTCTTAATTTAAAGATAATACGGTTTAAAATTGACTGTTGTAAAATAAATGACTATGCCTTAGTGTCTTTTAAATAAGCGTTATTGTGCATTGACTCATTGGTCATGTTCATTACTGGTACCGTCACCCTAGTCTATTATAAAAACCACGATTTAAAAAGATATTTTGGGGAAAAGCTTTTATTATGCCGAACTTAGCTCAAAATAAACTGCAAAATAAAATAATCTGTATGATTAAATGCAATTGTTTAGAATATTACATACTTACATACACACATGAATCACGTCTTTATCTCTCACGGGGTAGGAGCCTTTTTTTTAACAGAGATAAAATCTCTATGGATGCTCTAGGCACGGGGATGCCTAGGGTTATGTGGGTCCCCCTCCCGAAGGAGTGTACCCGACCTAAAAACTCTCCGGCGTTGCCTCCGGTGTGATGGGGACGCAGTGGGATGCCACTAGGGTTTCACCACTAGCGCCCCCCCGGTGGCCCCGGCGGCCGCCAGAACCGCGCCAAGAAGGGGAGAGCCCGTACGCTGGGCCCGTCTTCCCTTAGACAACGAGACCGTCCAATGCAGGTAGGTAATGAAGGGGTAGACAGAGCCTAAGCTAACACTAACCATCAAAACCTGACCACGTTCAGCATGATTGTGGGCGTATAGGTGGAAAGAGGAATTATATTAGTGATGGGAAGCTAGCCGCATCGCCTATCACATGACTCCTACGATTTTCACCCATTGCTTTTACCATCTGCGCGGGAAGAGAACCAGCGTGGAACCCCACGTAATTAAATTACGATAGAGGATGGCTCGACGTGTTTCGGACTAATTAAGTCTGTTTTTTTATTTTTATTGGTAAACAGTTATGTTTCTGTGATGTCGAGTATCGATTGCGTTGTTTAGTATGCGGCATGCGCGTGCGACCAAAACGAAAGGAAAAGGCATTGACGCGGCCTTCGGCGTGTGTCGTTTCCGTAACGCTGAGGGCGTAGTGGGAGCAACATTAACTAAAAAGTAACTTAACTTCCGTGGTAGACAGAGCTTAGGGTAACAGCTAAAGGCCATGTGCCAAAGCGCAGAATTAATTTAATTGTACCATATTGTTGGACATTCCGAGACCAAATAGTAGATGTTGTGCTCATTAAACGTTGATAATGATGCCGTAGAGGGATCGAAACGCGTCAGTGTTGGTGTGGTGTAAGAGATAATTAAGTTTGTGGGATTTATGTGTTTTATGTGGCAGTAGTAGAGGGAGGAATGAAAAACGTATATATTTCACACAGGCGTGGTTATCTCGCACGTGAGTAGCGGAGTTAGCAAGGTAAATATTTTTTGTTCATTGAAATGGACCTCCGCAAAGTAACGCCTGATTCAATAAAATACTAGAAGCTAAAACTATTGTAACTCGACGTTTTCGTTCTTAGACATCGACTCGAATTTACTGTCAAAGCTTTATGTAATAACATGACAATATCGAATGCAATGTTACAGTAGCATTAAAATTGAAAATCAACGATTGCTTCTAAATTTAAAACTACAAAGGTAACTTTACAACGCAATATCTAATGTTCTTGCATCAGTTCAATCAATTTCTTAAGGCTCAGTGTGTCAGCGGCCTAACAGTGGAAATCGATGTGGTTATTTTGAAACTGATTCCACTGTGTTATTTAAATTGAACTGCTGTATCTAAATTTACTGTGGAAATTGTTGTTATAGTACTAAATCGCAATTTGTCATACATGTTTGTTACAATGTTACTACGAATAGGTACTATTACAAATGCGATAGGATGGATGGATGTTTGTTAGTCAATCCCGCTAGAACGGCTGAACAGGCTCTTACTTCATGAATGTGACAGGTGACAAGTGGCTATGACAATTTAAATTACATACATATATATTGAGGGAATGGGCGAAAATCTTAGGAATCATGTCATAGGCGATGCGGCAAGCCATCACTATTTTGATTCCCCTTTCCACCTATACGCCCACAATCATGCTAAGCGTGGCTTTTAGGTCTTGATACCTACCTTAAGTTTGGTCTACCCCGTAAGGGATAAAGACGTGATTTATGTATGTATGTATACAAGCATTTTTATAACTCACTGTAGATTTAATTTTGGGCTTTTCTGAATTCAGAAGCAGCGCCACTGTTAATTTTTGTAAAGAAATATACATTTTTGTAAAGTGAAAAAATTTCTCTTATTTTTCCTACAATTTACTGATTTCATTTTTTATGTTAAATTTAGGACAGTTTTTTATAACATAAATAGTGCCGGTGATTCTGATTCAGAAAAACTCAGAATTTATCCGTTTCGGGAATCACAAGGGAAACACTTTTTTAAACCCTCTAAATCGCGGCCTGTAGGTTAGCTGACGTTGGCCCAACGTAGAGAGGGCAACATCGGACTATACTGCTCGCACCTTGTTCCTGCGGACCCCTCGTTCATGAAGATGTACGACTAATAAAACGGTCTTGCACTAAATCCGTCTCAGGAAGTTGCCCACTTCCCCACACCTACCTCGGTTATTGTTTATGATGTACCCACGGACAGAGGACCGATGAACAGTACCTACCTTTGATAATAACAAACATACATACATAAATAATAAAAATAATAATAAATAAGTATCTTGGGACAAATTACACCAATTGACCCAGCTCCAAACTAAGCAAAGCTTGTACTATGGGCACCTGGCAACGGATAAACATACGTATGTAATGTAGATAAATACATACTTAAATACATACAACATCCATGACTCGGGCACAGACATTCGTATTCATCATACAAATGTCTGCCCCTGCCGGGATTCGAACCCAGGACCTCTAGCTTCATTGTCAGGGTCACTAACCACTAGGCTATCCGGTCGTCTAACTCACGTCTTTATCCCTTACGGGGTAGACAGATCCTAAGATAACAAGACCTAAAGGCCACGTTTAGCATGGTTGTGGGCGTATGAAAGTGGAATCAAAATAGTGATGGGCTGCTAGCCGCATCGCCTAAATCAAAATCCACAGGTGATCAGCTGGCTCTTTCCTCGGGCAACGCATAGGTATTGCTATCCAACGAAGAAACGTAGCCAGCATTTTGAGCACCTTGCCCCATGGCAACGATCAGGGCGATATTTGTAAATATATGAAGATGTTAACTTTGTTTTAGTCAGTCCATGACGCCCTGCAAGGACACACAATAGTAAATTATATCTAGATCCAGGATTTCAATATAACGTCAAAACATGCCATCAAATTAATTAAGTACATTAAAGCTTTACATTGATATTATCAAATTCATTAATTTTATTCTATTCTAGTTAATTATTTGTTAATAAAATGAGATGATTTCAGTAAGAGATCGCTCTGTAGCGATAAGGCCGCCTATTGTTACCTTGTAATATTCTGTATACCTTTTTTCTGTTTTGGTTGTTATATGTGGTGTTCAATAAAGAGTTATTGTATTGTATTGTATTGTATAATAGTATGTCAATTAAATCTAAGAATCAATACAATGGTTTATAAACAATGTCATATAAATTTAAGAAATATCAATAGGTAGCTTAAAATGTCAATGTTTCTATAGTTTTCATTTAAATTACTTCACAGTTTCATCATTTAGGAACTCGTTAACAGGATAATATAGCATGTTTTGATTAGGAATGTCTTTAAGTTATTTTTAAATATATTGTTTCGGGATTCTTGTCTAATGTATTCAGGGATTTTATTCGCTATTTGCGTACATTTATATTGAGGTCCATTTTTGAACATCGCTAAATTGGACTTTGGTAACAACAATTTATTTTTATATTGTGTTCTAGTTGTATATGAGTTTATCTTTGCCTTGAATAAGTCAGGATGTTTACGTACAAAAATATAGATATTTAAAATTAGATTAAGGTAGTTTAAGGTTTTTTCGTATCAACGTTTAACTTGTAAATATGTTTGTTTGAGTAAAATAACAGAATGTAAAAAATAAAAAGCCACATTTATGCCTACCTAACACTAAACATAGTCAAGGTCAAAAATATGTACTCGGTCAAAGTTGCTTGACACTTTTTGGTTTGCATATTTGGTGTTAACCTCACCGTTAAACCCAAAAGCGACAGATAATCCACATAAAATGACACAAATAACTAATATACATACACAAATCACGTCTTTATCCCTTACGGAGTAGACAGAGCCTAAGGTAACAGGTACCTACAGGCCACATTTAGCAAGATTGTGGGCGTACAGGTGGAAAATGGAATCAAAATAGTGATGGGTTGCTAGCCTCATCGCCTATAACATGATTCTTTTGATTTTCGCCCATTCTCTCGATGGGCTTTTACCATCTGCGCGGGTAGAGAAGCAACTGGTACATTCTATGTTTTTTCTTTGCTCCCAGACCAGCATGGAAGAAACTTTCAACATGAAACTACCGTGAGACTTAATCATCATTACACATAAACGGATAACTCACGTATAAAAAGTCGAGTGGTCCTCGACATGTTTCGGACTATTTCGAAGTCCTTTTTCCAAGAGCGCTCGCCCCGGCGGCAGCGACACGAACACTGCGCGCCAGCGCTCTGCTCGCGCGGCTGTTCGACGCAACTGACAGCGGCGCACAAGTACCCTCGTTTTCATCGTCATTTTTATTATTGTCAAATGTCGGGCAGCACACAACAACTGATCACGTCACTCCGTAAAGATTCGTAAAGGTTGTAAAGGTTGTGTAATGATGGAAGAAACTAATATAATATCTCCTTTAGTTATAAATATGCTAAATGCCAAGTTCAACTAGTGGATATTATTTTAGGATTACCAGGGCAATTCGGAATCGGAGTCAGGGTCTATGACAGGACAACTTGCATCGAAATAAATTTTATAAGCAAATGCCAAGGTGAACCACCTATCTTGAACCTGCATCTATAGTAGACTATAGATGCAGGTTCGACAAGTTCAAAATGGTCTAAAATAGAGATACTGCTCTTAAAATTATGTGCGGTAGCTCATTGGATGCGGAATGACGCCTAGAAAATTGTGCTAAAAGTGTGTGCACATAAGAATTGCAAAAGTTATAAACAATTGGTTTTTTGCCAATATTTCATTGACTATTCATATTTAAGAAATTTCAAAAAAGGAGTCTTAAAGAAGAGGAAATTTCCAATTAAAAACTCTTAGCTTCTGGAACTCTATCTCGATTATTTATTATTTTAATTTGAAGCTGAAAATGGGTCTCCGCGCTTCATTTTTAGGTTGCGCGCGTGGTGTCAAAAGCGAGTACGACACATTGATTAATTTTTTTAAGCTATTTAATATTGTTTTAAAAATTTGAAAAAAATATAGTGTATTTGGAATACTTCAAAGAACTGATCCCCGTTGAAAATTTTACTTAAAGTTAATTTTTCAGCAAGTTAAACGATTGTTAACTAACAGAATTTTCTCGAAGTTCCGTCTTCATTGTAAATGAAAAAAAAATGTTTAAATAATTGTCGTAATTTTTTTTTCGCTTGGTGGAGCCTTTTTTATATACATACTCAACATGATCACGCCATAAAAGTTAAAAAAATATTCATGCTTTGTTCATATTAATTTTTTTAGGTAGGTACGTGAACAAAAAAATTATAATCCAAGTAATTTTGTTAAAATAACTTTTTTTTTCTTAATCATCATAATTATTATCGTTTTTTTTTATCAATACAAGATTTTAATTGATTTGATGATAAGTATTAAGCAAGAGTAGACACACAGAAAAAGTAAAAGAACCGATGGAAACCTAAAATAAACCTACACATAATAGATAAATACGATAAACTAATACACAATAAATAAAATATACTACACAATATATATTATATACACGCACAAGTTACAAAACACATCACATTTATAGCTTAGGAGGACAGCTGGCAGTGGCTGCATGAGGGAAGCCCAGGATCGCGAAAGTTGGCGCAATATGAAGCAGGCCTATTACGTCCAGCAGTGGACGGACAATGGCTGTAGATAGATAGATAGATAGATAGCGTAGATATGTTTTAAGACAGATGAAAACCTCTACAATATCCGTCATAATTGTCGTATTGTGTAATATTGACACGTCATCATCATCGCTGCATTATTGCTCGTACAAGGAATTAGATAATCAGTTACGAGGCAATCATCGATTCCGTGTCGGACATCGCAAAAAATGTTACTACAGTTACAGCAATGCGTCTAAAAATAGCATCTGTGTGTGATGCAATAGCAACTCCAATACATAATGGGGGCGTTTACAGGTCATAGACTACAAGCCCATGGACAAAAAAAACACCCACACCCACAATCATACTAAACTACCCCGTAAGGGATATAGTCGTGATTTGTGTATGTGCGTGTGTTAAAACGTATACTTAAACTGAGTTAATTTTTAAATTGATTGTTTTACTGTACACCTTCAGATATTTTGGTCCAGTGAGAAAACTAATATTGCACAATATAGAATAAACCGAGCAAGTTGTTACTTTCTCTGCGCAGGCGCTGTTTGAATATTAATTCCTTATTCGGTAGACGGATTGCTTCCTGTCTTACGCGTTTATAGCTCATTTTTCACATTGCGTTTATTCCTGGGTACAGAGCCGGACCGTGAGTTTAGGGGGCCCTGGGGCCCACTACTTAGGGGCCCACCTAATTACTCAAAGTATAAGAAAACCCAGGACAGGTGGTCCTGGCGCCTAAGGACGAGGAGAGAACCCCAAATGAAGGGATAAGGCTTGAAGAAGAAGAAGAAGAAAAAAATAAATTGACTTTGACTTGACATAGCTGGGGGCCCCTTGAATCCACGGGGCCCTGGGCTGAAGCTCAAAAAGCCATATGCTAGATCCGGCCCTGCCTGGGTACAGTCGAGTGCGAAAATATTATATGCGCTAGACAGCCCAAAAATATCTTCTTAACTAGTTAGCTACCCACTTATTTTAGAAAAAAAATATTAAAATTCACCTGCAGTATAGGTACTAGAAGCAAATAAACCAAATCAACCAAATTTTATGTAATTTTTGAAATGAATTTATCGCCTTATGCTTTTAAAAGCCTTGAATACGTTAGTTTTTTAAGTGACTCGGATTTCTTAACAATTTACATACATACATACCGTCACGCCTCTTTCCCACAGGGGTAGGCAGATACTACTTTGTTCCACTTGCTACGATCCTGACATACCTCTTTCGCTTCATCCACATATAGGTAATATTATAAACGCGAAAGTATGGATGGGTGGATGGATGTTTGTTACTCTTTCACGCCAGAACGGCTGGACAGATCTCGATGAAATTTGGAACATAGATAGATTGTAGTCTGGAATGACATAGGCTACTTTTTATCCCAGAAAAACGAATTTTATGCAGACAAAATTGCGGGCAACAGCTAGTCTTGGATACTTTATACATTTATTATTGTGCAAGATTACATCTTGAATATTTCCGAACCGTTCTTCGGTAATAATACTTAAAGTAAAATTAAGAGACGAACTTATAGGTCGATGCTCTTATCAGTCTGGTGTTACCAGTGCAAACATATCACAGCCGACGGTCAATATTGGAACTAAAAAAATCTCATAAGATTTTTTACTTTTACTTGAAGACAGCGCCACAGTTGCCAGCTCAGATAACTTTGCCGTGATCTATTTGCTTCACGAATCTCGCGCAAACAATTAAACAATGAACATATCCACTTTCTTTAAGTTTAGTTTTTATTGGCACTTGAGTTTGTTTTGTGATAAAAGTGATGATATTATTTTGTAATACTAGCACGTCGCCTGCCTTCGTTTGTGTGTCGCTTTTTTAATATGCCAACTAGAATTAAATAAATAAAGCTATCCCTTTTAAAATGAAATCATGACATGATCCAGAATAAATGTATTGTATCGAGATGGCATACCTATTATTGTTAGTTCAGTCTCAACCTCAACATCATCAAGAAAATTTTTACACAATGTTCTTGGAGGTATTAGAAGTAACATAGGATACCATTTATTAAAAAAAAATTGTCGTCACTCTGACGTTAGCTGCGCGGACGAAGTCGCGGGCAAAAGCTAGTACCTATTTCATAAAACCTTCATGCTATTTACGCACTGTCAGAATCGCGCGTCAAAATTCAATCTCTCTCATTGTCAAACAAAACAAACAAAATGGGTGGCAAGGAAGCGGAATGCCCAGAAAAGAACGGCTACCATTCCTTCATGAGCGCTTTATACAACTTGATAGACGCTCCAGTAACAAGCTTTAGAGAAAACTTCGTCTGTCCCAACCAGCAGAAGTATCCGTGGTACCATCGGCAGTACAAACGAGTACCAACCATAAACCAATGCTTCACGGATGACGTCGTCTGCGACTTTGAAGCGAATTCCCAGTTCAAGAGGGACCGGGCGGTCGACTCTGAGATCTTGTGCATCCTACGGCAACGTTTTGAGGACTGCATGTTGTTCGAGGCCCCTGACATTAACGTGTGTAAGCCCCTCTATGAAGCGTACAAGGATGGGGAAGAAGCTTGGTTCATAAAGTATGGAGATCTGGGCGCGTATGGGGACGCAAGGAAAGCCTTTATGAAGCAGAAACATAGGATGACCTGGGAAAAGAAGTTTGGGCCGCTGTCGGGCAAAAAATAAGTTGAGTTTTACAGCTTGGTATAACGTGGTGTTCTTTTGTACCTTCTGTAGTTTTTGTGGCATTAGCCGCAGTTTGAAAGGGTTGATGTATTTAGCTTAACCTTTTCGACGCCAACGACCTATATATACGTCCATTGCTTCAATGCGAAAGCAACCTTCGCTCAATTGAGTTTAGGTTCAACTTAAGGCATCGCAATAAAGAAGTCTGGCGTATGGGTGACGTCTCTTGTATTTGACGTGGCGGCGAAAAGGTTAAAACTATGATCTTGTAATTTATGTGAGATGTGACTTGACTTGATTAGTGGTAATTGGTGTTCCAAATTATTCAATTTGCCTTTGTTTCTTACTTGCTTGGCGCGTTGATTGGATTGGTCATCCAACTACCTAGTCCAGTTTCCTGTGTAATTTCGAATTATCTGATATAAATTCAGAATATTATGTAGATTATTCATTAAACCACCTGCTGTATTGATGAATTGAATTCATTTAAATAATAATATAGCCCTTTTTATTCCGTTTCGCTACAATTTCAGTACATTGTGTAGTTTTTATTTTATGAATTATGGCGTAATTCGGCGTGTCTAATGACATAGGCTTCCTCCATTTATTGGAGGGTTTGGGCTATAGTTCCCACGCCACAGGTCAAACCACTAGGCTACCACAGCTTTTTACTAACTATTCAATGAAAATAGACTGAAGAACTGTTCTTATTTTTACAAGAGATTAACTAGGAATAGTGACCTATTCTAAAACATGCAGCTTTGAACTGTTTAATCTACCAATACTATCTGATTAGACTGCCGTGTTACCGCGTAGCTAGCAAGGTATGTTCCACTCTACGTTTACAAAAGTAACATATAGCTTTGTTGGAAACGGACGCAACTTCGCGCGTGCAATGTTTGAGCTCTGCACAAAATTTTCGTAAACAAATGTGCTGCACGAGACTTGAGATATGTTGAGGGTCGCCATGAGATAGGTTGAGGTGGACGAGGAGGTTTAAGTAAAAACACCCATAGTACCAGAGCCCTTCAGGCGCGAGACATTGTATTTTTTCTTCGTTCAATCTTCATATTAGTAATTTCCTTCGCCTTGTCGGTCTTGCTTTAGTTTCAGTCGTTCCTTCGTGGTTCGTGCGGCAGGGTCGCCATGAGATAGGTTGAGGGTGGACGAGGAGGTTTAAGTAAAAACACCCATAGTACCAGAGATGTTGTATTCTCGGTAGACCAAGTATAAGAACGTGCTTAAGTGCTCCATTTATTACCTAATTAATGCTTACTGGCTATTATTTATTTACATGCGTCACATGTTGCAGGGAGTAATGTTAGGTCGCGGTTATTGTATGAATTTAGGCGTATATTACACTTTAGTGGTAACCCAGCTTTAGGAGTTGTTTCATACAGAAGACAATGCAGACGTTGGAATGCTAATATATCCACAGATGCGCTATTATTTGTGCAAGAATGAAGAGACAGTAAAGATTGTCCGAACAAACATTAGCGTATGACGCGCAGTTTTCCATTTGCCTTTGTCACTGTTTGGTACCTTGTCACGCCGTGATTTTGTAGTTTTCCTTATCTATCTATTTAAATTTTTTAATGTTAACTTTAATAATTTATGCTTTGTTTCTCTTGAAGTGATTATTGGTGGTGAAAAGTTAAACGTAAGTGTTTTTGTGCAGCTTTCTCTATCCGCGTAACCATAAAAAGCCATGTCTAAGAAAATTTGTTGTTTCTCGTCGAAGTTTCGAGAGATCCCTTCTTAATAAGCCTCTATGATACTTACTCGCTTACCATCTGATGACCCACTTTCTCATTTGCCTTCCTTGTCATATAAAAAAAAGTTTCCTGCCAAATTTTAAGTGCAGTCGAAGTGGTTTAGGCGCAGTGCGTTTTCTGACAGTCTTTCTTCATGCTGGTCTGGGAGCAAAGAACAAACATAGAATGTACCAGTTGCTTCTCTTCCCGCGCAGATGGTAAAAGCCCATCGAGGGATTGGGTGAAAATCTTAGGGATCATGTTATTTAGACGAAGTGGCTAGCGACCCATCAGTGTTTTGATTCCCCATTCCATCCATACGCCCACGATCATGCTAAACGTGGTCTTTAGGTCTTGTCACCTTAGGCTCTGTCTACCCCGTAAGGGATAAAGACGTGATTTATGTATGTATGTATGTATGTATGTTACTTCTAAGTCGCTATACTCTTGAAAGAGTGGTCGTACTCTTCGATTGCGGATATGAACCCTGATGACGACCTTAGAGTGTACCCCTCCCCCTAGGTTTCCCCTGGCCTTCAATACTGGAGTCTAGAGTTCGCAGTTCGGAATAGAGCACTGCCCGCCCTCACACCAGGCCCTTTAGTCTTTTAGAACAGGACAGAGCTATCTCTTTCCGTGGGTATCGTAAAAAGCGACCAAGGGAACTGATGTAAGAGTGAATTCTTTTGCCAGCTACTAACTTCGGACTCCAGTTGTTGTGGAGGAAAGGGAGATGGGTCTGTCCCATTCTAAATCACAAGGCACGGAATATGATACTGTCAGTGTCTCCACGGGACTCTCCTGGCATCGGTTTCCTCATTACTGAGGGTCGTGTGGTCACTTCGGAACAATTTATCACGGATGCACCGTCATCTATTCCTATCCGCCACTGAATGAGAGCATCGTCTACAGGTGTAGTGAATAAAGATTTCCCACGACAATTCCGTTGAATTCTATCCTATCTATGTTATTAAAGTTGTGTATACAATACAGTTGTCAGATTAAATTGTTTAATAACCTGAATAAGAATGTTATTCAAATGTTGTTTGATTCAACGAAATGTCATGGGAAAACTTTATTCACTTCTCCTGCACAGGAGCCTTACCATGACGTCTTAGTGCGATTCAATTCAGATTCAGTTAAGGTTCGCTCGCTGTCAGATCCATGCTAAAGATGACGCAGAAACGTAAGTTCTCTTTGCGTGTTCTACAGAATTTATAATGGGGAGTGCTCCGTTGAACTTTTCAACCTTATCCCAGCTGCCAAGTTCCATCACCGTACTACTCGACGCAAAAGTAGTTTCCAACATCACCTCGATAGTTGGTGCTCCAACACCGTGCGATTTAAGCGGTCTTTCTTGCCCCATACGTGCAAAATTTGGAATGGGCTGGCGGCTGGGGTTTTTCCAGCTTACTATGACATGGGAACCTTTAAGAGGCGAGTGTACCATTTCTTGCAAGGCCGGCAACGCGCTAGCAGTCCCTGTAGTTGTCCATGGGCGGCGGTGATCACTTACCATCAGGTGCACCGCATGCCCGTTTGTCGGTTTTAATATAATAATAAATAATATAAAATTCAAAGTCCTGACTGACTGACTGACTGACTGACTGACTGACTGACTGACTGACTGACTTAACTATATATCAACGCACAGCCCAAACCACTGGACTTAGAGACTTGAAATTTTGCACATAGATACCTTATAGAATGTAGGCATCCACTAAGGAAGGATTTTTGGAAATTCCCGCGGGATAAGGAAAAAACGGGAATTATATATTCGACTCCGAGTGACGCTATTTCAGTAACTATAATAACTAGACTCTTCAAATTTGATACAAAAGTAGGTGATTACAAAACTAAGAAACTAATTTCAGGATTTTTGGAAATTCCCACGGGATGAGGAAAAAAACGGGATTTATATATTCAGTTCTACGGGATCGAGTTTTACATGGCAATTGCTGATTCTCCGCGGACAAAGTCGCGGGCACAAGCTAGTAATAAATAAAAAAGCTAAAACCTGAACTGAGTCGGAATCGAATCGCATTAAGACGTCATGGTAAGGCTCCAGTTGTATCGAGAGCTGAATTTGATCTGTCCAGCACGTTGGAACTCCTCCCGCTCGTTGTCCCAGTGACCATAAACATGTTCAGGTCATCACTGTCTTTTCTGGCAATGTGACTAAAGTATTTCAGTACTCTGCACAGGCGGTGGACAGTGTACACATTGCGTCCACATTTTGCAGGTTTTGCATGACGTGCTATTAGCTCAGCATACGAAACTCGCTAATTTCCCACAGACCACAAAGATCAGTGCGTTCCGGGTTGTTGATGAATGGAGCACGGTCCAATGCCGTGACCTTGATGGACACGCCATAGGCACGTGTCGTTTGTGCAGCACGAGATAATGTCTATCAGTGACATCATTTATAAGTATCTGAATTCCGCAAGCGAGGAAAAACTGGCATGAAATACGGTGGATAATATTTAGGGGTCACCTGATGAGGACCAATATTTACGGTAACCGCAATGCTAGAGGATTGGAGATGGGTCGCCAGCCTAGAGGGCAAGCTTAGAAGACCTCACGTGTCAGCAGGGCCGGACCGTGAGTTTAGGGGCCCTGGGCTAATACTACTTAGGGGCCCACCTAATAACTCAAAGTATAAGATTTTTTTTTTTGACTTTGACTTGACTTAGCTGGGGGCCCCTTGAATCCACGGGGCCCTGGGCTGAAGCCTAAAAAGCCATATGGTAGATCCGGCCCTGCGTGTCAGAACTTTCAGTGGCTGTCGAGCTCTCCATGCCGGAACAGCTGCGCAAGCACTGCTTCTTGGTGACAGTATTGGTGTGTAAGACTATGGTAGCTTGCGGGTGGTAGGGCCTTGTGCAAGGTCCGTCCGGATCGCTACCACCATCTCACTCGCTAATCCTGCCGCTAAGTAGCAGTGCTTGCACTGCTGTGTTCCGGTGTGGAGAGTAAGACAGCCGGGGAACTTACGGGCACAAGAGGCATTGCATCTTAGTCCTCTAGGTTGGCAACGCATCTGCAATCCCCCGGGGTTGCGGTTGTCTATGGGCAGTGGTGATCACTTACCATCAGGTGACCCACTTGCTCGTTTGCCTTCCTATTCATATAAAAAAAAAAAAAAAAAAAGCGATCTGAATGGGCTTACCACCGCGTCTTTTAAAAGTGAACTTTAAATATGCCGAAACTCTATCCAAAATCGTAAAACTGGGACTCGGTGTCTGTATTAAGCACTAGGTACCCGTAAAAAGTCAGGACAAATCACGTCTTTATCCCGTACGGGGCAGACAGTCTAAGCCTTAGACTGGCTTGTAAGTAGGTCTTGTTACCTTAGACTCTGAGGTAACAAGACCTACAGGCCACGTTTAGCAAGACACAGAGGGCGTATAGGTGGAAAGTGGAATCAAAATAGTGATGGGTTGCTAGCCGCATCGCCTATAACATGATTCCTATGATTTTCGCCCATTCCCTCCATAGGTTTTACCGTCTGCGCGGGAAGCGAAGCAACTGGTGCATTCTATGTTTTTTCTTTGCTCCCAGACCAGCATGGAAGTAGGGTAAAATGTAAGGTTATGTTTATAAACTCGCGGACACTTTAACCGTCGCAAATTACCTTGTTCTTCGAGCGATTATTTGATAAACTGATAGTTTAATAGCTCTACAAAAGTAAGTATCTGTTCTATTTAACATGTAAAAAAAAAAAAAAATCTAAAGCCACTTCACGACGCCGATAGCTCTTGAATGCCCCGCGGGAGCCTACAAACCTAGTTAATGTTCTAATTTCGGTTAAAACATTCGATGCTATAATTCGCCGAAACTGCAAGTTCGGACGGACAGACACTACATACACTAAGTCATAAGTATACATTAAATAAATTCATCAAAAATAAAGTATTAACGATTAGAAAAGAAAAATAAAACACAAAAAAATAGATTTTATCATTTTTGTCTGTCTGTATGTACGTATGTATGGATGTGTTCATTTACCTATGTCTGTGTTCGCTAATCTCCAAAACTGTTGGACCGATTTAAGTGAAATGTTGCGTGGTGGTACTTTACATCCCTGGTCAATATTTTAGATACTTTTCATTGGTCATATTTAATAGTCATAATTTTTTTGGGCATAATTCAGGAAACGGTGCATCTTTCAGGAATTTTGAAGAAATCACCAAAATGTCTATTCGGTTAATTTAGTTTACTATCAATTCTAAAAAACTCGTACTGTTTCAGTAATATAATGCTTTATGATTAACGAAAATCATGGCCAACATTCGTAACTTCAAATATAGACCTATCCAAACCTGCTGATATACTGTGAAACCTGTATCGTACATATATCCTACCTCACTTATGAACAGAGATCGGACAAATTTGTGTCATTGCTCGCAATAATGTGGACATGACTCCAAAATTAATCAAATATGTCAAAATACATATATTAAGAATAAGTATATCCACGGAGGTTTTATACCTATAGAACTAGAAAACTTTTTTGTCAGAAATAATAATCATGTCTAGCAGGATAGTGATTTCTTTATTATATAAAAATATTTACGAGAACGACAACTGGCACTTTAATTAACATTTTGCTAATAATTTTATGCATGTGTAAATTTTTATCTCCGGGAGTTCAAATTTTATTTCGAGAAATTAATTAAATCATTAATTATTTGATTAATTTTTGAGTCATGTCCACTTTATTGCGAACGATGACGCATGTCTGTCCGATCTCTGCTTATGAAGGAAAATAAAGACGCTACTTTTGTAGTTTACATCGCAATGAAGAGGTACTTCACAGGTAATAAAGATCTTCACTGCACATGATGAGTGTAGGTGTTGATATCACATATCTACACGTGTACCAGAGTGAGACAATGTTTAACAATGGTCGATAATCTACTGTCTTGAAGCAATCATAATAAAACTCAATTAACTTTACGTCATTACAAAGTTAGATTTAAAAATACCACATTAACAGCATTCCATCCTGCTCTGGGAGTAAAGAAAAAACAGAATGTACCAGTTGCTTCTCTTCCCGCGCAAATGGTAAAAGCCCATCGAGGGCCGAAAATCTTAGGAATAATTATTATAGGCGAAGCGGTTAGCAACTTCTCCGTCTACCACGGAAGGGATAAAGACGTGATTTATATATGTATGTAGAGTAAGACAGCCAGTGATATTACTGGCGCATCAGTGGCGCGCAATGGGGAGTCGCGAGGGTAGACAGTGGGAACTAAGTCTTTAAGCTGTGGAGAGACGGATGACCGACCATTTTGAAACCACAGCTCCCTTTTTCGAACGACAGAACTGCTCCAAAAAAATCTCAATGAATATCTTCTTCCCCAGATGAGCTGTGCTCGTATTCTTCACGTCCTTCGACGTTGCAAGCGGCTAGACGACTCGGAAGAGATTGGCTCGACACCTCTAGCCCGATGCCTGGGTCTCTTCGACCTGACGGCTCTCGGCGTGGGGAGCACCCTTGGTCTCGGAGTCTACGTGCTGGCTGGAGCCGTTGCCAAGACTGTTGCAGGGCCAGCTGTGACCTTGAGCTTCTTGGTTGCTGCTATTGCTTCGGCATTTGCAGGTAAGAATTCTAATGCCAATTTTTAACTTAAATTACGTTATGATTCTTTTGGATTATCTTAGGAGTAGCTAACGTCATTGTTGGTCTCTTAGAGTTAAGAGGAGCAGGTGATGGGCTTTGGTGAAATTTCTGCTCTGTTCTGTTTAATGGATACAGAATGATCTTCTTGATAAATGCCACACGAGATACTAGAACCAGTGACGTCACCCATGTTCCATATCGCGCCAACGCAATCTCTTAACGTGGTTGCATACTCGTAAATGCAACTTCTAACTCTCTCTGACTGGAACGAAATCGATATTACGGCTTCTCCCCAGAAAAGGTTAACGTGGTTAGAACAAGGTATTTTTCAATAGTTTTTTGCTTTTATATCTACTCTTGACCCATGCTCTGTAGCAGTATCTCAAAGACAATTGAGGGTAGCTAAAACAGCAACAGTGAACATAACTTAAATCTGCTCTAACCTAGTTACAGTAAGTGAAAAGTACCTTTATTTCCCGTGGCACTACTGAGTGGCACTACTGTCCAAAGATTTCTATTTCAAAATCAAGTTTAACATAGTCGACGGAGCTCCGCTTTCGCGGAGCTCCTACTTTTGGGTATTTTTGTCCTTCGGGCCTGCTGAAGATCTAACATAACCTAAACCTAACTCCCATTTATGAAATTTATTTTGGTCTGTAGTGCCACGTAGTATAGTGCCATGGGTAATACGCCGAAAAGTAGTTAGCTCGTATAATAGTAGTTAGTAATTGCGTGACTTATCACAACTATGTAAATTGCCACCTGCTGTCTTGGTTGTAATGGAACAAGGTTAGTCAGTGACAACCTTAGATATTGTGGAATGTAATTCTAAACACTGTAATTACCAGGAACTCAGTTTTGTTTATACTGTTTGGCGCAGTTTAGTCATTAAAAACTTCCGTTATCTCGACTATTCCTCTGCCTATCTCATTTGAAAACGTTCGAGGTTTAAACGGCTTATAACAATAAAGTATGTTATGACTGAACCAGTAAATTGTCATCATGCGATTGTCATTGTGTACAAGCATACAATCTGTGCTAAATTCAAAGTTACCTAAAACATACGTTTCCCCAATCATATTGCGTCCTTCTGTATCCTTTACGACCTTCCAAAGGAAAATATCCCTTCGTATCTTTGGCAGGCACTGTTTCAAAGACTTTAACTGCAGATTCCATCTCATAATTATGTTCTTACATTTTTTCTTTTCTTCTTCAATCGTTATAAAATCAATCAGTATCAATGTTCCCAAAAATTACGTCACTAAATTTCTAGTATTTGTTACTAATTTTGCTGTTACCAAGTTTAAATTACTGACCTCTTTTGTGAACTACTGAGTTATGTTTACCTACATTATTTATGTATACTGTATATACCTGCTAGTAGTTTAGTATCAGGCCTCAGTTTAAAGACTATGATGGTATTGATTGTTGGGTTTATCCTTTTCCAGGTCTTTGCTACGCCGAGTTTGCCTCTCGTATCCCCAAGGCTGGTTCCGCCTACGTCTACAGCTACGTCAGTGTCGGTGAATTCATCGCCTTCACCATCGGATGGAACCTGATCCTTGAATACGTCATTGGCACCGCCAGTGTGGCCAAGGGCATGGCCAATTACATTGACAGTCTCTGCAATAACACCATGGCTAAAACTATGACGGAATGGGCGCCAATTAATGTGTCGTTCCTCGCGGACTACCCTGACTTCTTCGCGTTCTTGCTGGTCTTGCTGATTACTTGTAAGTTCAAAAGAAATCATAAAACTCGGACTCAGTGTCTCTGTTTTAAGCACTACTTACCCGTTATAAAGTCAGAACTCACGAGGCCAAAATGTATTTTTAAACTCGTGATCATTTAACTGTCGCGAATTAGCTTGTTCTTCGAGCGATTATTTGATGAATTGATAGTTTAATAGCTCTACAAAAGTAAGTATATATGTTCAATTTCAAATGGAATGAGCCACTTAAAAACGCTGACGTTATGTTGAGGATAATGCACTAAAATAATAAAAACTAAGTGAAAGTAAAACTTTTAGTTTTTTGAGAATGATCCCGAAGAGGGATCGAAACGCGTCAGTGTTTTGTGTAGTGTAAGGGATAGTTAAGTTTGTGGGATTTATACGTATTTTAAGTGGCAGGGAGGGCTGCACGTAAGTAGCGGAGTAGCAAAGTAAATTTTTGTTCATTGAATTGGACCTCCGCAAAGTAACGCCTGATTCAATAGAATAGTTTTAAGGTACACCAATTGTACTAGCCCAAACTAAGCAAACGGTTTTGCATACGCGGTATTAAAAACCGGGACCTCTGCTTCTTAGGGATCACCAGCTCATCTGGTCGTCTAACTATCATGTCCTCCTTCCAGTGCTCCTAGCGGTAGGCGTGAAGGAGTCCACTAAGCTGAACAATGTCTTCACTGCACTCAACATGCTGACTGTCATCATCGTCATCATCTCTGGTGCAGTCAAAAGTGAGTTCAACTTCTTCTGCAACTTCTGTTGTTTCTTCTAAAACGTTCAAGGTTGCCACAGTGAGATATATGTCATGCGTTAAGGGTGGTCTGGATCGCTAGTAACGTTTGTCTGCTAATGCAGTGGAGTGCTTGAGCTGTTTTCTGGTGTGGAGAGTACGACAGCTGGTGAAATAACTGACTCATGAGGTATTGATAGCGCTCTCAGCTGGCAACGTGTCTGCAATCCTCTATTGCAGGTGTCCGTAGACAGTCGTGCTCTCTAGAGATCAGGTGGACATGTTTGCCTTCCTTGTCGTATAAAATACCTATTTTGATTTCCTTCTTTAAAAGGGTATACATCTCTACTATAGACTAATAAAATTTAAGGCTCGGGGATCTTATACATCCATTTAAGTATCTAGTACCTTAATGTTTTTTTTTATTTTGAAGAAATAACTTTCTGGCAAGTTTCTTGCGGTGCTTTCTTCTTGGCAGTGATGGTATTTCCGAATGCGCTGGTAGTTTCAAAAAATGACATGTAAAAGAGCCCTTGGCGGCTAATTTGCAAAAATAAATTGTTTCTTTTTTTTTAATTTGGTTTGGTAAGGGTTTTTGGGACCCGAAAAGTGATACCGTTAAGCCTACTGGTAAAACATTAAATAGATTACAATTTTTAATATGTGGAGTGTGGAGTGGAGCTATCTTTTGAGAAACTACGGAACTACAACACCGACTGTACTAATTTCAAGGAGACAAAAGACTCTTCCCAAAAACTTCACAACCTCAAAATCCGCAGGCAACCCAGCAAACTGGCGCATAAAGCTTGAAGACATTCCACCGGAATACCAAAGCCAAGCCGGGAACGGGGGCTTCATGCCTTGGGGAGTAGCAGGAGTAATGGCTGGGGCAGCGAAGTGCTTCTTCGGCTTTGTGGGCTTCGACTGCGTGGCCACCACCGGCGAAGAAGCCAAGAACCCGAAGAGGGATATTCCTCTGTCGATCGTGATGTCTCTGGTGGTGATATTCGTGTCGTACTTCAGTATTGCGACTGTGCTGACCATGATGTGGCCATATTATTTGCAGGTTAGTTTATTTTCATCGAGGGAATGGGAGAAAATATTAGCAATCATGTTATAGGCAATGCGGGTAGCAACCCGTCACTAGATTACCTTTTCCACCTATACGCCCACAATCATGCTAAAAGTGGCCTTTAGGTCTTGTTACCTTAGACTGTCTGTAGTTGTTTGACGGTGTTTTGTGTAGATTCTCTTTTGATTTGTTTTATTTTGACAAGTGCAGACCATACGTATCGAAAAGTGTAGTATTGGTATTGGATGCTTATTTGGGAACCCTATACATCCCAAAAGATAGATGTGGATTCGTTTTTAAATTTAGTTTATGATAAACGTATTAGTGGTAAGTAGAGTTTAATTATTACAGCAGATTGTTTTGAAAAAAAATGTCTTTTTGCCAAGTTTCTTGCGGGCTATCTTCTTGGCTAGCTCTGACAGTTAAACAAATAATTATATATTTTGACAACCAAGTTATCATTTGATTTGAAACGGTTTATAGGTTTTTATTTAACATCACTTTAAATTTTGACCCGACCAGCGTTTTTACATAGGCAGTAACTTATCCAGCACCTCTTTAGGATCCCAGACTAGCAATAATAAAGTCTACAGTGCTTACCACAGATTTGTGAGACAAGGCAACAGTTTTTTCCACAATCGTGACCGGCAATGATTTAAGTCGCTTCACTTTTTACTAATGTTAAAAAGTAATTGCCAAGCGAGGCCATTCTGACTGATCTAGTGAACAACATCATTAATTAAAGTATGTTTCTATTGTACTCTATCGGTTGCAACTTTGAAATAGTACAGCCCGTTCTTAGATTGCCATACGCGTTTTTCTTGCTATTTCACTCACTCCTATGGGTATGATACTTGAATCGGAAGATGGCACTTACCCGAAACCGGAATGGCATTCTTAGAGCTGAAGGACTGTATCTACTTTTTCAAAGTTGCAACCGATAGAGTTAAATCGATCAGGCCGTTCACCAACCCGACAATTTGTCAGTGACAAGTGACAATTCTATTTACATTACAACCTCGACAAGAATCTACGCAGGTTGCCTTCATATTCAATACGTATTGCATTTCGAACTGTCAATGGTCACCGACAATTGTCAAGTAGCTAAGAGGGGTCAAGCTTAAGAAACATTTACAGTTCATATCACATTTTCTACATACTCAAACAAATAATTGATCAGCATGTTTAGCTCATCTTCGGAAGTCCAATTTTGTTTCTTCTAAAGTTAATAGAAAGTTCATAACTTTCTAGTCATCATTATCATCATCATTAGCCTGAAGACGTCCACTGTTGAACAAAGGCCTCCCATAGCACACCGTAATGAACAACAACTCGCCACCGCTTTCCTATTGACAATCCTGTTGACAATGTCTGACGTTAACAATTAATCTTTTAAATCTGTTACATCACCTTCAATCTGTTTCAGGATGCCGACGCCCCATTCCCCCACGTTTTCACCGAAGCAGGTCTCCCCGTCATCAAATGGATCGTGACCATTGGAGCCATCTTCGCTCTCTGCACCAGCTTGCTCGGAGCCATGTTCCCTCTGCCTCGCGTGCTGTATGCCATGGGCAGCGATGGGGTACTCTTCAGGCCTTTCGCAGCCATCAACGGGTGGACCAAGACGCCTCTGTTGGCCACGTTCCTGAGCGGATTACTGTCAGGTAAAGCATTAATATAGAAGATATCAGTGGCAGATAAAGGGCGGCAGGACTGGCAAAATGCCATGAACTCCTGGCTCTGCGGGGCCCCGAACAGGCTTGGCTTAGAGCACAGAATTGACAACGATGCACTTCTTTATATTGACGTTATAGATACACATCATTGTACTCCACCGACCTACATAATATTGTCTAGCGCACAAACGATTGAAGTCACATTCGCCAGTTCATCCTTTCAAACGGTATCAGATGGTGCATACTGAACACAAGGCCTCTCCTCGTAACATGGCAGTTGAAATTGTTCTTCATTTACTTCTGCTCCAAGTTCCATAATTGAAGGTCGACCAATCAGTTTCTTAAATCTTTCTTTGTCGAGCTAGCCAGAACAGTTGTTCTGATACTACGAAGTTATGACATTTCCCTTCTTCCTACCTTCCGCTTTCCCCAACATTGAATAACCCAATAACGCAGATTTCGCTGCTAGAAAGTGCTTATCATCTCTACCTTCTTCACTTTACATTTCATCTACTATTTTTTGTTATTTTGATCTAATTCATTAATGTCGCCAATGTGTATTTTTACAGCTATCATGCACTTTACATTTCGTCTACTATTTGTTATTTTGATCTAATTTATTAATGTCGCCAATGTGTATTTTTACAGCTATCATGGCAGCGCTGTTCAACTTGAACCAGTTGATTGACATGATGTCTATCGGTACCCTGCTCGCCTACACCATCGTCGCTACCAGTGTCCTCATCCTTAGGTAAATATATACCTTGAAATAAACTAAGGTAAATAAGTCTGCTATAGCCGAGCATTTACTAAAGTCTGGGCCAAATCACTGAATTACAGGTCTCCATGGATGGAGTTATTTACGAATACCTACATAGACATAAATTAAAAATTCTCAACTTTATACTTATTTTATTAGTTGTGCGATAAGAGCTATCTTCATAAATTTGTAGGATAGCGGGAAGTACCCCCTATTTTTTTGGGAGCACGGCAATTAGCATGGAAACACCTTTTCATCTGTGGCTTTTGATTGAGTTGACTTTCAGGGTTGATTTTTTCATAGCTCTAATCTAAAGGCCCGTAGAACTTATTTGGTAATAATTTTGACTACACTTCTACGCGTTTCTGAGAAAGGGTCTTGATAAACGGACGGACAACAAAGTGATCATTATAAGGTATCTGATCTTGGTATTTTAATTAAGTATCTAATCATTTTAACGCTGTCCAGGTACGAGCAGGAGCCAGACCTCTCCATCAACGGCATAAAACCGGTGCCGGAAACGCCGTATTCCGTCGCCAAGCAGAGCTTCAACCTGCTCGGCCTGAAGCGGCCCACGGACCTTTCTTTCTGCATCGCCAAGTCCTCCATCCTCATACTTTGTAAGTCTAAATATTGAAATACATTATGGGGTTTTATGTAACCACGCAGCAAGTGAAACTTAACTGCGTTTGACTGAAAATTTTATTTGGCTCACTAGCTGTATCCATCATGATCAAGTGAATAAGTGAGAATGCAAATGCTACATGGTCAGCTGATGCAAGCTATGGGCGCCGCTATATTAAGGTCTTCGCACATTAGACCAACTCAACGGCGACTCGACTCTATGCTAGACATTGAAATTTAAGCCCTGTGTCATATGTTTTAGGTTTAATTTCAAAAAATGATTATAAAGTAGTGTACAACGAGTGGCCTACGCATCGTCAACGCAAGGTCAACCCCGACACGTTTGTCACGCAATGACCACACGTCGTCCACGCAACGACCACACGTCGTCCACGCATCGACCACACGTTGTCCACGCAACGACTATGCGTTTGCGACTGACGCGTGACGGGCAACCATTTGCCAAATGAGTTGCGTTGTCCACTCGTTGACACCGCGTTGTCCACTCGTTGACACCGCGTTGTCCACTCGTTGACAACGCATTGCCCACTAGTGACCATTGGGTGGGTCAACTAGTTGACTACTCATCGAGAGTGTGAGTTGAGTTGGTGTCGGATTGGCGTGGAGTTGGTCTAATGTGCGAAGACCTTTAGCCTTGGCTGCTCTGCCGTCATACCCGGATGCGCCCTAAGCCCCAAGGAGGAAGCAACGGCGGCGGCGAGGCCGTCGTTGGGCACTATTCCTCGGGAGGACTTCGTAAGAGGTTCAGGGGGCTCACGTTGACCTCGTTTCAACGTGCAACCGCTTCTTGCGCAGACGAGGGGGGAAAAGGCGATCTCGATGCTTGCACTGCTCGCCCGATCCCTTGAGGCCAGCGGGAACGGTTACCTACCTGCATTGCACGGTCTCATTGTCTAAGGGAAGACTGGCCCAGCGTACGGGCCCTCCCCTTCTTGGCGCGCTCCTGGCGGGCGCCGGGGCCACCGGGGCTTTGTGGTGAAACCCTAGTGGCATCCCACTGCGTCCCCATCACACCGGATGGAGGCAACGCCGGAGAGTGGCTGCTCTGCCGTGCGCCTGTCGCTTTATCCCCACTCCGCGGCCGGCTGTAATGTGACATGCGATAGATGGAAGAATGAAGATGTAGCTTGCTGTAACTACGATGCGAAAAGAGAGCGTTTACTTTTAATAATGTTGCCACCTAAATTATATCCAGACTTTTTCACACTTACTCATTGACGTACAATAAACAACTAGACTCCCAATCACGCTCAAAAACTGTCCGAAGCAAAAGTCTGAACGACGCGTCTATTGTTCAGAGTTTTGGTTCAGTTGTGTTTCGACCGCGCTTTGATAACAATGTATATGTCTCTTTCGCACCGTAATCTTACTATTGAGAACAAAAGAGACAGGCAGGTTTCCAGCGCGTGGCGTCGTGTCATTACTTCTCACGATCCTACGCCATTGATATTAAACATTACTGCCACGAAATAAGGTGTCAATTTGAACGAATATGTTAATGCTATCTGTCTAAGTCGATGTGTTGACACACACAACACGTAGACAAAGCAACTCGGACGTTTCTTGAGGAACCTTTGTTAGCGACTGAGAGTCTAGTTGTTTATTGTAAGTCAATGCACTTACTCTAAATGTTTACTGTCTTCCAGTTGTCCTGGCCCTGATCACATGCACTCTGCTGACGTACGTGCGCAGCGGCGCCGGCGACGCCGCCCTGGGCGCGCTGGGCGCCGCGCTGCTAGTGCTGCTCGTCATACTGTGCCGCCAGCCGCGCCAGAGCACGGAACATCTCAGCTTTACTGTGAGTCTGATGATATCTGTGGTCCCTCAGCGAAAGGGCTTGGAGTACGCCCACAAAACGTGGCCTTTGGTCCTTTTTACATTAGACTGTAGGGATATAGACGTGATTTGTGTACCTATGTTATTTATTTTTTTCAAAAATGTCCGTTAAAGTCGTCATTGTTAACTACATATCAACAGGAAGTTAATTGTTGCCGGTCAGTCCAAAATTTAAAAAAAAACTTTACTGTAGCGCTTAACTCTCCAGTAATGTTGCATACAAATTCCATTACTGTCTAGTTATTAACTTTTTTAAATTCCAATTTCACCATTATGAAAAATAAAGGCACAAGACTTAAAACACCAAATTAAAAAAAACTAGTACGACAGCGTGTTTATCTGTGTCTGAAATAGCTTTAGGTGTTCTGGGTAGAAAAATACTCTCTTCAAAATGCCATTGATAAGAAAAGGCGGCAAAGCAAAAATAATTAATAATTTATGTCAATTTCATTTATTTTTGTTGTTGTTTTCTTTTTCGATTTTTGAGAAAAGCACTACTTGCCTCGGCCAGAATAGCATTGCTGGCTTCGTATTATTAAACGGACTTGCAAGCTCGTCCGTTCAAACCAATACTCAGCCAGCAATTGCCTACTTCCTGGCCTAGACAGTAGTGTACTATTAATTACTTTATATTTGTCACAGGTGAGAGAGAGAGAGAGAGAGAGAGAGAGAGAGAGAGAGAAACATTTATTTACACACATTCGATACACGTTGATATATAATAGGAAGAAATACAAAACACTTAGCAATAGTACCGATATGGTGTAAAATGGGCCCCACTCAGCATAATGTTGCGGCAAGCCGCAACGCTGTTTTTCAGTAGGACCCAGTGCTCTCTCTTTCTAACCCCCCTTCCCCTTCCCCGCAGGTCCCCCTGGTGCCCCTGGTGCCTTACCTGAGCGTGTGTATGAACGTCTACCTGATGGTGCAGCTGGACTACCAGACCTGGGTGCGCTTCATCGTATGGCTTGCTATCGGTGAGTTTGAGTTTCGACGACCAGTTGGCCCAGTGGTTAGAGAACCTGACTATGAAGCTTGAGGTCCCGGGTTCGATCCCCGGTCGGGGCAGATATTTGTATGAAAAATACGAATGTTTGTTCTCGAGTCTTGGATGTTTAATATGTATTTAAGTATGTATTTATTTATCTATATAAGTATGTTTATCCGTTGTCTAGTGCCCATATTACAAGCTTTGCTTAGTTTGGGGCTAGGTCAATTGGTGTCAATTATACCAAGATATATATATATTTTTTAATACAACCTTTATAATATCTACATACCTAATTAACCTAACCTACCTATTCTTGTATTAAAATATTATTGAGTGATTCAAAATACTGGCAGCATTTTTTCCCGGTTGGACAAATTAGTTGGGCCACGGTCGGTAGCAAATTTTTCCAACTGAATATCTGGAGGCACGGCAGTTGGCACCCCCAAGTCGCGCACCGCCGCACTATGCTTTTCTCGAAACGACCTACGGCACTTGACCCCCTTGTATCTTCTTGGATGATTTGTACTCAAAATAAACCTATTATTTCCAGGATACTCGATATACTTGTTCTACGGAGTCAGCCACAGTTCTCTAAACGAAACAAAAAAGGTGACCACACCGACGAGCAACGGGAAAAGCGAAGACAAACACCAGGTGACGACAAAGTTTTGAACAATCTCAGGACAGCATAGGACGCAATCAAGACCCCGAGACCAAAACAGTCAGACAGACTAGTGGGTTTAAATATGAATGGAAAAGATTTTTTTATGAATGAGTTTAATACGCATAGAAATTTAGTTTAGTGACGGGTGATACAAGTGGGATATATTTATGGTACTAGACATGTTTGCAAAGATTTTCGACACTCTGTTATAGGAGCAGTCAAAAAATAAAAAATTGGAAACTGGCTTTCGAATCAAAAAAACCGCATCTAGATCGGTCCAGCCATTTAAGAGGTACGATGCCACAGACAGACATACGCACATAGACATTGACGTCAAACTTATAACACTTTTTGCGTTGGGGGTTAAAAATAGGCCAGAGCTGAAAGGACTGTCGGTTAAATAAAAAAAATGTAAATGTAAGTGTAACAGATAAAATATAAAAAAATGAAACATATTTCTTTCGTCATTCTTGCCATTACGAGTGCCATTGGGGTAAATTCGAAATTGGGGGAATTTCGAAAATCGTGGATATCCACTAAACGGGGAACGATTCCATAATCTGGCAACTCTTATCTAGAAACCAGAGACATTCAAAGACATTGGAGCTCCTAGGTAAGCATTGTTAGATTATGTATTGTAATTGTTCCCCGTTTAGTGGATATCCATGAGTTTGGAAATTCCCCCATTTTCGAATTTACCCCAATGCACTATATATCTTTATGATAACGTCCGCTATTCACATGTAGGTAACAAAAATGCATTTAATTCATAAATATTAATGACTTTGCGAAGGTTTATTTTAGTGCGACCGAAGATTCGGTTTCGGTTTCCGCCAAAAAACGTGTAAAAATGTAATGGTCGGACAATAGTTTATTTTATGACCACAATGCCGTAAATAGCCTTTTCTGGGCCCTGTGCGAGTTTCTATAACCGCGCCCTTGGTTTTTTTAGATATTATTGGTACCCTAGACCAATGCTATTAATTTATTTATTATATACTACCCTACTTTATAACTTTATTTCATTCAGGGTGATAAAATAAAGCACAAGGAACTTGGTGTTGGTGGACCAATTATCTAATATCGTCTGGCTAACCTGGTCTGGCCATTTAATTCTTGCGCCCCCCAGAGTCTACGCCCTGTGCCTGGGCACCGGTGGCACCGCCCTATTTACGGCACTGTATGACCATAGTTCGTAGTCGCCAACGCCTGTTTGGATCAAAAATACCTGAACACATACTTTTTTGACGAACCTGCTTACACATACATACATATTAATTACATCTGTTATTATATCACTTATCTGACCACTGATCTTTTATAATTTTATTTAATAGTGTAAATACATATTCATAATGTAAATAAAAAGTAAAAGCTTTCGATATAGCAGATGGACGTTTAATTGAAGACGTACGGACATATAAAATAAGCATATGCATAAAATATATGTATATTTTTGAATTGAAATTGTATATAAATAAAAGAAAAAATAAGTAGCCTCTTTCTATTGTAGTTATCTTAATTTTTATAAATGCATACACAGCGGCATAAAATTTGTCCCTCATGTACCTAAGCAATAATGGGTGAATTTTCTGTGACACTTGGCGGTATTTTGTGACGCTGGGTATGTAAATAATGTTATTTGTAGGTACTACAAAAATAGATACATATTTCTTGTAAATAAGTTGTATTAAAAAACATAAATAATTTGCTGACCCGTTAAAAATAGTATATTATTTAATGATACGATATGATTGTGATAGTGTGTCCGTGATAATAAAAGTTAGGTTTTATGTGATTATTAACTTATAAATGATGTAATTAAATAGTTATTAAGTTAATTAGGGCAAAATAACCATCTGTGATTTGATAAAGTCGAGAATGTAATAAAATTTATTTGAATTCAACGTCTGTTTTATTGGACCGATACGCAAATGTTTATTAATCTGTATAACTCAGCCTAAAAGTAACCTTAACGCAATGGCTTACGTAATAGCTTTAACCTTTTCGACTCCAACGACTCATATATACGTTCATTACTTCAATGCAAAAGTAACGTTCGTTCAATTGGGTTTAGGTTCGACTTGAGGCATCGCAATAAAGAAGTCGGGCGTATGGGTGCAGTCTCTTGTATTTGACGTGGCGGCGAAAAGGTTAAATAAGCTTATCTATTTCGACAGACTTGGCGTTGAAAAGATTAAAAAACGCGACTGCAAATAATTATCCCTAAAAAGGGGTCTCCTCCAGTTAACCCGGAGGAATCACACTGCTGGTAACGCTGTCATAATCCAATTCAACATCCGCTAGGTCTCTGTAATTTGGAATAAATTAATAAAACTACCAAATTTTTTTTAAATAATGTATTCTCGATATGATTGCAAACACAATAGGCACAAATAGGAAATAGGCATACATTTAGAAACCAGAGCTTCAAACCCTTCAGAAGGTAAACCTTTTCACCGCCCCATTACAAAATGTAGTGACGGGCTCTGTACGCCAGGGAAAAACAAAAGACAAAGCTATCTTGATTTTTAATTCCACTGCAGAAGGATTAATTTCGAGTTAAATGTTGGGCCTTTATTGATGACCGTGGAGTATGAGCTACTGCATTGGCTGTCACTAGTTGACTGTGGCGGTGAAGAGGTTAAAATTCAACCTTTTCAACGAAAATTACGGGAGTCGTGTTACGCTGTAACCATATAAGGATACACAAGAATTGCCGCCATTGACGTGACAGTTGTAACTAGATTTTTAGGCGTCAAATACAGCTAAAAATACGACAATTGTCAAAAAATAATCACAATGGCTAATGGTCAAATAGGAAAACCACACAACCACATTGTTTTAGTGTATTTTACACATACGAGTTACACACACATAGTAAAGTAAAATGACATCTATTTAAGTAACCAACATCACAAGCGAGAATCAGACATGAAATAAATAGATCTCTTGCGTGTTTAACCTTTTCGACGCCAAGCCAGTCAAGCTAATTTAAAACTAATGCCATCGTGTAAAGGTTACTTTTACACTGTGTTCTCCGACGTATATATAAAGGTTGTTGGCGTGGAAAAGGTTAAAATCGCGTAGGCTCGACATGTTTCAGACCAGTAACAGGTTTGATTGCTGGTTCAAAATATGTTGGGACAAAAACGATAAATATTTCATTTATCTGTTTTAAATACTAATCTAGGTACTAATCTATTAAAAAATGTAACCTTAAAACTATGTTTTATATTATAACAATGGTCTCATTTCTTTTGACATAACCAAATACATATTAACGCTTATTGATTAAAAGTAATATATTTTAAAATTGTTGTCAAATAATTGAAAATCAGATTCTTGGTCTACATTTATTAAACAAACTAATAAAACGAAACGGATGCATCGCATATTAAATCTAATAATATGCCTGCCAGGGTTCATGTCTGAAATTGATAAGTATTTGTATTTGTAAGACCTAAATGTACGACATGATTATAATGCAATAAATAAATAAATAAATAAATAATATTAATAACACAACAAAATTAAATAAGTAGATCTCATTACGACATCATTTCACTATTCTCAACTATCATTATTTCTACAGTAGAATCGACAAATACCTATAACCTCTTTTCAGCACAAAACAACCGTATTAAAGTCGAGAATGTCGACATGTTTCGGACTAATTCATAGTCCTTGCCGAAGCGTCCATCTCGGCAGCATTACCGCGAACACAACGAAAGGCATTATAAAATGAAGCCGTCATGAAATCCACTCAATAAATTAATATAGTTGGATTAAGTTTTTAATTATACGAAAAAGTTTTTCGAGCGCCAGACGGGATTTGAACCGGGGACTCCCGACAAGCCTTCGAAAAAAGCGCTTGCATACGCCGTTAGTGGCATGTGGCGACATCTATCGCAGCTTGCCTACAAACTAAGATTCTGCAGAGCACATTGCTACAATAATAAATAGTAAATTGTTGCATTGTCAAAAAATGCATTATAGGGGTGACACATTTCACAGATCTTCGTGTGTCTTAAAGTTTCAGACTCATGCTGACCGATCTAAACGTGACACCCTGTATATTTATCATAGTAGGCATATAAATATATAAAATAGCGCTGTTTCACAGCCAAGCTCCTATAATACTGGAATCACTCGCCTTACTTCTAATAATACATTTAGTATTCTATTATAAAAAAGTTATAACGTCGAATATTTTTCATTATTTTTTTTTTCCAAACTACAGGATAACTTTCCATCTTCATTGTGAACTTCGATCGTTCATAAGTGTAAATAAGTTTTAAGGTGTGTTAAGAATGTAATAAAAATGTTAGATATATGTTTAATAAATAATTAAACATATAATTTATTTTTAATGTTTGAAGTAAATATTGTTTGTGTGGCAGCTGCTTAATTGTCATACAAATTTAATACAAAGAATATGTTGTGAAAATCAACCATCAATATTTGTCGCTCGCACTAACTATAAAAGAGAGTTAAATAAATGCTTGTAACAACTAAACAATAAATAAAATACTTTGGCTGGTTTTAGGAACCGATGCAGTTGAGATTTATCCGAGATTAAAATTTTAACTTGACAAGTTCGAGGCAAACATACCGTTAACCTTTTCTTAACCTTTTCGCCGTCACTGACTCAAGATGACTCACATGAAGTCAATGCATGCAGTGTAAAATGCACCTTCATTTGATAAGATAACGTTGACAGTTGCGAGTGACACTAGAGTAGTGAAAGGGCTAATGGTTTAGCCTTTTCGCCGCCACGTCAAATACAAGAGACGTCAACCGCACGCCAGACTTTACTGCGATGCCTTAAGTTGAACCTAAACTCCATTGAACAAAGGTTGCTTTTGTATTGAAGTAATTAACGTCTCGGACGGTCGTCGTTGTCGTCGAAAAGGTTAAAGGGGTGGATCAACTTTTTCTTGTCACTTGTTGCTATGGTTACGTTCGCGGTCACTCTTTAAACTGTAAGTTTATAGGTCTAAAATTTGCCAAACGTATATTTTTGCGGTAGTATTAAGCCTCTGCTATTAGTCATCCATCATTAAGCATGTTAGTAGACACCACAATTCTTCTAACTTTACTTCTTTTGTCCCCTCGGTGATGGGACAGAATAACAACAAATAGTTGACCCACCCAAATATCTTATTAAGTATCTAACCATTTCCATTTAAAACTTAAAAACATAAAAATAAGTTTTTATTAGAATAATAAAGCAGGTTAATCTGACAAGAACGCTATGGAAACGTTCCCTTCTAAGCCGGTTTAAAAATAACGATTACGTTAACGAAACCGAAATTATAATTTGCGCCAAGTACATGATAACGGTTTGGTAAAACCGAAATCCGAGCTTTGCTTTTACTCGATCCAGTCGTAATTATCTCTATGAAGACAGAACAAAAGCCATACTAAACAATCAGTATGGGATTAAGTCATTTGTCTCTGTCTTATATGCTAGATATGTAAGAGACGACGGTACCGGTGCGACTGGTTTGCTGAGTTTAAGAATTGTTGAATTCAATATTTTTATTAAGAAACGTTCCCCTAAAATCCAGTTTCAAAATAACGGTTTCGCTAACGAAAACGGAATTAACATGTTTTGCGCCAAGTACCACGACAACGGTAACAGTATCCGAGCCTTGCTTTAACTCGACGAAGTCATTAAAAAATGAGTAACGTAGTCTCCTGTCTGCTCTATATGCTGGATATGAAAGAGACAACGGTACTTGTGGGGCTGGTTGGCTGTCAGCCGAGCGCGTTGTGAGCGAGCAGAGCCGCGTGGCTGTCGTTGTGTAGCACTGACAGCTGCACGTCGGGATTTCGGCGACGCTCCGAGCTGTGCCACGCGCCGTACGTCGCGTAGATCAAAAGGCCTGGCAAAAGTATGTATGTCACTAGATGATTCAATAGGCCTTAGTATCACCTACAATTAATTTTATCATAAGACTAGCGACTAAGGCTTCGCACGGTATATTATGCATTGTAGCATAATAAAACATTAAAGCACACTCAGGTGCACTTGAATGTCCTATGACACTAACAAATTAAACGTAGAATTTAGAACACAAACATTTTATTCAGGTAATGGGTAGGTTATCACAACGATTTAAAATAAGTAAGGAGTCGCGCGAGTCCTAAGAAAAGTACAGTTCCTGTAAATTAATCGAGAACCAAACGTATAGTAGGAACATGATGAACCCTTTTTTAGAATTTAGAGAGTTAGAAAATAACGTATAACAATTGTTCGCAAAAAGCAAGTCGTAAGTTAAAACGTACCCAGAAAAGTAGGCAATCTAACTACTCTGCAGAGTCGCTATATATATCTACCTTGTACATACATTATAAGGGAAGAGAACGATTGTTATGAGTTGAAGCTATTGAACATTCGCTAGCAAAGTTGGCCTTATAAAATAGATAGACACATAATTTAACGACTAACTACAATTCGCATAGCACCGGGTAAAAAAGAACGCATATATGGGGAATTAAATATAAGAATATTGTCACGAGCGGATCGTCTTCTTGGTGTTGGTATCCAACTGAGATTTCCTGAAGAACCCGATAAAATCAGACGGCTTGAAGTCTTAACAGGAATAACTCCTTTTCTTCGTACACCGTAGGTACTGCAACGGTATCACTGGGCCCAAATCCCGGAAATAGTTGGGGTAACGGTAGGGCTGTAAATAAATTCTAACATTAAAAACCCACATGAAACATAAACCTTATCCACGCCACAACGACAGAAGCACAAGAACTTACCCGATAAAGAAAATCGGCCAAATAGAATTCACACCCGAATAAGGGCGACTCAACACTGGAAAACCCACCGGGTTTATGAAGCACTCTGCTCTCGTGTCGTAACAATGGGCACCAAATTATTTCACCAACCAATTAAAATTATACCATGAGAAAATAATATAAATATGCCGGTGACACGTCTCTCACAACAAATCAATCCAAACGTCTCTCGAAACTCATCTCAAAGCGCAGGAATGTAATTTTAAAATTTGAAATACTTATTCTAAACACCTTGAATCATATGAATTAAAACGTTACGAAAAATCAGCCAGTAACGCCGAAACCAAAAAAAGGTACGTAATGATAAAGCGGCATGATAATGCTGCGAATATCCCCCTACCAATACAAAAAAAAACTTTTGTCCAACCCAAAGAAACAGCCTGTATAATAAGAATCCCAATGAAAAACCGAACAGAATTGGACAACAACTCAACTCAAACCATAAGTTAAAGTTTGAAGCCTTAAATAAAAACTAAACCAAAGGTTGCAAACACGACACAACCATATAAACAACAACAACCCTAAAAAAAACATTCAAAGGATAATAAACCCTAAGCCAAGAACAACTATACCAAAACATGACTAAGTGACAACCCTAAAATGAAAAATAACAAGACAATCCATTAAACTAACCTAACCCTATTTGGAGTCTTCTAGAAACCAAGACTAAAACTAACAGAAACCTAACTAAATACCTATACGCCAGTGTAAATCTAACCACTGATTAGAACAGCTTTACGACACTGCCTAACCGTTGATTGTTCCCACAACTATACACCCCAAGCTAAAAAAACCTTTTTACAACACTAAAACCTAACTTACAAGAGAACAAACAAAACACTAACAATAACTATCAGATAGAATCAATTAAGTAACAAGCCATAAAACGATTAACACTAGAATCACTGATACTCGCTGAAAAGTCAAACAGCGATAGAATAAGAACGCTATTACTATCTACACCCACACACCTAGGATCCAGACACCTAGTTAAAATGATAAGGAATCACGGAAGCTGCGTACGAAATTTAAAAAACAAATACAATTCGCTTCGACCACACAAACAAAAGAACTACGCCAGCCCAACGGCGTAGAACTAAGCAGGGCCGAAATTGGGTTTGTATTTTTACGGAAACGACAGTTACCTATATTAGACACAACAAATGAACAGACATACATATAAAAAAAGGTGGAGTAGTTATAATTGACATAAAGAAACACTAAAACGTAAAGGGTGTTCACAAAACTATGGGATGAACAAAATACCAGAAAAATAGTAACAAAATACACTAACCAAATTTTAAAAGTGATAAAATGTAGTTTAAATAACCACAAAAAAAATGTACATGAGCGTGAAAATAACCAAATTGAATCAACCAAAACAACAGAGCAGATAGAATGCCAAATTAGAATTTAGAAAAAAAAACTTATATTACTAAGCTAACCAAAGAACTATGATAGTCCAACATTGACTAGTCTCAACCTAAAGAACTAAACCGCAGCAGTAGTTAAGATTATTTCAAAATATCTTTGATGTGGTACCTCCCAGTACAGGGCGAATCCATATCTGTTAATTCGTAAACCTGTGGCGACACAACGTTAGAGACACGACAACATATAAATCGTGGAGCAAATTTACCACCACCATGGGTATCAGGATTAGTACGTGCAAAATTTCTGCGCCATACAATATCACCAACATTTAATCTAATAGAATTTCTACGAGAATTGTAACGTCTGGCATTGCGCTGAAACCCGAAAACGAGAGCGTCTTCAACCTTAGCGTAAATCTCACGTAGAGTCAGTAGATTAGTTGCACGTTCGTCCCGACTGTCGACTAAACTCGCGTCTCGAGTCTGAACAATTGAACGTGGATTAACCATATCGACTTCACGACCGTATACCAAAAAATTAGGCGTGTAACCTGTTGCTAAATTGATACATGAATTGAGATATAACGCAACCTTAGGAAGACATCTTGCCCAAGAACGGCGATCGTTATCGACTAAAATGCTTAACGCTACTACGACAGACTGATTGTAGCGCTCAACAACACTGGCGTTTGGACTGTAATAAGGTGTAAAGCAAGGCTCGGGTATACCGTATGATGCCAAAAATCTACTGAACGCAACGCTCCGAAAAACACTAGCATTATCACATAAAACATGAGCCGGCCTGCCGTAACGCAGGAAAACCTCTGATTCTAAGGCCGTAGAAATTGAATTAGCGTCGAATCTTTTTAAAGGGACTAGCCAAACAAACTTGGTAAATACATCGACCATAGAAAGGATATAGCGATAGCCATAGAATGCAGCAGGAAGCGGGCCAATAAGATCGATCGACAGTAAATCCATAGGAGCGGAAACTTGTCTTGGATATAACATCTGACCACGCGGCTGGGTATTCGCGATCTTGTAAGCTTTACAAGTAGCACAACCTGAAAGCACCGAAGAGATATCACGAAACATATTAGGCCAGTAATATATCTCCCTAGCCTTGAGATAGGTTTTCATCACTCCCGGATGGATATTGGGAAACGAATCGTGTAACTCGTTGATTGCCATTGCTGACTTCTCGGAAGGCAAAACAATACGCCACTGATTAGGAGTTAAAGGATTATTGACAGGCATCTTGCGTAAAAGAACACCATCATTTATACTATACGCTTGGAACATTTGAGGAGTTTCTAAAACCCCGCGGTAAATTTTCCTATACCATTGATCTGAAGTAGAATTCGGCCCTTGATCAAACGTAATAAGATTAATGTGCAGACGAGACAAAGCGTCCGGAACGACATTCAAACAACCCGGTTTATGTTGAACTTCGAAGTTATATTGAGATATAATGGTAGCCCACCGTGCTAAACGCCCAGTAGGGTTATCAAGCGTAAGTAACCACTTCAACGCTATATGGTCAGTGACAATGGTGAATTTCATACCGTCAAGATATCCGCGGAAATGATTAATAGATTCTAATACTGCGAGAAGTTCGCGCTCAGTAGTGCTATAATTGCGCTCAGCCTTTGTAAATAGACGCGAATAATACGCTATTGGATGTTCAACGCCATCAATAGACTGTGCCAGTACAGAACCTAGACCCACTGACGAAGCGTCGCATTGAAGAATAAATGGCTTAGTGAAATCGGGACATGCCATAACTGGCGAATTCATCAAGGCCTTTTTGAGGTCGTTGAAAGCAGCAGTAGCAGCCTCATTCCAGTCAATAATATCACGACCTTTTTTCTTCCCTAAAAGAGCGGTCATAGGTGCGATGATCGATGAAAAATTATTGACGAAACGCCTATAATAGGAGCACATTCCTATAAAAGCACGCAGTGATTTAGCAGAAGTAGGGGTCGGATAATCACTGATAGACTCCAGCTTCTTGGGGTCAGTTTGTAAACCACTTTCATTTACCACATAACCAAGATATCTGAGTTCGGGTTTACAAAATTCACATTTTTTCAAGTTAACTGTGAGACCAGCCTGAGAAAGTCTATCACAAACTTTACGTAACAAGCGAAGATGACTTTGAAAGTCACGAGAAACCAAAATCAAATCGTCAACATAGCCGAAAACAAAGTCCTCGGATTCTGGGGTAAATTCAAAATTAACGATTCTATCTGTCAGCCTTTGCATTTCAGAAGCGGCGTTGGTCAACCCAAAAGGCATACGCACGAACTCAAATAATCCGCGTTGCGGCACTATAAAAGCCGTCTTTTCGCAACTGGAACGGTCGGCCAGAGGAATCTGCCAAAACGCGCTACGGAAGTCTAAAGAAGTCAAGTATTTCGCGCCGCGTAAATTATCAAGAATATCCTGAATGCGGGGTAAAGGATACGAGTCACGTACAGTAACAGCGTTCAACTTTCTACTGTCTACACAAAATCTCACGGAACCATCCTTTTTGGTTACCATCACCACGGGACTAGCCCACGGCGAATGGGAAGGTCGAATAACGCCCATCTTTAACATTTTATCAATCTCATCATTGAGTAACTTAAGTTTAACGGGTGACGAAGGGTATGGACGTTGACGTATCGGTAATCCAACGGTTTCTATTTTATGAGAAAGCCAAGTTGTACACCCTAATCCCTTCACATCAGAAGATATCTCCTTGAACTCATCGATCACGGTACGCAACTGAGATTCTTGTAGAGATGTCAAAGCCCAACGTGGTTGAACAAAACGTACTTCACCAACGGACTGGGATGGGCTGACAGTTACAGGACGCGGAATGAAAAGGACACCAGAAAATTCCTGATCAAAAGCTCTACTTAATACGGACGTAAAACCGAATTTATTCCAAAACTCGATTCCCAGAATAAATTGAGTAGGTAAATTCCTACCGACCAAGCAAGAATGGAACACAATCGAACCATTAAAATGTATGGGAAGGTCAGCTCCCCCTAGTATCTCAATCGGAGAGTTATCCGCCGAAACCACCGTAGGCCGAATCTTGGTGCAAAAAGTGATACCTAAATCAGTCAAAAGCGAAACATCAACCAAAGAAGTTTGGGCACCTGAGTCTAACAATGCTTTCACACGTACGCCTGCTATATAAATCTCGACAAACAAACGATTATCTACAGAATCAGTAATAACAACGGGTGATACGGTTGGGCTAGACCGCACACCAGTTATTAGTTTTTTTGAGGAGTTGGGTTACAAGCAGCACAGTCACGTGTGATCACTCCCTCACGCTTACAACGGAAACAAACGGGTCCGGGATACTTCGGACAAGCACGGTACTGATGTCCGGCTTCATTGCATTTCAAGCACAAAGGAGATGATTCTTGGAACTGAACAGGTGCAATGTGTTTTGATGAACAAGGTTGAGACTGAAACGTTTCAAAGTTCCCGGCAATCAGTAACAAAGAATCTATATCGTTTATCAAATTTGTTGCTAGACAAGGAAAATAGCGAGGATGCAACCCGTACTTTACGATAAGAAAAAGTCCTTCTTCACTAATTGGTGAAAATAGCTTTGAATTCAGATCTCTCGCCTGAATGACAAAATCACGCATTGACTGATTTCCCCTCTGCTTCAAACTACGTAGATCACGCTCCACCTTGAAATCAAAGTCAACAACGTCGAACGTCTTCAAAAAAGCTGCCTTAAGGCTTTCATAATTCAATTCTGGATGCTTGATAGAGCGGAAATATTTTAGAGCAGTATCACTCAATAATTCGTGAAAACGACGCACGATGTACGAAGAAGGTACACAGCGAGCCTCAGACTCTTCTTCAATACGAAAGAAAAAATCACGGACACAAGAATTACCTGAAAACTTAATACCCCATTTAGTCAAAGACTCTTCTTTCACCACAGTATGTGAGACCACCCGTGGAGGAGTAGGTTCTCCCATAATGGAGTCGTGAAATAAATCACCAGCTTCAGGATTAAAAATGCGCCTATTAGGCTGAAGAATTTGAGAGGCCTGGTTAGGTGTATCGTATATGTGACCCGCTGCACTATCTCCTTCCATAATTAATAATCAGACGAAATTCAGTAACAGACCGACAAACGTAAAAAACTATGTTGGAGAATACTATGCAGCTACAGGTTCTAAGTAAGGAATAGTAAACTACTAAATAAACGACACGGGTTTTAAAATTGAGGACTGAATAAAAGGCATAAATGAGAACAGTTATAAAATATTATTTACATTTGATACAAACACAAATCATAAATATTTCATTAAATTGTGCGCATAGCTTCGATCTTCGAACGTAGTTGAGCGAGAAATTGTTCCAACATCGAGACAGGACTTGCAGTATAACTGACTTGTACACTGCTACTTTATGTACTGTAAAATAAGCAGAATTAATAAGCGGAAGCGTAGTCGAACACGACTACCATCCACTACGGCAAGAAAAAAAAATTACAATCAATTCGTAAATATATCGATAATAACTTACCTTTTTAATTCGGGCGCCACTTTTGTAGCATAATAAAACATTAAAGCACACTCAGGTGCACTTGAATGTCCTATGACACTAACAAATTAAACGTAGAATTTAGAACACAAACATTTTATTCAGGTAATGGGTAGGTTATCACAACGATTTAAAATAAGTAAGGAGTCGCGCGAGTCCTAAGAAAAGTACAGTTCCTGTAAATTAATCGAGAACCAAACGTATAGTAGGAACATGATGAACCCTTTTTTAGAATTTAGAGAGTTAGAAAATAACGTATAACAATTGTTCGCAAAAAGCAAGTCGTAAGTTAAAACGTACCCAGAAAAGTAGGCAATCTAACTACTCTGCAGAGTCGCTATATATATCTACCTTGTACATACATTATAAGGGAAGAGAACGATTGTTATGAGTTGAAGCTATTGAACATTCGCTAGCAAAGTTGGCCTTATAAAATAGATAGACACATAATTTAACGACTAACTACAATTCGCATAGCACCGGGTAAAAAAGAACGCATATATGGGGAATTAAATATAAGAATATTGTCACGAGCGGATCGTCTTCTTGGTGTTGGTATCCAACTGAGATTTCCTGAAGAACCCGATAAAATCAGACGGCTTGAAGTCTTAACAGGAATAACTCCTTTTCTTCGTACACCGTAGGTACTGCAACGGTATCACTGGGCCCAAATCCCGGAAATAGTTGGGGTAACGGTAGGGCTGTAAATAAATTCTAACATTAAAAACCCACATGAAACATAAACCTTATCCACGCCACAACGACAGAAGCACAAGAACTTACCCGATAAAGAAAATCGGCCAAATAGAATTCACACCCGAATAAGGGCGACTCAACACTGGAAAACCCACCGGGTTTATGAAGCACTCTGCTCTCGTGTCGTAACAATGGGCACCAAATTATTTCACCAACCAATTAAAATTATACCATGAGAAAATAATATAAATATGCCGGTGACACGTCTCTCACAACAAATCAATCCAAACGTCTCTCGAAACTCATCTCAAAGCGCAGGAATGTAATTTTAAAATTTGAAATACTTATTCTAAACACCTTGAATCATATGAATTAAAACGTTACGAAAAATCAGCCAGTAACGCCGAAACCAAAAAAAGGTACGTAATGATAAAGCGGCATGATAATGCTGCGGCATGTATTATACATATAAACCTTCTTCTTGAATCACTCTATCTATTTAAAAAAAACGCATCAAAATCCGTTGTGTGGTTTTGAAGATATAAACATACATAGGGACATAGGGACACAGGGACACAGGGAAAGAGAAAGCGACTTTATTTTATACTAACGACCCGCCCCGGCTTCGCACGGTATATTATGCATGTATTATACATACAAACCTTCCTCTTGAATCACTCTATCTATTAAAAAAAACCGCATCAAAATCCGTTGTGTAGTTTTGAAGATATAAGCATACATCGGGACACGGGGACAGAGAAAGCGACTTTATTTTATACTATGTAGTGATTTAGCACTTTTACCATACATAATTAGCAATTTTGGATTTTGGGTTTTTTTTTTTGATAGCTCTACTTTTAACTTCCATGCTGGTCTGGGAAGAAAAAACATAGAATTTACCAGTTGCTTCTCTTCCCGCGCAGAGTAAAAGCCCATCGAAGGAATGGGCGAAAGTCTTAGGAATCATGTTATAGGCGATGCGGCTAGCAACGCATAATTATTTTGATTTCCCAACCTACGAGCGTGTATGAAGAGATTGATGAGTGTGGATGAAGCGAAAGAAGTATGTCAGGATCGTAGCAAGTGGAACAAAGTAGTCTCTGGCTACCCCTGTGGAGTATGTACTACTGTGAGTGTGGTACATTGTTGAAGAAAAGATGGAAACTGCGTAGGAGTAATTTTAGATAGGTAGTAGAGTCAATACCGACCTGCAGCGATCCAGACAGCGAACCGGACCCAGGTCATGTAGTCCAAGTTCAGCATGAGGTACACGTTGATGAGGATGCTCAGCCCCGGCAGCCAGGGCACCAGCGGGACCTGGGGACGGGGATCACACTCAGCATATATCCCTAGCAACAATACTAATGCGAAAGTTACTCTGACTGTCTGTTACGATTTCACGGCTACACCACGATTTCAATGAAATTTGGTACAGACTTTCAGTCCCAGGAAAGGACATTTTTTTTTCATCCCGGAAAATGGTATATTTCTCGCGGGTAGCGACAAGCGAATTTTGCGCAGACGGGGTTGGGGGCAACAGCTAGTGTACACTAGTATTAGAGAGGGGCCGTCCATTACTCACGTGAGGCTCGGAAATGACGGCATAGCGCTCAGTTATTTTATGATATAGTAACAGCCTTCTAAGCTTCATTCACGCTGGTTCATTTCACATGTGTTTTTGTCCATGAGCTTGTAGTCTATAAAGGATGGAGACGTGATTTGTGTATGTAGATAATAATACTAAACACCCTTTTTAACCGACTTCAAAAAAAGGATGAAAGAAGTCGATGTCAGCCAAGGAAACACTACAATATGTCTAGCAATAATAATACGAGAATACTTTAATATTTTTTTTTACAAATTAACTTTTATACACAAGCACATCTCACCTATAACTATGTGTGTAGTTCTTTACAAGCCTACGTTGGCTGACACCGACTCCAGAAATAACAATAATTGTAACAACATTAGATAGATCGTACCTACATATTGATAAGTAGAAAAAGTAAGTTGATTTTTAAGTTTTAGAAGAACATGCAATTATTTTTTTCTTTTTAGTGCGTATTAGTTTGTTTTGGAATAGTTTCCTTTTGTGAAGTCGGTTTTTTTTTGTTAAAATTTTTGTTTATTACTTACCGAGAAGGCGAGCTTCTTTTCGGACACGGGCTGGCGTGATATGGCGCACAGCGTCGCTAGCACGAGCACGGCGCCGGCGCAGCACGCGGCCAGCGCGCCCGGCTGCGCCCACAGCGCCGCGCCGTACTGGTTCACGCTGGACATCATTATGAAACACCACACGCCTGCAAGTTGGGACACGATAGTTTAAACCTTCACTATCACTACATAGTATAAAATAAAGTCGCTTTCTCTGTCCCTATGTATGCTTATATCTTCAAAGCTACGTAACGGATTTTGATGCGGTTTTTTTAATAGATAGAGTGATTCAAGAGGAAGGTTTTTATGTATAATTCTAAGCAGACGAAGTCGCGGGCAGAAGCTAGTCTCAAGATAAAAATCTGCTAGGAATGAAATTTTGCCCTTCCGTAACAAAAGCTAGGAAATATTATGTCAAAATCGACGGTTATGGTTAATTACCTAACGTTAAAGTAACTTGGTGAAACTCATGCAAAGGTAAAACAAAAACCGTTTCTAAGGTAAAACAAAAACCTTTACTAAGGTAAAAAAATACCATTTCTATGGTAAAATAAAGACCATTTCCTAGGTAAAACAAAGACCATTTCTGATGTAAAACAAAGATCATTTCCAAGGCAAAACAAAGTACATTCCTAAGGTAAAACAATACCATTTCTACGGCAAAACAAATACCATTTCTAAGGTAAAACAAAGAAATTTTCTAAGATAAAACAAAGACAATTTTTAATAGCTGTTACGTATAGTTCCGATTAGGAGAAAATGCAAATCGCAAACTATTATATTTTATTTCTTCTATACTAATATTATAAACAGGTAACTTTGTAAGTTTGAAAGCTTGTAGGGTAATCTCTAGATTTACCAATAGATAGCCATATTGTTTGTGAGTGTCATTATATTTAAGTCTGCAACAGCTACTTACCGTATAATGTGACCAGCGTGGAGACAATGGCCGCGCTGAGCCTGCTGGGCGCGGCCAGGCCGTCCGCGTTGACCAGCTGGCGCAGCACCGCGCGCGCCGACAGCGCCAGGGGCTCCGCCGCCTTGTGCGCAGACTGGGTGCGCTCGTATCTACGAGACAGTACATTACTAGAGCCAGGGAAGTTAGGGGATGCCGCCCGAGTGCTAGCAAGGCCGGATAGTTTGAGGCTGACAATCTTGTACCCGCCGTATGTATTGTGATTTTCTCAAACATGCAATGAATAAAATTAAAAAAAGAGTTCAAGAAGTTAGTTTTATTTCTAGATATAGAACTGCAAAATCACCGTTCTAAATTCGCCATCTGTTAGCCAATTTTCGACAGGTGTTCAGGCTTTTTTATCCGATATTATCAAAATCATCCTATTGGGTAATGGGCGAAAATCTTAGGAATCATGTTATAGACGATGCAGCTAGCAACCCATCACTAATTTGATTCCCCTTCCCTATAAGCCCACAATCATACTAAACGTGGCCTTTAGGTCTTGTTACTTTAGGCTCTGTCTAACCCGTAAGGTATAAACACGTGATTTATGTATGTATGTTATGTATGTCCTATGACAAAAGCCAGCATATAGAAAAAAAAATTGTACCTCAGCAGCAGCACGCAGGCCGCGACCATGGAGTAGGCGAGCAGCGTACCGATGGACATCATATGGATTAGCTGCTCCAGCTCGAAGATCATCGCCAGCGTGCCTGCGAGTTACACAGGGTCATTAACCTTTTATCCTATACATACGTCCATTACTTCAGTGCAAAAACAACCTTCATTCAATTGGGTTTAGACTCAACTTAGGGCATCGCAATAAAATCTGGCGTACGGGTGACGTGTATTTGACGTGGCGGCGAAAAAGCTTACCCACATAACATAAATTAACCTTTTCACCGTTCTAGTGTCACTTGCAACTGTCAACGTTATCTTGTTGAATAAAGGTGCATTTTACACTGCGTGCACTGATGTCACATCGAGTCAATGACGGCGAAAAGGTTAAGAATAAAGTGCTCAAACAACTAGGTGTTTAAGAAGCAGTTCTACCAACGAAAATAATAATGGTTTTTATTGTTTTCTTTTAAACATTGTTTACATTGGTAAATCAAATCCTATGTAGTATGGTAATGAAAATTTTATGTTATCACATTTAGAGTTCTAGATAATATTTACTCAAACTTGATTTGAAACAAATATTGATGTGATGTTCCTTTTATTAAATGGTAAGTGGTTAAATAATCAAGTTAATTACACCCTGTCGAACTCGAAAACCATATAGAAAACGGTTAACCTTATTAAAAACGGTTTCGGTAACGATAGGCTTAGCACACCGATAAGCTTACCATATCATAGGCTACCAAACAGATCTATATGGGGAGTGTGAATGGTTGCGTTGGGAGGGGAAGGCCTAGACGGACGTTTTGGAAGGTCAGGTCAGGAGTACCCGAAACCGACGAGCATGTATGCAGAGATTGATGAATGTGGATAAAACGAAGGTATGTCAGGATCGTAGCAAGTGGAACAAAGTATTCTCTGCCTACCCTGCGGGAATAAGGCGTGAAGGTATGTATGTACTAGCTGTTGCCCGCAACTTCGTCTGCATAGAATTCGTTTATCGCTATCCCGGAGGAATCACGCAATTTTTCGGGATAAAAAGTAGCCTATGTGTTATTCCAGACTATAATCTATCTATATTCCAAATTTCATCCAGATCTGTCCAGCCATTCTGGCGTGAAGGAGTAACAAACATCCAAACATCCATACTCAAAAACTTTCACATTTATAATATTAAAAGTAGGAAGTAGGATCATAGGGTAACAGTTCAATAGGTTTAGTAAATGAAGGGGTTTTTCTGGTCCTTGGGTTGTTGTCCAGGGAGCATGGCCCGCACTACGCTGTCAGACATGGCGTAGATGATGCGCGGCAGCGGGAACACGCGCCAAGCAGGCTGGGGACGCAACACGCTGCCGAGTGCTCACCAGTGAACAGCCCGGCGACGATGGTGCCGACCAGCGGCGTCTGGAAGCGCGCGCTGACGCGGCCCATGCAGCGGTACAGCAGCCCGTCCGCCGACATGGCGTAGATGATGCGCGGCAGCGGGAACACGCGCCAAGCAGGCTGACGCAACACGCTGCCGAGTGCTCACCAGTGAACAGCCCGGCGACGATGGTGCCGACCAGCGGCGTCTGGAAGCGCGCGCTGACGCGGCCCATGCAGCGGTACAGCAGCCCGTCCGCCGACATGGCGTAGATGATGCGCGGCAGCGGGAACACCGCGCCCAGCAGGCTGCGCACACGTCATAGTATTGTACACCGAGGGGATAAAGCACTGTATTATGTCACGGGCGCGATATTGAATGCAGTGCAGCGAAGGACTCTAGATTTAACTCCCGAGTGTAGCGAGGGTGTTTTGAGTTAATTCCTGGGCGTAGCGAGGGAATTAAGATTGAGTCCTGAGTGGAGCGAAGCGTTTAAGCGCACCCAAGACTTATAGTTTTGTCTCCGAGGAGTATACTCTACTTTTCTCACCTTTTGCGAGACAATAAAAACCAAGGTAACTAGAAAAATAATTTAATTAAAACAACAGTAAAACAAAATTAAAAGTAAAAATTTAAGTTTGAAAAATTAGTCCAGTTTGTAATGATACAGCAATATTTTTATTTGGAATCTTAGCAGTCCTATGCGTATAATATTACAGCGTCTGCAAACTGGCAGCTTTTGTTTTATTTGAAATTTGTTTCATTCGTTCGAAAATCGAACGCTGCTTGCCGTGGCGTGGCCACCTCGATTTTCGGAGCCGTGCGAATTTTACGAAATTGGACTTTAATAGTAATAGTATAGGAATAAGAACTAAGAAAAGTGAGAATCATATTACTAACCTACGGGTTATAATGAATTTCAGTACAATAATACTACCCGGCGAAAGCCAAGGGCTATAATGACTTAATGAGTAAGGTTTACATAATAGGTACTTATACAGGGTGTCCCAGAAAGTACAGTCAAGCGAAAGTCCTGACGTAGAGCAACTCAAGGGGCATCCGAATCACCCCCATGTATGTTCCGCGATTTTTCGTAGTTTAGGAGTTATGGCCTTTTTTCACATTTTCTATTAATCTACGACCACGGAGACAGTTTTGCTCACTCTGACTGCAATAATTGAGATAATTGGCTGCTTGTTTTTTTAACGAGTAGCTGAATAGTACGTGCATGTATTTCAATTAAAAACAAAACAACATCGGTGACCGTTTGGGCAAAAAAAAATATCGAATCACAAAAAGTGACTAAATTTTGACTGTAGTTCAGACTTTGAAGGCCAATTACAAAAAAAACTAGCATAACTTTTTTTTTTCAAACCATGTTTAAAAACTGCCTTATTTTATTGACTTTCTACCCTATTAATTTTATTGATCTATCATTAAGGGATCATGCCAAAAAAAAATATCAAAACGTACTTCATCCGTAATTTTCACTTTTTCTAGTAAGGCCAAGTACAAATCTGAAATTAGGTTTGTGCTCCGGATTTAGCATGAAAAACTTCTTGGTGCAAAACAATAATACTGACCACTGATTTTCCGAGGCTATTAAATGAAAATTAAAAAATATTTCAGATTTGTACTTGGCCTTACTAGAAAAAGTGAAAATTACGGATGAAGTACGTTTTGATTTTATTTTTTTGGCATGATCCCTTAATGATAGATCAATAAAATGAATAGGGTAGAAAGTCAATAAAATAAGGCAGTTTTTAAACATGGTTTGAAAAAAAAAAGTTATGCTAGTTTTTTTTTGTAATTGGCCTTCAAAGTCTGAACTACAGTCAAAATTTAGTCACTTTTTGTGATTCGATATTTTTTTTTGCCCAAACGGTCACCGATGTTGTTTTGTTTTTAATTGAAATACATGCACGTACTATTCAGCTACTCGTTAAAAAAACAAGCAGCCAATTATCTCAATTATTGCAGTCAGAGTGAGCAAAACTGTCTCCGTGGTCGTAGATTAATAGAAAATGTGAAAAAAGGCCATAACTCCTAAACTACGAAAAATCGCGGAACATACATGGGGGTGATTCGGATGCCCCTTGAGTTGCTCTACGTCAGGACTTTCGCTTGACTGTACTTTCTGGGACACCCTGTATAATTGGCATTGTTCATTTTTTTTAAGCTGTTCTTTTAACACCTTTATTTGATAAAATGGACTATTTCAAGCAACTAATTTGAATATTATGCTTTTACGTAGCTTTGTTAATTAATAATAAATATTTATTCGCTGTTTGATAATTCGTGAATTTAGACAGAATCCCAATCGCCTTCGTTCGGCTGGCTATAAAAAAAACGGCTTTGTCTATGGTTTTGTTAGATTTGACAGTGACACGTGACAGTTGCCGTAGCCAAACTTTTTTTTCATTTTTGTGGCAAACATTCGATGCTGGATTCTGTCTAAAAACCCGGTCGTTCGGCCAAACAAAGGTTCAAAGTACTTTTACAAAAATATCTGCAATCATAAAGTATTTTTGAAATCGAACAAGATAAATCGGATAATTGATGGTTTTCCTCGAAATGGTTTTCGAATTGGAGCATACTAAAAAAAATTAACAATGCCAATTAGCCATTGTCGAGAAGGTGGTGTGAAAACACACTTTCGATCTTCAGCCTATACAATAGTCTAAGAGCCGAACCTAAATCGACCTTCACCGAGCTGATCATAGAATGAAACATCTATACATATAACAAATCAGTAGGTTTGTCTGTATATTAAATAAATTCATCAAAAATAGAGTGCTAACGATTGATAAGAGTAATAAAACACAAAAAAGTAGATTTCGTCATTTTTGTCTGTCTGTTTGTATGTATGGATGTGTTCATTTACCTATGTCTGTGTTCGCTAATCTCCAAAACTGTTAGACCGATTTAAATGAAATTTTGCGTGATAGTACCTTACATCCCTGGTCAATATTTTAGATACTTTTAATCCACAATTCACACTGGACCCGCGTGGAGACTACAACTCGATCCCACTTATTCCGAGCCCTGAGCCCAGCAGTGGGACTAGATGACGCTGACTTTATTACCTGGAGCAAAGGGCGCAGATGGCACCAACGCTGACCGCGTACTTGGCCCACGGCCAGCCCAGCTGGTCGTACACGAACGGAAAGGGCGCTTTCTCGTCCTATAACAAAATAGTAGATTATTATCTCGTCTTCGTAAACGAGCTACTCAGAATCGTTTACATTATCGATTCTAATACTAGAATAAATGTGTCCTAAATTTTACTACGGATTTATTTCCTGTTCGTCACGTTCTAAACATACCTATTTGAAAAAGGAGATATGAGGATCGATAGGGTAAACGATTCTGAGTAAGAAAAACCCAAATGTCAAAGTGACAGATAAGTTAGCAGAGGCCTACAGAGTGTTTATGAATAAGGGGGTAAATATACCAGTAAACAGACCAAGTTCTAAAACTAAAACTAATATAAAAAGTTGCCCCAAGCTGCCCGACTTCATGGTGCCCATAAATGAACTTATCGGTGAAGGAAAACATCGCGAGGAAACCTGCACACATCTACGAAGAAAGTGTGTGCAAAGTTCCCGATTCGCACTGGGCCCACATGGGAACCACAGCCCAAGTCTTCTTTTTCTTTGAGCGTGGCTGTGCTCAGCAGTGGAACGTATATAGGCTGGAGACGATGGTGCTGAGTAAAACTAAACTAAACTAAAACTAACCTAAAACATCATCAAAATAGTGGTACCTGCATTTCACGGTGCCACCATCATGCTCCCATGGCGCCCTCCAATGGCGGTGAGGGAATACCGGTGGGTTTTTAGTGGGTATGCCTCCCCCCTTCTTTCGCTAAGGGGGCAGTGGGGAAGGAGAGTACCACATTGTAGTGGTAAGATATACATGTAAAACCTATGTACTCATGTAACCTGTGTTTACTTATATAATGTGTTTATTCACGAATATAGTCAGTCTAAAAGCAACCGTTGTTTCAATCACAACTCTCCCAAGCCAACCATACATGGCGACCTTGCCAGGCTCCCGTCGTATGCCGTGCCGCGTGGGAGTATGCGCAAAGCATTTTCCCACCGGAAAAAGTGGTACCTGCATGTAGTAGGGCATCATGAGGGTGAGCACGGAGGAGACCCCGCAGTAGGCCAGGAACACCACCAGCAGAGACGCGACCACGGCAAAGGGGATGGTCTTCTGCGGCCGCCGCGCCTCCTCGCCGGCCGTCGCCACGCAGTCGAAACCTATAATAGCTGATTAATGCCGAGGCCTGGGAACTAGCCAATTGCTGGATGAGCAACTTGTTTAACAACACGAACCACAGGTTAGTGTTTTTTGAAGTTACGAATCCAGCAATTGCGCTTGCAGCTGAGGCAGATATGTTTTTCTCAAAATTTGCACTAAACTTCCTCGCAACTTAGGTGGTTTTCACGTCCCCGCCTTTTTTCTTGAATTATTTTTATGTCATCTGTCACCGTAAGCTATTTGAGACATTGATAAAAACGTTAATCGAACAAAACGCGCACTCCTCGGCCATCGACTTGGCTGTGTGACATTGTTGTTCACTATTCCATAGTATCTTTCTTTTAAAAAAGTTAAAAACAAATGGAAAACAGTCCAGCAATCACATTTATGGTCAGAAAATCGCGCCTGCAATGTAATTCAGCCGTCAACTAGGCCCTTCGTGTTCTGTCACTTGGAATACAATGACGACATACGACAATTTGGAGAAAATTTGTATTAGTATAGTTTGTAATCTCACCGATGAACCCGTAGAAGCAGACGGCAGCCCCCTTGATGATGCCGGCCACGCCGTAGGGCGCGAAGCCGCCGCTGCCGAAGTCCTTGCTGGCAGACTTCGGGACCTCCGAGGCCGGGATGCGCCAGTTCTTCGTGTCCGCTGATGATTAAAACAGCCTCATGTATTAAAATAACGTCCTAGAGCATTCTTACCCGAGCATTTGTAAACGAGGTTGACATTTGAATAAGGTAAGTAGAGACTATACATCTCTACTATAGACTAATATAATTTAAGGCTCGGGACCTTATACGTTCCTTTTATAAGTATTTGATTTAAGTGGAATTTAAGTATTGCAGTAGCGTAATGGATTTTATTTTGAAAAAAAATGGCTTTCTGCGAAGTTTCTTGCGGCGTATTATTTTTGGCAATGATGGTCTTTCCGATTGCGCTGGTAGTTTAAAAAAAGACATGTAAAAGAGCCCTTGGCGGTCAATTTGCAAAAAAATATTTTTGAATTATTCGTTTTTTTTTATTTATTTTTTCGAATATTCGACGCCGAACGCTCATTACTCCTTAAAGAAAAGTCCTGACTGGCTACTAATAAATTACTTGTACCTACTATTTAACTTGAGTAACAACTTGGGTAAACAATGGCGTACAAATTGCCATACAAGTTTGCAGACAACTTTTCATACAGCTTCCCAAACAAGTTGGTGGGCAAGTTTGCGAAAAACTTGGCATAAGTAATCGTATATCATGACGTAAAACTTGGCAAACGATTTACATGTCAATGAAAATTAGAACACATAGAAAAATCCGAAAAGTAAAGCTATGGCCGGGAATCGAACCTAGATCCTCGTCATTCCGTGACGCGTGCTATACCCCTACACCACCCATAGCAAGTGGGTAGTCTTCGATTTTTTCTACCTGTTACTGACAGTCACGTGACCTTTGTTACTATGCGAATTTTTGCCGCTAAGCGTCATCTGTTTGAATGATTGTCTGTACGACACAATTACAAACTCCCGTGGAACATCTACTGCTCACCAGGGACGAGAGAAGGCGCTGTTTTTCAAATGATAAGTATGTACTATCAAATGAATCAAGAATTTTTATTTACATTTTACATTTACATTGGGATGTAGCTTGGCACAACTTGGCTTGCAAGTTTGCGCACAACGTGACAAATAAAAATAATGATAGCTCGTGTGTAGTGGAAATAAGGACCAATATAACGTGTTTTATTTATGTTATTGTTCACCTTTGAAGCATCCTGAGATGATGACAAACAGCACCACACACAGGTTGACCCCGGTACAGAAATTGTTGAACTTTGTCGACTCCTTGACTCCGAAGGCAAGGCCCACTGAAAACAGTCAAACAACCATCAAAAATTAAAAAAAAAACCTAACTGACATATTATAAAAGTCGAGATCCAACTAATTTCCGACAAAAAATATCGAATATCCGATAACACCAAAACTAGTAGGACCGTCGACTAATAACTTATTTATACGTTACTTTAGACTTAAGTAAAAATAGACTTACATATAAGTAAAACTAGATTTATAAGTAAAATAAGACTTATAAGTTAGTTACATTAAACTTATAAGTTACACTAGACTAAGTTACATTAGACCTATAAGTTACATTAGACTTAAAAGTCACATTACACTTATAATTTACAATTTAATCGTAAGTTAAACCGTTTATTTTTTAACACGAAAATTTCTAAAAGGCTGCCTACTTAAGTTCGTAACCACGACCCTCTACTTAAAAATCCACGCTTTTTATTTCTAGTCGGATCTTCTTTAAGTCGGTTATTAATTAAAGAGGCCATTACACTCGTATTTTACACTAAATAATGTAGAGTTCAAATCAATCAAAGAACAATCGAAATCCATTGACAGCCAATTGTCTCCGTTCTTACATATGGTATTATGGCACTGCTCTAAATAAAGTTAATGAAAGTAATTTAAAACACATTTCAATTAATTTTGCAAACTTTATTTAAGGTTCGCAATATGATCAGTTAGCTATTGTAATATAAATTAAAAAATAACATAACCTAAAAATTTTATTTTAGATACAAGCATTTTTGCTGAAAAAGTACTAAAAAAAGGTCAGGACAGGAGTACCCAATACCGACAATCATGTGTAAAGAGATCGATGAATATGGATGAAGCGAAAGAGGTCAGGATCGTAGCAAGTGGAACAAAGTATCTGCCTATATAGGAATGTACAATACTGTAAAGACTCCTTCTTTACTCTTTGTCGAATTCGAATTTTAAATATAAAAATTAAAAATAAAATAGAATTCGAAACAAAAGGAAATTCAGTCTGCTTAGGGCTTCCATTGGAAGCAGATGTATTGATTTAATAAACTAAAAAGATAAATAAAATACTGAACTTATATTCAAGGAAATGCAGTTTGATTAAAGGAATAAATAATATATTGTGCCATCTGAGCTACATCAACTTCCATGCTGGTCTGGGAGCAAAGGAAAAACATAGAATGTACCAGTTGCTTCTCGTCCCGCGCAGATGGTAAAAGCCCATCGAGGGAATGGGCGTAATTCTTAGGAATTATGTTATAGGCGATGCGGCTAGCCACCCATCACTATTTTGATTCCTTTTTCCACCTATACGCCCACAATCATGCTAAACGTGGCCTTTAGGTTGGTACCTTAGGCTTTGTCTTCCCGTAAGGGATATAGACGTGATGTATGTATGCGCTAAACGTAGCCTGTAGGTCTTGTTATCTTAGGCTCTGTCTACCCCGTAAGGGATAAAGACGTGATTTGTGTATATATGTATGTATATATGAGCTACATCATCCCGTCGTAGAGTCAGTGCCTCCTCAGGGCTCTATATACTAACCTGAAAACAGCATGATAACGGAGAAAGCGAACAGATCCGGGTAGCGGGCCAGGTGAGGCGAGTCTAGCGGCATTATAGCCTGCAGATTCGTGGATATTGCCTTGTCTAGCAACGAGTCCAGGTATTCGCTTAGGGCCTTTACCACAGATGCCGCCCCTGGGAAAAAAACAGAAAATCGCGTAATTTTTTACTGTCAGAGAGAGAGAGAGAGAGAGAAAACAAGTGAAAATATGGTACAGTACAAACACGCAGGGATCGAAACCGGTTTCGAAATATCGGTTAATATCGTTCAGAAAACCGTTATTATAACGTTGACTGGATTAACCGGTTAACGGAGGGAACAACATTAAAAGTATTAAAATCATTCCGGTTATCGGTTAATACAAAGAACGACATTTCGGTACTCGCGCTCACCGATACGACATCGGCTTTTCTCTTATTATTTGTGGCGTATCAGGTTATAGCGACGACAACTTCGCCAATGTCAAAGTAGCAAAAATATAATTAAATAATCTTGTGACAAAATGTCGGCAACGTTGTACGGTAATGGTCAAAGACCCCCCTCCCCCCTGTCGGGCTCTTAGCCAACGGTCAATGATATCCCTCAGAAACTGCCAGGAAAACATTAAACGATGCCCAGGGTGCACCGAACCAAGCACTGCTCTTCCCCCCGGACGGATCCAAAAATGAACGGCAGCTCTTGACCACACGTGGAGGTGAGTCACGCCGCGATGCTCTTTCTATCTCTTTCCTGCATGCGCTGGCTACAGTGTTTGAAAAGAGATGACAAGAGATGGCGTTTTAACCCAAGTTAACCGGTTAAGCAGTTAACCAGGCCTCCTCTCAGAACGAGAGGGGTTGGGCTATAGTTCCCACGGGGCCCCATTACGGATTCGGAACTTCACACACACCATTGATTGTTTCCCTTTACCGAAAAGCTCATGGTAAATTTCAAATGTAATTTCGCAAATAAATTTCGAAAAGCTCAGAGGTGCAAACCCGGGATTCGAAGCCACGAGCCTCTGCTTGAGAGGCCACAGGTAACCACTAGCGCCACGGCTTGTTACCTCTTTCTTTGAACCTTACCTATAATATATTCCAGTATGAGATTCCATCCAATGATGAACGCTATGAATTCGCCGACACATACGTAGCTGTAGACGTAGGCCGAGCCCGCTTTCGGCACGCGAGCGCCGAATTCGGCGTAACACAGACCTAAAACAAATATTGTTATAGATGTAACATTTTCTAATAATCAAAACCCTTACTTTTAAATGAATCTTTTCACATTTCAGCAGGCTTATTACGTAACTCGCTCGCAATCAGCATCGTCTTCATTTTTGACAGCTGATTCCGAGATTGGTTTCAAAATGAAAACAATCGTTCCACGTAACTCGATCGGCTTGGCATCGCTTTCGAAAGTGATTGCGAGCCATTTTTGAAAGCAATTGAACGAATGATTTGCCAAAAAGTCCTGCCTGATAAGCAGTACGTCAAAATAAAAAATAGGCTGCATGAATCTGTGGTACACAATGACATAAGTAGCTAAAAAAAAGCATCGGCTAAGTGGCGCCGTCTGTGAATTGTTGGTGTTACTCAACCATACATGGGGAATTTCAATAAAAATGACTATATATATTTTTTCCCAGATTTTGGAAATTATTGGGCTTATTTCTACTCAGAATCAACAACACTACTGAATGTTGTATGAGAATAGTACATTATGATACAAGTGTGCTATGTTGGTAATTACACACGAGGCGTATTGTACGCGCGATGTAATTAACACCTTGGATTTCTTACTGATCTAACTGTCCGAACATTGTCCGAACATATTTTAGTATTTCCAGCGACGGACACTACATTTCTTTATTACTTGAACTCGTAATTTTTAAAGTAATAAAATAACAAAGTCTGAATCAACAATATCAATGAAAAATGGCGGCAAATATTATTTCTCCGTTCCAATCCGCACGCAGCACTCGCGCATGCGCGCTGTGCACTTAGCACGCGCACGACGAAGGCACTGACAACAGACTGCTAAAGAGCCTAAAATTAAAATTATAATAAAATAATTAATCAATGTCTTAAATTTGCAAATTATGGTCACTCTTTAGATAAAAATAAATAATTTGTCGAACTTAAATGTTTATTTATCATCTTTAACCTAAAATAGTTTAATATTCACGAAAATATTCCTTGTTCCTATAGATACTGAACCGTTTGCTGAGATTTTAAAAAAAGTTTATATTACCGCACTCGTGCGGTAATATATTACAGCACTTGTGCGTAATAAGCTGAATTATGAGTTTAAATGCGGTGCAATAAGACTCAAATTACGAGCAACTGTGTTGAAAATTAATGTTAATGTTTAATGAAATTCCCCGTGTATGGTTTAGTAACACCAACAATTCACAGACGGCGCCACTTAGCCGTTGCTTTTTTTAGCTACTTATGTCATTGTGTACCACAGATTCAAGCAGCCTTTTTTTTTATTTGTTATGTTATGACCTACTGCTTATCAGCCGTATATAGGGGCCGCCGAATGACTGAGTAAAACGTTTTTATTTTTATAAAATATATCGTTCGATGGAAAAATCTGTAACTTTTTTCTGTAGCTAAGGATGGTTATTCCTATCAATAGAAAAATCATCGAGCACTTTTAAAATAATCATCCATTCCCAATTGCTAGGTAAAATTTAATATTTTGTTGTGATGTTTTCCTTTGAATGTCGATCAAAACGATAAAAATGGCAAGAAGTAAAGTAAAATAAGCCCGCCTTTGTACCTATATGTATCTTAATTTCTGTCAATTGTGTTTGTATATTTTAATTCTGTACATTCAATAAAATGTTTACTTAGATGCAAGTAAATAAACAAAAATAATCATCAAGGGGAGTTGTATTCGAAAAGGAATAAAATGAAAATAAACTTCGCATTTGTAATGTTGTATTCTTTTTAATTTAAAAAATAACTAGAAATTTCCTAATAAGTAGCTAATTCTTAACAATACTAATAAGTACGACACTAATCGTCATATCCAGCCAATCATATCGCGAATCGCGATCGTATTCGTCGTCCAAGTTGATTGTGATTATGATTCCGACTCCGACCGCCTTGAAACATTGGTATTATGTAAAAAAAATATTCCGATTACCCTCGCAATCGCTTTGAAAAGCGAAAGCAATTGAATGGACCAAAAAGTTTTGTTTTTGCAAACATCTTTAGTGACGAATGATTTTTATTAAATTAATTGACCCTAATTCTAGCGTTTTCATTCACTTAGATAACTAAATTAGATACTTGGTCTTGGTTAATTGAAATATTAATATCCAAATAACAAAACATAATCATTTATAATCAAAAACTCTAAATACAGTGTGAACGAAAATAAACGCAAACTTAATTTAAAAAAAAACATCTTGTCAGTGTATCTCTCTAATCGGTGGTCAGTTGTCAGTGTCTTCCCAACAATCAACAAACTAAGTGAGTTCGGTTTACATTTTTAACTTTGTTTAATTGCTTTACTGTGTATTTTAATCAAGGTATTATAGCTAAATTGATAGAATACAATAATAAATTAACCCTGGAGTGATTACATCTGGTACGAGAAGTTAAGAAAAGTTTCCAAACTTGTTTGTTGTACTGGGTCAATTGGTGTAATTTGTCCCAAGACATTTATTTATTATTATTTACCATAAAATCATTTTCCCTAACGAACTATAATATGTCCCACACTTATTATTATACAACAAAAACAGCGGTAGACAATTCGATAGCAACAGGCTTTCCCCTCAAGCCTACGAACGAACTACGAATATCGAATTTTGGTGTATAAGAATTATTAACATTTTAGGAGCCGTCGTGGACATGGCCAGCAGCTGCATGCATGCATGCAGAGGAAGTTGCAGGCAGAAACTAGTAATAAATAACTAAAAAATGATATACGTTTTTTTGTTAACTACCTTTTTTAAATCCATTATTCCAGCAACTTTCCGTGCTGGTCTGGGAGCAAAGAAAAAACTTAGAATGTACCAGTTGCTTCTTTACCCGCGCAGATGGTAAAAGCCCATCGAGGGAATGGGCGAAAATATTAGGAATCATGTTATAGGCGATGAGGCTAGCAACCCATCACTATTTTGATTCCATTTTCCACCTATACGCTCACAATCTTGCTAAATGTGGCCTGTAGGTACCTTTGGCTCTGTCTACCCCGTAAGGGATAAAGACGTGATTTGTGTATGTGTATGTGTACGTATTATTCCAGCAATACAGATTTTGTTATAAGTACTTGTTTTTATTATTCATAATAATGTAATAAAGCCCAGAGGCGTCTCTAGCCCTTGTGGCGCCCGTGTGCAACCAGTAGGTACCCTGGCGCCCTCTAGTCTAGTACATACATACATACATACATACCGTCACGCCTCTTTCCCACAGGGGTAGGCAGAGACTACTTTATTCCACTTGCTACGATCCTGACATATTTCTTTCGCTTCATCCACAGTCATCAGTCTCTTCATACATGCTCGTCGGTTTCGGATACTCCTGACCTGACCTTTTTCCAAAACGTCTCCTATTTGGTCTCGGAACGTCCGTCTAGGCCTTCCCCTCCCAACGAAACCATTCACACTCCCCATATATATCTGTTTAGTTAGTCTACTTTCATCCATCCGCTCTACATGCCCAAACCAACTAACTACTACTACCTAGTCTAGTAGGCGCAATTTAATCTTCAATTATCTGTTTTAAGGCTGATTTCACGTTGAAACAAAAGTCATTGTGTAAATTTAAATAGAGTAGCCTTTCTTTGCTACCGCGCCGCCCCCGGCGTCGGCCATCACACGGGCGCAGGGTCTTTGAGAGCGCCGGCGCCGCGAGCGACGCATCTTTGGAGGTGTCGCATTAGAGGGCGCTCGGCGCCCCCTTAGACCCGGCGCCCGTGTGCGCCGCACACTCTGCACCATAGGTTGAGACGCCTCTGATAAAGCCTCAATAAAGTTGATTTATTAGTATTATTTGTGGAATTATTACTACATGGCTACGTATATGTTCGAAGGCGGTCACCCGTTAGTCAGATAACATTTGGCAGTCTGGTGGAGAGCTGTGGATGAGACTGGCACAGGACCGGGCAAAGCGGCGTGTAAATAAAGAAAGAGGTCTTTACCCAGCAGTGGGTGTGCACAGCACATCGCTGCAAGCTATGCCCTGCCGGAGCGCAGCCGGCGACGATATTATTCCGTTTCGAATACAACTCCCCTTGATGATTATTTTAGTTTATGTACTTGTATCTAAGTTAACACTTTATTGAATGTACAAAATTAAAATATAGGTACAAAGACAATTGACTAAAATTAAGATACATATATTATTATGTATAGGTCTGTACCAAGGCGGCTTATCTTACTTTACTTCTTGCCATTTTTATCTTTTTGATCGACATTCAAAGGAAAACATCACAAAAAATACTCAATTTTACCTAGCAATTAGCAAGGTGCCTTTGTAAGTCAATTATTATATTGATAAATTATAAACTATCAAAAAAATCCAACTCAAGTTACTTCCATTCTTTCAAGACGGGGACAATTTAGCTCTCGCTTTCGTGTGACAGCTTGCCTTGGGCTTCAAAACAATTCTAAGCTGTCATTTTAGTTACGTGGAACGAATTTGTGGCAAACCATTCGTTCAATTGGTTTAAAATATGGCTCACAACCGCTTTCGACTGCGATGCGAAGCCGACCGAGTTTTTAGAACGATTGTTTTCATTTTGAAACCAATCTCGCTCGGAATCAACTGTCAAAAATTCCGTAAAACTTGGATGTGCGAGCCTGCGTTCGAACCCATAAACCTCTGCTTGAGAGTCACTAATCTATGTATCAAATCAGTCCACATCCACCAATTAGTTACTATTACTTAGATTGAGAATGTTAAGATTTTATTGACAAGATTTTGGTTATGAAGAAAGGTTTAATCGTTAAAGAGAAAAGAAGGTTCAACAGTTTGTTATTCATTGTGAAAAGAATTGAATCGGAAAAATAGATTTTAATAGGCGTAGCGAGCGAGTTAGTATATTGGGCGATCGGCGCAGGCGTAGTCTCAGCAACAGCGGGCGGTCCGCGGCGTCAGCGCCGGCAGGGCGTAGCTTGTAGTGGTGTGCTGTGCGCGCGCATAATGCAGCGTCACACACCCACTGCTGGGTAAAGGCCTCTTCGTTTACATTACCACATTGGTCGATTACTTTGGTTTTAAGGTATTGTTGGAACTCTGCCTTACATTGCAAGTTTTTGAAGGCGGCCCATCCGAGTGATTCGTCTAGCGATCTCCATGGCTTGGCTGTTCCAGCAAGATAAACAATGCCCCAGAAATAAGAAGTCATGTACTAATTCCACAAATAATACTAATAAATTAACTTTATCGAGGCTTTATTACATGTCACTAGTAGGGCCGACAACGCACTGGCATCGCGTAAAGCGCTGCGGGTGTTTATGGACAGTGGTGATCATTTAACATCAGGTGACCCACTAGTTCGTTTGTCTGGCCTCTCTAACATAAAAAAATATATATTTTTAATTAATAAAAACAAGTACTTATAACAAAATCTGTATTGCTGGAATAATGGATTTAAAAAAGGTAGTTAACAAAAAAACGTATATCATTTTCTAGTTATTTATTACTAGTTTCTGCCTGCAACTTCCTCTGCATAGAATTAGCAATTGACACGTTTATCGCTATATTAATATTATATTATCAGTCGTTTCAGTGTGAAGAAAGAACAAACATACACACTCACTCACTCACTGAGATCCTCACACTGTCACAAACATTCTATAGCCTAGTAAAGGCTGTCAAAAACGCTGTTCAAGGTAATTTAGGCACAGGCAAGTAATTTAGCCGAGCGCGCGGCCAGCGCCTGCCTCTGCCAAGCTGCCAAGCTGGTGAGCCGACTGTAATTCTGCACTCTGAAAATAATACATAAAATTATAACATAAGACACTCACTTAGTTATTGCCATAAAGTATTAAAGTGTTCTACTTCTGAGGCGTAATTTTTGAACATTTTGAAGTAATCACAAAAACATCCGTTTTTTTCTTACACCGGACCGGTGTCCGTCGCGCCGAGGAGAAGCGGTGGTGCATCCGGCGTAAATTGTTCGCCGGACCGAAGTCCGGTGCATGTACACACATTCATTATAATTCATACACCACCGTGAATCCGGCAAAAAAACACGGTCCGTTATCCGGTGAAAAAAACGGACGTCTACAAGCGCTCTTACGCGTTATATTATGTAATATTGTGTATGGTCTTGTTACCTTAGTATTTGTCCTTCCTGTAAGTGATAAAGGTGGTTTATGTATGTATGTACGAATTCGATGTTTTCGCATTAATTTTAAATGCGGCATGCAGCTGCTGCACGTCTGCGCTGTGGTCACTCCGTATCCCCGTAGCCGGGGTCCACAGAGCTGCTGGCCATGTCCACGACGGCTCCTAAAATGTTAAAAATTCTTATACACCGAAATTCGATATTCATAGTTCATTCGTAGGCTTGAGGTGAATGGCTGTTGCTATCGAAATGTCGACCGCTGTTTTTGTTGTATTATAATAAGTATGGGACTAATTATAATTCGTGATAGAAAATGATTTTATGGTACAACAAACAAGTTTGGAAACTTTTCGGTACTTCTCATACCGCTGCACTGGGTGCTTTAATAAACCACTGGAAGCACTACACATCGTATATCAAATGCACTGGATGTTTATACACTAAAAGAGAGAATCGCCAATCGTATATGAGTTTAAAAACAAACGTTTATTTCGAACAAACATTTCCGACACGATGTGTTCTATACTAATCTATTTTCGTGAGTATAATGCTTACGGAACTGTAATCACTCCAGGGTTAATTTATTATTGTACCTATTCTATCAATTTAGCTATAAAACGCACAGTAAAGCAATTAAACTGAGTAAAAAATGTAAACCAAACTTACTTAGTTCTTTGATTGTTGGATTTGTCGGGAAGACACTGTCAAGATGTTTTTTTTTTTAAATTAAGTTTGCGTTTAGTTTCGTTCACACTGCATTTTGTATTTTTGGTTATAAATGATATTTTTTGTTATTCGGATCTTAATATTTCAATGAACCAAAACAACGTATTTAATTTAGTTATTTAAGTAAATAACAACGCTAGAATTAGGGTCAATTGATTTAATAAAAATCATTCGTCGCTAAAGTTGTTTGCAAAAACAAAACTTTTTGGTCCATTCAATTGGTTTCGTTTTTGAAAGCGATTCCCTCGCATAATTGGAATCATTTTTTTACGTAATACCAATGTTTCAAGGCGGTCGAATCGTAATCACAATCGTCTTCAACGATGAATACGATCGCGAGCGAGTTACGTAATAAGCCTGCAGGTCAGGCCAGTGCTATCTTACTAATATGAAATTTCTAAACGACACTGAAAATGAGAACACGGAAAAATCCGAAAAGTAAAGCTATGGCCGGGAATCGAACCCGGATCCTTGTCATTCCGTGACGTGTGCTATACCCCTACACCACACCTTGTTATCTTGGCCTCCTCCGTAAGGGATAAAGACGTGATTTGTTTCTTAATTCCTGACTGAAGTAGGAAGGTTTTTATGAAAAGAAACCAATAACATATATCATGGAACAAGAGGCGTGACGGTATATGTATGTATGTATGTATGGAACAATTTACACCGATCGACCTACTCCCAAGTCAAAACGATAAAATTTACCGTAGCAGCAAAAACTGATGCAACAATAAATAAACGCAATAGCAGAGAAAGCAAGTCTTCTAAAAAAACGACCACGGCACGATCTTGCCTCGTATTTATTGCTTCTCTAGAAAACGTTCGTTCTAGATCACAATTTCTGCCGGTCGGTTTAATTGAAAATGCAATCACAAGCACCACAAACTGTTAGCACAGCTGTTTTCGAAGCCGACGTCCGTAAATTGTTCCGTTTCACAAACAAAACTAGCGTAGCGGCAAATTAACGTGAGAAATTAACTAGTTAACACAGTAAATTTTATTGAATCAGGCGTTACTTTGCGGAGGTCCATTTCAATGAACCAAAAATATTTACCTTGCTACTCCGCTACTCACGTGCAAGATAATCAAACCCGTGTGAAATATATGTAGCCCGTGTGAAATGTACACTGACGCGTTTCAATCCCTCTACGGGATAATTATCAAAGTTTAATGAGCACAACTGTTACACATGCAAACCAACGTCGTGAGTACGTGAATAGCGGAGTAGCAAGGTCAATATTTTTTGTTAATTTTAGTTAATATGGGTTATGAATAAATAACCGAAACGTTTTGAAACCGTTAAAAAACTGTTTTTTTTTATCCTAAGCTGCTTATTCGCGATGACTTAAGACGGATGACAAAGGCAGACAGTGCACGTCTAGTAAGAATTTGTTTTCGTTACCGCTTTCTGTACGAAAGGGGATCGACTTCTTCGTATCAATATTACAAATGCGAAAGTTCGTGAGTGAGGATGTGTGTTTGAGTGTGTTTGTTCCTTATTCACGCAGAAACGACTGGAGGGATTTAGATCAAATTTAGAACGAATATAGCTGGTACTGGTACATACGTATATAAATCACGTCTTTATCCCTTACGGGGTAGACAGAGCCTAAGGTAAGACCACGTTTAGCATGATTGTGGGAGTATGGATGGAAAGGGGAATCAAAACAGTGATGGATTGCTATAATAGCCACATCGCCTATATAACATGATCCCTAAGATTTCCGCCCAATGCCTCGATGGGCTTTTATTTGCCATCTGGGCGGGAAGAGAAGCAACTGGTACATTCTATGTTTTTTCTTTGCTCCCAGACCAGCATGGAAGAACTACTCTCTACTCTAACTGGTAGCTGGTAGGTACTCTAGATTAAAATATAGGCTACTTTTTATAACTGAAAATTGCATAGTTCCCGCGGGATAGCGATAAACACAATGGTCGTAGCTGCCTAGAGTCGCAACGAAATCAATTAATGCAGAATATATTATCAAAATCAGTTCTTAAGTCTAATTCTACGCGAGCGAAAACGCGGGCAGATGCTAGTTGTAATAAAGTAAATGAGATAATGTGTGTAACAGATAGACAGACAGACAGAGTGACTTTCAAAGTCAAAGTCAAAGTTATTTATTGCCAGAACAGTGTGAATAACAAAGATCTTATTAGTGGAATAGGATGTGCTTATGTTCTACCTACACTAGGCATGCAATATATCAGTAAACTTACCAGCAAAGACACTAGCCACAGCGGCGAGCAAGAACGACAGTATCACCGCGGGCCCCGCGTAGTTTTTCGCCACGTCTCCAGCCAGCACGTAGACCCCCACGCCCAGGGTGCTCCCGACCCCCAGGGCGGTCAGGTCCAGCGCCGAGAGGACCCTGGCGAGCCTGGCCGCGCCTTCCTCCGCCGCCTTCCGTCGGGATAACACTCCGTAGGCCAGGCGGAAGGCGCGGTCCGCGCCGGCTTTGATACCGCCTGTTGAAAAACAGTGTGTAAAGAACTAAATTTATTGTGCAGAATTAGGGGGCGTCCACTAATTACGTGAAGCATTTTTAAGCATTTTTTGACCCCCCTCCCCCCTTGGTGAGATAAATAATAATAATAATAATAATAATAAGAATTTATTTGCTTAATAAAACACAAGTATACATAAAAAGGAATATCTGACGAACCCCAAACTAGGCTGGGCCTGTATCTTGGGATCCTGGAGAAATCGTAAGATTTTTCTCGACCCCCTCCCCCTGCCCCAATCTCACGTGAGATTTTACAAAACTAGTACTTTGGGTATAAAAGTATTGGATTTATTAAAAAACATAACACAATGTTTAATTATGACAAATATAATTGTGTCAGATTTTGTCATATTTTATTCAAGATACGTTTTTTTATTTTCATTCAACTTTAATTTAACTTAATTTTCATGCAGTTTTACACCATTTTCTGCTAAAAAAATAATTACGTGATATTTGCCAAGACCCCCCCTCTCCCCCAAGTGAGATTTAGTAAGATTCGGCTCGACCCCCTCCACCCCTAAATACCTCACGTAATTAATGGACGCCCCCTTAGAGGAAAAGGCTAAAATTCCCTTCGGCTTGCCTTCTGATATACTTGACGCTACGCCACTGCCGCGTACTGTAAGTTTCTTGTCTTGTGGTCAACAAATACATACACAAATCACGTTTTCGTCCCTTACACTAGACAGAGCCTAAGGTAACAAGACCTACCGGGCCATAGCAAGACTGGGTATAGGTGGAAAGTGGAATCAAAATAGTGATGGGTTGCTGCCGCATCGCCTATAACATAATTCCTATTTTCGCCCATTCCCACGATGGGTTTTTACTATCTGCGCCGGAAGAGAAACAACTGGTACATTCTGTTTTTCCTTTGCTCCCAAACCAGCATGGAAGTACGGCCAAATGCTCTAATGGAAATGAGTGTATATCAATACTAGCTTTTAGCCGCAGCTTCGTTTGCGTGAACCTATACCACTACGTTTAGATCAAGCAGTCGAAAGACCGGGATTCTACTGAATTTCCGCGGGAATTTACTTAAAAACCACGGGAATCACCAAAAAGAACATAGTTTCTATTTATACGTATAGTTTGAACAACAACGCAATATAAAACATTACAATAAACACGAACACAGACTCACTAATCAATCCCATCGCAACACACGACCACACACGCACAAACGGTCTCGCAGAATGCTGAGTATCGGTAATATATTAAATGGACCGTCAACTTTTTAACTGCTTTAGAGCAGACTGCTTAGATTGCCAATTTAGATACAATACACAACTCTTTACAATTTTGTCATGCACATACACAAATCACGTCTATATGCCTTGCGGGAAGACAAAGCCAACCTAAAGGCCACGTTTAGCATGATTGTAGGCCTATAGGTGGAAAGGGAAATCAAAATAATGATGGGTTGCTAACCACATCGCCTATAACATATATGAATTTATTTAGAACAGCTGGAGATATCACAACAAGAAACAGACGGAATCCAGAAAGGCTGGTTCAAGTTTGTATTCCTAGGACCAATTGGCGTAATTTGTCCCAAGATTTTTATTTTTATTTATTTTACATTGGATTTACCAGTGCCGGTTATGTAACTTGGTTATCTACGGGGAACAAGCTGTAATATAGTAGAGAAACACTGATTGCACCCGTGCGAATAACCAATATAAAATGATCTCACACTGCCTATGTTTTGCTTAGGGCTTTGCACATCCGGCGACTCCAAGCCAGTAGGTACCGTCGGCAGACGAAATCGGTGTCATATAAAATATGTCAACTTGTAAAACTATATCTGTTGCACGCGTCAGCAATACTGCGAAATAAACTGCAAGTGCAACAAATTGTCATATCATATGTTTGACATTTAAATGTATTGTATTTTTAAAAAGTTGACAACTAAATCTATCTATCAGCCATGGGACTGAATAAGGAATAGAGTGATAAGGGAATGTGCTAGTGTGAAAGAAAATATAGTGACCAGGATAGAAAAAAGTATGCTTAGTTGGTTTGGTCATGTAGAGAGGATGGATGAAAGTAGACTAACTAAACAGATCTATATGGGGAGTGTGAATGGTTGCGTTGGGAGAGGAAGGCCTAGACAAACGATCCGGGCCAAATAGGAGACATTTTGAACTAAGGTCAGGTCAGGAGCACCCATAACCTAAGATGAATGTGAATGAAGCGATAGCGGTAAGTATGTCAGGATCGTAGCAAGTGGAACAAAGTAGTCTCTGCCTACAAGTGGAAAGAGGCGTGACATACATAAGTATGTATGTATGTACATGATGAAATAATAACGACAGTGAACTCAGAAGCTCAGACTGAGAATATCCAAAAGATAACTTAATAAGCTTAATTGATAATGATTATTATAATTTCAACTTTAATCACTTTTACTACTAGTCTGTCTGGTACATGGTAATGTTATGGTCCACCACACTCACGCGAATAATCTGTTCATAGAGCAGCAAATAAATCTGCACTCAAGTAGGATTACTTACAAACAGTAAAGCAGTGTTTATGGAATATTTTAGAAGTGTGTAGTATCATGATAGTAAGTTTCTAAACGACACTGAAAATTAGAACGGGTCCTCGTCATTCCATGACACGTGCTATACCCCTACACCACCCATAGCAGGTGGGTAAGCCTTCGAATTGACAGGATGCTGGTCTTGTCACCATAGGCTCTGTTTACCACGTAAGGGATAAAGACGTGATTTTTGTATTGTACGTAAACCCATGATTGTTATCAAAAAGAATCGAATATTTTTATCATGTTTCAAAGCAAGAGTGTGGGGCGACACAAAAAACCACTTAACTTGATAAGATAACATAAAAATTTACAATAAACAGATAGTTGTAGTAAAATTAATCCGTAGCATTACATATTTGTCAAGGGCAAGCATGTTATCGTTTCAAAGTAGTGGCACGAACATCAATATTTGTCATGCTCTTCGACAATTTCCATTAGATGATTGATCACCGCAACAAGTATTGTTATACTTGTTAGCGAAGTTGTTTCGTACCACCATTAAATAGAAAAACACACAATACACAAATCACGCCTCCATCCCTTACGGGGTAGACAGAGATTAAGGTAACAGGTACGTAGGTACTCTACCCACTAGGCTTCTCTAGCCGCGCAAATGGGAAAAGCCCATCGAGGGAATGGGCGAAAATTATAGGAATCATGTTATAGGCGATGAGGCTAGCAACCCATCACTATTTTGATCCCCCTTTCCACCTATTATGTCCACAATCATGCTAAACATGGCCTTTAGGTCTTGCTACCTTAGGCTCTGTCTACCCCGTAAGGGATAAAGACGTGATTTATGTATGTAAGAAACCACTTAGCTTCATCATACTATCAAATACGCTAGGTTTGAAGAAGTCAATTAAACTTACCAAACAAGTCAAGTTAAAAGTTGCAACAGTTTTGTTTTTAATTATAACTACTTAGACCCGAACCGGCCAGCATTATTCCCTTCGTACTGTAACTTACTATTACACTAAAAAACCTTGAAATATTCGTCACATGGACGCCTTCAATACGCGTAATTTATGAATAAAATATGGATAAAACTCACCATTTTCGTAAGCCTGCCTCACCCCGAAGTTCTGCTCGGGTCTTGGCTGAATGGTCTCGTAGTTCCCAAGCCCGTTGCCTTCAGGAAAAGTCATTTTCGTAACTGACACCGACGCACCTAACCTAATTTAGTAATACTTGAAGAAAACGCGCCGCATAAATAGATTTTAATACTTTTCAAATTAAATACAGTACTGAGACGTCGTGTCTGTTGTTCAATATTATTAACACTGCGTATTTCATTTATTATTAATGCATTTTCACGACACTTCGGCACCTGCGGTAAAGAATTTGACACTTCTGAAGCTAGTGATGGGAGTCGCTGCACGAAATTCAATATCGACATTATATTATTTAGATATTTTGCAAACCTGTTTTTGAATGCGTAATATTAATAATAATGGCTGACATGCTTTTTAAAACGATGAAAGATTAACTTCAGTTACATTTATGTAAACCAGTGTTAAATTTTAAATTATTGTTTCATCTACACAGAAATAAATTAATAAAACAGCACATATCACATTCATGACAAAGGCAGTTGACACCCGCTTTAAAAGAGTACATTATTATATTCTAACTTTAACCGTCGAAAGCATCATGGTTTGCATGTTTGTATTATTTACGACGGGTTTGTTTTGATATGCTATGATGCACAATATGTATAAATTTAAGTACAGGAATCTTTGAGTACGACCAGAAAAAAACTTAGTTAATTGAACGCTTGTAAGCCTTGTCATAATGTATTATGTGAGACAGCGTGTAATTAGAAATACGATATTATCAAAACAAAATAAAATCTGCATTCACCGCAGCCTCAATTTGCTATCCTTTTTTAAAATAATCAATGTAACCTATTGGAATACAACCCGTGTGACGTAACTCACTAGTAGGTTAACTATCGATAACTTTACCTGTACCTCGTTTATGCAGCCCTACAGCTGTCAACTGTCACACGTAACATGCGGCTGACGTTGCATCATACGCTGCGTTCAAAACTAATAATTTAATTAAAGATGCATTCATAAAATAATTATAAAAATCCGAGTAAAAATAAATAAGGATACCAACTTTTTCGTAACGTTTCTAGAATAAAATGGTTTAATTATGGCAACAATTTCGGTCTAGGTATAAACTATGTTTAAGTTTTTTCAACGATTTCTCCTTTATGTGGAAGTTCTTTGATGAGAAACTTCGATTATGAAACATTTCATACCTTATACTCCGAAATTCTAAATTCGAACTTCATGTTAAACCATCTCTCTCGCTCGCCTCTAAATGACTATTAGTGGGAGCAGAACGGCACGAATCAATCTTCGAATTTATAACCTAGCAGTCTTCGACCACTAGAGTAGTCCTTCATGTCTTTGAACGTCTTTGATAAATCAACAGACAACGCTGACGTCATTGTGACAGACAGAGAGGGTGTTGTGATGACGTCACAAATCCAATTCGATAGTGACATGCGTCCTAACTCGTAGGTGAAGCCTAGATTCAACATAGAGGAATTAGCTGATAGAGTGGAAATGTCATACAATTCATAAGAAAGAAAATATCGCGCAGCTAGTGTAGATTGGCCGGCCATTGAATTGCTTCAAAATTCTATGCAAGGTTTCCTCATGATATTTCTTTCAAGCTTTTAATGTAATTTCGTAAATGAATTCCGAAAAACTCAGAGGTCCTTTGTTTGAGAGGCGACAAGTCAAACCACAACGGCTTTTTAAATGATTTATCAGGGAAATGTGTCGCAAAATTACCATTCTATTGGGTATTTACGCTAGGAGTGGAAAACAACAGGTGGGTAGAAAATAATTGCATTGTATTGGGTGAGTATCGGACGGAAAATCGCAAACAAATTGACAAGGCTGGGCTATACTTAGCGCGACTGTGTAACAAGTTACTATCTATAGTTCCACTTTGAGCAAATCGCGCCATTGTACGACTCGTTTTTGGAGTGAAAATTTATTTAGCGGCGTTGTGCAGTTTTTTTGAGATGAGTAAAAAATGTTTTCTTCGCTTAAGCTCTGAAAGTAGCATTTAACGTGAAATCCGAGTTGTAAATTCGATTTACATCTTTAGGGATGTAAGTAAATTTAAAAATCGAATGGTGCTCCTTTGTATTCACGAACTGGTCAACAAGGAGATTGTAATGCGTAATACTTACCTCCAAACCTCCATGCTGGCATAATGCTGCTGCCCAGTGCTGGCTGAATGTGCCAAAGCCAAAGAGCCCAAGGCCATTAAAAAAAAACATAAGACTGTTTGGCGCGATAAATTTTCTTCCGCTCTATTACAAATTGCGTATTTTTTTTAACAATAAGTCATTATGAGTTCAAGTGACGATTTGGATTTTCCTCGATTTGTGATGAAAATTAGTGTTCAACTCGAGTGTAAATGATCAATTACAACCCTTGTTTATCAATCCTTACTAATAAGGAAGGAACTAAAACTAAATTAAAAATAAAACATATTAAAGCTTCTTTGAATCTCTTTATTAATAACGGACGAGAAAAATACTCATTTTATTTATAATTTTAAATTATACAACATTAACGAGAAATATTTCAAATTCTGATATCTAAATAATTGTTAGGCGAGGTCTTATTCTAATTAGCATTAATAGGTAAGTATGGACTTAATAAATAAATAAGGTAAGTACACAAACATTTTGTATTAAATGAACTGTAATAAAAAGTCGAGTAAAAATCCAGTATTTTCATTAAAAAATTGTCCTTGCTGCTCCCTAATAGGTATTTTATCTTACCTGATGGTAAAAGCAAGGTATAGGTACCGATAATTTAAGTTCACGTTCGATATCCACACAGCAAAGCATGTTTCGATCAAGAACTTATATTGTTGGTTTGTACTCTGCAACAGCGTATTTGCAGAATCGTTCTTTTGGCTCTATTAATTGTAATTTAAAATGACTTTAAATAAAAAAGCAGTAGCTTGTTTGTTATATTGTACGAAACCAAAACAAACTTATATATAGGTATATTTTTTTTATAATTTATTTCTGACGCTGGGTGCATAGTCCTTCAGCCGAAATTGACAAACTTTAAAACAGTGTTACCACTAACTTAAAAATATACGGCTCCTGTCACACAATAACCAATCAATATGTTGCCATGCAACATATATTTAATTAAGTAATTAATTTAATTTAATTACTTAACGGTTTTCGGTAGTCGTTACTCACGTAAAAACGCATTTTCTAAAACTTTTCTTTAGCCTTGCTCAAATTTCACTTATTATTTATTATTTTCTACAATCTACACTTCATATAAAATTAAGTCAATAAATAATATATACAGAAAGGCATAAATATTATTTTTAGAGGCATTTATTACCAACAGTGATTGGAAAAGTGGATATCATTTTAAAAAACAGTTTTGAGAGTGTAAAACACAAAATAAGTTTCACCCAACTATGCTATGAAATGTAATAAATTGGTTTTAGTTTTAGCAGAACTCGTTAGGAATGTAGAAAAACAAAAAATTAACGGCAATAATTATTTAATACGAGCCAACATAATTCGCCAAACATCGGTGACCTTTACACCCTATAAAACAAGTTTATTAATGACCCATTTTCAAAGCAATATTGACAAGTTTCCCCTATAGTTGCACATTTCTGCCATGGCAAGCACTTCGCACGTTCCCAATAACTTCTTCTTCTTTTTCTAAAATGGCTTCATCGATCGATGCGATGATTTCACCAATGTCAAAGTAATAAATACAGTATTCAAAAATCTTGTGAAAAAAAACAGACATGAAAAATAGACCATCAGCATTGTGTGTGTCTTCGCAAAAGTGAGACGGTCGCTGGCTCAGCATTACGCTGAGATGTTAGTGCTGAGATTGCAGCAGTGATTTTCAGCCAGAACCGTCTGTGACTCACGAAACGATACACAGATAAAATATCCTACTAATAATTATAAACGCGAAAGTTTGTAAGTATAGATGGGTGGATTAGGGCCAGAACGGCTGGACAGATCTGGATGAAATTTGGAACATAGATTAGTCTGGAATAACACATAGGCTACTTCTTATCCCGGAAAATTGCGTAATTCCTGCGGGATACCGATAAACGAATTCTTGCAGACGAAGTTGCGGGGAACAGTTAGTACTAGATACATAAAGCAACTTTTACGTAAATAAAGTAATAAATAGAAAGAACCCGACTTATCTGTAACTAAAAAATACATAAATTAATTAAATAGTTTACAATAAACAAAAAATAAAAAGGAGGGAAAACTAAATTGTTTAAAAACAACAGGCTGGCATATCAACGTGCAAAGTGCTCGAGGACCGTTGTAAGGTGTTTTGGAGCGTCAATAAGTCCTCCGAAACTGTGACAGCTGTTATGTTTAATTTATAATTTATAGAGTACCGTACAAACCGTATAGAACTATAATTTAACATCTAAATTTACCAAACAAATAAATGGAACGACACCGATTTTATGACTTCAGTGAATAAATTTGTAATGAACCTCAATCAAAAGGAGAGCTATAATTTGGATAAAGCATTTTGTACATAATTAATGCAAACCTAAAACGCTAAAGTTTCTAAAGGCATTCAAGGTATTCTGTAAAGTGATATTAATTCTAGTAAAAGCCATAGAACCTACTTAAATATTAAACTAAACAACGCAAACGCTATAACCTTCTCAACGCCAACAACCTATATATTATACGTCCATTGCTCCAACTCAAAAGCAACCTTCGTTCAATTGAGTTTAGGTTCAACTTAAGGCAATAAAGAAGTCTGGCGTATGGGTGACGTTTCTTGTATTTGACGTGCCGGCGAAAAGGTTAAAATACTAAACGACAGGAAGGTACAACTAAATTCAATCTCACCGATAACCATACTTAGGTACCTGAGCTCTTAATAGTAGGTACTACTTAAGTAGTGTTTTTAAAGATCTTAAATATTTAATTATGCAATTGGTTTTACCAAATATGAAATTCCGAAATGTCAGTGGAAAAATACCTCTCGAAATAAGCAAAAAATTGTTTGCTTTTGGCTGCAAAAATAGCATTCTCATTGAATTTTTGGCTGACACAATCTGCCTCCAAAAATAAGAGAGCTAAGAGAAACTAAAAAATGCGCTAGGTGTCACAACTGAGAACTGACACAGTTTTGACACACAACTTTGTATAAAAATTACCGATTAATTTTGCTCGACAATGTACAAATGCACGCCTAATGAGTACCTAATCTGTTTTATTATCTACGTATTTCTAGTGTTTCAGTACCCGGCTATAAAGATTGCATATCGGTCGGCTAATTTCGGCTAAAGTCGGCTTCGTTGAGTGTCTCGCTCTTGCGCGACGCCAGTTGTCTCTTTCCAAAGACCGAAGTGCAACCTTTATGGCCAGGTACTGTATTACAGTTCCCTTTTATTTTAGATTAAAATCATAACGCTTAATATCCAAGCCAAAAGCAGCAGATGTAGGTGACAAATTATGCCGGGTTGCGGAATGCACACAGCTTGAAGTAACATACCATTTGAGGGCCTGTTGATAAAGAAAATTAGTTACAACGATTACATACGCATTACTAAAGACCGGATTATATGCATTTGCATGTTCGCATATGCATTTGCATATTTCAGTCATTCTCAGCGGTATAAGCATATTTTCCTAAGATCTAGTTATGATGCATATTATCGGTACATTTACAATATTTTTCACTCACCCTGCGTGCGTTCCGAAATGCGACCAAATTTAATAACAGTCACAAAATATAAGGGTTATTGAGCAATAATTGTGACTTGATTGCATTTCGGAACGCAGTCAGTAGCGGCGCACGTCTTTTGTTTTGACAGTTACGATAATAAAATGAAAGAGACAGAAGAACGTCGCACTCGCCTACTACAAAGTCGTTCCACCTATTACGCATACAAATTGTTACTTGTTCATATTTGATGTACGTGCTCATTGATCTGCAGTTTAGTTTTTTATTTATTTGTGTGAAATTTTTCATTTAATTTCGCATATATTCTGCCAATTTTCGTGCATATTTCAAGCATTTTTCATGCATATTTGCATGCATATAACAAGCTTTTCATGTTGCATATAATCCAGTCTCTACATATTACATACAAATCACGTCTTTATCCCTTACGGGGAATATATGCGCCTTATGCATCCGCCCGCTACGGGGTTACCGGGGGTATGTGGGGCTCTCCCGCGACGGCAGGCATACCCACTTAAAACCTCACGGATTCCCTGTTCGATCGTATGTGAGGCGTTACGGGCGCACTCTGTGTCCCGAAGACCACCCCGGGATGGGGTTCACGGGGTAAAGAGCCTGAGGTAATAAGACCTTAAGTCCACGTTTAACATGATCGGCGAGATGGAAAGGGGAATCAAAATAGTGATGGGTCGCCGGATCGTTTAAAATGATTTCGGGAACCTTTTGGGAAGAAAGACAGCTAGTGTACAGTCAAGTGTAATAATATGTATCTAGTCAAAGTTTCAAAAATAAGTACCATACACTCTTACACCGGCGTAATAAGGTCGTGGGCCATATTTTTGAGAAGTTCGTATCGATAGGTACTTATTTTTGCACTTGACCGTACTCGTAAGTATATGTTTTATTTTTGTTCCCAGATCAGCATGGAAGGAATACATATTACTAAAAGTATTATAAATATCATCGTACATCATTCCGACCCTTATGCCAATTATCTCACTTCGGCGAACTACGTAACGATAGGAAGGACCTACTTACTTATGTTTTCTGTCAGTCATCCCTCACTTCCATCCTTTTAGCTAGCCGCCATTTTCAGTAGTTACGCAATTGATACTATTATTTTTACTCTAGCTTTTGCCATTCCATGCTGGTCTGGGAATAAAGAAAAAATATAGAATGTACCAGTTGCTTCTCATCCCAAAAAAAGCCCATCGAATTGGGTGAAAATTTTAGGAATAGGCGAGGCGGCCTTTACGCGCACTAACAAGCGAAACGTGGCCTTTCGGTCTTGTTACCTTAGGCACTGTCTACCCGTAAGGGATAAAGACGTGATGTAGATGTAGTTTTTGCCGACGATTATTTTATATTTGTAAAACTCTTGCTCATAACTTCGAATATTCAGTCTTTATTCCGTACTAGCTGTTGCCCGCGACTTCGTCCGCGTGTGTTTTTGTGATACTTACGGCTTTTCTCGATATCAAAATTATTATTATTATGACTATTAACTTCGTCACGGGAACCACTGAAAGTGTGTCGAAAGTATATAGAGATACTTTTAGAATTACGTAATGAAAATAATAATTTGCGACACGGAATCTTGAAAAAAAACAGGTGTAAACTGGTTTATGACTCATCACATTTATATATACCTTATTTTACAAATAGTTTTATTTATAGTTTTGTTTATAGTTTCTTTATTCAAAAAAGCTAAGTACAGTTTTAGTTACATCACTATTAATTTCGCCAAACTATGACGCTTATTGGCGAATACTGCGCTCACTTTAACGATATTTATTTGTACCCTGATTAATTTAAAAAATTAAATCTATTCTAATTCTAACCAAATAATACATAAATGTTTACCTGTTTTTACCTTACGACTAACAATTCATTTACTAATCTGTTTTCTGTTTTAATTAATATTTTGCGACTCAATTTTTTCTAGCAGAAGCTTTTTTAATTTATTTTCTTGGTTTAAGTACGTAATTACAGATTATTAACACTTATTATCATTCTACAAATTAATTACCTACAGGGGCCTTGCCATTATGTCTTAATGCGATTCAGTTTAGGTTCGCTCGCTGTCAGATTCATACTAAAAGCACCAACTTTTCAGTCTTTTCACAATAAAATTCTGACATGTTCGTAGCGCAGGCGTAAACGCGCCCTTTTATAGGCAAAGGTACTAAGACCATACAGCCAAGCGTTTTACGCCACCCTCATAATAATTATCAGGTTTTCAAATAAGAGTGCGTTCGAAAACCTAAATAATAAAAACAAAGTAACGGTATTGCATATTGAACTTTAGGTGTTAGGTAAAGAACACAATTTAGGACGCCAATTTAGGTTGATTTAGGTTTGACAAAAATGACTTCGTTGAAAAAATACCTGTAAAGCATGTAACTATTTTATTAATGTTTTTTCACAATTGACACACTTTTCCGCTTATATGTCTTATGTACATTAGTATCTATCTATTTTCTTCGTAGTATTATTTTGTTTGTAATTAATTAATTAATTATTACCAACTACTTATAGTTAACCTACCGAGGAAAGCTGATTTTCTTGAGTTCCACTATTTTGTGCGTAATCACCTCAAAAATCAAATTTCAAGAAAACTGAGAAATTATATTTACCTGTGTTAAATTGGAAGTATTATTCAGCAATTTTAAAAGGTTGCACTTCATTGGTTTTTATTATATAGGTGTATGAAGTTAATTAATTTTAAACACAAAACCCTCTTTTTTGCGTCTCTGGATGAGATTTTAAAAAAATGCTAAAACAGGGATTTCTTTATTTTTATTACTTAGTATTTACTCTGAGTTTCATGGTTCTAGAATAATCTAATTTTCTTTTTTCATACAAACTTTAACCCCCCTTTTCACCCCCTTTTTCCAAAATTTTCCAAAAGTTCTGTAGCCTATATCCTATTCTGAATTTATTGAAATCGATTTGTGAACATTTCATCAATATCCGTTCAGTAGTTTTTACGTGATGCTCAGTCAAACAAACAAACAAACTCTCAACGATTTTATTATATGTATAGATAACGCGGGAATTTTTGAAAATCCTGAATGCATGCCGATTTCTCTTGTAATTAAAGTTATGGGAATAGAGCGCCTTTACAGCAAACATGAATAAATCCCATTTATTCTCTATCCCGAAGGGAATTTCGAGAAATCCCTTTGCACTTCTATGATACTTAAGAAATATGTCTGCTCAAGTCTGTAGCTATAGTGACTTACCCCCTTATTCATAAACGCTCTGCAGACCTCTGCTAACTTAGCAATCGTTTGTCCTTATCTTTCAATTTGATATTTACCTTTCACAGATAAGGACAAACGATTGCTAAGTTAGGAGAAGCCTATAGAGCGTTTATGAATAAGGGGGTTAGGCTGTGTGTTGTCTGGCAGTCAGTCGGTCACAATACAATACAAATACTCTTTATTGAACACCACACCACACATCACACACACATTATTCTATTATAGGTACCAAGAAAAAAAATCTGTTACAATTTATGTTCTGCCGACCCTCCACTTGCACCCCATAACATGCAACACACAGACACACAGGTTCAAATGTAGTGGAAATATGACTACGTACCAACGCCCCTGCCTTTCTTGGTCTTCCAGCGTCGCTGCGTTGTTGACAGGAACCTTTTCGTGAGGCTGTTCACCTCCGGAAGGTCCATGTCTTGGATGTCTTTATTTGCTCTGAAAATGACTCTTGTTAAATCGTAGCTTTTTTTTTTTTTTTTTTTTATATGAATAGGAAGGCAAACGAGCAAGTGGGTCACCTGATCGTAAGTGATCACCACTGCCCATAGACACCTGCAACCCCGGAGGGATTGTAGATGCGTTGCCAACCTAGAGAACTAAGATGCAATGCCTCTTGTGCCCGTAATTTCCCCGGCTGTCTTACTCTCCACACCGGAACACAGCAGTGCAAGCACTGCTACTTAGCGGCAGGATTAGCGAGTAAGATGGTGGTAGCGATCCGGACGGACCTTGCACAAGGCCCTACCACCCGCTTCTGCCTACTCCTATGGGAAAGACGCGTGATGGTATTTGTGTATATATAATCTAGCGCACGGCGTCGCACGGGTCCAAGGTACAGTCAGGATCAGAAGTTAATAAACAAAATTTCTAAATGTCAGTGAAAATTAGAACACAGAAAAATCCGAAAAGTAAAGCTATGGCCGGGAATCGAACCCGGATCCTCGTCATTCCGTGACGCGTGCTATACCCCTACACCACCCATAGCAGGCCTACATTAAGAAACCTGTATCTGTGGTTGAATTATAATGTAGTATCAATATCGATACTCTAATTACATTCAAACTTCGAACATCTTAAACAACAAAACCTCTATGTCTATCGTCTATGAATTAAACATAAATGTCAGTCGTTTCATCTGTTTCGAACTTTCGAAAAGCAGACAATAATGTCACCTACGTATTTGACGTGAAAACGTTTATTATAGAAAACTTGTGATATGAATGTAGATAAATTTATGTGTGCGACTGTACACAATTTATTATGCATTAAAACGCTCCTGTAGCGCAGACTGTTTAGTTTTATTACACTGATTATTTATCAATGAAAAGGCCTTGTTAGACGTAAAATTATTTTTAATTCGAATGTGTACATACGGAGAGCAAGAGCACGGTAAAAGCAAGAAAGGTGTTGCCAACACACTCGAGCAACCTTTATGAAACTCAGCTTCGCTTCGTTTCATAAAACCCCGCTCGTGTTTCAATGCCTCTCATATGTACTAGCCACATAAATAACTATTTGAGTTTATCTTGAAAATTTAGAAGTCTATTGCAGACAGACTGACAGACACGGCGTAGGGCTTTTATTTTCAAAATGTAGTGATGTATACAGTGGCGTAACTATAACGTCTGGGGCCCGCGGCAAATTCGTCCGTTGGAGCTCCTTCCTCAATATAAAGAAGTGCATCAGCATCCCTTCTGTGCTCTAAACCAAGCCAGTTCGGGGCCCCGTAGAGCTAGGGGCCCTGGCATTTTGCCGCCCTATAGTTACGCCACTGGATGTATATGTCAGTGATCACCTGCGCTCTGTCGCCTGTATCTCCTCCCGCAGTTTCGACTTGACCAGCCGGTAGATCATCAGCAGATCCTGCAGGTGACCCTCACCCTCTTTGTGGGGGGCGCTGGCTGCGGCGTTCAGGTCCTGAGTGAAGAAAAAAACAGCTTAGACAGCGCAATAGAGTATGTTCTGTCTGTCTGTCCCTATTGTAAGCTCAGGTCTTTAAAACTGCGCAACGAATTTTGATGTTGTTTTTTTTAATAGATAGAGGAAGGTTTATTTATATAATTCCAGGCAGACGAACTGGGGGGCAGAAGCTTCCAAACATTTTTTTTTATATAAGAGGAGGCAAACGAGCAGACGGCTCACCTGATGGAATGCAATCACTGTCGCCCAGGGACACCTGCAAGACCTGGGGAATCACCAGTGCGTTGCCGGCCCTTTGAAGAACAGGAAGGCTCGCTTTTTAAAGATCCCTAAATTGCCTAAATTCCCTAAATTGATCCTTAAACATATTGTAAAAGCAAGCAAGTGATTTTATAAGTTTTTTCAGTGTTCCGTACGTTAAAAGGAAAACCAGCCAAGTGTGAGGGATCCGTACAAACACAGCAAGTGAATATAAATACCACTGTTAATAAAGTCCTGCCTTCTAAGCAAAACTCCGAACTTCTCCGAACGTCTTAGGAATCATGTTATAGGCGATGCGGCTAGCGATCCATCACTATTTTGATTTCACTTTCCAGCTATATGCCTTTTATTATGCTAAACGTGGCCTTAAGGTTTTGCTACCTTAGGTCTACCCCGAAAGGGATAAATAAATACGTGAAATATGTACCCTTACGAGGTAGACAGAGCAATCACGTCATAAAAGTTCTAAAACAAAAGTTTCAGTCGCTACGGACTCTTAGTGTGATTTTAATATCAACCAAACCAACATCACACATATTTATTACACTGTTAAATTCAAAATACGAAGCTCTTATCGTGTCATGCTGCTCAAACCGATAGCAATTAATATGAGCGAGAAAGGGATGGTTATACGAACTTCGGAATTCGAATTTTGAAGTGGCCCCCAGATTTGTAATTTATACTGGGGCTTTATTAAAAAGCCTGGCAATGTCAACAGTAAACACCTTTGATGTATTTCGAGGCATGAAATCGTATACCTTATACTTGTTTATTTACATCACAGGCTGGTTCTATTAAAAAATAGTACTAGACTACAAGCCCATGGAAAAAAAACATGTGAAATGAACCAGCGTGAATGAAGCTTAGAAGGCTGTTACTATATCATAAAATAACTCTGAGCGCTATGCCGTCATTTCTGAGCGGAACGCTGAAACTACTGAGCGGATCTGTATCAAATTTGGAACGGAGATAGTTGGTACCCTACAATAAAACATAGGATACTTTTTATCCCGGAAAATTGCAGAGTTTCCGCGGGATAGCGATAAATATGTCAAAGGTCGTAGCTGCCTAGAGTCGCAACGTAAACAATTATTGCAGAATATACTATCAACATCAGTTCTTAAGTCTAATGCTACACGGACGAAGTCGCGAGTAGAAGCTAGTGTATTATATTTTATTGATATATAATATTATAGGTAGTATACAGTAGTTCATTGTCTGGTAGGTTTTATGAGTCGATGTCTGTCACGCCGGTCTGGGAGCAAAGAAAAAACATAGAATGTACCAGTTACTTCTCTTCCCGCGCAGGTACTAAAAGCCCATCGAGGGAATGGGCGAAAATCATAGGAATCATATAGGCAATGCGGCTAGCAACCCATCACTATTTTGATTCCACTTTCCACCTCTACGCCCTCAGTGTCTTGCTAAACGTGGCCTGTAGGTCTTGTTACCTTAGGCTCTGTCTACCCCGTAAGGGATAAAGACGTGATTTGTGAATGTGAATGAATGTCTTATTTTCGGTAAAGTTATGTATTGTGGCTCTCAGTATTTGTAATTTTTAAACTCTCTCGTCCGTCCCTAATACAATACTCCTCTCATTCACTCAAAGATGCCTTAAAGACAAGTCCGCCTTTGTCTTTCTCAAATCTTCAAAATATAGTTTTGCAAATTGGCCCCCAAGGGACCATCATTGCCAAGAAGAATGCGCCGCAAGAAACTTGTCAGAAAGTCATTCAGTCAGTGTCTGTCAATTGTATTTTGTTTCATGTTTATTTTTCACAGTTAAGAGTTTACATACATACATATTTTGTGTGAGAGACGCGATACGCATTTGGGATTTCTAACTTCGGACCATAAGGCCGCAAAGAATCATGCAATGTCACGTTCATACTCGGAGTAATAACTCAAATAGTTTTATCCTGTTGCAAACAGGAAAATTGGGAAACTTTCGATGTTAGGTGTTTATGATATTTATAACATTATCCTTGTACAGAAATACATTTGGATTTAATACGTCTAAATGGATGGGATTTATTTGACGTTGGGTTGGAGGCGTTTTACACCTCCGCTAAGCGAGGATACTCCCTCAAAAAATTGAAAATATCGTAAACGGGATGTTCTTCCTTGCTGGCATGGACGTTTTCAGATTTATTTTAATTTAAGTTTAATGAATTTATCTTGTTGAGCAAAATAAACGTAAAACAAATACAATTGACGCCTATTGTTACCTTGTAATATTCTGTATACCTTTTTTCTGTTTTGGTTGTTATATGTGGTGTTCAATAAAGAGTTATTGTATTGTATTGTATTGTATTGACAAACTGGAATTAAAACAAATGAAACTATTAAATTAAAAACGAATTGAAAACTAAGCTTAAAATAAAATAATTAAAAGGGAGGAGCCCCCGTGGCATAGTTCCGCAGACGCTGGCAGCATTCCCCCGTTGGACAGCGATACTAATACGCTTTATCTTGTTATACATTATTATTTTTATATTTAAGTAATTACACATTAAGTTTATAAGTGTTTTGTAACTTTTATATGAATAGGAAGGCAAACGAGCAAGTGGGTCACCTGATGGTAAGTGATCACCACTGCCCATAGACACCCGCAACCCCGGAGGGATTGCAGATGCGTTGCCAACCTAGAGGACTAAGATGAAATGCCTTTTGTGCCCGTAATTTCCCCGGCTGTCTTACTCTCCACACCGGAACATAGCAGTGCAAGCACTGCTACTTAGCGGTAGGATTAGCGAGTAAGATGGTGGTAGCGATCCGGACGGACCTTGCACAAGGCCCTACCACCCGCAAACTAAACTAAAAATAAATTATCTGTAACTTAATTTGAATTTATTTTAATTTAAAAAAAACAATGCTGTAGGCGATCATTAGCATAATTCGCATCCTTCGTTTCGTAAGACGTAAGTCCTATTAAGGCTTAATAGGACGTACGTCTTTCTTCCACGAAGGGTGCGAATTATGGTAAAGCATCGATAATTGAGTTTATTGATATACCTAGACTAATATAGAGAGAGACCTCACCTGTCATAAAAAATTAGCCCCCTCGATTCCTCTGATGAAACGATGTGTAGAAACAAATTTCTTCCGCGAAGTTTGCGTTTCGCAGACAACCATAACATGACCCGTTTGCTCAAAAACATAACACGGAGTCAGGTGTCTTCCATGTTTTGCCGTCGGTCGTGTGGAATGCTATTGCAAGACATCTTCCTTCCTTGTCGTATTTTACTTACTGTCTTACCTTCGTAAGGAACGGTCGACCGGATAGAATCTTGGACCGCTGTACCTTATCGCAATAAGTGATTGTATTGTTTTGTACTTGTCAGTGTCAAAATACTCCGACATTGACTGTGAAAAGGTTCTTCAGCGGCCTAGAGTTCATGTATGCAAAATAAATTTATGTAAATTGCGTAAAATGCAACGCGAGCCAATTAACACAATTTATTCCGTGTCAGCAGGCTTATGTCATCGTAAAGCAATTAAAATTTAAAATGGCGGAAGGACTCGCTTGCAAAAAATATGCATACAAAACATTTTCAAAATGACAGGACTCATGAAAGAAAATCGTGATAGCTGACTATGCGAAATTCATAATAAACTGGCCAAGCGGGCGTCGTACCAAAAACGTCGGTAAATCATTAATCTTCATAGAAACATGATTACGTCTTTTGTTTCGTAAAAATAAAAAACTTCGCCGCATAGCTCTCTGCCGCTGCAGCAGCTAGCAGCAGGCACGCCGCGCTTACAAGCTTATGGTACATTCTAGAACAAGCGAGCGTCGCGTACCGGGTACATGGTGTCGTTGTCGACGTCTGCCGGCGGCTCGTTGTACAGCTCCACTGCCGCGGCAGCATTTAGCAGCAGCCGCGCTTACAAGCTTATGGTACATTCTAGAACAAGCCAGCGTCGCGTACCGGGTACACGGTGTCATTGTCGACGTCTGCCGGCGGCTCGTTATACAGCTCTGCCGCAGCAGCAGCTAGCAGCAGCCGCGCTTACAAGCTTATGGTACAGTCTAGAACAAGCGAGCGTCGCGTACCGGGTACATGGTGTCATTGTCGACGTCTGCCAGCGGCTCGTTATACAGCTCTGCCGCAGCCGCAGCTAGCAGCAGCCGCGCTTACAAGCTTATGGTACATTCTAGAACAAGCGAGCGTCGCGTACCGGGTACATGGTGTCATTGTCGACGTCTGCCGGCGGCTCGTTATACAGCTCTGCCGCAGCAGCAGCTAGCAGCAGCCGCGCTTACAAGCTTATGGTACATTCTAGAACAAGCCAGCGTCGCGTACCGGGTACGTGGTGTCATTGTCGACGTCTGCCGGCGGCTCGTTGTACAGCTCTCTGCCGCAGCAGCAGCTAGCAGCAGCCGCGCTTACAAGCTTATGGTACATTCTAGAACAAGCGAGCGTCGCGTACCGGGTACATGGTGTCATTGTCGACGTCTGCCGGCGGCTCGTTGTACAGCTCTCTGCCGCAGCAGCAGCTAGCAGCAGCCGCGCTTACAAGCTTATGGTACATTCTAGAACAAGCGAGCGTCGCGTACCGGGTACATGGTGTCATTGTCGACGTCTGCCGGCGGCACTTCGTCGTACAGCTCCACTGCCGCAGCAGCGGCTAGCAGAAGCCACGCCGCGCTTACAAGCTTGTGGTACACCATTCTGCAACAATCGAGCATTAATCAGTGAAATAAGCAAGAACACTTGTCAAAAGTGTCTAGAGATCAATCTTGTATGAATTCTCGTACTCCTTTGATCCCTGTGTATTTTCGGGCAGTAGAGTGGCGCTCTTCCGCTATCAGTTTTGACTGTCGAAAAATCCCCCCCCCCCCCCTACTTCACTTCACTTCCGTACCTCCCAAACGTCATTTTTTGACACTTGATGCAGCGTAGGAGGGCAGGAAGAAGAAATAAAAGAATTGTGGTGTAGAAAACCGACCATTAACAATAGGACTATCAGATAGATAAAGCAAGATAGAGAATCGTCAGTAGAACTACTAATTAATAAATACATACATATATCACGTCTTTATCCCTTACGGGGTAGACAGAGCCCAAGGTAACAAGACCCAAAGACCACGTTTACTACGTTTAGCATGATTGTATGGGCGTATGGATGGAAAGGGGAATCAAACTAGTGATGGTGCTAGACTGATGAGTGTGGATGAAGCGAAAGAAGTATGTCAGGATCGTAGCAAGTGGAAAAAAGTAGTCTCTGCCTACCCCTGTGGGAAAGAGGCGTGAGGGTATGTATGTATGTATGGGTTGCTAGCCAACATCGCCTATAACATATTATGATTCCCAAGATTTTGGCCCATTCCCTCGATGGGATTTTACCAACTGCGCGGGAAGAGAAGCAACTGGTACATTCTATGTTTTTTCTTTGCTCCCAAACCAAGCTCCAGCTACTAATTAAGAAACGCTAAGAAACCCAATTCTCTACTCAATCGTTACGTCAAAAAATCTAGAGACTTCTGACTACGATAAATCTGGTGTCACGTACTTCCACGGTGTCATGAGACGTGACAATATAGCGACACTGTCCCAAAGGCTGTCACGTCGTGTCCCTCAATTTGCATGCTACAACATGTCACCGACGATGGACATACCTAGATTAGCTTTAAAATTAACGCTGTACATACGCCCACTGGAAAATGTTGCGACGTTTCTGGGATCGTCACAGAAAAGACTTCGCTGTAAATCTTTTGAACAAACGATGCATTTACAAAGGTGGCCTTAGGGTTTTGTTACCTTAGGCTCTGTTTACCCCGTAAGGGATAAAGACGTGATGTATGTACGTATGTTTTAAATCTTAGGAATCATAGATGTTCCACGGGAGTTTGTAATTGTGTCGTACAGACACATTCAAACAGATGACGCTTAGTAACAAGGTCACGTGACAGCTAGTAACAGATAGAAAAATTAGTAGGTAGTAGTTTTAGTATTAGTCTGTTTTTTAAATAATTATCTTTTTTTGTCAGTAATTAGAAAAATACCCAACTTGGATCGTTCCATTTTCATGGAGGCGCCCTGTAACATCGTAAAAACAAGACGTAGGCGTAGATGAATGAATGCGATAAGGACCTATTACGGCAGCCATTATGGACGTCTGACAGTTGGATGAATTATACCAATAGGTAGCTAAATGTATTGCTAACGCAAAACTCGGGAAAGCTCGGTTGATTTTTTTTTAATCATTTCGTTGCCATTGTGGCACCAAAAGCGCCGGCCGCCTGTCCCGCCACGCCTGCCTCCATGATATAATCCATCGGGCTCTTTCCAGCATGAACGTGCCATCAACTCTAGAGCCAGCTGGACTGGCGCGTGATGATGGTATACAGGGTGGGAAGGAGTATACCGACAGATTGAAACCAATGATTCTACTGCCTATTTGGACAAAAAAAGTAATACAAATATGGCTCGGTAAAGCCTAATTTTCGAGATATTAAATTATTTAAGTAATTCACAAGTTGGAAAATCTCAAGGGTAACACGCCTTTATAATATGACGTAATCACACACACAAGTACAACCGCTATCAATTTTAACTACGAATAAGTTTTAATTAAAAGTTGAGATTAAACAGCAAAAAGTTTTCATTGTATTGGGATAAATGGAATAAAAATTAAATTTGGCACATTTCTGTGTCTGGACATACTAGGGGTAAAATCATGTGTCATACGGACGTCATACTCCACCACTCGTCGTTTATCGTATTTTATCGGAGTCATTCGTGAAGTGTGACATTTCCTTTTTCACTCTATTGACTAAGGCTTTGTTCACAAGGTAGTACTATCGATAATAATTTTTTTGTTCCAGAAATTAACTAAGTTAATAAGGCAGTTTTGGACCCATGTTGATATAACATTATTTACTCGTTACACCACCAGGAATCCATGGTTAAAATCTGTCGGGATACTCCTTCCCACCCTGTATATATATAACATCGGCCTGGAGAGAGATTATTGTGGTCAGTGGAGTACCTACTCCACAAATGTAATCATGAACAATAATGATGTATTTTTTTCAATGTTTTTTATGTTGTTTTAAATGCCTTCTCAATCGCATTAGGGTTATTTCCTGTAATAATAGTGTTAAGCGTGTTTTAAATAAATAAATAAATACTATGTACATACATAAATACAGACGTACATAAATCACGTCTTTATTCCTTACGGGGTAGACAGAGTCCAGGGCAATAAGATCTAAAGGCCACGGTTAGTATTATTGTGGGCGTATAGGTGGAAAGGGGAGAATCAAAATAGTGATGGGTTGCTAGCAGCATCGCGTATAACATGATTTTGATTCATTTTAATTAAAATAAACTTAATCATGATCCTTCGTTACTGTGTAAGTAAATGTAATAATATTCGAAACACAAGTAATTTCCTGTACGTCTTCGAATAACTTCGTGAAACTTTTAGGATGTTGTACATCGTTATTTCATCGTTATTAAGGATAACTAGCTGTTGCCCGGGGCTTCGCCCCGCTGCATTTTTTTCTTTTCAAAATGTTATCTTATACAAACTGTCCGAACAGTAACAAACACAACTAAAAAAGAATTATCCAATTCGGTGCAGTCGTTTGGAAGTTATGCGCGTACATACACTTTGGCGATTAATTTTTATTTATGTAGAAGATTTAATGTGACTAACTTCATTCCAAATATTAAAAAGTGAAGTGAATCAGGTTGTCAAACGTTAGTTGCGAAATAAACGGATTCCTAGAAATCGAGACATTTTGTCAATTCCACTTTTTTTTCTCATCCGTGACTAAGATACCTAACTGCTGTTGCCAAAACTCATGCCATTTCCATTTCGTTTTCGATCCATGTCCCCAAGTCCATGTTATTATTAGAACCACCTGTACTTGTATATTAAACTTTGAAGCATTAAATACTTTTTGAAATAAACAAACATGCCAAATCAATTTTGACATAATAGAGCCCAATAAAAAAGAAATTAAGAGTTGACGCAAGTCATTCATTGTAAACAAAGAAATCGTAAAATATTTTTTGTATTTTGTATAATTATCTTAATACGTAAGTGTTGCGGATAAAACCTGTTCGACTCAAAACAGATATTTTCTCATGCTGAACAACTTACAACATGTTTCAGTCCAATACATGTTATTTTTATTGTGTCATCTCACGTCAAAACACATGACACGGGTCACATTATACTGGCTGTTCGGGTAGCGCACAGTAGTTCATTAAAATTCATTTTTTTGTGGTTTTTCGTAAAAAAATCTAAAAACTAAGAGCAGTTTGCAACTCTCCAGCATGAGACGAATCTAATGACATATAATTTATCAAAATCGGACCATAACTGTAGATCTGATGGCTTGTACAAAAATCGGCCTCGCGTATTATATATATAGATAAGAATAATAACGATGTAGACAATGTTAAGAAAATGTAAACCTATGCGAAATCCTACTTTAGTCTGGCAGATAAATTCTTCTTCTTATTATAGCCTAAGATCCCGCTATACAACGACCTTCACCGAGATGTTTATTTGATGACACGTATTTTATATTTAATTTAAAATATCAATAAATATATTGCATATGGGTTGCCTAAATATTATAGTCCAGGGTATGTTTAATGAATAATAAAAACCGGTCAAGTGCGAGGGTTCCGTATCATTATCTATAAATATCTAAAACCAGTGTAAGCAGAGCCCTGTTCCAAAGCAAAATGTACGCAGTGTGGGGTTACTTTATATTGGTCACTGCTATATACAGACATACATACACATTTACGGTTTTCGCAATTATTCTTTAATCTGTGCTATAAGACCTACCTTCATACCAAATTTCAAGATTCTGCGTTCACGGGAACTACCTTGTAGGTTTTGATTCCCTTGAGAGTTGAAAATTTGCGGAAATTTGCGGCATAAACGGCTGTATCTTTTGATTGCGTTGGCTTAGAAGTTTGATTTTTTCACAGCTTCAAGGGACAGTAGACCTAAGTAATTGATATAAATTTCAGCTTCATACCTCCACGCGTTACTGAGAAAAAGGGTCGTGACAGACGGACGGACGGACAGACGGACAACAAAGTGATCCTATAAGGGTTCCGTTTTTTCCTTTTGAGGTACGGAACCCTAAAAAAAAAAATTAACATTTCACCGGTTTCATTATTAGATAAATTCTATACCAATCGAAAGTAAGTAAGGGTATAATGAACTAAATTTATAAATTTTATAACAAAATAAACATTAAACTAAGAGAGGAAAGCCAAGAAGAAAATTGAATGGATCAAGTGAAAGAACTTAGAAGTCGTTTCGTACCAGTCAAAGAAAATAGGCTATGAAAAGGACCACATCGCTTCACCGATAACCGAATTTAATTTCGAAATTAAATACAGCTGAGACAGCAGACGACGAGCACTTTCATTTGTGTGATTTGTGATATAAAATTTGTTCCCGCCTGTATAAATTCGAAAGAAATTCTGTCGCTGGAAAGTCATGGCTTCTTTGCAAGGGACACGGCAGTGCCTCCGCCATGTTGAACACAGCCGTACCATCCTTCATTTTCAATTCAATGTTTTTACTGTCGAGTTTTCCCTTAATTCCATCCAATCCTACCAGTAGTTCGATAGTCGATGTTCATTTGTTCAGTTCATGCGTTTTGCTCGAATTACTTCGTGGGCAGCGCTTTAGTGTATGTCAACAAAAGAGCTCAAACGAAAGATTACTCACTGCTTACAAACGGATGTTATTCATTTATTATTATTACCCTCTCAAGGATTTGTTGAAGCCAAAGCCAAGTCCAGGCCAATCACTACATAGTATAAAATAAAGTCGCTCTCTCTGTCCCTATGTCCCTATGTATGCTTATATCTTCAAAACTACACAACGGATTTTGATGCGGTTTTTTTTAATAGATAGAGTGATTCAAGAGGAAGGTTTTTATGTATAATTCTACGCATTTGAAGTCGCGGGCAGAAGCTAGTAAAATATATACGCGTCTAAAGCGTCAGCTATCGCCTAATCTATACATATAGTAAAGCTAAAGAGGGTCGAAAATCTGTACATGGAAAATGGAAACTTTACTATTCTGTTGAGAAAAACATCACTAGCCAAGTTATAGGCTACTTTTTATGCCAAAAAATTGCATAGCACCCGCGGGATAGCGATAAATATGTGCCTAGAGTCGCAACGTAAGGAAATCTGATAATTTGACAATTTAAATTTAGGTAAATTTAATTCACAATTGAATGAGTAATTTAGACATTTTAATTTTATTGTTTTCTCACAGTATTAATTATATTATAAACAAATTGACCGCTTAATGTTAGGTCAAAACACTTCACGCGCCTCAATGACTGAATATAATAAGGGACTGATACTTGCTTGAATACTATCTATGTAAACTATATGTTCTTGTGAATAAATGATTGATTGATTGATTGCTTCAGTAGTTGGTTTTGCCATCAAATACTTACTAGTTTTTTTGGACTACATTCTGGTGAAAGCTACTAATTTTAGCACGCTGTTCCATTTAACTAGTTATATTTATTTAAAACGGCCACTAATAATATGCATTTCATATCGTAGAATCCAACAAGTCAATATTGCGAATACAATATTCGGCGAAAGTAACATTGGCGCAGTGTTGCCAGGTCACTTCCCTTGAAAATTACACTACCATCCCTAAAAAGTTCAATTTTTGGTAGAAAAGTTCCATTTTCATTGAAATCTTGGGGAACGAGCTTTTTACCTCATAGAAATCAAAAAGAATAATATTTGTGTTATACAGGGTGTTAGGTAATGAGTGGATAATCCTTGAACTATGGATAGAGGGCACTTAGGACGTTATAATAAAGCTAAAATAGGTTTAGTAAAAGTGGCACGGTTTCCGAGATATTCGGACTTTTAGGTTTTTTTCGAAAATGAACACCCTTGTTCAATGTTTTGATCATAGCACCATTTTAAGCTAACTTTTTCAATTTTTTATTTTTGCTCAATATTTTTGAGTACTTGTATTTTCAGATAGGCATTACTATTTTTGTGAGACTACATGGGATTTTTTAAAAAAAAATTGCAAACTTAATTTTTGCCTTTTCAATCGTACATTGATCGAATTTTCAGCTCTCATGGTGAAAAAAAAATACACTACCGCCTAGTTGCCAATAAGTTTAAAAACATGCCGGTTTATTGACAATTTAAAAATGGTAATTACCTTTTGAATTTAAATTCAAAATGACAAAATAATAAAAAAAATACACGCTCACCCACATTTTTCCCGATTTACTTTTTGTATGACGGGCGTAGAACTCAAAATTTTTTGTTGCAAAAATAACATTATTGGCCACTTATTTAAATGCAAATGCCATTTAAATAATTCTAAAATGAAAAAACATGCCAACTGCCTTTTGCTTTTTTTTCGAATTCGATTTTGAATTTCGCTATTATTATTGCGTAATGAATGGTTAATTTTGCGTTTAGATCGTTGTGTTGAAGTTTTTTACTTTAATACTGCTTCGAACATAATACACACTGATAGAATATGCCCAAATGCATTAAATTTATGGTGAGTGCCAAGGCACAATTTCACCATTCATTATGCAATAATAGCGAAATTCAAAATCGAAGTAGAAAAAAAAACAAAAGGCAGTCAGCATGATTTTTAAATTTGGAATTATTTAAATGCCATTTGCATTTAAATAAGTGGCCAATAATGTTATTTTTGCAATAAAAAAAATTGAGTTCTACGCCCGTGATACAAAAAGTAAATCAGGAAAAATGTGGGTGAGCGTGTATTTTTTTTTATTATTTTATCATTTTGAATTTAAATTCAAAAGGTACTTACCATTTTTAAATTGTCAATAAACCAGCATATTTTTAAGCTTATTGGCAACTAGGCGGTAGTGTATTTTTTTTTCACCGTGAGAGCTGAAAATTCGATCAATGTACGATTGAAAAGGCAAAAATTAAGTTTGCGATTTTATAAAAAAAAATCCCATGTAGTCTCACAAAAATAGTAATGCCTATCTGAAAATACAAGTACTCAAGAATATTGAGCAAAAATAAAAAATTGAAAAAGTTAGCTTAAAATGGTGGTATGATCAAAACATTGAACAAGGGTGTTCATTTTCGAAAAAAACCTAAATGTCCGAATATCTCGGAAACCGTGCCACTTTTACTAAACCTATTTTAGCTTTATTATAACGTCCTAAGTGCCCTCTATCCATAGTTCAAGGATTATCCACTCATTACCTAACACCCTGTATAACAGAAAAATTAGTCTGTATTTTTTTAGTGTGTAGTTAAAGTTTTTTACCACGTATCTTTATGCCGGGACCTTAAAAGTTCCGAAAAATGTACCAAAATACAAAGTTCCTCCCAAGTTCCGCGGGGGTGTCAAAAGTTCCGCAAAACGGAAGAAACGGAACCAAACGGCAACACTGCTTGGCGAATCGTTAAAACGTAGCATGTACGATCAACTCCATTATTCATGAAGGCTTGTTGAGCTTCTATTGTCTTAACATTAAATTTGTTTGCATTCAGTCACTTTCACATTTGTCTTTGCCAGGTAAATACATTTTCTTATAAAAGGTTTTGTAACTTATGGATAACACCGATTCTAAAATGCAATCCCAAGTATAAACATTTGGTGGGTATTATAAATTTGAATAAGTTCTCTTACAAACTTTTGTTGAACTTGGCGTGTATGAATAAATGTGTTTGGGTGAGTTAAATCTTGGAAGCCAAAATTTGAATCACTTGTAGTCGTTGGATTTAGGCGACCAGATAGCCTAGTGGTTAGAGAACATGACTATGAAGCTTGAGGTCCCGGGTTCGATCTCCGGTCGGGGCAGATATTTGTATGAAAAATACGAATGTTTGTTCTCGAGTCTTGGAATTTTAATATGTATTTAAGTATGTATTTATCTATATAAGTATGTTTATCCGTTGTCTAGTGCCCATATTACAAGCTTTGCTTAGTTTGGGGCTAGGTCAATTGGTGTCAATTGTCCCAAGATATTATTATTATTATATTATTGACTGGAAATTAGATTTATAAATGTAGTATACATACATACATACAGTTACGCCTCTTTCCCACAGGGGTAGGCAGATACTACTTTGTTACACTTGCTACGATCCTGACATACTTCTTTCGCTTCATCCACATTCATCAATCTCTTCATACATGCTCGTCGCTTTCGGGTACTCCTGACCTGATTTTTTCCAAAACGTCTCCAAAGCAGGTAAAACCTAACGATCATTTGACTAATCATTAATTACCGTCCTATAGGCCCTTTGGTTTCCCCCTTAATAAGGTACAAAGTCCTCCTCGTATTCCCTGGTTTGATTGTGTTAAGCTTTCTAGGGCTCAAATTGTTAGCGCGCTTAGGCTACGGTCTGGTCACGTTCCATTAAATAGATTTGCACACTTGATGAAGAAGGTTGAGTCGCCTAATTGTGATGAGTGCGGAATAGTTGAGGATGTGCAACACTTTTTAATGGAATGTGTTAAGACACGAGCTAAGAGGGAGGAGTTGTGTAGAGTTTGGGGATTTAATCTTTTGGATGTGGGTGTTTTTCACACAATATTGGCAAAACCTTTTTCTGAACCGGCTAAATTTGTATACAGTTTTTTTTTTATAAATATTTATGTAATTCTGTCGTTTTTAAGTTACTTTGTGGTTGTTGTGTTTTTTTATAATAGGCATTTGGAGCTGACATGATCATTCTGATATGATCCAAGCTTATTAATAAAGATTAAAAAAAAAAAAAGGTACAAAGGGTCACCAAATGTTTTCGCGTCTAGCAATCCTCATTCTACAGCCACGGACCGTAATCCTATCTAAGAATAATCGCTTCGAAGTTAATTGTTCGTGAACGCCACAATCTGGTTTTTATTTTCTTTGTCGCTTTTATGAGCTACTTAGACCATTTTAGTACGTAAGTAAATGTACAAATATAAAGAAACAGATACAATTCACAAAAAAATAATAATTTTAATATATGCACAAAGGCGAACTTATCCCTATAAGGGATCTCTACCAGTTAACCTTTTATTAGATGAGAGGAACATTAAACGAGGGACCGACAAAGTGAAAGTTTAAAATTCCAGATAGTGAAAGCCACAATAGAGCGTACATCTAAGTACAGTCGCCATCAGATATATCGGAGCGGGCGAGGTCCTCAAATATTTCGGAGCAGCAGTAAATTTCAATAAATTCGTTACACTAGATAAGGTTAATAACATCAGAACACGCAATTCGTCATAAATATAAGAGCAGCGACTTTTCAATAAATTCGGAACGTTCAATGAGGTAAAAATATCAGGAAGCACAGATCGACAAAAATTTCGACGCAGTCAGACTGATCATTAACATCGGAACATTTATGGAAAGTAAACCTTACTTCTGTAATATACAGTTTAAATTACAGTGAATTATGCATGCAAACGAGTACTAAATATAGGTGACATCTTTCATTTTTGTATGACGTATTAGCCATATTTTTGTTTTGTTAGGAATTCGAATCTACTCCTCTACAAAATGATAATGGTAGGGGAGCCGACGCTGCTAAATCGGGATTTACTCAAGCGTCATAGAGACCTATTGAGTTGCGAAGCTTAGATGATAAAAAGAAAAAAATGTTATATAATATATACCTTTTCATCGGAGGGGGAGCGGCTATAGATTTTCAAAATTGTAAAAATAACTGTTGCATGGCCATTATTAGAATATGTAAAAAAAATCGCCATTTTGACATACTCAAGCGCGTCAGATTAATATATATAGGGTCACCTTTATGCCCTAAATGAGCTGACTCATAATCTGACGATTATCTGGAGGGATCCGTCTAATCTGACAATTAATTTTATTTTTTATTTTTTGAAAATATTGAACTTAATTAGTTGAAAAGCTCAGGAAATAGCTTATTTATTTATATTTATTTATTTAGTCAATAAAAAAAATAAAAAAAAATTACAGCATTACAGTCGAAACCAATGCGCTATAAAATTCAAAAAACATAATAAATGTTATTTAGGCGACGAAACGTTGTGGCTCCGCTGCGTCGTCATCTCCGGTGTTGGTCTTATATCTTAATAGTCTTTGCTATCATATTTAGAATAATATCTACTCGACTAATACTTGAGATAGCTGCCCTTAGGTATCTGGTGATTTACTTGAAGCGTGTAAATATAATTATATTGTAAAATTCTTAATTTAATAATTTTTGTACAATGTGGCCAGTTATTGGAGGGTGGCCAGTAATTGACGATTTACCCTACTCTTACTCTTGTCAAAATCGTGTTTGACAACTTTAAATGTGAGATTGATAAGGAACTGTATATTACAGAAGTAAGGTTTATTTTCCATAAATGTTCCGATATTTTTGACGATCTGTGCTTCCTGATATTTTTACCTCATTGAACGTTCCGAATTTATTGAAAAGTCGCTGCTCTTATATTTATGACGAATTGCGTGTTCTGATGTTATTAACCTTATCTAGTGTAACGAATTTATTGAAATTTACTGCTGCTCCGAAATATTTGAGGACCTCGCCCGCTCCGATATATCTGATGGCGACTGTACAAAGACAAAACATAAAAAACTACTAAATATCATTACACACATGCATACATACAAAATACAATAAGAGTACACACATATAATATCTAAGGAGATGGTGTGAGCCATATCTTCCTCAAGTCTTCCCTGAACGACGCCACGGAGGCAGAGTGTCTGATGATTTAGTCATTGCCTTAAAAGTTTTTTTTTTCAGTTTTCGTTAGGAGCTAAGAACTGAAGCATGTTGAGAAATCAAAATCAATCTAAATTAAAATGCCGCGGAGTACGTTTGTAGATTTATTTTAGTTTTAGTTTAATTAATTTATCCTGTAATATAGTTATATTTTTATATTTAAGTAATCACACAGAAGTTATTGAAACTTAAGTTGAAATTGTTATTTTTATGAATGAGTGAATATGCATGCTAAAAGTGGCCTTAAGGTTTTGTTACCTTAGGCTCTGTCTATCCCGTAAGGGATAAAGACGTGATATATGTATGTAGTGAATAAATAAAGATTCTTTAGGGGTGAATTAGATGTGACTTTGAAAGGTTAATTAAAAACTGAACATAATGAGAATGTTTGTCTTGTCGTCAGTTGGCGGCAAGGGCTTTTTACAAGTTAAAATCTTTTTATATTTACATAATTTGTAATACACATTATGTTTGTTTGGGTGGACTGTAGCAACTCAATATTTGAAGCGTATATCTTCAACCACACTACTACTATTCCTAAGTATTTCTTCCTATTATATATCTACGTGTATCGAACGAACGTGTGTAAATAAATGTCTCTCTCTCTCTCTCTCTCTTTTAATTGAGCTGTAATGTTGCATAATGTTGCATAATAATACCTACTTGTGTAATGACAATAAATCTGGTAACTAGTAGGTAAATTGTAGCGGCCTGGTCAGGACCGTTTCCGCAGGACGGAACTCTTCAACGGTTGCTCCGATTGACGTGCAATTTGGTATATAATGTAGAATGTACGACAACGGCAGTAGAGTCAGCAAAAAGTAGCAAAAGTGGGTACAGTCAGCAAAAAAGCTTTTATTAACAATGCCAGAAAACTGTAATTTGGTAGTCAACAAACTACTTATCCCCCGCGGGGGCCGAGAGGGGTGCGGGTGGCAGGCGCACTCCCCCTCGCACCTCTCGCCCCTTTGTCATCCTACCCCGCGCCCCTGTACTGCGCGAGCGAGGACTCATTTTAGCGGTCGGCCTATAGTTGACAAGATTATACCTAACAGCTGAAATTTTATTCTACTCCATTTGCATTTCGAACTCGGCACAACTTCACCACTTTCGGATAGCATTTTCATTTTTTTTTTTTTTTTTTATTTATTCAAATCAATTACAAAGGGATAACTTTATGTGTGAACAGCGAGCGAAAACCGCGATCGGTTTATCTGCTACTGTTGTCGCACGCTTACAAGCACATTCACACACACACACACATTCACATTCACACGGTTTTCAAAATCGTTCCCCATCAAAATGTCTACGAATCAGACATGTTTTAGAAATTAAGAAAACTTGTTTACAGTTAAAATTTATAATAATAAATGAATAAATTCTTTATACATTTTTATTAATAGGAGACGTTTTGGAAAAAGGTCAGGTCAGGAGTTCCCGAAACCGACGAGCATGTATGAAGAGACTGATGACTGTGGATGAAGCGAAAGAAATATGTCAGGATCGTAGCAAGTGGAATAAAGTAGTCTCTGCCTACCCCTGTGGGAAAGAGGCGTGACGGTATGTATGTATGTATGTATGTCAAATTTATAAAGTAATGTACTACTATTTGTACATTAAAAATGTAATATTTGCGTTGCCCCTACAGGGTTTGATCTTGTATCAAAGCAAATAAAAGTTTGAGTTTGAGTTTGAAGATTTTTACTACTATCTCTATTTGTTCCACAGTTATCGTCACTACATTCGACAGCGTGGCTTTGAATTCCATCGTTCAGGGACGCTTCGAGATTTTAATTGGACGTCACCATACCGGAGCAATTAGTAAAAACGTGCAAAGATTTCCACGAAAAAAATAGGCGAATTTTCAACTAACCACAGATTATGCAAAAAAATATTCTCTGACTGACTGAAGAGATGATAAAGTGAATGAACGAATAGCGTAATAGCTAACGTGACCATTTCTTTTTTTTTGCCAGAGCGGAACATCTGCGCAATTATATACCTAATATAAAAGTTTTTAGTGTTTTGCAAGTTTTTTCTTATAACAAAAACAATGTAAGCACTAAACACAAAATAGAAGTAGGCAGTGTAGCACGGTAGTGGCGACTTTTTCGTGCGGGTTCGAATCCCGTCCGGTACTCGAAAGACTTTTTCGTCTATAATAAAACTCATGATTTTACTTTGCATACACATGCATACACAAATCACGTTTATCCCTTACGGGGTTGTCAGAGCCTAAGGCGACAAGGCCACAGGTTACGTTTAGCAAGATTGTGGGTGTTTTGGAATGGGAAATCAAAATAGAGATGGTTTGCTGCTCGATGGACTTTTACCATCACCGCGGGAAGAGAAACATTACAACTGGTACATTATGTTTTTTCTTTGCTCCCAGGCCGGCATGGAAGTATTTTACTTTATTTTATTCAAAATGTACGTACGTTTTATTTTTTTGTGAGAGCCATTTCCCTTTAGCTTTTTTTTGTTGTAAACACGAGTAACAAGCGAATATTCAGTTACCGGTCGTAGTCATTAAGAAAAATGTATAATCGCAAATCTTTTTCCCCTACAATAAATTAGAGTAATCTGACCTGTGTCAAAATCGGAAACAATAATGACGTGGCGTCAAGGATGTGGAAGGTGGGCGTCAAAAACGCGTCATGCGTCAAGATAATTTTAGCTAGCGTTTGGGAGCTACGATGCCACAGACACACAGAAAGGGGTTAAAATTCGTTGGTTATAATTAATGTCATTGTTTAAGTAAATTGGTGCAACTCACACTAAATTGAGAGAGAGAGAGAGAGAAAACATTTATTCCTCTAATTTAAAGCTCTTCCATGCTATTTTCAATATTTTCACATTTTGCGGTTTTATATTTACTATTTGACATTTTAAATTGCTTTTAAAATCAGGTTTTATTTAAATTATTATTATTTTCTCTTTTTATGTACTCATGACGATTTTTTTGTGAATTCACATTGACATTTCATTAAGCTTTATTTTTGTTTGTTGTTATTGTGTTACAATTGACGATCCCTTGGTGAATTACTAATGTATGACATTTAATTGTACTTTATAAGGGTGATAAATAAATCGAATCTAATCTAATCTAATATACGGACGCCACGCATGCTTGGCAGTGCCTTTGCCGTTTGCCCTTTCCAGATTAGTCAACGATTTTTCATTCGGTGCGGCTTAGTCTTCCCAAACCCAAAGCCCCATCTCTCATCTCATTTCTTATGAATAAAATTATTATTCATATTCAATATCAAAACGTATTACGCCCTCATACGGTAAGTAATAAATACAGTGCAAGCGAGTTTCTCACAAAGGAGGTTCTTAACGGCCTCCTTAAGCATTCATGAATTTTTCCTCTCACTTTAACTCTTAGTTACATAATACGCGATCCTAATCTTTTTATTATTTACAGAAACATATCTTATTGATGTAAAAAGCTTCTGCAAAGCCGACTGTTTGACCTGTGGCCTCTCAAACAGAGGGTCGAGGCTTCGAATACCGGGCGCGCACCTCTGAGTTTTTCGGAATTTATGTGCGTTATCTCATTTGAAATTTGCATGCTTTTCCTAAGGTAACAAAACCTTAAGGCCACGTTTAGAATGATTAAGGGCGTAGTGAAAAGGGAAATCAAAATAGTGATGGGTTGCTAGCCGCATCGCCTATAACATGATTCCTTAGACTTTCGCCGATTCCCTCGATGGGTTTACCATCTGCGCGGGAATAGAAGCACCTGGTAGATTCTGTGCTTTTTTCTTTATTCCCAGACCAGCATGGAAGAAAATTTAAAATTAAAATTTAAAATTAACTATTAAATTATAATGTCCAGTTTAAGGTAATTTAATTAGTTATGGGTTTACCTAAAGGTTACGCTCAAGGCCAGGGTTAAACGTTTCTTTATGGTGAAACCCTCTAAGAGCATTTTAAACCTCTGTTGTTTATTGTAGGAAACATTAAGTTTTTTTTTACAAAAAAACATGCCTTTCTTTTGTTAATAAGTACATCGACGTGACTCCTTTTTAACAAAAAGATAATAATCCTGTTTTTAGTAAACGATATTCTAAAAATATAAACGTATCTTGCCTTAAGGCGTCTCCGGTTAGCCACCTAATTAAGGATAATTAATTAATTAAGAATTCACAAACATTAATTTTGTATCTTTTATGTGCATGACGTGATTATTAAAACAAATTACCGGTTGGAAAATGAAACGGTCGTGGAAAAGGAACCTAATTAGTAATTACAAAGAAAATGTTATTAAAGCTTTCCAAAGGCATTTTTCTTATGTAAAGTCAAGGGCAAAAGTATAATGTACGTTACCAAGACGTCAAAAACATCTGACCCGCCTTTGTACCACAAATAAGGTCGGTGATCCATAAGATTTGACGTGTTTGTCTGTATCGATATTTATACTCTTAACTTTACTAATCGGGAATCTGTAGAATTGGGAATCTATTGAATTGGGAATCTGTAGAATTAGGAATCTGTAGAATTGGGAATCTGTAGAGTTAGGAATCTGTAGAATTAATAATCTGTTGAATTGGGAATCTGTAGAATTGGGGGTCTGTAGAATTGAAAATCTGTAATTAGAACCTGTAGAATTGGGAACAAACCAACATAAATGCATACACATAGGTACATACCGACACCTCCTAAGTATACTGAGGCAACTGCAAAATCTTGATTTTACAGGAGAGCCGTGCAAAGGTAAAATCATTTGTAACTTTTTTATCTGTAAAGTCCATTCCATAAAACTTTGGATTCGCTGGAACAAAAGTACCTCTTTTCAGACTACATATATGGAATTCTGAAATTAATGTTAGTTTTTGAGAAAATGGTAAATACACCAGTGTACGCGTATTTTACGTGTTCTGATTTGTGGTATACTGAGGCAACTACCCCTTGATCCAGTATACACCGTACTAAGTTAATTGTTATTTTGTTCTATTTTTCATTTAATAATTAGATAAATATGTTACATAAATCCATACTGTTTAAAAATAAATACGTAGCTCATGCTCAAATGCCCTTTATCATTATTTGGTCGACATATTAGTCACTTGCACCAGTATACGCTTAAATTAAGTTCGCTTACACCTGTATACTGTTAAAAATATTTAATGTTTTGCTGTTTAAAACGAGAAATTATATTGTACATTTTTATTAATAATAATAGATAAAGTTTTTTTTTAATAAACAAACGTAAATTTCAAATAAAAACTGCTTTTATTATGTTTGTAAATCTTTAAATCATAGTTTCACATTCTTAAAAGTAACTTATTCGACAACCACAGTTTGAGCAATATTCGTTTTAGTTTAAAAAATCTATCCAAAATAGTCTTCTTTTCTTAATTATTGAGACTGTACTATTAAGTACTTATAAAAAAATCTATAAACTTAACTGGCTTCTTCTAAAGGTTCGATTTATCATTAGCAAGGATTCATTCCCTATTTTTAACGCCTTAGTAGGATTTATTATTGCACCTTTATTCTTAACTTCCAAAATTAAAAATTACTTGTTCCTCTTTACAAAAAAAAATATATATATATTTATAAACTTTTCTTGACAAGTTATTCAACTGACCTTGACAAATTGATACAAATTTAAAACAACTGTCTTAATCGTTTACTCTCTTAATTATAATGGCACTAGAATATTTATCACTTAATATCAAAATCACAATTACGAGTAAAAGCCTTTATTCCGAATTGACAAGGTACTATTTTCTTTAGTCATCGTTTTTTGTGACCAAACTGTTGTAAAATTCAGTGTGTTGCGACGGTATTATACCACAATTGTGGAGGGCAAAACCGTAACCGGATTGTATTTCTCATGTACATACGCTTGTTGGAAGTATATAACAATTTCACATCGTTTTTTAGTAGTTGGACACACCCAAAACGAAGGTGATAGCATGCATGCTCTAATTGAAAAAAGAACGAAAAATTTAATATATATACACGCCTGAACAGTGGTACATGGCTATTCGTATGGCAAAAACTGACAAACCCTATAAGTCACAGAAGTATCCCAAGAATTGATATTTGACTTTAAAGCTTGCTTGCCTCTGTTTCAAAACTGGAAAAGGGTACTAATGGAGAAACCGTAATGTGGAATCAAATATGTGAAATACATGTATCACGCGAAAACCCATCACTATCATCACTTCACTACATAGTATAAAATAAAGTCGCTTTCTCTGTCCCTATGTCCCTATGTATGCTTATATCTTCAAAACTACACAATGAATCTTGATGAGGGTTTTTTAATAGATAGAGTGATTCAAGAGGAAGGTTTAGATGTATAATTCTACGCAGACGAAGTCGCGGGCAGAAGCTAGTTCAAAATAAATTACAAAAATACTTTTGAAGACGACAATCATAAATCAATTGAATGTTCTTCCAGTAAAAATTTAAGGAGTCGCCAAAATGACCTCATAATTGGCTTAAAAAACATTAAAGTAGCGTACCACGAACGTTTGCCAATTGACAAACAAAAATTTAAAGATCTTAAGATCATTAATGATCTTTGTCGATGTGGTATAATACCATCTCAACACACTGAATTTTACAACAGGTTGGTCACAAAAAACAATGACTAAAGAAAAATAATAGTACCTTGTCAATTCGGAATAAAGGTTTTTACTCATAATTGTGATTTTTATATTAAATGATAAATATTCTAGTGCCATTATAATTAAGAGAGAAACGATTTAGACAGTTTTTTTTTATTTGTATCAATTTGTTAAGGTCAGTTGAATAACTTGTCAAGAAAAGCTTCATTTTGCAAGGTTACAAGTATAATAATCATTAATTTTGCGGAAATCACAGTGCATTCGAAAATAACTGGTTGTATCTTGGACAAAATAATTTAATTTCTATCGTAAAAGGTAAATTCGACGTACGCCGCGTCGTTGGTCTATCGCGTATACTGAGGCAACGTCAAGTTACACCACAGTTATGCCGCCCCTCCACAATATCCGTGCCGCGTACAGTGGTGCAAGCGACTTGCCTCAGTATACAACGTATTGATTTACAAAGTTGTGTTGTATACATTTATATACGTCACTTTATTTTCGAAACAAACAGGAATTTTACCACGAAATTTTTGTGGCAGGTAGATATTAGTATTTTAGTCAAAATTATGTAAAAAACCGAAAATGTCAAAATGGTCACTTGCCTCAGTATACTTAGGAGGTGTCGATACATAGCCTGTTAAAATCATAAACCTCCTTTGGCTTTGCCGTAGTCGGGTAAAAAGGAGGAGTTAATGCCATAGTAATCGAAAGATATTATTTTGTACTAGCTGTTGCCCGCAACTTCGTCTGCTTAGAATTCGTTTATCGCTATCCCGCAGGAATTACGCAATTTTCCGGGATAAAAAGTAGCCTATGTGTTATTCCAGGCTATAATCTATCTATGTTCCAAATTTCATCCAGCTCTGTCCAGCCGTTCTGGCGTGAAAGAGTAACAAACATCCAAACATACTCATACACTTTCACATTTATAATATTAGTAGGAAGTAGAATGTAAGTATAAAAACAATTTTACAGGTAACTAGATAAACTGATGTACATTATCCCTTCAAGGGATCTCTCCCAGTTAACCTTTGAACGATTGACAGGACAATAGAAACCGTATCGATAACTTTATGTTGTTACTGAACCAGTGAGTTACACCTTTGGCCTCATCTGCACCTTCCACCAAGTGAGATAGAGGTCAATCACTGGTCAGTTCGTAGTAAAAAAAAAAATCTAACCTATAAATGGAGGCTCTACCACACCCACAAACGACGAAAATACAAGTGTTATTTCTTCATAATTATACGGTGGGGTTCTAGTCAAAAAGGTGTTAAATCTGAAATAACATACATACATAAATCACGTACTATCCCTTACAGGGTAGACAGAGCCTAAGGTAACAAGACGTAGGCCACGTTTAGCGTGATTGTGGGCGTATAGGTGGAATCAAAATAGTGATGGGTTGCTATCCGCATCGCCTATAACATGATTCCTATGGGCATAGGGAGGCAAGCAACTGGTACATTCTATGTTTATTCTTTACTCCCAGACCAGCATGAAAACAAGCATTTATGAATTAATTATCTTTCTTTTATCTTTTATGCACACCATCACGCCTATATCCCATAGGGGTAGACAGAGGCTACCTTGTTCCACTTGCTACGATCCTTACATAATTTTTTCCCTTCATCCACATTCTTCAATCTCTTCATACATTTTAGGGTACTTAGGTCCCTTGATGGGTTTTACCATTAGCACGGGAAGAGAAGCAACTGGTACATTCTATGTTTTTTCTTTGCACCCAGAAGCATGGAAGTCTGAAATAAATGACAACCCATTTTCTTTTCTAGTGTAAAAGGAGGTAAGGAGCTATCTAGAACAGTTTTGAATTATCCCCCTTTTCGCTAGCACCCCATTATAACAAAACTGTTTTCTAATTACAAGGTTCAGGTGCCACTTCCTAAGACTGTTAGTGGTGGATATTTGTTTTACATAAATCACGTTTGTTTCGGGGTAGACAGAGCCTGGTAACAAGACTGATCGACACACTAGACTGAAGATGATTGTGGGTATATACGTGGAAAGGGGAATCAAAACAGTAATGGGCTGCTATCCGAGCGCCTATAACTGATTAATAAGATTTTCGCCCATTCCCTACATGGGCTTTTATTATCAGTTCGGGAAGAGAAGTAACTGGTAAATTCTATGTTTTTTCTTTGCTTCCAGACCAGCATGGAACCATAATTAAGGCTAATTAATACATACATATATAACGTCTTTATTCCTTATGGAGTAGACAGCCTAAGGTAACAAAACCTGAAAGCCACGTTTAGCATGATTAAGGGCGTACAGGTGGAAAGGGAAATCAAAATAATGAAGGGTTGCTAGCCGCATCGCCTATAACATGATTCCTAAGACTTGCCCCTTCCCTCGATGGGTTTTTACCATCTGCGCGGGAAGAGAAGCAGCTGGTACATTCTATGTTTTTTCTTTACTCCCAGACCAGCATGGAAGAAATATATGTGTCACTGACCTTATTGTTTGTAGCACAAAAGCGTATAGATGTTTTTGACGTCTTTGTATCGTGCACATATTTACGTCCTTTGACTGTACTCTGCAGCTCAAAGCTCACCGAAATTCTGTTACTATCAAATGAATCAAGAATTTTTATTTCTTAATTTGTGTTACTTTTACGGTTTTACCGTGAGAAATTAAATTACACATACAAAAATCCGAAAAGTAAAGCTATGGCCGGGAATCGAACCCGGATCCTCTACCGTGACGCGTACTATACCCCTACACCACCCATAGCAGCTAGTCTGCTAGTCGGATTTTTCTGTTCTAATTTTCACTGACATCACTATTTTGATTCCATTTTCCACCTATACGCCCCCAATCATCTTCAGTCTAGTGTGTCGATCAGTGTCTCGACAGTGTGTGTCGACCTTAGGCTCTGTCTACCCCGTAATAAACGTGATTTATGTATAACAAATATCCACCACTAACAGTCTTAGGAAGTGGCACCTGAACCTTGTAATTAGACATACAATTTTCATAAATACCACACCACTGAAAACAGTTTTTTTTTTTATATGAATAGGAAGGCAAACGAGCAAGTGGGTGACCTGATGGTAAGTGATCACCACTGCCCATAGACACCCGCAACCCCGGAGGGATTGCAGATGCGTTGCCAACCTAGAGGACTAAGATGAAATGCCTCTTGTGGCCGTAATTTCGTTATAATGGGGTCATTTTCACTAAAAGAGGGATAATTCAAAACTGTTCTACATAGCTATTAGACTTACCTCGTTTTACACTAGAAAAGAAAATAGGTTGTCATTTATTTCAGTCTCTCAGGCTCTGTCTACCCCGTAAGGGATAAAGACGTGATTTGTGTATGTGTGTATGTATGTAGTTTTTTTTTTTTTTTTTTACCTATTTCTTTTTTTTATTTATTTTATATATTATACAAACCACTAAAAACTAAACAATAATAAGGATAACTAAAACTATGAAAGTTGATTAAAAGTAAATTATGTTAAAAATTATTAAAAATTAGCCTAAAAAATGTCCCCCTGTTTCGTGACTGTAGAAATTGGAAATTCTGTTGCCGCAAAAGTTCATAAGTCGTAAACTTACCTACCGTTCGCCGTGCCGTTCTGCCGTCCGGCGGAACCGATTGTGCCGTGGAGACTAGCGGCACCCGGCTGCCGCCCAGCTTATATACCGGGGTGAACGCGTGGGGTAAGTCCAGTGCGACGCGGAAAACAAGTTCACCCGGGACAGTATTCCGAGACCATAGACAGTAGCTGGGACAAGCCATCGCAATTACATTAAAAAAAATTGGGAACCCACCGCATTAATGAAATAATAATTTAATTTTATGCCAAAAGTGTCTTCATCATTAAAGAAAGAAAGAAAGAAAGAAACGTGTATTACCACACTAAAGAGCAATCATCATCATCATCACTACATAGTATAAAATAAAGTCGCTTTCTCTGTCCCTATGTCCCTGTATGCTTATTACACAACGGATTTTGATGCGGTTTTTTTAATAGATAGAGTGATTCAAGAGGAAGGTTTTTATGTATAATTCTACGCAGACGAAGTCGCGGGCAGAAGCTAGCGTTCAATATAAAAAAAACAAAAGTATTTAGGTGTGGCAAAAAGAAGGCATCATTTGCTGCGAGTGCAAGGATAAGCATGCATTTGCGCAGCGCTGGTTTTCAAACAAATTTCATCATAGTATTGTGATACTTCGGGAAACTATAGTCTATACATATAATAAAATCGTTGAGACCAAAAAATCTGTACATTGAAGATTTAAAAAAAAAAACCGACCAGGGTGACTTAAAATCGGTAACTGAACATATTAAAACCATTTTTAAAATTTTTGTTTGTTTGTTTGTTTGTTTGACTGAGCATCACGTAAAAACTACTGAACGGATATTGATGAAATGTTCACAAATCGATTTCAATAAATTCAGAATAGGATATAGGCTACAGAAATTTTGGAATTTTTTGGAAAAAGGGGGTGAAAAGGGTGGTTAAAGTTTGTATGAAAAAAGAAAATTAGATTATTCTAGAATCATGAAACTCAGAATAAATACTTAATAATAAAAATAAAGAAATACCTGTTTTAGCATTTTTTTTAAATCTCATCCAGAGACGCAAAAAAGAGGGTTTTGTGTTTAAAATTAATTAACTTCATACACCTATAGAATAAAAACCAGTGAAGTGTAACCTTTTAAAATTGCTACATAATACTTCCAATTTAATACAGGTAAATATAATTTCTCAGTTTTCTTGAAATTTAATTTTTGAGGTGAATACGCACAAAATAGCGGAACTCAAGAAAATCAGCTTTCCTCGGTATAAGTAGTTGGTAATAATTACAAACAAAATAATATTACGGAGAAAATAGATAGATACGAATGTACATAAGACATAAAGCTGGAAAACTGTGTCAATTGTGAAAAAGCATTAATAAAATGACTGTATAGATCAATTACCCAATATTTTTTTTCCCCGATATTTATTTTTCCGTTCGCATTTTTCCCCATTTCCTTTTTTTTCCATGCATATTAATAACCAGTAGTTTATTTTCTCACACGATTTAATCTCTATGCATTGTTTTCGCTACACGCATCTTTGCCGATGCATTTTTTTTACCAATCTGGATCATTCACATACATATGTTTTACCTGTATTATAAATTCTCAATAGGTAGTCTATTTTTGCCACACGTTTTAATTTCCACTCATTATTTTCGCTAACTTATGCTTTTATGCAGCCAGGCTAAAGGTTTGCCGGTTTCACATTTCACATTTTTAATATGTGCTTAGTTAGCACTTGATGGTCCCATCGGAAGACCAGCGCTGGCTGCAAGGCCAGCATTACGCTGAGATGGGACCATTTCGTGATGTATGTACTGATTTTTTTGTTTTTTTTTATTTATACATTTATACATATATCACGAATAAATGTTTTCTTTCTTTCTTTCTTTCTTTTAACTGCATCTGTGCCGATGCATAAATAGCTACCGTAAAACTACACAACTATGGTCCAAAAGCTCCCAACTATGGTCCAAATCTGATTCAAATAATTCCGTTTAGGCGTCACTTTTATTAGAACGAGGACGTTGAATGGTTAAATTTGTTCATTAACGGAAGGAAAAACTTGGACAAAACAAAAAAGAATATTGGTATGGATACTTAAAGTCGTCTTGAAGTTATGGACCATAGTTAAAGTACTGGACTATACTTGGGTAGTTTTACCGGTACTAATAATAAATTATTGCCGTCTTTTAACTTTGAAATCGCAGGAGAAAGGAAAGGTTTGTCTTAATGAAGAATAAATAGGTAAACAAATCCTAGATCGTATTTTCATAATATTTTCAAACCTTTAAATTTTTACCCGTTAAAGAATTAAGAAATAAAACAAACCAATATATAGAGGTTTACTTATACTATACTATATAGTAAATGGATTAAAAGCACCACTTTACAAAATGAAACCTTTTCCGGTACTTATATGCCGAACATTATAACACAACACAGTATAACTATGAAACTACCGTGAGACTCACTCATATTAAATGATATTGTAACGGATAACTCACGTCTTAAATCAAGTATAGCTCGACATGTTTCGGTCAACATGTCGAGCTAAAGTTAAAAGACGGCAATAGTTTATTATTAGTAGCTATTTATGCATCGGCACAGATGCAGTTAGCGAAAATAATGAGTGGAAATTAAAACGTGTGGCAAAAATAGACTACCTATTGAGAATTTATAATACAGGTAAAACATATGTATGTGAATGATCCGGATTGGTAAAAAAAATGCATCGGCAAAGATGCGTGTAGCGAAAACAATGCATAGAGATTAAATCGTGTGAGAAAATAAACTACTGGTTATTAATATGTATGGAAAAAAAAGGAAATGGGGAAAAATGCGAACGGAAAAATAAATATCGGGGAAAAAAAATATTGGGTAATTGATCTATACAGTCAATAAAATAATTACATGCTGTATCTACAGGTATTTTTCAACGAAGACATTTTCGTCAAACCTAAATCAACCTAAATTGGCGTCCTAAATTGTGTTCTTTACCTAACACCTAAAGTTCAATATGCAATACCGTTACTTTGTTTTTATTTATGTGCTATTATTCACAACGCGTTCGGTTTTTGAACGCACTCTTATTTGAAAACCTGATATATTATGAGGGCGGCGTGAAACGCTTGGCTGTATGGTCTTTATATCTTTGCCTAAAAAAATCAAAATCAAAAGGCGCGTTTACGTCTGCGCTACGAACATGTCAGAATTTTATTGTGAAAAAAGTTTGTGCTTTTAGTATGAATCTGACAGCAAGCGAACCTTAACTGAATCGCATTACGACGTCATGGTAAGGCCTCTGTAGGTAATTAATTTGTAGATAAAGATAATAAGTGTTAATAATCTGTTGCTACCTACTTAAACCAAGAAAATAAATTAAAAAAGCTTCTGCTAGAAAAGAAATTGTCGCAAAGTATTAATTAAAACGGATTAGTAAATGAATTGTTAGTCGTAAGGTAAAAACAGGTAAACATTTATGTATTATTTGGTTAGAATTGATTTAATTTTTTAAATTAATCAGGGTACAAAGATCGTTAAAGTGAGCGGAGTATTCGCCAATAAGCGTCATAGTTTGGCGAAGTAACTAAAACTGTACTTAGCTTTGAATAAAGAAACTATAAACAAAAGTATAAATAAAACTATGTAAAATAAGGTATAAATAAATGTGATGAGGCATTAACCAGTTTACACCTGTTTTTTTTTCAAGATTCCGTGTCACAAACTATTATTTTCATGACGTAATTCTAAAAGTATAGTTTCATACACACTTTCAGTGGTTCATGTGACGAAGTTAATAGTCATAATAATAATCATTTTGATATCGATAAAAGCCGTAAGAATCACAAAAACACACGCGGACGAAGTCGCGGGCAACAGCTAGTTATAAATATTTGTATAAAATTAATTATCATTGAGTAAATTTGTGCAAACAATCATTTGATCGATAATTACTAAAAATTCATGAATAAATCCGAAAACTACAGCTATGGCCGAGAATCAAACCAGGATCTTTATCAACCCCGTGATGTGTTACCCCTACACCACCCACGGCAACAAGACCTAAAAGCCACGTCTAGCATGATAGCGTACAGGTGGAACGGCGATTCAAAATAGTGATGGGTTGCTAACCGCATCGCTTATAACATGATTCCCAAGATTCTATATATGTATTTTCTTTGCTCCCAGACCAACTTGGAAGAATTAAGGCTCATAAATAAATAAGCGAGTAATCAATTAGTTAGGACGCCCTTCTCTAGACCCCCCCTTCCAATACAACCCATTCACACTTTACCAAACACCTGATATGCGTACAAACGTCCCACGTATCACGTGACGCCAAAACGGCAGTTCCAAGAAACACAGGACCAATTTGTGGAACAACCAAATCAAATTACGTAGATTGTGATTTAAAAGCCACATAAATAGCTAATGGAGGCTGCCTTGTTCTGGATATGGCGTACGTAAGAGTAAATACTTAAAATATACTGGCTACATCATAAAAATCATTAAGAAATAAATAATGCCATGCTGAAATCGGCGATTACTGCACTCTGATTCGCCTGCCGAAGGAAAAAAAACCCGGTCAAGTGCGAGTCGGACTCGCGCACCGAGGGTTCCGTATCATTATCTATAAATATCTAAAACCAGTGTAAGCAGAGCCCTGTTCCAAAGCAAAATGTACGCAGTGTGGGGTTACTTTATATTGGTCACTGCTATATACAGACATACATACACATTTACGGTTTTCGCAATTATTCTTTAATCTGTGCTATAAGACCTACCTTCATACCAAATTTCAAGATTCTGCGTTCACGGGAACTACCTTGTAGGTTTTGATTCCCTTGAGAGTTGAAAATTTGCGGAAATTTGCGGCATAAACGGCTGTATCTTTTGATTGCGTTGGCTTAGAAGTTTGATTTTTTCACAGCTTCAAGGAACAGTAGACCTGAGTAATTGATATAAATTTCAGCTTCATACCTCCACGCGTTACTGAGAAAAAGGGTCGTGACAGACGGACAGACGGACAACAAAGTGATCCTATAAGGGTTCCGTTTTTTCCTTTTGAGGTACGGAACCCTAAAAACGACGGGAATCCGGCAGAAGTGAATATGTATGTATGTATGTAATCACTTTATTGCACATAAAAATTTAAAAAATACAGAAATACAGTGAAAAAATTACAAAGGCGAACTTATTCCTAAGAAGGGATCTCTTCCAGCTAACCTGCTACAGAAAGGTTATATTAAATAGTTGACAACAAAAATACTACACACATGCACACTTGCACAAGCGCCCTGCGCTTAAACGACCCAGCAGCAACTCTCCTCCATCTTACGAATTTTCGATCAGGTCACGTGACCGTCTGGACCTGACGCGAGTTTGACATTTTTTACCCATACCAAAAAGAGCACAACGCCATTAAAGAAGTTTTTAATCCAAAAAATCTCGTCTTTATCCCTTAGGTTTAATAAGCCCTAGTGGTCACAATTAAGTAGCATGACTGAGGGCGTATAGGTGGAAAAGGCAATCAAAATAGTGATGGGCTGCTAGCCGCATCGCCTATAACATGATTCCTAAGATTTTTGCCCATTCAAATACAAATACAAATACATTTATTTCGTAATCACAGGTAGGATATACAAGATCATAGGAATTATTAGAATAGTACAGCTATGATTTGCCGTTTGGCGTTCGAAATTTTAGGGAACATTAGTCAAATATCATAAAAATTTGAACAGGCTTCGAAAAATTCGATGGGCTTTTAACACCTGCGCGGGAAGAGATCCAACTGGTACATTCTATGTTTTTTCATTACTCCCAGACCAGCATGGAAGCAAACATTTAGGAATTAATTATTTTTATCTTTTATCTTTGATCTCTTCTATCTTATGAACTATTGTTCATTAATGGACCTCCGCAAAGTAACGCCTGATTCAATAAAACAGTGTAGTATGAATGAACCTTTATTCTGAAAAAACTATCAGCACAATATATTAGAAGTATAAGCAAGCGTGAAGAGTTCCTTTGTACGCGAAGAGCTTATGAAGTTACTTAACAAACTGAAGTAAATTAAGAAAGTACGATGTGAACGAAAATACCTTTTTCTCCGTATTGGTTTCTATTACCAATAACATACATATATCACGTCTTTATCCCTTACGGGGATGCAGTGGCGGATTTACCCTATGGCCCGGTAGGCCCGGGCCTAGGGCGGCTAGATTTAGGGGCGGCCCCAATCGTGTCAAAAAAAGTTGACGATAAAGTAATTTCATTATGTAGTCTATATGGTGGATGCTGAGAAAGGGGCGGCTGATGGCTTGAGGCCCAGGGCGGCCGAGACTGCAAATCCGCCACTGCGGGGATGACAGAGCAGGTAACAAAATGTAGCGTTTAGGTCTTGTTACCTAAGGCTCGGTCTACCCCGTAAGGGGTAAATACGTGATTTATGTATGTATGTATGTAACGCTAGATAAGATCAGACGCCGTAGCGAAATTCCTAAAACAACTTGTCTAAATCGAACTCTTGTATGGATAACAAACAAATTTTTGTTTATAGCATCTGAGGAAGAACATTGGATAAACAGAGGGGAATGGAAACTTGATAAACTGCACACCGTTTTTAGTTTTAGCACTCTAAGTCGCGTTTACGACAAAATAGACTGAACACGGCATTTATAGCCATTTTGTGTATTTTACCCATGCACCCATGCACAAATCACGTCTTTATCCCTTACGGGGTAGACAGAGCCTATGGTAACAGGTACCTACAGGCCACATTTAGCAAGATTGTGGGCGTATAAGTGGAAAATGGAATCAAAATAGTGATGGGTTGCTAGCCTCATCGCCTATAACATGATTCCTATTATTTTCGCCCATTCCCTCGATGGGCTTTTACCATCTGCGCGGGTAGAGAAGCAACTGGTACATTCTATGTTTTTTCTTTGCTCCCAGACCAGCATGGAAGAATATTGTGTATTTTAGAGCCATTATTATCGTCTATATCTATATACATCCCAATGCTGGGCTCAGCCTCTCTCAGAATGAGAGCTACCATCCCAAAGACAGGTACAGTCAAGTGTAATAATATGTATTTAGACAAAGATTAAAAAATAAGTACCATACGCTCTTACACCGGCGTAATAAGGTCGTGGGGACATATTTTTGAGAAGTTCCTATCAATACTTATTTTTGCACTTGGACGTACATCGACGTAACACCCCTATAATTGCGTTGAGGGTTAAGATGTAATCGTTTTAGGATAAAAACAGCTTTAGACAATACGAAATCGCGATAACTACCTGCGAAGCGGCAAAAGATGTTATTATTCACGCTAAGGGCTTAAAGGCAGAATGTCAAGAATCTTTTCTGAATCTGAAGTTGCCTGAATTATTCTTTCTTTTTAGAGTTCCGTGCCTGTAAAGCCTTCTTCCACGCTGGTCTGGGAGCAAAGAAAAAACATAGAATGTGCCAGTCGCTTCTCTTCCCGCGCAGATGGTAAAAGCCCATCGAGAGAATGGAAAAAATATGGCTAGCAACCCGTCACTATTTTGATTTCCCTTACCACCTAGACGCCTACAACCATGCTAAACGTGGCCTTTAGGTCTTGTTACCTCAGGTTCTGTCTACCCCGTAAGGGATATAGACGTGATTTGTGTATGTGTATGTATGTGTGCCTCTGAAGGAAAAACGAACCTTTATAAGATTATTTCGGTGTCTGTCTGTCCATCAAGCCCTTTTTCTCATGCACGTGTAAAGATATGAATTTGAATTTAACGCTAAATACTGAAGTCAACAAATTAGATAATCAACCTAAAGTCTGCGCAATCAAAAGATATGGCCACTTAAAGGACAGGGTAGAGATCCCTCAAAGCGTTAAGTTCGCCTTTGTACACATTTATATTTTAGGCGAAAATCATAGGAGTCATGTTATAGATGCGGCTAGCAACCCATCACTATTTTTTATACCTTTGACGGTCAGTGACGTCTCAATTTTATTGAAAGCTCGCTGCTCTTATATTTATGACGAATTGCGTGTTCTGATGTTATTAACCTTATCGTGTAACGAATTTATTGAAATTTAAGGCTGCTCCACGCTGGTCTGGGAGCAAAGAAAAAACATAGAATGTACCAGTTGCTTCTCTTCCCGCGCAGATGGTAAAAGCCCATCGAGGGAATGGGCGAAAATAGGAATCATGTTATAGGCGATGCAGCTAGCAACCCATCACTATTTTGATTCCATTTTCCACCTATACGCTCACAATCTTGCTAAAAGTGGCCTGTAGGTCTTGTTACCTTAGGCTCTGTCTACCCCGTAAGGGATAAATACGTGATTTTGTGTGTGTGTGTGTGTGTGTGTACGGCTGCTCCGAAATATTTAGGGCGCCCGCTACGATATACCGGATGGTGACTGTGCTTATTTAATTTTATAGAGTTGCATCTTGACCTCGTCTATAGGTAAGTACTCGAGTTCACTATCTTCGTTCTATTGATTTCTAATTTATCTAAGAGTATAGGAAACAGGATTACACCCGTAATGGAGCTTGGGTAACGTACTTTGCTTTACGGCGAGATTTTGCACTTTTACTTACAAAGTATTAGCCATAATGAATAGGATTTAGGAAACAGAACGAGATGGAGGCGAAAAAACAAAAGTTATTTAGTACCAAAAATTTCGAGTACTTAAACAGTTTTTTTCAAAATGAAGCATAATTCCTTGATATAGCATTTACAAGCCCAACTAGGTCAATTTTATTGGTGTCAATTGTCCGAAAATGTACCTGTTTGTTGTGAATATTAAAAAATTAAAAATTAACTAAATACTATGTACAAAACTAACCTAAAACTAGCTTAACTTAAACTACAAATAAAACACCCTTCCAAGGTTACTGTCAGTGCTCATTGTGCCCAGAAGGCTGGCAGCATTGCCGCGTTGAATCGCGAGGCTAATTTTTTGCCCAAATTTGATTATTTATCTATATTTATTGACTAGTAGAGACTTTATACATCTCTACTATAGACTAATATAATTTAAGGCTCGGGAACCTTATACATCCCTTTTATAAATGTATTTAATTTAAGTAGAATTTAATTAAGTATTGTAGTAGCTTAATGTATTTTATTTTGAAAAACTGACTTTCTGCCAAGTTTCTTGCGGCGCGTTCTTTTTGGCAATGATGGTCTTTCCGAATGCGCTGGTAGTTTCAAAAAAGATGTTGGCGGCCAATTTGCACTAGTTTCTGCCCCCCGACTTCATCTGCGTAGAACTATATACATAAACCTTCCGCTTGAATCACTCTATATATTAAATTTAAATTTAAATCCGTTGCGTAGTTTTAAAGATGCATACATAAGGCCGGACGGGCAGACAGACAGACAGCGGAAAGCGACTTAGTTTTATACTATGCACGGCTGTAGCCGGCTATGCTTAGCTAAGTCACTTTCAATAAACAATTTGTATTGAGAGCACTTCATAATTCCACGCGATACTCATCCATAAATAGAGTAAATATTTAATCAGTCGTGATTAATTCGATAGATTCCCCAACTCCGCTTGTAGTTCGGTTAGTTAACTTAATAAAGTTAAATTCAAACGCATTAAGACGTTCAGGATCCAGGAGTTACCAGAAACCGACGAGCATGTATGAAGAGATTGATACATACATAAATCACGTCTTTATCCCTTACGGGGTAGACAGAGCCTAAGGTAACAAGACCTAAAGGCCACGCTTAGCATGATTGTGGGCGCATACATACCTTTTTTCTGTTTTGGTTGATATATGTGGTGTTCTTTTTTTTTTTTTTTATATGAATAGGAAGGCAAACGAGCAAGTGGGTCACCTGATGGTAAGTGATCACCACTGCCCATAGACACCCGCAACCCCGGAGGGATTGCAGATGCGTTGCCAACCTAGAGGATTAAGATGAAATGCCTCTTGTGCCCGTAATTTCCCCGATAAATAAAGAGTTATTGTATTGTATTGTAGTGTAAATTATAATGTAAAGTTTAAGGTATGTAGTTACGGGCTTAAAGGTTACGCTCAAGGCCAGGGTTAAACGTTTCTTTATGGTGAAAGCCTCTAATAGCCTGTTAAACTTCCGTTGTTTATTGTAGGAAGAAACATCAAGTGCGGAAAGCAAGCGGCGATCTCCGTCAGTAATGTTAGTTGCACCAACTAACGATAACGTTAAACATAACCAACGATCATAATTCCACAAACGTAACTCACGTATAAAAGTCGAGTAACCGACAACCGCTGGTAAACGTGTTCTTGAGTGGAGACCGCGTCTCGGCGAACGTAGTGTAGGACGCCCTCCGGCCAGGTGGGGTGACGATCTGCGAAAGACTGCAGGCAGATGCTGGATGCGTCAAGCTGGAGACAGGGCGCTATGGCGCTCATTATGGGAGGCCTATGTCCAGCAGTAGACTAATATAGGCTGATGACGATGATGATGATGATATGACATGTTTCGGACTAGTTTAGTCCTTCCTCATGGAGCGCGCGCCCCGGCGGCAGCGAAGCGAACGCACGCTAGCGCTCTGTGGCCCGAAAGCACATCACTCGAAAGTACCATTCGAAAGTGGTATAAATCTGTTCATACCTTCAAAACTACAGCTCTAATCAAATTTTTGACTAGGTCACAAGATTAATGAGAGCCGTAAGTATCTTCTAAGCTACTTATTTCAAATTCAGCACAATTTTTCACCACTTTCAAGTGGTATTTTCACACACGTGCTTTTAAAAATCAGGGCCCGCTCGCTCGGCTACTCGGCGCAACTGACAGCGGCGCACAACTACCCTCGTTTTCATCGTCATTTTTATTATACCTAGCCCAAATAAATAACTTAAACTAAAGTCTTGTTACTTAGCCTCTACACCGTAATGGATAAATTGACTCTCTATACTCTTCTTCTTCTTATTTGTGGCGTGTCAAGTCGTTATAGCGACGACAAAGACAAAGTAACAAAAATGTACCTAATTAAAAAATCTTGCGACAAAATGTCGGTTACTGAACCAGTGAGTTACACCTTTGGCCTCATCTGCACCTTCCACCAAGTGAGATAGAGGTCAATCACTGGTCAGTTTCTAGTAAAAAAAAAAGAACGTTGTACTTAAAGCTGAGATTTTGTGTAGAGATAAGGAATGAGGTTAGAATTTTCTGAATTGCCACGGGATAGGGAATTTCCCAACGCGGGCGTAGCCACGTGCTAACGAACTGACTTGCTCAGCTCTACGGCGTAGATGCGCTACGATGAATGTCGTAGCACGTCTACGCAAGCCTACGATCGAGCCGATATTTTAACCGACTTCATTAATATCAAACTAGCTTCTGCCCGCGACTTCGTTGGCGTAGAATTCGCAATTGGCATGTTTATCGCTATCCGCCGACAAATATGCAATTTTCCCGAATAAAAAGTAGCCTATGTTTTAATCTAGGGTACCAGCTATATCAATTCCAATACATACATAGGTACATTCACAAATCACGTCTTTATCCCTTACACAAAGCCTAAGGTAACAGGTACCTATGGGCGACGTTTAGCAAGATTGTGGGCGTATAGATGGAAAATGAAATAAAAATAGTGATGGGTTGCTAGCCATTGATGATTTCTACGATTTTCGCCCATACGTAACATTACATACATACATATTAATTTTTATTTGTTTCAAATAAGTAATAAGATGCTCTAAAAAGTAGAGAAACTACTATTTTACCTTATTTACTAAAAAAAAACAAAATTTTATTTTTGCTAATTGGCCGCCAAGGGCTCTTTTACACGTCTTTTTGAAACTACCAGCGCATTCGGAAAAACCATCATTGCCAAGAATGCATCGCAAGAAACTTGGCAGAAAGTCATTTTTTCAAAATAAAATACAGTAAGAATACTTAAATACACAATACAATACAATACACAAATCACGTCTGTATCCCTTACGGGGTAGACAGAGCCTAAGGTGACAATACCTACAGGCCACGTTTAACAAGACTATGGGGCTAGGTATAGATGGAAAATGGAATCAAAATAGTGGGTTTGCTAGCCGCATCGCCTATAACATGATTCCTATTATTTTCGCCCATTCCCTCGAAGGGCTTTTACCATCTGCCCGGGAAGAGAAGCAACTGGTACATTCCATGTTTTTTCTTTCCTCCCAGACCAGCATGGAAGTACATACTTAAATTAAATACATTTATAAAAGGGATGTTTAAGGTCCCCGAGCCTTGAATTACATTAGTCTATAGTAGAGATGTAGAAAGTCTCTACTCGTGTACACACAGCAAAGCTATTCGATAAGCAGGATAGATACGGCGCGAGCGTGCGTAGATGCTTACCTGATTATATTGTCGTGTGTTCTTTGCCTTAGACAAGAGTTTTTAATCGAGATATAGTGATTTCTAGAAATGATTGTGCTAGAAGTTTCCAGGCTCCCTTCAAGAGTAATCATATCGATCTCGGTTCGTTTAAATATCTATAGAGAGCAATTAAGTTACTACGACGTTTACTAAAGCGATATAACTCGGGACTATAAGCCGAGCGCTAAAGATTTGCGTCCGTATTTCTATTGCTATGCTAAGGGCAGAAAGAGACAGCCTGTGATTTATTGTCACACTAGCTGTTGCCCGATACTTACAATACATACATACATACATAAATCACGTCTCTATCCCTTACGGGGTAGACAGGGCCTAAGGTAACAAGACCTAAAGGCCACGTTTAGCATGATTGAGGGGGTATAGATGGAAAGGGGAATCAACATGGTGAAGGGTTGCTAGCCGCATCGCCTATAACATGATTCCTATTTTCGTCCATTCCCTCGTCCATTCATACTTACAATACAATACAATATAATAAAATACAAATATTATTTATTGACCACCACACAACAAAACACACACACAGACACAACAGATAGAAAAATTTGAAGGGTTATACCTGCTATGTGTGGTGTAGCGTATAGCATGCGTCACGGAATGACGAGGATCCGGGTTCGATTCTTGGCCATAGCTTAATTTATTTTTCAGATTTTTCTGTGTTCTATATTTCAGTGTCTTTTAGAAATTTAACGCCGCAAGGCAGTACAATGACATTGCAGAAACAAAATAAGGTAGACAATAGCACTTTGGTCATTTTCGGGATAAAAAGTGGCTTTTGACCTTCCCCTTGACTCAAACTATCTTCATAAAAAAAATCTAAATCAGGAGCGCGTTAAGCATAAAGAGAAACAGACAGACACAGTTTCTTATGCATTTATAAGATTAAGTTTGCCACTATACTCGTTTTTTTACACTAGAAAGAAGAACAATATTGACCTTGATCTTAACACTTTTTTAAAATCGGCAACTGGAACATACAAAACGGTAACAAAACTATAGGATTCCAGGATTTTCAAATTTTAACTTGCTGTTATTAATTTCGTAATAGGATTTTCGATAAAAGAACAGATCAAAAGTATTAACCTTCTTTCTACACACACACAAACACACACACAAATCACGTCTTTATCCCTTACGGGGTAGACAGAGCCTAAGGTAACAGGTACCTACAGGCCACATCTAGCAAGACCTTCTTTCTAATGTGCAAAAAATGATTTTAAACCTCGAGCGCTGATACCGAAGTGGCCAATTAATACATTTCTCGATCAACTTTCAATTATCAACCGCCATTTGTCTCGTTCGAGTAATTTGTGTCTAAGAAGCCCCATTATTATTGCTAACATCTTAGATATATAGTTTGTGCTGTTTTACAAATATTAGAAATAGATTTAAATTGGACGTTTTCTACAAATAATACAATATCTTTGATTCTACTTTAATCCTTAATCACGCTACACGTGGCCTTAACGTTTTGTTACCTTAGGCTCTGTCTACCCCATGAGGGCGTGGAATCCGGAACCCACACTCAACGGTGCCGTCGCCATCTGCCCCACCCCGGGGCGGCCAGGGGGCACAGCGGTGACACCTAGTGCTCCCGTAACGCCCATAGTTCACGGCCAGGAGGGAACGTGTGTGTTTTTAGACGGTAGGCCTCGTCCCTCCTTCCATAGGGAAGGCAGCGGCGAGCTGGAGAGCCCGTCATACCCCCGTTGCTGCCCCGAGCGCGGGAATGCATAAGGCGCATTTCCCACACGTAAAAAAAATTCTCTGTCTACCCCATAAGGAATAAAAATGTGATATATATGTGTGTGTGTGTGTGTGTGTCATCAAACACATTTGATAAGATATTTCGACCACAATCTAGCTATGACGATGATTTTTCTGGGTTTTTCGGAAGTTATGTGCGACATTACATTTGAAATTTACCATGAGCTTTTCGGTGAAGGTAACATCGTGACACTGCACACATCTGCGAAGCAATTCAACGGTGTGTGTGACGTTCCCAATCCGCACTGAAGCAGTGGGACATACATATAAAGGCTGGAGATGATTGTGTGCGTGTGTGTATAAAAAGCTAGTTGACCCATACAAATAAAAGCTTGTATTAAAGTTTATCACATATTTTTATTCACATTCATTTATTATATAAGACTAGCTGTTGCCCGCGACTTCGTCCGCGTGTTTTCTGTTGAAAATTTTCCTGAATTTTCTTTGCTATAAACCTCTCGGAGCCCGAGACCTTTCCAACGAATGCAAAACCGTGGAAATCAGTTCGTGCGTTCTGGAGTTATAGCGTCAGGAAGGAAAACCCGACTTATTTTTATATATAGTAGAAAGAAAAACAAACAACAATATGACATTACTGTGGCGTGGCAACAGATCAACAATGAGAACGGACTTAGGGTATCCTATCTATTGAAAGTCGAACCTTGTACCACCAAACTATATTTAAACTTCCAAAACAGTTACTCTTTTTTAACATTAACATTAATGATTAATCTAACAATATACATAACACTGGTCGCACATATGCTTTGTAGAACGACACTTCGATACGAAGTTTAAAACTAGTACAGCGCCATCTGTCGGCGCATAGCTGCACCGTCCTATACATTATACAAGCTGAACAGTAAATATCTCATTAATATGTCTCCAGGCAGACAATGCATTTCAAAATTAGAGGGCTAATTTTTTTACAGCTTACCTTGTTACTTCTACACATACATACATACATACATACACAAATCACGTCTGTATCCCTCACGGGGTAGACAGAGCCTGAGACATCAAGACCTAAAAGCCACGTTTGGCACGATTGTAGGCGCGTAGGTGGAAAGGGGGATCAAAATAGTTATGGGTGAGCCGCATCGCCTATGACATGATTCCTTAGAATTTCGCTTATTTCGATGGGCTTTTTCCAATTTTTACCACTTCTCTTTTTTCTTTTTTTATCTTTTAGATTCCCCTTTCCAAACACTTTATAAAACAAGTTTAATAATGGCCCATTTAAAAGCAACGTTGACAAGTTTCACTGCGCCCCTAAGAGCTGGTTCGCACGAGCGTTTTTTCAACGGGCGTTAAAATAACGTTTAAATAAAGCAAATTGGAAACCATATTGTATTTATTCACACGAAGGCGGTTTTAAAGCGCGGCGCTTTTTTATTGAGCACTGTTCGATTTTCGACGTTGGGCGTTGGACGTTAAATCGAATTGAACATACGGAACTATTTCTGTTTTTTTAACGCCCGTTGAAAAAACTCGTGCGAACCAGCTCTAATGTTGCACATTTCTGCCACGGCATGCGCTGTGATCGTTTTCTATACCATAGAGCTAAAAGTTTTTGCTCTGTGTTCTATTCCCCCATACACTTCGCACGTTCCCAATAGATGGCGTTAGCGTGTGCTTGTTATTGGCTGTCACTGGATAACTGGACGCTATTTTGCAATACTGAGTCAACCCACTGTCATTTTGCAATTCAATGTCTACTCTAAAATATCTTTTCTAAGGGTTGACATTGTATTACATAATGAATCAGGGTTGACACACTATTGTAAAACAGCGTCCAACTATAAGAAGTCAATGCGTTAATCTCTTCTTCTCGAGTCGGAGCTGCATTTGCAGCGTGTCGATGACTTGCACCGGCCGGTCCTTCAGCTCGGGGAAGGTGGTCTCAGCCAGCTGGACCGCTGTGTACACGTCGTCCAAGAAGTTGGCTTCGGTACCTAGCTGCTCGCAGAGCATTTTCAGCGGGTGGCTACGGAGAAAACAATAATTAAGTATCTATACAAATAATAAAGCTGAAGTTACCAAGAGGAAAGAAATGGTCCGATTTGAAAAATTGTTTCCGTGTTAGGCCAAGGCTCCACCGACAAGAGTCAAGAGCGAAAAAGAAAGAAATATCTACGTATATACAAGGTGTCCCAGAAAGTAGAGTCGAGCGAAAGTCCTGACGTAGAGCAACTCAAGGGGCATCCGAATCACCCCCATGTATGTTCCGCGATTTTTCGTAATTTAGGAGTTATTGCCTTTTTTCACATTTTCTATTAATCTACGACCACGGAGACAGTTTTGCTCACTCTGGCTGCAATAATTGAGATAATTGGCTGTTTGTTTTTTTAACGAGTAGCTGAATAGTATGTATTTCATTTAAAAACAAAACAACATCGTTGATGGGCAAAAAAAAATCGAATCACAAAAAGTGACTAAATTTTGACTGTAGTTCAGACTTTGAAGGCCGATTACAAAAAAAACTACAAAAGTACAAATCTGAAATTAGGTTTGTGCTCCGGATTTAGCATGAAAACCTTCTTGGTGCAAAACAATAATACTGGCCACTGATTTTCTGATGCTATTAAATGAAAATTAAAAAGTATCTATTCGTTCCTCGTTTTTGCCTTACCAGAAAACGTTTTGATCTTGATTGGCATTATCCCTTAATGATAGATCATTAAAATTAATAGGGTAGAAAGTCAATAAAATAAGGCAGTTTTTAAACATGGTTGGAAAATAAAGTTATTAAAATTTTTCAGAAACAAACGTTAGCTAGTTTGTAGCACGGTACAGCGCCATCTAGTGAGTATTTACTTAATACATTAATGAAGTTACTACGAGAAACCAACGATACTAAGTTTGAGTCCGCTAAAGCGACATCTAGCTGGAATTTATATAAACAACGGCTTCAACAATGATCTAGCCTAAATACTTACGATTCCCCGTCTATGACCACGGGTATGTGGATCCCCACCACGTCAAATTCGCTGTATTTGTTCAATGGCAACGAATAGAACCCCGTGTCTGCGGTCACGCCTGTCCGGTTCGCCTGAAATACATACATACACAAATCACGTCTTTATCCCTTACGGAGTAGACCGAGCCTAAGGTGACAAGACCTACAGGCCACGTTTAGCTAGACTGTGAGCGTATAGGTGGAAAATGGAATCAAAATAGTGATGGGTAGCTTCATCGCCCATAACATGATTCCTATTATAATCGCCCGTTCCCTCGATTGGCTTTTACCATCTGCGCGGGTACAGAAGCAACTGGTACATTCTATGATTTTTCTTTGCTCCCAGACCAGCATGGAAGAGTTGAAATAGTTACAATATTTTCAACATGAAACTACAGTGAGACTCAAACGTATAACTCACAATAATTGTCGACATGTTAGCATTGGCTCGACATGTTTCAGACTAATTCGTAACTATTTTATTGAATCAGGCGCGTTACTTTGCGGAGGTCCATTGACCATTCCAATGAACTTTATATTCACCTCGCTACTCCCCTACTCACGTGCAAGATCACCAAGCCTGTGTGAAATATATGTTTTTCATGCAATCCCTCTCTCCACTACTGCCATGTCCCTTACACCACACAAACACACGCGTTTCGATCCCTCTACGGGATCATTATCAAAGTTTATAATATTAGTAGGATCTAGGATGTACCTCGGTGATGTATATCTTAGGCTTCCCCCGTAGCTGGTCGGGCTGGTCGCAGGTGAGATGGCGCAGCAGCACGGACTCGTGGTAGCGCTGCGCGCGCGCCGCCAGCAGCCCCGCCTCGCCGGCCTGCGCCAGCGCCACCAACGCTACTGCGCCCACGCAACTGAAGTCTCGGCGGAAGACTGGAAGTTGTAATAAGTTGCGTCTGATTGTCATAGCACTGGCTTCAGAGATTAGATACATACATACACAAATCACGTCTTTACCTATCCCTTACGGGGTAGACAGAGCCTAAGGTAGCAGATAACAATAAGATTGAGGGTGTATAGGTGGAAAATGGAATCAAAATAGTGATGGGTTGTTAGCCTCATCGCCTATAACATGATTCCTATAAGTTTCGCCCATTCCCTCGATGGTCTTTTACCATCTGCGCGGGTAGAGAAGCAACTGGTAGGTACATTCTATGTTTTTCCTTTGCTCCCAGACCAGCATGGAAATAGAGATTAGATAAGGTTTTTTAATTGTATTCCATGTATGGGCAGGTATGGCACAGATATTATGTCCGTTGGGGCCGAAAGGTTCTCGAGTGGGGACCGCGGATCGCATACATACATCCAGTGGCGTAACAATAGGGTGGCAGGGCTGGCAAAATGCCAGGGGCCCCCGACCCAGGAGGGCCCGGCCCAAGAGGCCGCGAGCTCAAAGATATTAAAATTAAACTAAGTACAACGTGACGATTCTTACTGATAGGGCCCCATCAAAAGAATTTGCCACGGGCCCCAGATGGTATAGTTACGGCACTGACAATGGCGTAACTATAGGGTGGCAGGGGTGGCAAAATGCCAGGGGCCCCTAGCTCTACGGGGCCCCGAACTGAGTTGGTTTAGAGCACAGAAGGGATGATGCACTTCTTTATATTGAGGAAGGAGCTCTGACGAATTTGCCACGAGCCCCAGACGTTATAGTTACGCCACAGCACTGACTACTCACACATAGAACACATAGAACCGACAACCGCTGGGGGAAACGTGTTCTTGAGTGGAGACCGCGACTCGGCAAACGTAGTGTAGGACGCCCTCCCGCCAGGTGGGATGACGATCTGCGAAAGACTGCAGGCAGATGCTGGATGCGTCAAGCTGAACACAGGGCGCTATGGCGCTCATTAGGGGAGGCCTATGTCCAGCAGTGGACTAATATAGGCTGATGATGATGGTGACTGACTACTCACATTCCTTCAGTGTAGTCTCCATTTCTTCTGCACTGTTGTCGACGTGCACTTCGGCTTCGAAGCGATAGTCCCCGAACCGCGACGTGAGCATGTCAATCCTCTCTTTCACATGCTGTCCTCTTTCATCAGACTGTGCGAATATTATAATGGCGTTCTTCTCGAACCTGTCAAACGTGAAATTATTTTATCGCCTAACTGTCAAAGATTTATGCGCGCCTGGTTGCAACGACCAGTCGCCTTGCTTTTCCACTAGAGGCAACCTCTGGTCGCGTGGCTGCCTCGATCTTGACTTTGACTAGTAGAGACTTTATACATCTCTACTATACACTTATATAATTTAAGGCTCTTGGACCTTATACATCCCTTTTACAAATGTATTTTTTTTTATATGTTAGAGAGGCCAGACAAACGAACTAGTGAGTCACCTGATGGTAAATGATCACCACTGTTCAAGCATGGTGGTTGGGGTTGAAACATGTCGACTGTGTTCTATTTAATTTAAATAGAATTTAAGTATTCTTACAATACAATACAATACAATACAAATATTCTTTATTGAACACCACAAATCAGTACAAAACAATACACTGTACTGTGTCTTACTGTATTTTACTTTGAAAAAATGACTTTCTGCCAAGTTTCTTGCAGCGCATTCTTCTTGGCTATGATGGTCTTTCCGAATGCGCTGGTAGTTTCAAAAAAGACATGTAAAAGAGCCCTTGGCGGCCAATTTGAAAAAATATATTTTTTTTTAATTCGAGGCCGCGCAAGTGAAGCGGCTCCACTTGCACGGCCTCGGTGCGAGGCAGCCGCTCGACCCGAGGCTGCCTCTAGTAATAATAATAATAATAATAATAACATTAGCTGTAAGAAAGTTGTTGTATCTGTGACACTTTTTAAACAAACCCGTCTTCCGTCCAGTGTCTTGTTTGTACAAGGTGAGGTGTTTATTTAACCCCTCGTATGCTTATAACACAGATCTGTTGTAAATTTGGGGCTATCTTTTTGTATTTTTATTTAAATCAGCTAAATTTGTGCATATTCAAACAGATTACTCTAGAACGCAGTACTCTTTTTAGCTTCAACATACGAGGGTTTAAACAATGATTCATGAGACACAGCTTGGCAGACATACAGACGTACAGTGGATTGATAGTAATAGGATCCCGTTTCTACCTTTTGGATACGAAACCCTAAAAAGTTGATAGTTGATATTCTGGATACCTTTTCCTGTTTTGATTGTTATATGTGGTGTTTAATAAAGAGTTATTGTGTTGTATTGTATTGTATAGTTTTGGGGTCTTTCTTTAAACTTAAACTTACTCGTCTAGTCCATAAGTGTACCGCCCTCGCGTGCTAACGCAGAATGGTTCCAATTCTATACGAGCATCAGCCATTTCATCTTCTATTCCGTGAGAGCTGATACAACCTTGAGCGAACGTGTTCTCACGGAATGGAGAGGCTTTAGGCCCATCTGAGACCCAAATAGCCTCTAAGATCCCTCGCACATTACACTCGCGATATTTTTCAATTTGAATACAAGCATTACTGTTTGATTCTGTCGCCGGCGAACTCGACGACGTTTTTACTGGGCCTCTATTCGGCGCTGTTACGGGCGCACTTCGGCATAGGTGCGGCAAAGGATCGGCGTTCATTCGGTGAAAACACAAAGCCTCTGTTCGGCAAACGTTGTGCTGAAATTGCCAGCCGAATAAAATGTAATGCCCCTAAAATTTAGAAACGAAAACTTTATTTAATTGGCAACACTGGGCCGTTGAACTATTTTGAATAATGATTCTAAATTATTGTTTAATGCAAATTAAGCTAATGTTCACGAATATTCAGAATTTTCCAAATGTTTTCGAGTTTTTTGACAATAAAGGAAAAATAAACATTTTCTAATCTAAACAAGTTTTGTTAAATGTTTGATTCAATATTTAGATATTTTTAATACTTTCATTCCGGATTATTGAAACCATTTTTAATAATGCCTTTCGATTACGCTGTAATTCCGGTCCCTTACGCTGAAAGAAACTACAAACAAAAAATATGTTTATTGAAATCTAAAGCATAAAATGGCCTCTGAGCTGACATCTGTCGTAAGACGAATGAAATGTCAGATTGCGGGTCCAAATTGAACTTCGCACCATAATTCACGCTTAAATAGTGAAGAATTTATAACCCTTAGGTACTAAATAAAATACATTTCGGACCGTCTGTGTCATACCTACCTGGCAAAGTCACGAAAGACATGCCTTATTTTACGACAATTACAGTTAAATAAAATATGGTAAATACAGAAAATGAATTAAAAAGCATTTATCTTGAAGTGGTTCCCATACATTGTAAAAAAAATAGACAATCCCAATCCCAAGTACATACAGTTTGTATGTAAGTAAAGTTGTTTCCTTTGCCCAGAAGGGGCGAACCGATAAAAAAAACTCAAAGATGGCGACCGATTTCATATTTTTATTTCGTAAATTACACAGCAATCTGAATTTTCCATATATATTTTCTCGATTCAAAATCGATATTTTTTTATGCTTTTGAAATTGGCGATAGGTTTCGATCGAATTAATAAAAACATAATGTTTGCAGTGACAATGCGCAACGTAAGCAGCACGTAATACTGAGGTAATATCAACCTTTCTACGTCGGTCTTAGCTTCGGCGATCCGTAGGCGATTTGATTTGACACATTTAAATGCCAAAATTAACAGCAGGGACTTGATCATCAGAATTTTCGCAATGTCAAAGCTTCGAAGTAAGTATATAATATTGATTAAAAGCTTAAATAGCAATATTTCAGTTTTATAAGCTATTTTCGATTAAGATATACATAATCGTTTTTAGACCTATTGTTTTGTCATATTTTGAGGTTAGCATTACGAATTATAAACAGACAAGTAATAAATTAATTAACTTAATTTCAGGTCCTCATGAGGGTGCCTGTACGCACGCAATAGCTTTTCTTGTGTGGCTTCACCACCGAAGTGAGAAACCATCATGCACTTCTGTGGAGTGTTATTGGAAGAACTGTAAACTGTCCAGAGTTGGTAATACCCTGAAATATAAGACAGCAAAGGAATTATTTAAGGGCAATTCCATATTACCAGCCAATTAATCTGTTTTAAAGAAATTTTTAGAACAGGGACTTATTACTTATTATTGTTCAAGTGTGTGTGTGTGAATTGTGAACTTTGGTTTGAACTGAGGTATGGTCGAGTAACTGCTTCCAGAGCATTTGAAGTGGGCCAATGCAAAACTAGTGATGGAACACTCATTATACAGGATGATAATATCCCTGAAACATGGACGTCTCCTAGAAGATGAAGTAAAAAAACCAGTGGTGAGCAAATTACTAGTGTGGCCTATTATTAAACTCCAAATATACAATGATTGCTGGTTCCCTGGATGGAATTTTTGAAGAATGAATTAAATGTCCTTTTACCAAAAAAACGCATAAAAAATTTATAAATAATGGAGAGGCTACAGAAAAATCACGTCTTTAATCCTTACGGGGTAGACAGAGCCTAATACCTCAAGACCATGTTTAGCATGGTTGTGACCCATCACTATTTTGATTCCCCTTTCCACCTACAGAAAAATATAATGCTTAAATGCAGCTTCATATTATGTACTTGTCACATAAGAATAACTGTAATTGTGTAGCGGACCCAGACTATGTTAAAATTAAAGAAGTACATACACACACTCACCCAAATCACGTCTTTATCCCTTACGGGGTAGACAGAGCCTAAGGTAACAGGTACCTACAGGCTTAGGTAAGATTGTGGGTGTATAGGCGGAATATGGGATCAAAATAGTGATGGGTTGCTAGCCTCATTGCCTATAACATGATTCCTATTATAATCGCCCATTCCCTCGATAGGCTTTTACCATCTGCGCGGGTAGAGAAGCAACTGGTACATTCTATGTTTTTTCTTTGCTCCCAGACCAGCATGGAAAAGAAGTAGTTATTATAGATACATATACCATTTGACCTTCAAGATGTTGAGAATTTAATTAATATTAAGTTATATACTTTTCTACTATTCTTAACTATTCTTCCATGCTGGTCTGGGAGTCAAGAAAAAACGTATAATTTACCTCTCTTCCCGCGCAGATGGTAAAAGCCCATCGAGGGAATGGGCGAAAATCTTAGGAATCATGTTATAGGCGATACGGCTGGCCACCCATCACTATTTTGATTTCCCTTTCCAGCTATACGCCTTAATCATGCTAAACATGGCCTTAAGGTTTTGTTACCTTAGGCTCTGTTTACCCCGTAAGGGATAGAGACGTGATATATGTATGTATGTATGTATAAACGACCGGATGGCCCAGTGGTTAGAGAACCTGACTATGAAGCTTGAGGTCCCGGGTTCGATCCCCGGTCGGGGCAGATATTTGTATGAAAAATGTGAATGTTTGTTCTCGAGTCTTGGATGTTTAATATGTATTTAAGTATGTACCTATCTATATAAGTATGTTTATCCGTTGTCTAGTACCCATATCACAAGCTTTGCTTAGTTTAGGGCTAGGTCAATTGGTGTCAATTGTTCCAAGATATTATTATTATTATTATATTATAAACTTTTGGATAATTAACATATTATATCTTTTATTGTATTGAAGTGCACATTGCTATGTGGAAATTTCGCTAGAAAGTCATTCAAATGCGTGAATTGCTATTTTTTTTTCTTTTTTTATTAATCTCCCACCCCGAACCAAGTGTGAAATGTGATTATTGATAAATCTTTCCATATTTTAATGTTGTTCTGTATTACTCGTGTCAGATTTGTATATCTCATTAAGCGTTTTTTGGTACAGATGGTGCCAGAGGTGCCAGTAAAATAATTCTCCTTTAACTTTACAACTGACCATTGAAAATAATAATCTCACGGCACAACGGTAACTAAACTGTATTTTGCCAACAAGCTAAATTCATGTTTAGCATGTATTGTATGTCATGACAATACAGTACCTGTCATGTTGTGTTGTAAAATGTTAATGCTAATGAGACGGTCATAATAAAAAAATACAAGAAAACTTTGTTTTATCAGTTTATTTACCCTTGACTTTCCTACATAGCAAATCAGTCAATATATAAATCAATGTGTGGATTTTCACATCCATGATCACTGAGAATAAGATATCCACTACTCAAAAGTAATTAGGGGGCCTCTAGAGTTTCCATCAGAATACAATTAAAATGTATATAAATAATTCGAGTTTCCACCTCATATCTCCTTCCTTCTTATTTAAAGTAGGATTTTAATATTGCAACATAGTGTGATAGCATTAAAAAAGGCCATCTTGCGCTCTCACTAAATCATGGGTTTGGATACTGGATTTCACCGATGGTACACTGAACCCGAATGTTCTAGCAGCTTATAAACTGTACTTTATTAGACCATAATATTGATAGGTAGTATTCATAGGTATAAAATTACAGTAGAACAAAGTATAAGCTATGGCTAGAACTGTTTCTGTCCATAATGTTCTCATGAGATTGAAGTTTTTCTTGAAATACTTAGGTAAGCTTCTTCCTTTTAACATTCATTCATTGATATCCCTGATACGATAGAACACCTCCTGCTTCTACTAATAAGCTGCCAATAGACGATCTTGTATCAACCCAATGTCATGATCTTCAGTCAATAAAAAGCTGTATTGTCCAGCCTTACTTTGCTTGCTACCTTGTTAGCTTACACTTTACGGTCACAAAGATTTTGATGTTACTTCGGATTTCCTTATTGATAAATTGATAATAGCACACAAGGTAAAATTTTAAACTGAACTACAACTGTAAAAGTCTTTAACTGGATATTTTGATTATGGCTTGGATGCAAGTCCTTTAAGCCAATACTTCATTTGGTTATTCAAATCAATTCCAAAAGTTATAAGCAAATTCACTTTAAAACAATAACGAAAACAAAACATTTTATTTGTTTTGGTCTCGACTCTCGGCAGATAAGATAGATAGGTGACATTGTTTTTTTTTTTTTTTTTTTAATTTATTTTAAAACGGGCTTCGTACTTTTGTCACATTAGCCCATAGGGCAACAGCGAATTAAACAAGTGGAACAATATATTACACTAGCTCATATTGTTGGTCACATCAGCCAACATTGATTTAATTTATGAATGAATGAAAGATTGACTTTTCCGTTTGACGTTGTCTTTGTCATAACGCAATCGAAGCTCGTTTTATGTTGTATTTAAATTAATCCAGTAGTAAAGTAAGTGAAATTTATTTTAAAAAAACTCTGAATTTCCCTTATGTATCAATTTCGACCAAAATTACATATTTTTGGACACTTAACATAAAACCGATACCCACCAGCTTTCTGCGTGAAACGAATCGTAAGTGTTTCTTAAATTTCTAATGCGTTTTTCAAAAATTGGGAGTTTTGGGATCATTTATAAATGAATGCGACACATTCAAATGCCAAAATTGACAGCTTGAGAGTGGTACTTTGCGAAACATAACATCAGTTGTAGTAGACGTCTAGACTAGACGTTTTCATGACGATTTCATAGAACAGAACGAGACGGTCAAAAGACTTAGCCAACGGTCGATTATATCCCTCAGAAAACTGCCAGGAATTACTTACTTACTACAGTACATACTCAATTTATTTACATTTTACTTCTTCATTAACCGTTTGAACTGTCACGCACGATCACTACTTGTCAACGCTATTTTATTTAAGACAACGCTAAAACATGTCGTAAAATGTTTCTACCGCCTTTGATGATAATAATTCATTTATCGCGCCTGCACCACTCCGCCACGGTTGATGAGATGGCAGAGTCAGAGTATGTCCGTCAGAAGACCGGCTTCTTGCTGAGGGTCTTCCAATTGCGTTCGCGCCACTACGTGCACTTCAGTTCCTTTGTGGTGCGCGTTCCGCGGCCGCTGCAGGAGACCATCGACAAGAATTACAGTTAAATACAATCATACATAGTTTGTATGTACATTGTTTCCTTTGCCCAGGAGGGACGAACTGATGAAAAAAACTCGAAGATGGTGACCGATTTCATACACCCTCATTAGCAGTAGTTCAATGACCTCATGTTATTATTTCGTAAATTACACAGCAATTTGAATTTTCCAGATATATGTTCTCGATTCAAAATCGATATTCTTTTATGCTTTTGAAATTGGCGATAGGTTTCGATTGAATTAATAAAAACATAATGTTTGCCGTGACAACGCGCAACGTATGCCGCACGTAATGTCAGCCTTTCTACGTCGTCTTAGCTTCGGCGATCAGTAGGCGATTTGATTTGACACATTCAAATGCCAAAATTGACAGCAGGGACTTGATCATCAGAATTTTCGAAGTAAGTATATAATATTGATTAAAAGCTTAAATAGCAATATTTCGGTTTTATAAGCTATTTTAGATTATACAACAAACAAGTGATGAATTATTTAATTTCAGGTCCGCACCAGCTATGTGCGGCTTAAGCGTGACACAAAACTGCACTGTAAAGTGCAAAATATGTCCAGAACACAAAGTTCATGCTAAATTATATGCATGCACACTGGTTGTTGACGAAGAAAATGATGCTATTATTACTTTCCAATGCCAAGACTGTGTGGCATCACAGGGTGCCTCTAAGCACGCAATAGCTCTTTTCTTATGTGGCTTCATCACCGCAGTGAGAAAAAAACCATCATGCACTTCTGTGGAGTGTTGTTGGAAGAACTGTAAACTGTCCAGAGTTGGTAATACCCTGAAATATATGACAGAAAAGGAATTATCCAAGGGCAATGCCATATTACCTGTCATGCTTTATCTCTCAAGGTTTGTGAATTGATCAATTACTTTTATATCCATTTGTCCTACCTAATCCATATGCACTATGTATACTATAAATGTTAAAGTAGGTACCTATTAAACTCTGGCTGTCTGTCTGTAACAATTTTACAGCTAGGTAATAGGTAGGTCGATAATGTAAAGTACTTACCTATATAAGTACTAAAATTAGACCATAATATTGTAAATGATTAGCTATGTTTTCTCTTTTTCAGAATTGAGGACATGTGAAGTAAATGAAATTGAATTTTACAACAGATATGTAGCTGTATCATTAGACCAAAGTACAGAAATAATCAATGCTGAGCAGGGTACTCCTTATTGGCATAAAGCTAGAAAAGTAAGACAAACAGCCTCCAAAGCGAGAGCCCAGTTTACTTATTATTCTAATAAAAATGCTGATTGGGATAAAAGATATCAAGAGGTTTTTTACAGTAATTTCCTTGGGAATGAAGATACTATCAGAGGCCTTCGCTGTGAAGCAGTCGCAAGAGATTTATATGCAGAGCATTATAGCTGCATCATTTTAGAGTCCGGATTGCTGGTTCGACCAGAATTACCGTGGCTTTCTGCAAGTCTAGATGGTACTGCCATGGATAAAGAAGGATTTTTTTTTTGAAATATTGAGATTAAGACATTAAAGGAAGGAACTCGTTTAACTGCAGATGAACTTATAGAAATGAATGCAATTCCTATTTTAGATAAAAATCAAAATTTGAAAAAAAATACTCTGCATTATACTCAAATGCAAGTAGGCATGTTATTGTCAGGTATTACAGACTGTGATTATTTAGTTTACTCTGAAATAGGAAAGGATTTAGCTGTAAGAAGAGTTTCATTTGACGAAAATCATATTTTGGAAATTTGTGTATGTCTTGTTAATGTTTATTTTGAGAAATTCTTCCTAGAATAGTTAACGAGTATGGATCAAATTATGACTGAATTTAAATAAAAATAAATACAACACTGTGTACTAAATTATTTATTCATTGTAAAAATTTATTGCCACTCTTACAATACCCTTCCGATTCATAAGCTTCCCTTGTTACGCTTTTATAATTTTCAATAACTACATAAATTTATCAATGTGAATAATTGGTGGACCCAAATTTGTAAGACCACCAACAATAATTAATATGTCATCAAAATAAGGAGCCAGTGACCATGGTAATGGCCCACACAAAAGTTTATATTGTCGTAATCTCTGTATCACTCTCTCAACATGCACTCTTGCCCGTGCAATCTCTGCAGTGCGGATTGCATCTTTGGTCATCTGCTTTCTCTGACTCAAGAAAGGAGGCCTGATGAGCTGAAGTAGACGCTGTAACAAGAATATTAATATGTAAATACATTGCAAAATTAATCAAATGTTATATGTACTAACTATTCAATTAATATCCTTAACTAACTTCATTACACTCGGATTCAATCCTGTATCCTTTATCCACCATCACTCCCCATCATTAAACTCGCATTTATTTAAGATTCCTGATTCATTTACAATATGTTTATCTGATGCTCGACCACCATAAGATGCACTTATTTCAGTTATTAGGCCAGAAGGAGTTATTCCAATATTAAACTTCGCTGTATTGTTTTTTTTATATTGAGAGTATGTCAATATTCTACATTTTAAGCATTTATATTTTTCAATCACAGTTTCAGCACAGTCTAATATTATTGTTGTATTTTTATATTTTTGGAATAATTTAGGAAGGTTGCTACATATCATTTCGATATCAGGCCAAGGAATAACAACTTTGAGTACTCTACTCAGCATGGGGCACATATTATTAAAATAGTTAGAACATGTCTGCCTATTTATACCAAACAAAACACCAATGGCTCTAAATGACATACTTTGTTTGATTTTTACCATTGTCAAAATAACTCTGTCTATCACAGATAACATTTTCTTTTTTGTTGGAGCATCTAAGGCCAATTCACTAACACAAGTCACCAATGTTTCTAAAAGTTCTATTGACTGAATACCCGTAAAAGTAAATAAATACATATCACTACTGAGTAAATCTGAGAGGGTTAATTGCTTTAAAGCTGATCTATCCTCTTCCCACATAGGAAGAAAATTAATTTGCATGCACTTTTCCAAAGGTTCTTTGTTACAAAGAAGGTCACCTATACTCCAATCTTCTCGGGGACGATTATTTCTGTAATCCACTAAATTGACTTGTGTTGATGAAGTCATGACATGATGATGACTGTTGTTATCAGTTATATTATTGTCCTCAAATCCATCCTCAAATTCAATTTCTTCATTCTCAATAGCAAGTCCAAGCTCTTTATTTGATACCACTATTTTCCTGTGTCTGATATCAGCCCTATTTTCTCGAGCAATTGATTTTTTTTTGGGCTAATGGTACTTCTTTATCAGAGCTTCTTTTAGGAATATTCTGAGACGGTACGACATAAGGAAACAACTTCTGCCTTTTAGAATCTGGAACAATAAACATAATCTCGTTATCAGACGAGAAACTCGCCTTAGCCTAAACTAAATAAATAACTTATGAAATACATAACATATGAATATAATTTATGTATAGTAAAATAATTAAAACATAATTATACTTACTGTTTGAAAAATAGTCTGAAGCTTGAAAATGATGAGAACAAACTCTCATTGATGGTGAAATTGGCTTGCCTATTCTTAAAGCATTCTTCCATTTTTTCTTCATAATTTTGTCTTTTGGAAACAAATGAAAACTTATTCCCGTATCTCCGTAAGTACTACATTGAGGAACGCAACAATATTTCGTATTTCTGCTTTTATTAGCAACAGGTTTCCGTATATAATCGTGATCAGAAAACTGCCAGGAATTACTTACTTTTTTATTTAAGACAACGCTAAAACATGTCGTAAAATGTTTCTACCGCCTTTGATGATTATAATTCATTTAATTATCCTACGACTTTACTGTATGGGCACAAACCCCTTTGCTTTCCTGACTTCCAGCTGTCATAATTTAAAAAAAGTCTCTAATTCTAGCTTATCTGTCTATGACATTCCGCGCATTATAGGTACGTTATTGAATTATTGATCGATAAATATTTCGTAGATCAATTGATTTAATGTGAACAAAGCCAATATGAGAATTTATCCATTAATATGCGATCCGATATCTCATATTCAATCAAAATGTTTTATGAATCATTGTCGGCATCATGAACTAAATTAACAACTATCCTTTGTTGTATTACAGGTTAGTACCGGTTATTCATCTATTTTATTATTTATTTTCTGAACATACTTTTTAGTAACTAGAACTTTAATTCGTTTCGAAACGGACTAAATTTAACTACTGGTGTCCCTGTGACTTATTAATCATTAATTGTACGTTTCTATTTCCAGATTGCAATCAAGATGTGCCTAAGTGAATTATTACATGAACAACAAGGATGCAACTGTCCTTCACACATCTTGAACTGTGTCACATTTTGTTAAAATACTACGGATCTTAGGTTGACAGCCGAACTTAAATGAAACCTGTAGATATACAATCTACTGAACTTCTAAAGTAAGTTACCATAACCAATAATTTATTTTTATTATTTACTAGCGACCCGCCCCGGCTTCGCACGGTATATTGTGCATGTATTATACATATAAAGCTTCCTCTTGAATCACTCTATCTATTAAAAAAAACCGCATCAAAATCCGTTGACTGGTTTTGAAGATATAAGCATACATACGGACACGGGGACAGAAAAAGCGACTTTATTTTATACTATGTAGTGATAGTCGTATAATAATAAAATATATATGTATAATATCTTTTCTGTAACATGGTAAAATATGTCAGTCATGTACAAAAGTAGTTTATGTTCACCCCTATGGAAATTTAGGTGTGATGGTATCAGTGGCGTAGCTAGGTAACCAAGGGCCCTGGTGCAAATAAAAAAAATGGGGCCCCACTACTATCTAAACTGGTTACGTTTTAATAATAATAGTTCGATCGAGATTTTCTGGTAAGGATTCGAGGGCCCTCTGAGCTTGAGGGCCCCGGGGCACTGCCCAGCCTAGTCCCTAGGTAGCTACGCCACTGGATGGTATGTATGTAAGTTAAACAACTACTAGTTCTGCTGATTGTTCATTATATTTATGACTCTGTCCAAGTTGAAATTTAGCAGTTATAATACCATGCAGGTTTAAATTAAAATAGACTAAACTTTTATGCCAGGAACTTACTTACTTGTATATAAGAATGACAACCAATTTGTATGCTGACTATATTGCATGTTAACACTAGTATTTCAATACATCCCACTTGCAATATATATATTATATATATATATAACCACTTAAATCATTGTTGTTTGTTACTATTTCATTGATTATCTTGTCAGACTTCAATGGTGGTTAAATATAACTAGCTTCTGCCCACGACTTTGTCTCTGTGGAATCAAATATAGCCTATTTAACAGGGATAATGTAGGATTCTAATGGTGAAACAATTATTCAAATTGGTCCAGTGCTGGATCAATACAAGGTCCAGTTTTGGAGTCTATTCAATGTAAACAAACAAGCAATACTTTCCTCTGTATAAATTTGTAAAACCAATGTGTTGCTAGCCTATTTACTCTAAGAATTTTCATGAACAATTATCTAGGCTGTAATTTCCTTCATATAATAATCTCAGTATAACCTGATATAACTATAATAATCTATTATATTTTGTTTACAGATACTACAACTGTCTGGAAGTTCAAATAGTATTGTCGAGTTTTAAATTCAACCATTGAAACATGCCCGGATGCGACCACTCTAAATGCACAGACAGAGTGGCGAAAAGTTACGACCATATACCCGTGAAGTTCTCAAGATCTGTACTGTCACCGCTTTCCCTATGTTGTCTGCCTGCGGCCTTTATGCAACTATCTTGTTTCAAAATAAAATTAATATTTTGGCATGCTATCCATTAAACATTGAGTATGCGAATTATCAATCATTACTATAACTAATAAAAGTTCTTTGCGAGTTATTTCCTGTTACCTCCTATTGCATTAAACTAACATTTGAAAACACTAAAAATACCTAATGAATTTGCTACCTAACTGGGCTATTCTTACTTAGAAATGTATCAGTATTGCAGACGGTACTGGGGCCACAATGGGCTCCATCCTTCCCCTATTCCCACCCCTACGTCACCAGCTAACAAAATAATCCTTCGTGAAGAATCATGTTGCTGAAAAACTATGCTATGCTATGTCGGTCTCGCTTAATGCTCCTCTCGTTTACTCAAAGGTAACTGGTAGAGATCCCTTGGTGATTTGTCTCTGCTTCTCTATATTTGTACAATAAAGCATTTACTTACTTACTATGCACTAAAAATGGTGCTAATTAAAGATCTACAATACCGACACAGTTTCTACTCTACTGAACTCTGATTTATTATCCTTTATGGAAATGATGACTATTAATTCTATTAATCAGCCCTTCAATATGTTGAGTTGATGATGAGAATTTTATTAATTATAAGCTAAACTTTTGGAAAATTAACATATATCCTTTATTAAATCGAAATGCAGTGTTTTTTTTGTATGTACTTTGATAAATCCTATCAAAACAATATGATCTATATGGGGAGTGTGAATGGTAAAGTTTGGAGGGGAAGGCCTAGACGGACGTTTCGAGACCAAATAGGAGACTGTGTTTTTTCCTTTGCTTTGAGGGACGAACTGATAAAAAAACTCAAAAATGGCGACCGATCTTAACACCTCATGAATAGTTAGTTCAATGACCTCATCATGTTTTTATGTACGTAGCAATTTTAATTTTCCAGATAGGTACATGTTCTCGATTCAAAATCGCTATTTTTTTATGTTCTTTAATTGGGGATAGGTTTCGATAGAATTATTGAAAACAAATTAATTGCCCTGAGATCGCGGATTCACCTCACCTTGCACAGACCGTTTTTATTTACCGAATTACACAACAATCTGAGTTTTCCAGATATATTTCCTCGATTCAAAATCGATATTTTTTTACGCTTAATAATTTGGGATAGGTTTCGATCGAATTAATAAAAAAATGATGTTTGCCGTGAGTAAGCCGCACGAAAAATTGGAACCTTTTTCATCCACCATTGCTTCGGCATCAGTAAGGCAATCAGTGGGCGATTTGACACATTGAAATTCCTAAATGACAGCTAGCCTGACCATGCGTTCTGCGATCTGCGATTATGTTGCAAAGGCTCGGATTACTTGGGGATTTGGGGGTTTTAGTTTTTCTTAATTATGGCTTAAATTTTGATCAGTTTGATGTGATCGCACTGAATAGATAATTATTAGATAACTCGTTATAGACTTGATAGGATATGCGGTCAGAACTCCTCTTTTTTCTGACACACTTTGACAGCTGTTGAAAATCCCCAACAAAAATCACGAAGCGCCCCGAATAGCTTACTAAGAACTCATTGCGTTCTCATCGGATTGTGTTCGGCAAACTGACAGTTTGGCAACCCCGAATAGCAAATTAAACGTTAGGCACTGCAAATGGTTGGTAATAGCTTGGGCGTGTCAGCGCCGAATAGAGGCCCTGATTCAATTTCGTTACTGTGTTCAGCCATTCGCGTGTTTTTTTACAATCAATTATATTAGAGCTGTGAGCGATAGTTGCCTAATCGTTATCGCGCAAAATTAGCTTATCAAAGTAAAGTGATGTCACTAACCGTGCATTCGATTGCAATAGACACAAGGGTATTTCAATCTCGATAATAGTCGTTAACTAGTAACCATTCTGTTTATATTACAAACTCGACAAGAATCTATGCCTTCAGATTGACCACGCATCGTAATTCCAATTGTTACCACCACCGACAATCGAGTTGGTGAAATAGCGGCCTGGGGCCCGATTTTTGAAAGCACATGTGCGATAATACCACTCGAAAGTGGGGAAAAATTGTGCTGAAAACAATCACAGCTCTCATTAAACTTGTGAACTAGTCAAAACTTAGAACTGTAGTTCTGGGGATGTGAGCTGCGAGGGGTACTTTCGAGTGATGACAGAGCAACGCGACGGTACTTATAAATATTAATTAAATTATATTAGGGAACAATTCACGCAAGTTGACCTAGTCCCAAAGTGAGCGCTAGAAGGCTTGTATTATGAACACTAGACAACGATATTCATATTTATATAGAGTAACACATACTTAAATAGATAGAAACATCCATGACTCGGGAACAAATATTCGTGCTCATCAAACAAATACACGCGCTTACCAGGTTTCGAACCCGGACCCTTGCTTCGCAGGCAGGGTCACCAACTAAGCCAACTACGTCGTCATCAACGTCTTTGTCATGATACTAATTACGGAGCCCCGCTGGGTTAACTTACAAACATACATATATCACGTCTTTATCCCTTACGGGGCAGACAAAGCCTAAGGTAGCAAAACCTTAAAGCCACGTTTAGCATAATTAAGGGCGCAGGTGGAAAGGGGAATCAAAATAGTGATTAGTGGAGGCAAAATACGTGAAATTTCCCTTAAGTCAGGAAATAATTCTAAGAACTGATAAAAGCAATTGTTTTTGATTTGTATGGGTTAGAAATGGAATTTAATACATCACTTGATATATTCACCCCCCCGGAAAGGGGTGGAATTGGTTGAAAATGGTGTAATAGTAATAACTAAGAAGAAAAAATAGGTGTAGTCTGTGCAATTTGCCATACGTTTTATTACATCTTAATCTATATTTGCACCCGTTATTTAGCTCAATTCAAGCTACGGAACATACAAAAAAAAAATCAAATAACTAAAAATATACTTTTTGGCATTGCGGCCCCGGGAAAAATAGAGAACGCGGTGCAAATTGAGGAAATGATGAGAATATATATCAAAACACAATACCAAATTTGCACCAGGGTGCGACACCCGGAAAGTAGTTTTCTATGTTTTACTGTCTTTGTACTTCGGGGGAAATTTTGGAATTAATAAAAATCGTCACAATCGTCTTAACTTGGTTTGATTTACATTCGCACCCCATAAAAAATTGACATTTCTACACGGAACATGCGGTTCTGTAATACTACCCGCTACCTAGCGTTCGCTGCTATTCCTTGCGTTTAGATAGAACTATGTTTACCAAACTTCCGGTTAAAATTTTCTTTTTTTTATTGAGTGCGAATGTAGTATCTTTTAAATATGTGTTATTTATAAATTTTCACGACTATCTTAATTTCCCCCGAAGTACAATCTACAAAAGAGTGAAAAAAAAACATGTTCCATACTTTGCACGGGGGTGCAAAGTTACCTGGGTGTTTATAATACTTTGAAAAGCTTAATCTAAGTTTGCACCAGCCGTCTGAATTATCCTCGAGCCGCAATCAGAAAAAAATATTTTACCAAGATTCTATACATCGTACACCTTTTTAATTAACATACATTATGTACCAAAGGGGACCCTTCACGTGGCTAAACTTGCGCCTAATACCTTTTATCATACTCCAAAATAACGGCATTTGAAGTTTATACCTAATATTTTAAAGTGTTCCGTACATGATAGAAAGGTGCAAACCGAGGGAAACCATCTAGTCGTGCCCTCTAACGATTCCACAAAAAAACACGACTACACGAATTACTTCCATACTTTTCCGTAATTCGACTATACTATGATGGGTTGCTAGCCGCATCGCCTATAACATGATTCCTAAGATGTTCGCCCATTTCGATGGAAGAGAGGCAACTGGTACATTCTATGTTTTTTCTATACAGACCAGCATGGAAGAAACTTGAAACTTGGTTAACTTACCTGTCTAATTCATAAGTGTACTGTCCTCTTGTGCTGACATAGGCTGGTTCTGGCGTCCGAGCTTCTTCCGTCTCATCTTCCTTCTCGTAAGAGCTAAGCGAACTGAGATCGTCAAACGGAGTAGCAGTCACTACGTCTACGATCGACGCCGCTGTATTGCTCCTTGGCACTGCCCTGGTATTACTTTCTCTAAACATATAAGCAATGGAACTTGTTTTTTTAGATTTGGCTGGGCAGAAACAACACAGCCGTCTCTTAATCGACTTCATTTCTTCACTGTTTCAAACACAAACAAGGCGTGTCGAATATTCTGGGATATTCCAGGTCAGTATGGTTGGCTCTGGTCGCTTGGAAGCTTCTACATCGCAATTTATGATTCAAAATCCCTTTGTAGGTACACTTTGAACATCGAACATGGAAATAATCATCAAGCACACATAAAAAATCCACCCGCGTGTTGAATTATGCCGGATTTATTTTAACATTTTAAAACAGAACGTAAAAACAAACATTGTTTGTTTAACTGTGTGCAAGTTGAAAATATGACACAATCGGCGTGGGCATTGCTTTCCGCTATCACGTAAAAGTAGCTTATCGCAAGATAACATTTTCGGGGAATAAGATTGCCATGTTCAGCAACTCTTCAAATATTAAGGACTTCCCCTTCCCCATCTAATTTGTGAACTCGAAAAAACGCTGCCATTTTATTTCAGAACAGAAAAATCCGAAAAGTAAAGCTATGGCGGAATCGAACCTGGATCCTCATCATTCCGTGATGTGTGCTTACCCCCCCTACACCAACCATAGCCAATACCGTCTTCGCCATAAGGGCACACGGGGCCCGTGCCCAGGGCCCCGATTCTCAGGGGGCCCCGAAGGACCGACAATTTCTCTCACACATTTATTCTCAAAACATTTTTGTCGGGCATTTTATCGGACATGTTATTATAATTCGCTTTTTTTACTTTCCCCTGCCCATAGCAGGTGCATAAGCCTTCGAATCTTTCTATCTGTACCAGCTGTCATTACTATGCGATTTTTTGTCGCCAAGCGCCATCTGTTTGAATTATATGTCTGTGCGACACAATTATAAACTCCCGTGGAACATCTACAGCTCACCAGAGACTTAGCTAAGGTTAGTTAGGTATCTTCAGTTGCCCGAAGGACAAAATATCCAAAAAAGGAGCGCCAGAAAACCAGATGGACAAACTTGTAGGTGGACCACGGGTAAAGACAGAGTTTTTCTAACGGTCTATTTTCTTATTTCGCCTTATTCCATCGTCACTCATGCGTTCGCTTGTGATCTTGTTCTGCCATTTAGTTAAAAATAAGGCTTACATACAATAAGACTAAAAAATATTTACCTTGCTACTCCGCTACTCACGTGCAAGATAACCACGGCATGCATGGCTTGGTTATCTTGCATGTAAGTAGCGGAGTAGCAAGGTAAATATTTTTTGTTCATTAAATGTAAATAGTTGCTCGATACTTTCAAAATAATACTCGACAGAGTAATTTCAAAAAGACATCTTCGCGAACTTAAAAATAGCCTCGATCAATTTTATTGTAGATCCGCCCGGCGATCTACTAAATTTATTTTTGATCTGTGCACCGAAAATGATATTGTGCTGCTGCAAGAAACCTGGTTATATTAACTATCTAAACACATCATGAATAGATGGCGTGGGTACGTCGGCGGTTGATACCTTTGCGGGAATACTACGCGGCAGACCGTATGGCGGAGTAAGCATTCTATATAATAACAAACTAAAAGTGATTTCAATGGACTGCGACACGCGAGACTCTGTGCAATAGAAATAAGCACTTTGGATTCCAACACTTTGCTTCTTATAACTGTTTATACGCCTACGGCTAGTATCGACAATCTTCCGGAATACTGCTAACTATTAGGCAAAATACACTCTTCTTCTTGTTTTTTAATATGGCCCCATCGAACGATGCGATGATTTCGCCAATGTCAAAGTAATAAATACAGTATTCAAAAATCTTGTGACAAAAATGTCGGCAACGTTGTACGGTAGAACACGGTCAAAAGACCCCTCCCCTAACCCTGTCAGGCTCTTAGCCAACGGATAATGATATCCCTCGGAGACCGCCAGGAAATCATTAACCGGTGCCCAGGGTGCACCGGAACAAGCACTGCACTTCCCCTCGGATGGATCCAAAAACGAACCGCAGCTCTTGATCACACGCGGAGGTAACCCGACTCGCACCCCCAAAATACACTCAATAATTGAAGATAGAGCAACCGATTGTCTAGTGCTGGGTGACTTTAACGCGGATCCCGCACACCGTTCGGACACGAACTGCAATGTTTTGTTCGGAATATAATTTAAAATATGCAGATAAGCTTCTACTACCACAAGACACATACTCGTACGTCAGCGACGCGCATCATACTACGAGCTGGCTCGATCAAGGTGGTTCATTAGCTAGCAGCTTCTTCACTACTAATCTTCTTTACTAATGTCGGCTTGAATGTTACCAAGTATTTGGCGATGTGCGTGCTCCGGTATATTTGTGCACGATGGATGTCCCGAACAATTTGATCGCTTTGGTTGAGTCACTGTTAATGACCATTTTGGGTGTTTCCAAATATTTGATGATCTCGACTGCTACTTACTATATGACGCTGACTGTATATTTGAATTTTACAGCGCATTGGTTTTACTGTAATCCTGTTTTTTCGATAATAAAGGTATATACACCGCAGAAATAAAAAACACATGTCAGGTAAAATATTGTATTCCATACATCACAAACCTCATGGCACCAATGCAAGGCACATCCGAATTGTTCACATATCACTATATATACAAACATACAATTAACTCGCTGTAACATCAATATCTTAAGATAACTCGACGACGGATATATCCGCCAGTCGCCTGTTGCGAAGACAAGGTGCTCCAAAGACTTACTTCACTCGGATGACTTAAAAGGTGAATCAACTTTTAAGCATTTTTTTAAAAAACCAGTAAGTTAAGAGTTTAAGATAATATAGCTAAAAGTTTGGGTTATAAATATTTGTACATTAAAAAAGTTGCTACGGTAGACTCAGATTGTGAACAGAGTTACCACATTTTTTCTTATTTGTATCAAGAAGGACACGGATCATTGGTTAATATTAATACAATATTCTTCGTTGAAATTTGCAAAAGCATCAAAGCGTGGGTAGACAGAGAAGTTAATTCACTCAATGGTGTACTGTATCCAGATTGCACATCGGTCGGCTGATTTCGGCTTCGTAGAGCGTTGTCTCGCTCTAACTTACGTGACGCCAATTATCTCTTTCTAAAGACCGAAGTACAATTAAGGCCGGGTACTGATCAGTATGTTACCCTTCGTTCAGGCTCACTATTAATGGCTACGAGTTAAGGTGCAACCACACCAGTGCGTAAGACGTTGACAGTGCGTGACGGTGAGAAAACGTGACGCCTACGACACGTCACTGCGTAACGCAGCAGTGTGGTCGCTCCTTTATTCCTTTTAGCGCTCTATATATGTAATATATCTATTATTACAGTGTACAAATTCAAATTGTGTTAAGTTATATCACCTTGTCCGCTACATCCTTACATATGACTTTTAGAACAAATGTACTGTATTGTATAAAATTTGTACAATTCATTCACTAATTAGAACATTGATTAGTTAGAAAAAGGCATCTCATGACACGGTTAAAATTCTAAAACAATCTCACGCTCAGCTCATAATTTATAAGTATGGCTATTCTTTCATTGAACACCAAATAATGTGCGTCTTCGTATAACAGCGATTAAACATATTTACAGTAAAAATAGCACACAATAAATTATAATAATCAATCAGCGACTTATTGACAACGAATAAAATTAAATTTTTAATTAATTAAATAGAAAAAAAAACATCAAAAAATATACGTTCGTTGATATCATCAAAAATAAATCACATTTTAATACAGGATGTTTAAAATATTTCATGTCCGACTGTACAAGTTTGACGCGACAGAACACAGTCACTTTTCAGACTAAGGCATTTGGAATCACAGTCGCATTTGCCTTTCCTCTCTGTCAAACGGTAAAAGTTAGAGAGAGATGGCGAAGCGAGCTCGCGCGTCACGCAATTACGCTTCAGGGTGTAAACTTAGCTAATTACAGTAATTATCACTTGAATAAGTTAAAAAAACTTAAATATTACTTTACAATTCGTATCGCTATGACTATAAATGACGCTGAAGGCACGACCAATACCTAACTGGCTTAAACTCGTAAAGCCCATTAATTAAAACTAACCAATGTAACGCAATTAACACAATTTCATAGTGTTTTAAAATGAATATTAAATACATCAGCAGGCGGTCCGGTTACAACAGAACAACCCTAAAAATGTTTCATGGGATTTTTTTTATGTCAGTTGACAAATATAATATAATGTCCGATGTTCAAAGTTTACGTTAAAGGGGTGACATAAAGTTAAATCCAAAATCACGATGAAAAACAGGAACAAATTTCAAAATGTTCAATTCTAAACCAACCTACTAAAATGTTTAAGAACAATTCTAAAAAACGTTATTTAGAAAATTTATATTTGTTTAGAAATGCCTCAAACACTGCCTCGTTACAGATAAAAAATAATTCAAATACAATTAAATTTCATATACATCAAAATTCGTAGGCGGCTCGATCGATCGTGTTCACTTTCAATATTATACAGGGTAAGGTAGCCAACAATGAACCACCAAAAGCTTTGTGCGCCAGCGCCATCTAGATCAGACTTGCCGAACTAGATGGCTTGTCATTCCATGCACATCATAATAAGCACTTAGTTCCAAATTGCGACACAATGTGTGGGGCGCTAGTATCGCAGTTTCAGATATAAGAAATGGTTTTTTAAGATCAGACTGTTCGATCGCAATCGACTTCGGAAAACTGTCTCTCATTTTGGGCACCCTAATTTACAAATATTACAGTACTTTATTGCCAGAACATTTGTTTATCTGGCTTTAATTTCGCATCAATAGTTTAGCGTATATTGTGTGCGTAGTACGGTTTGGCAACGTCGCATTTTCGAATAAAAACGTTGGTTCACTGTGTGCTACTGGCTCATTGTTGGCTACATTACCGTAATTCATTGGGCGAAAATTGAATAAATAAATATCATGCGACAATTTAAACCAATCGACCTAGTCTCCTAAGCAAAGCTTTCATGGATACTAGGCAACGGATAAACATACTGAAATAGATAAAGTCATACTTAGATACACATGCTCGTAATATATAACATCCATGGCTCGGGTACAAGCATTTTCTCTTATACCAGTATCGCACTTACCGGGATTCGAACCCGGGCCCTGTTTTATAGTCAGTGTTACTGACCATCAAGTCAAACCGTTGCGGTAGAAATTATCCTTAAATCTGGACCAACACTTAATTGTACGTATAAAAGCTTCTATTTAAACGCCGGCTCAAAAAGGTTACAAGTCTGACTGTCTGCGTGTCTGTCTGTGACGTCGTACCTCTTTTTTTGCGTCGCGAGCCAGTTAACCGTCTGGGCGTAGTTTTTTTTAACGGTGCGTAATAAACAAGTTAGGGATCCGCAATTAGAGAATAGACACCGGTGGCGTGGCGTTCATACAACTCGATTTACGGCTCGTCTATTTTAAGGCAGTTGGGCACTTTTATTGCGCAGAATTAGGGGAAAAGGCTAGTTAAATTCCTTTCGGCCCGCCTTCTGATACTTGAAGTCACGCCATTGATAGATACACCATAAGTACCTTCAGAGGCGGTGCTAGGTCACGCCCGGCTACGCGCGCGCAGAGGCGGGGTGGTAGGTGATGACGTTGTGCGCATGCGTGAAGGGCAGCGGGGGGGCGGCGTGCGCGGGGGAGGGCGCGGGCGCGGGCAGCTGCAGCGCGCGCGTCTTGCCGCCCAGGGTGCACCGCGTCGTGGCGCCGCTCTCCACCTCCACCGACAGCTCTGACCCGGTCAACCTGCATTACAACAAACACCGAAAGGTCAGGAGTACCCTAAAGAGAGCTCCCAATTTGACAGCTTTTTTTCAATGTTTAAGATTACATGAGCCTCGACATGCTCACAGTGCAATGTGTACGTATATATAATTGGCATTGTTCATTTTATTTAAGCTGTGCTTTTAACACCTTTATTTGATAAAATGGACTATTTCAAGTAACTAATTTGTATATTATGCTTTTACGTAGCTTTGTTAATTAATAATAAATATTTTTTCGCTGTTTGATAATTCGTGAATTTAGACAGAATCCCAATCGCCTTCGTTCGGCTGGCAATAAAAAAAACGGCTTTGTCTATGGTTTCGTCGATTTGACAGTGACACGTAACAGTTGCCAAAGCAAACTTTTTTTTCATTTTTGTGGCAAATATTCGATGCTGGATTCTGTCTAAAAACCGGGTCGTTCGGTCAAACAAAGGTTCAAAGTACTTTTACAAAAATATCTGCAATCATGAAGTATTTTTGAAATCGGACAAGATAAATCGGATAAATGATGGTTTTCCTCAAAATGGTTTTCGAATTGGAGCATAGGTACTAAAAAAAATGAACAATGCCAATTATGGTACAGTATAGTACTTTGGGTACGTACATATTGTACAAAATAGTACAGTAAGAATTTATATACTGTACGGTATATAGTACACCGTGTACATGGATATAGTACAGTATATACAGGATTTGTTCGTCAAGTTTCGCAAAAGCATTTTTTCATCGTAACTAAATTTCCATTCCCATTTTTTTCCAAATGCTGTTTTCCCCCGGTGGTTTTTACTGAAATTTATTTGCACAGTAGCGATTTTTCAATGTCGCATTTTTCCACGGTCGCGTTTTTACCAATTCCAATCGGCACGGAAACAATGTCAACGGAACTCCGCTAACGCGGAGCTCCTCTTCCTGCGTGGTTTTGCTCATTCGTGCCAATGCAAAACTAACATACCCTAAACCTACCTATGAGCTGTTAAGCCTAGAGATGTGGTTTAGTAGTGCGACACATAAGACTCGATGGAAAACAAGAGCTCTATGATACCAGGTTTCCATCAACACAGTTTCTGTGTCTATTGGGAACGGGTAAAAACGCGACTGTGGAAAAATGCGACACTGAAAAATTGCTACTGTGAAAATAAGTAAATTTGTTACACAAAAAAATGAATTTGGAAAATAATCTAACATACATACATACATACATACCGTCACGCCGCTTTCCCACAAGGGTAGGCAGAGACTACTTTGTTCCACTTGCTACGATCCAGACATATTTCTTTCGCTTCATCCACATTCATCAATCTCTTCATACATGCTCGTCGGTTTCGGGTACTCCTGACCTGACCTTTTTCCAAAACGTCTCCTATTTGGTCTCGGAATGTCCGTCTAGGCCTTCCCCTCCCAACGCAACCATTCGAACTCTCCCACTAATCTAACAAGCCCAATGAAATACGGTGTGTAAATTAGTACAATATAGTACGGCATGTACGCGGTCATGGTGCAGTATAGTAGTGTACGCACATGTGGTACCGGTTGGCGAGCACGCCCAGCAGCTCGCCGACCAGGTCCTGCGCGGACACCAGCCCTACCACGAGGTCGTTCTTGGCCGACGGCACGCTCACCACCACCAGCTGAGCGTCCGAGCTCATGATGCGAATAGCCCCCACCTGAAACACGACAGTACACTTGAGTGGATCAACTAAAAATAGTGGCCTTTAGGTCTTGTTACCCTAGGCCCTATGGCGTCATTACCTACCTGCATTGCACGGTCTCATTGTCTAAGGGAAGACGAGCCCAGCGTACGGGCCCTCCCTTTAGCGCGGTCCTGGCGGGCGCCGGGGCCACCGGGGGGGCGTTTGCGGTTGAAACCCTAGTGGCATCCCTCTGCGTCCCCATCACACCGGATTGAGGCAACGCCGTAGTTTTTAGTTCGGGTATACCCCTTCGGGGGGGAGTCCCACATAACCCTAGGCATCCCCGTGCCTAGGGCATCCATAATTCCTCTCCGTTAAAAAAAAAGACTCTGTCTACCCGGCAAGGGACGAAGACGTGGTTAATATGTACACATACACATACATACACAAATCACGTCTTTATCCCTTACGGGGTAGACAGAGCCTAAGGTAACAAGACCTACAGGCCACGTTTAGCAAGACACTGAAGGCGTAGAGGTGGTAAGTGGAATCAAAACAGTGATGGCTTGCTAGCTGCATCGCCTATAACATGATTCCTATGATTTTCGCCCATTCCCTCAATGAGTTCTCACCATTTGCACGGGAAGAGAAGCAACTGGTACATTCTACGTTTTTTCTTTGCTCCCAGACCAGCATGGTTAATATATATGTATGTACTAGCTATTGCCCGCAACTTCGTCTGCATAGAATTCGTTCATCGCTATCCCGCAGGAATTACGCAATTTCCCGGGATAAAAAGTAGCCTATGTGTTATTCCAGACTATAATCTATCTATGTTACAAGTTTCATCCAGATCTGTCTAGCCGTTCTGGCGTGAAAGAGTAACAAACATCCAAACATACTCACAAACTTTCACATTTATAATATTAGTAGGATTAAATACGCACCTCAGTGATGGCGGTGGGTTTCTTCAACACTTTAAAACTGTTAGCGTCAAGCTTAAACAGCGCGGATTCCGTGACGAGCAGACACCGCTCCGCCATCTTGTTGTAGCGGTTGAACTTGTACACGCGGCACGAGAACAGCGGCCGCCCGACCTGCTGCGACTTCTGCAGCGACGTGATGGTCGCGCGGTAAAGGGCTGGGGAAATAGTGCATTATTGCAGAGGCCGGGAAATAGTATTTTACAAGCTTTTGTTCAACTTGCAATGTATGGTACGTTTGGCTGGGTGGAATGTTGCGAGTCAATTTTGAAGCTATTTTGTTACTATGCGATTTTTTGTCGCCAAGCGTCATTTGTTTGAATGATGTGCCTGTACGACACAATTACAAAATCCCGTTAAACATCTACTGCTCACCAGGGACGAAAGAAAGCGCTGTTTTTTAAATGATAGATACTATACTATCAAATGAATCAAGAATTATATCGAAGTAAACAAAAAAAAACAAGGGAGTAAAAATTCTTGATTCATTTGATAATACTTGAGTAAGTCTGATGACAATACACTAATCAGGTAGTGGAGTTCTGGCGATCCAGCCAGGATCGTCTCCGCAGGAGAGAACTCTTCACCGGTGGCTCCAATTGACTTGAAACTTGGTTCACATGTGTAGGACGGATGACAAAGCAAGTACAGTCAGCAAAAAAAGTTTGAAATTTTTCTATGATGAGTAGAAATTATAAACACGTTGCAACGCTGGCATTAGAGTGCACGTGAGCTGTATCGCGCGTGAGATAGACTTCCCGTATTTTTCATATGTTTCGTTCTAGAAAGATAAGGACATTCTATCTCGCGTGCGTAGTAAAATAAGTGCCAAAACAATTGACTCTACAAAAACTGTAGCAAATTTTAATCGAAAAATGAATCGGAAACATTGTAAAAAAAAACACTATTTTGCGCCATTTTTCGAATAACCCAGCGCGATCAAAGACAAGAGATGACAAAATTGAATCAAAACAACCACCTGCTGATAAAAATCCCGAACAATTCTAAGACTTACACAAAGAAGCTCTAGAGCGTAAAAGGGTACTTACCAGCCTTGGCATTGTACTTGTCATCGGCCAGGTAGTCTCCCAGCCACTGGCGGCCGGCGCCCCACTCTCTCCGTCTCCCTCTAAGCGCGCTCGCGGCACAGATCTTCATCTTGAGCTGTGGCCACTGGTTCCTCGGTATGGGCTAAAAAAAAATGCAAATAAGCTACAAAGAGTCCTTTTTATTTTTAAACTACCAGCGTATTCGGAAAGACCGTTTGCCAAGAATGCGCCGCAAGAAACTTGGCCAAGTCGTTTTGGCTGCGTCAGGTTGCCAGCCCCATCGGAAGACCAGCGCTGGCTGTAACGCCAGCATTATGCTGAGATGGGACCATTTCGTGATGTATGTCCTCATGTTTTTTTACTTCTTTTTGTTTTTGTAATTTAATTATGATATATCACGAATAAATGTTTTCTTTCTTTCTTTTTTTCTTTCCAGCGACTTTGTCTGCGCAGAATTTGCTTATCGCTATCCCGCGGGAACTATCCTGTATCTTTCCCGGGGACTTAAACTATCTCTGTGCCAAATATCGTTAAAATTGGCTCAGTGTTTTAGGCTTGAAAGCGTGACAGACAGAGAGTAACTTTCGTATTTATAATTATGTGTATAATAATCTTCCATGCTGGTCTGGGAGTAAAGAAAGAACATAGAATGTATCAGCTGCTTCTCTTCCCGTGCAGATGGTAAAAGCCCATCGAGGGAATGGGCGAAAATCTAAGTAATCACATTATAAGCGATGCGGCTAACAATCCATCACTATTGTGACTCCCCTTTCCACCTATACGCCCACAATCATGCTAAGCGTGGCCTTTAGGTATTGTTACCTAAGGCTCTGTCTACCCCGTATGGGATAGGGACGTGATTTATGAAAATGAAAATTTACTTTTGCAAATTGGCCGCCAAGGGCTCTTTTACATGTCTTTTTGAAACTACCAGCACATTCGGAAAGACCATCATTGCCAAGAAGAATGCGCCGCAAGAAACTTGGCAGAAAGTCATTTTTTCAAAATAAAATACAGTAAGAATACTTAAATTCTACTTAAATTAAATACATTTATATAAGGGATGTATAAGGTCCCCGAGCCTTAAATTATATTAATCTATAAATAGTAGAGATGTATAAAGTCTCTACTGGTCAAAATAAAAAACAAAAAAATAATAATAGTAAGTTCAGTGGAGGTGTAAAACGCCTCCACCGTCAAATAAACTAATATGTATGTGTGTATGTATAAGGTGTGTCAGGTACCTTGAGGGTGAGGAAGGCGCGCCAGCGGCGGTAGGCGGCCTGGATGAGGGGGGCGTGGACGCGGCGCGGCGGCGCCGGCCATTGCACTATCACGTTGCGGTTGCGCCGCAGCTCGGCCTGGATGGCGGCGATGTAGCGCCGGTACACGTAGCGCCTGCGCAGATCGGGGACTCGGTTAGCACGGGAGCTACTACATTTTTTTTATGTCACACCGGACCGGAAGTAGCATTTTACCGCCCGCTACGCGAGCGGAAATTGTCACTTCCCGGCCGGGGGAAGACGTAAAATTGTGTGATAATGTAAGGCTCAGTTCGCATGTTTATCGCCCTCGCCTTTGGCTCGTTTTTGCGACTGCGTTCTGAGAAATTCTTTATGTCATCACCACATTTATATGCGATGCGGCTAGCAATCCATCACTATTTTAATTCCCAAGACCGGACCGTGAATTTAGGGAGCCCTAGGCTAATACTACTTAGGGGCTCACCTAATTACTCAAAGTATAAGAAAAAAAAATGACTTTGACTTGACTTAGCTGGGAGCTCCTTGATTCCACGGGGCCCTGTGCTGAAGCCCAGAAAGCCATATGGTATATCCGGCCCTGTTAATTCCCCTTTGCACCTATACGCCCACAATCATGCTAAACGTGGCCTTTAGGTCTTGTTACCCCGTCTACCCCGTAAGGGATAAGGACGTGGTTTATGTATGTATACACGGCAATATAATCAGGTAAGCACCTACGCACGCTCGCGCCGTATCTATCCTGATTACCGAATAGCTTTGCTGTGTGTACAATACTAACTTCCAGGCGTTGTATATGACGGCGGCGGCCTTCATCTTCTTGTAGCGCATGCGCGCGAGCGTCCCGCGCCACAGCTTCTGCAGCAGCACCACGATGGACGGGATCAGCTCGCTGCGCGCCGCCTCCAGGCTGTGCAGTGTCTTCGCGCTCCTGACAAACAAACAAAAATTTATACAATACAATACAATACAAATTATTTGGGACCAAAATAAAAGGCACTGGTTTTCGGTAGAAACAAAAGTCTAATACATCAAAATCATCTTAAAAACCATAAACAATTAAAAAAGGTACAAAAACTATCTTAAAAGGTTGTGCAGTCTTGCACACAAATACTCTTTATTGAACAACACAAATCAGTACAAAATAATACAGAAACAAATAACTAGGTAGACAATGGGCGGTCTTATCGCTTAATAGCGATCTCTACCAGACAGCCAATAAAAGAAATAAATAAGTCGGAGACAGTTTAAGTAGGTGGCGGAAACAAATAGACAGGAGAAACGCAAGGATAATAAAAACAAAAATACTAACATTAATATAATACATAGCTAAGTAAATATAATACAATAATACACACATACCTACACACGACATTATTGTATAATGTAATAACTAAAAATAAATAAATAAATATTATATTATGATATATATAAAACTAATCAAAAAAATCACACAAAATGGTCCCAACTCAGAATTATGCTGACCAAGCCAGCAGCTGGTCTTCCGTTGGGACCATACGGTGAATATTTTACATTTAAAATGACGTGATTCATGTATGTATGTCTGTATCAGTGACGACTCGACCTAACAACTCAATCTAACTTCGCTCCCTTATTCTTTCTTCATAGAAGGATATAGGCGTCTCCAGACGCTTATGTTTCAGCGTAGTTTACTCACTCGCTACTAGATGGCGCTACGGTCGCAGCCTCACCTTATGAACAGGTCTGTGTGGCCGTAAATCACTTGTTTCAGATACCATATGGGTATCCTAAACATACCTAAGTCACGTCGCGTCTCAGACGCTAATGTTTTAGCTTAGTTTACACACTCGCTACTAGATGGCGCTAGGGTGGCAACCACATCTTATGAACAGCTTAGTGTGGCCGTAAAGCACTTGTTCCCAATACCATATGGGTATCCCAAACAGAAGTCACGTCGCGTCTCCAGACGCTTATGTTTTAGTGTAGTTATCTCACTCGCTAGTAGATGGCGCTGGGGTCGCAACCTCACCTTATGAACAGCTTTGTGTGGCCGTACTGCACGTCGTTGACCTGCAGATCCTTCAGCAGCACCATGACGGCATCCTTGTCGTTGTTCCCACGGAAGTTGGGCCACGTGTATTGGGACAGCATTTTGTAGCGCTTCAGGAATCTGTCGTAACGCTGGCGGGACGCGAAGCCGGCGCGGCGCACGCGCACGTTCTCTACCAGACCGAGGTACGCTACTTGGTGACGAACCTGTAAGTAAGCAAGGGATTTTAATTTTATTTTTGTCATTTCAATTCTGATTTTAATTGATTTTATCAACAGTAATACTTATATTTGTGACATGCATAATTTTAATTTTAGTTTATTTTTATTTTTAACTGTCAACTTTTATGTGCACGTTTCAAATATGTTTTTTTTTTTGCCAAAACCGACTATCCTGAAATACCATTGAAAGTTCAGTTTTGATTATACTTTCGGCTGAAACCTCACCTTTTATAACTGTGATTAAAACGTTTAATAAAATGTCTTCTTCTTCTTATTTGTGGCGTTTCAAGTCGTTATAGCGACGACAGCTTCGCCAATGTCAAAGTAACAAAAATATAATTCAAGAAGGTGCGAGTCGAGTTACCTCCATGGCAGTTTCTGAGGGATATCATTGACCGTTGGCTAAGAGCCCGACAGGGGGAGGGGGGCTTTGACCATTACCGTACAGCGTTGCCGACATTTTGTCACAAGATTTTTGCAAGACATTGGCGGAGTTGTCGTCGCTATAACGACTTGATACGCCACAAATAAGAAGAAAGGCTCAGCTGATTTTTAGGATATGTAGACCGGATCCAGGTGCAGAACAGTTACCAGCTGGTCGTCCCAGGTGTTGGGCGTCTGCAGCGGGTTGGGCTTGACGCAGCGCACGTAGAACGGCTCCTTGCTCTGCAGACCCGCCACCAGCGCCGACATGGAGTTGCGGAACAGCGACGCGGCCGACGGCGGACGCTTCGACGTCTGGAACACCAACGTTCATTTGAAGGTTCACACACACACACATAAATCACGTCTTTTTATCCTTTCCAGGGTAGACAGAGTAGATAACTAGACCTAAGGATCTCGAAAGGGGAATCAACACAGTGATGGGTTGCTAGCCGCATCGCCTATATAACACGATCCGTACGATGTTCACCCAATCCCTAGATGGGCTTTTACCATCTGCGCGGGAAGAGAAGCAACTAGTACATTCTATGTTTTTTCTTTGCTCCCAGACCAGCATGGAAGCAGAGCAGCATTGAAGGTTTAGAATATAAAAACAGAACCCTTAAACAATCACTTTGTTGTTTGTACGTCCGTTCGTATGTGAAAACCCTTTTTCACAGGAACGCGTTAAGATACTAAAGGTATAATACACAAATCACTTTATCCCTTACGGGGTAGACAGAGCCTAAGGTAACGAGCTACAGAGCACGTTTAGCAAGATTGTGAACGTATAGGTGGAGAACGGAATCAAAATAGTGATGGGTTGCTTTTCGCCCATTCCCTCGATGGGCTTTTACCATCAGCGCGGGAATTAAAGGTATAAAGTTGAAATTAATAGCGAATAATTAGGCCTGCGACTTGGAGCTGTGAAAAAACCAATCCTTTCCCTCAAAAGTGTACTATACATGTATGTATAACTCTTTATTGTACGTAAAACACAAGAAAATGATGAATACGGGACAACACACATGGACAAAGGCGAACTTATCCCTAAAAGGGACATACAGTCATAGGGGTACATAGCCATTAGAAAAGGGTGTCCCCTACAGATTGCCGAGCTCCCCAAGGGGTACTTCCAGTTTACCGGAAAACGGATAGCCTAGTGGTGACGACCGGATAGCCTAGTGGTTAGTGACCCTGACTATGAAGCTAGAGGTCCTGGGTTCGAATCCCGGTAGGGGCAGACAGTTGTATGATGAAACGAGTCATGGATGTTGTAATGTATTTAAGTATCTAATTATCTACATTATATAAGTATGTTTATCCGTTGCCTGGTACCCATAGCACAAGCTTTGCTTAGTTTGGGGCTGGGTCAATTGGTGTAATTTGTCCCAAGATATTTATATTTATTTACCTTCTGTATGTTAGTCCCTCCTTCCGGCCACATGTCGGACAGAGAGTTGTTGGTCGACGAATGCAGCAACCGCTTGAGGTCCTGCCACAGCGAGTCCTTGTTCTTGTCCATGAAGCCAGTGATGGCGTACGTCACCTCGCCTGCGTAGTGCCTAAGACATAATAGTTATTTGTGTCACGAGGGAGCAAAATGATGTAATTAACCATGAATCCAGAATGTAGCGAGGGCTTCTACAATAAGTACAACAAGCTTCTAATAAAGTAGAATCCAGAGCGTAATGAGTGATTCAAGTGTTAACGCCCGAGATGAAAATAATTTTGTCCCCGAGTGACTCATACATATCACACCGAAAATTAAAAAACTTGAAAAAAAAAATCTAAGCATAATTAAAGAACTACCAGCAATGAAAATGGCGTGGTTTAACAATAATCAACTTCAAAAAATTGCATTTGTTAAAAAACTCTTAGAAAAGCCTTGAACAGAAAAGTTGCACTGTTATCCCTCTCGACAGGGAGCAAAGTTTACTTTTACCTCCCTAGGCGTGTAGAATATTTTTAGTTATTTACTATCAATCAACCACTACTGTCATGCATGATCTCTATGTAGTACCTAGTACCTAGTTACTTTCTTCTTAATACACGTCAATGTATTAAAATAAAAATGGCCGCCAAATGAAAATGCCGTAAGAGATTCCAAAAAGTGAAATTAAAAGTAACATCGGTCAAGAAATATGAAAACATAAAAAAATAAACTACTAATTAAGGCAGCGATTAGAATGAGAGATCCGACATGTCATCCCATATTAAATTCTGTTTTTTCTTAGGAATGATAGACACATATCTTTGATTGCTTATATCTCGGCTATTTTTATAGTTATTTAAAAAATTATGCATATCCCCTATTCAGAGTTAAAACTAATAATTTTTAACTGTGCAAAAGAAACGCCATGAGACGCCAATGCTGCAACAGCAACAGCTGCAGTAACAGTTGCTGTAACAATAAACAACTCACGTGATGCGGAAGTCAACTCCGTGCTTCATTTTCTTGTCGGCGGGCGCGAGCTGCCGCGACGTGTAGTGTTTGTGGGAGCCGAGACGCTTGTCCAAAGCTTCTAGCAGTTGCTTGTCTGAGATCTGTATTTAGAAAAAAAAAGATACTGGCAGGAGACAAAGTACCTATCTTATTTTTAAAACAAAACGCAATAAAAGCTTTAACTATTACCAAATAGCCATCTTGTCCACACATTGCTCTGTGCTTCCTTACTTGTGTAGCTACTCCTAGCGCCATCTAGTTTCGAATACAGAAACTAAAATGGATCAAAAAAATCCACCAATATGGTTACCTTATTTTCACAGCCTCGTTCGATATAGCTTTGTTATTGATATTGAAAATGTTATTCAAAGGCTAATCTTTGATTGCCTTGGTGTGGCAGTTGACCTATTGGTACAGTATTTTGTAGCATTACGTGACGTCACCATGCAGTCCTCGTTCGTAACAGTTTATCTATTCGCTAACAGATGGCGCTAGTGTCGCAAACACAGCTAGACAGCTTAGGCTAACCTTTAAGAGGCAGAACTGACATCGTGAGGTCGGGAGTTACCTTGGTGGGGTTGAGGCACGCCTCGTCCATGATGGCGATGACGCCCTGGTGCGGAGCGTCCACCAGCTCGCAGATGACCCGGTTGTTGAAGTACTGTATGGGCGTCCACTGGATGCCCTCGCGGGCGTACTCCTCTTGCTCCTGCTTTAGCACCAGTTCTGGACAGATATACATGCATACATAAATCCATTAGCCCTTACAGAGTAGGGACAGATACGATAGTTGTTAGCAGACAAGATTATTAAATAAAATTTACGCGACACTTATTGCAGTCGAGGTTATGCCCGACATGTTTCGAACCGATCCGTTTTTCCACAAATTTCCATACATACATACATACCGTCACACCTCTTTCCCACAGGGGTAGGCAGATACTACTTTGTTCCACTTGCTACGATCCTGACATACTTCTTTCGCTTCATCCACATCCACACTCATCAATCTCTTCATACATGCTCGTCGGTTTCGGGTACTCCTGACCTGACCTTTTTCCAAAACGTCTCCTATTCGGTCTCGGACCGTCCGTCTAGGCCTTCCCCTCCCAACGTAACCATTCACACTCCCCCTGTAGATCTGTTTAGTTAGTCTACTTTCATCCGTCCGCTCTACGTGACCAAACCAACTAACCAACCACACCAATTCCCAATGAACAAAAAACCTTGTTACTTCGCTGCCACAAGCGTAGGTGGCGTAGGTGGTAGCGGAGTAGCAAGATAAAGCAAAGTGATGCCTGATACAATAAATTACCAGTTTTCAAGGTTAGGTACATACATACACACAAAAGACCATCTGGCGCAGTCGGTAAGAGTGTAAGAGTAAATCAAACGTATGTAAACTCACCGATGAACAGTTGCTGTAGTTTCTCATTGCAGTAGTTAATGCAGAACTGTTCGAAGCTGTTCGTGTCGAATATTTCGAAGCCGTATATATCTAGCACGCCGATGAGCGTGTTTTTATACGTGCCCACGGGGACTTCTATAGCTCTATTGATCTGCAAAAAAGTACAAATTGCATTTAGTAACTTTAAATTTACAACACCAACGCCATCTATCGTCGTTAGATGCGACTCAGAGTACTAAATTGGAATCAACGCCATCTATTAACAACTGCTACACTACTAACATGAACAGCCTGTGTTAAACCACTTTAGTTAGCGCGAGCCTCATATAATTAGCATGAATGAGGAAATTATCTTTAACGAGTTAGTCCTTTACTAATACCCGACTTTAAAATTCAAACTTAATACCAAAGCCTACTAATCTAAGTTGACATCAGCGCCATCTGTGCATCACTTGTCGCACTAGTGTAGCTAGCGTCGCTAGGAGAATGCTCCTTGCCGATTAGTTCACTTTATATCACAACCTATAAATGTAAATATATGTCAGCGCCATCTATGCCTCACCTGTTGCACTATCCAGGTAAACAGCCTGTCATAGGCCGCTTTAGCCAGCGCGAGCCTCGTGTAGTTAGCGTCGGTGAGGGAATGCTCCTTGCTGACCAGCTCTCCGCCCGCGGACAGGACCCGACCAGCCATGGCCGTCCGGAGAGCATCCTCGGTGACACCCAGAGCCGATACGCAGTGTTTGACGGGCCCACCAACCTTGAGTTGGCCGTCTTGCGTTTCTGTGAAGGTTAATTCACCCTGCAAAATAAAATGTCTGTTGAGAGTTTTTACTTTCTCGAAGGTGCGTGTGATTTTTTTTTTAGTAAACAAACAAGTACTTAACGTAGTAAGTATAACGGGGGCGGTCATTAATTACGTCTGTAATTTTATAAAAATATTAAATTTACGTGTTAATCGGCAGTACCTGGGCAATAGAGCTTCGGCGTTTTAAGACTTTATTACTACCACACGATGTAGAGCTACGCCATCTGTTGTCGAGTAGCTAAGATACTATTGTAATTCACTTACTCAACAAGAGATGGCGCCACAAGTTCAGAACAATAAATGCAATTGCAATATAAAAGCACCCGAGATATTATTATAAGCTATCAAAGATTTGTTTCTACCTAAAATAAGTAAGAAAATTTTAAAATGAAGTTAATATGGGCGTTGTGACAAATGACGTCACATGTCATATCGGATCTCTCTTTCTAATCGCTGTCTAATTATTAGTCTTATATCTCTTCTAGCTTCACTTTGTGTCATATTTTATTTAGAAATGTGGTAATTTTTCTTAATACATACTCCCCATTGTTGGAAGCGTGCTGACATTTGCCTGGGATATCAATTTGAATTCCGCACAAACAAAGCCGCGGGCTCTAGTCTAGCACAATGTGGACTCACCAGCAAAACAACACCAGCAACGATACTCCATATATCGTCCAGCACGGCCTGCGAGAAAGACAGCGCATTGAAGGCGCTATTCGTCACAGAAAAGAGCTTAGAATCCTGCGCAGTCGCACGCTCGCTGCCGAGAATCTTGTACTGAGCGTTCGACGTTAGACCGTACTTCTTCGTGTGGGGATTATTTGTACTTAATAACTGTAAAAAAAAGAATAATTATGTAGATAGTTATGTAGTAGATACATTATTATATTATTATTATAGCCTTTTTTATTCCGAATTCGCTACAATTTCATTTTTGTTGTTGTTATTGTGTGGTTTTTTATTATTATTAAATTGTCGCATAATTCGGCGTGCCTCATGGCATAGGCCTCCTCCGTGTATTGGAGGGTTTGGGCTATAGTTTCCACGCGCGCCCAGTGCTTAAGAACTTAACACACACCATTGAATTTCTTCGCAGATGTGTGCAAGGTTTCCTCACGATGTTTTCCTTCACCGAAAAGCTCATGGCAAATTTCAAATGGAGTTTTCGCACATAAACTCCGAAAAACTCAGAGGTGCGCGCCTGGGGTTTGAACCCACGACGCTCTGCTTGAGAGGCCACAGGTCAAATCACTAGGCTACCACGACTAAGAAAATAAGTTACATACATACATACACATACACAAATCACGTCTATATCCTTACGGGGTAGACAGTCTGAGGTAACAAGACCTAAAGACCACGTTTAGCATGATTTTAGACGTCATCATCATCATCATGTCAGGGGAAAGACGTCCACTGCTGAACATAGGCCTCCCTCGCGGCCAAACAGATCGGCCCTGCGCCCGCACCCAATGCGTTCCCGCTACCCTCACCAGGTCGTCGCTCCATCTTGTTGGAGGCCTACCTATACCGCGTCTTCCGGTCCGCGGACGCCACTCGAGAACCTTTCGGTCCCGGATTGTAGGCGTATAGGTGGAAAAAGGAATCAAACCAGTGATGGGTTGCAAGCCGCATCGCCTATAAGATGATTCCTATCATTTTAGACCATTTCCTCGATAGGCTTTTACTATCAGCGCGGGTAGAGAAGCAACTGGTATGTTCTATCTTTTTTCTTTGCTCCCAGACCAGCATGGAAGAAACAATCATGCTAAACGTGGTCTTTACGTCTTGTTACCTTAGACTCTGTCTACCAGGTAAGGGAAGACGTGATTTATGTATGTATGCAAAAATTCAATCGGTTGAAGATATCTGCTTCAAAGTTGAGTCGCAAGATACCACCCGGACAAACATACTAACATACATACAAAGTTAAATAAAAACTTGTAATAGCACTGTACAATACTGCCGTGCAGATTTTAAAACGCAGTAAGTGGCATTTTGAGTGATTTCTGTTTATTAGTGATTCAGAATCAGTGCATCGAAACGCACACATGTATGTAATCGGTTTTTTGGTCCGGAGCCTCCTTCGAAGCCTCTACGAGCAGTATGTCAAAGTGCTCAGTAAATAATGCACCGTAGCACTAACCAAAATGCAGTAAGAAACAACTTACTTTATTGGAACTGTAAAGATTCAATTTACGCGTATCTGTAAGGACCATTTAAAATGCAGTGATTAGGCAACTTACTCTTAGTTAGTCAGTAATTATTGAAAAATAAAAATAATATATTCTATTTAAATCGCAGTATGCGTCAAATTTACTGCGTATTACTTTGTAAATTAAAGTTTTTTTTTACTTTGTACTGCGATTTTCACGGCGGATAAAAGTTTAACTGCTCTTTGATCGGTATTTGCTAATCGTACGAATATAAAAGTCTACAATCTAAATCGCAGTATACGTTCAAAATCAATATTTTTTAATTTTTATATTGCGTTTCTGGCCTTACTTACTGCATATTATTCAGCAATTCTGCCGTGCAGATTTAAAACGCAGTAGGTGCAAAAATGCTGTTCCGAGATAAACGCAAAAAACTATTTCAAACCTCGTTTTTTCGTTATTTCGAAGAATTTTGCTAAATTTACACTAACTATAGCGTAAATGTTACAAGGATTATTTACAAAAAAAGAACATCCTCAGACTTATATTACGCATGAAAGGAGGTTTTTAAGAAAATCTGAGCTAGGTGCATTGTTTTAAAATAATATTGTTTACTTATTTAAAAAAAAAACCAAAACAATTGACTAGGTTTTAGGAGTTTATGTATTATATTCGGTATGTATTGTGGCTCTCAGTGTTTGCAATTTTTAAACTCTCTCGTCCATCCCTAATATAATACTCCTTTCATCCACTCAAAGGTTGACTGGAAGAGATCCCTTAAAGGGATAAGTCCGCCTTTGTGCATGTATCTCAGTGTTTGTCAATTGTATTTGTCTTGTTTATTTTGCACAATAAAGAGTTTACATACATACATACATACATACAATTGTGACCCAAATAAAACAAGGAACTTAGTTCTGAGATCAGACTTAATTAATAACATAATTATTCATTCTTTTAAAATCTTAAAAAATATATGTACTATGAGATCAAAAATCTAAATCTACGAAATATAATCAACTGTCACTACATAGCACGACGTGCAGCCGGAGTCCTGGTCACAATTTTTTTTAAGATAATGTTTTTTATTTGATTTTACATGTGAAGTTTTAATAAGCTAAAGCTTAATTTTTCTAATTGTGATGTTTGTTTTTACAAGATCATGTAGATTTTTTGTATCTTTTAGAATGATAGGTAAAAAACTTAAGTAATTAATGCTGTACCCTTTCAAAATTCTGCATTTGATTTGCTGTAAATTCCTTTTTTATATCACAACTATTTGCAAGTGGAACTTTACTTAAGTTTTTTTTACCTATACTTCTAAAAGAAATATATAGATAGATAGATAGATTTATTTATCACCCTTTTAAAAATACAATTAAATGACAAACATAAGTAATTCACAAAAGGATATAATTATAATAACTTAAATTAAATAAAAAACAAAATAACAACAAACAAAAATAAAGCTTAATGAAATGCCAATGTAAATTTACAAAAAGATCGTCATGGGTACATACAAAGATAAAATAATAATAATTTAAAATGTCAAATAAAAAAAATATAAAACCACAAAATGTGGAAATATTATCAGAATATTATAGGTATAGTACATATATTTAAAAAAAAATATGAATGAATAATTATGTTATTAATTAAGTCTGATCTCAGAACTAAGTTCCTTGTTTTATTTAGGTCACAATTGTTTTGTTTTTTTTATGTAAGTAAGCACTATTATTTTAAACCAATGTACCTATCATTGATCTCAGTAAGGCAGGTTTAATTATACGTAAATAAAAAGTTATAGAAACAGTGAAACGTTATGTATTATTTTGACTTTATTCTCAATTAAGACTGAAAGTAATTTAAAGTTTTTAATGGTAATCATTCATTATTAGCCACAAATAAAATGTTATACAATTAGTTGTATTATTACAGTCATAATGCTGGTGACTAATGATACCGATAAATAAATATTATAGAATGTGAAATTTACTCAGTCATTTTATACATTTTTACGTTCAATTTTCTTACAATAAGCAGTAAAATAACTCGTAGCATTTCAAACGAGTGCTACATTCTAACAAAAATGCAGTAAACATGATGACCATACTGTACTTTACTCTGCAAACACGATTCAACTATTGCAGTATTAAGCTTTTATACTGCATATTATTTGGTATTCTAAAAGATTTTTAGTAAAAATATGTCTGCAGTAACAGCTCAGATTTTCTTAAAAACCTCCTCTCATGCATAATATAAGTCTCAGGATTTTCTTTTTTTTTGTAAATAATCCTTGTAACATTTACGCTATAGTTAAAGTGGAAATTTAGCAAAATTCTTCGAAATAACGAAAAAAACTAAGTTTGAAGTAGTTTTTTGCGTTTATCTCGAAACAGCATTTTTGCACTTACTGCGTTTTAAAATCTGCACGGCAGAATAATCTTTAGTCCATAGATTATACAAACACACTTGTTAAAGGATATGAATGTGTGTTGATAATATTTGGACGGTGACTCAGACGTGGTGCTGATAATAGCAAACGTTATCTTCGATAAAACTAATCTATATCCAGGCTGGTATGTATTTAATTACTAAGTTACCGGAAAAGGTGGTAAACAGAAAATTAACAAGGCGTTTTACACCTCCACTGAACTTAAATTACCTAACTATCACTATTTTGATTTCACTGTGCGCCCACAATCTTGCTCAGCGTGGCCTGTAGGTCTTGTTGCCCTAGGCTCTGTCTACCCCGTAAGGGACAAAGACGTGATTTGTGTATGTATGTATGTAACTTATTTTCTTAATGTGTACCATTTTAGGCCTCATCTTCGCCTTCCATCAAGCGAGATTGAGGTCAAACGTAAGCCTATTTTTTCATACGATTGATATGGGGCGACACAAAACTGACACGAAAAAGTTGTATGGGAAATTAAGGTAATCTTGTTGGAAAAAGGGTACACGTTTTTTTGAAAATGCCCCTTCATTACCAGCCTGACTGCATCGATACCTTTGACGGTCAGTGCCGTCTCAATTTTATTGAAAGCTCGCTGCTCTTATATTTATGACGAATTGCGTGTTCAGATGTTATTAACCTTATCGTGTAACGAATTTATTGAAATTTAAGATTGCTCCATGCTGGTCTGGGAGCAAAGAAAAAACATAGAATGTACCAGTCTTCATTACACATAAACGGATAACTCACGTATAAAAAGTCGAGTGATGCTCGACATGTTTCGGACTATTTCGTAGTCCTTTCTCCAAGAGCGCTCACCCCGGCGGCGGCGGCAGTGTTGTGTGCTGCCCAACATTTGACAATAATAAAAATGACGATGAAAACGAGGGTAGTTGTGCGCCGCTGTCAGTTGCGTCGAACAGCCGCGCGAGCAGAGCGCTGGCGCGCAGTGTTCGTGTCGCTGCCGCCGGGGCTCGCCCTTGGAAAAAGGACTACGAAATAGTCCGAAACATATCCAGCATCACTCGACTTTCTATACGTGAGTTATCCGTTTATGTGTAATGATGATTAAGTCTCACGGTAGTTTCATGTTGAAAGTGTACCAGTCTTTTTGAAAATGCCGAACTATAACACTTCAAGAGGCGAGTGTACCATTTCTTGCAAGACCGGCAACGCGCTAGCAGTCCCATTGGTGCTGCAGTTGTCCATGGGCGGCGGTGATCACTTACCATCAGGTGCACCGCATGCCCGTTTGTCGGTTTTAATATAAAAAAAAAAAAAAAAAAAAAAAAAAAAAAAACAGTGAAATGAAAAGATAACCAACCTGATAGAACGCGTGGAAGTTCCTCTCCCCTGGCTGCAGCCCGACGACCCTGGACTTCTCCAGCAGGTAGTTGCTGATGTGCCCGCCGACCGGGTCGCCCTTGTAGTCGAAATGTATGTCCATGTACTTGCCGAAGCGCGACGAGTTGTCGTTGCGGTTCGTCTTGGCGTTGCCGAACGTCTCAAGTATAGAGTTGGATTGGATGAGCACGTTTTTTACTCTGGAAGTGTGAAACGAACCGCAGGTGAGTGTTTTTTGAAGTTACGAAACCAACAATTGCTCTGCCAGCTGAGGCAGATATGTTTTTTTCAAACTCAAATAGGGTTTGACGGGGCGTGACTGTTTCACATGATTTGACCTCACTATAATGACTGCTTGCCTTTTTTTGTAAACTATTCCTTTCTGTACCAGGTTAGCTGGAAGAGATCCCTTCTTAGGGATAAGTTCGCCTTTGTACTATTTTTTGTGTAACTGTATTTTTAATTTTTTATGTGCAATAAAGAGTTTACATACATACATACATATATCGCGGAGTAGCATAGTAAAATTATCACTTCTTCTTCTTCTTCTTTTTTTAATATGGCCCATCGATCAATGCGATTTCGCCAATGTCAAGGTAATAAATACAGTATTCAAAAAATCTTGTAACAAAAATGTCAGCAACGTTGTACGGTAGAACACGGTCAAAAGACCTCCCCCCTCTTGTGCTCTTAGCCAACGGTTAATGATATCCCTGCCAGGAAATCATTAACCGATGACCAGGGTGCACCGCACTGGTCTACCCCTCGGACGGATCCAAAAACGAACCGCAGCGCTTGACCGCACGCGGAGGTAACCCGACTTGCACCCCGCAAAAGTTATCACTTATTGTTTTCTGTCAATACTGTCTTACCTGTCTATGTAATCTCTATGTACTTGTGTGGTGTTGGCGGCTATGTACTTCATAATAAACTTGGACGCCTCCGTCTTGCCCGATCCGGACTCTCCCGAAATAAGGACGCATGTGTCCTTGCCCTGGAAAGAAACAGTCAATTAAAAACTAGCTAAAGATAAAGGAAATACTAGAGCTAGTACTTTATCCGTTACGGGATAAACAGAACCAAAGGTTTTATTGAATCAGGCGTTACTTTGCGGAGGTCCATTTCAATTAACAAAATATCGAGTAGCGGAGTAGCAAGGTGAATATTTTTTGTTCATTAGAACCAAAGGTAACGAAACCAAGCATGACTGTGGGCGTATAGGTGGAAAGGGGAATCATAATAGTGTGATGGGATTTTCGCCCATTGCCTTGCATCCTGTGCATTTGTGTTATCCTGAATTCAACTTTTTCATGTGTTTTATCACTACATAGTATAATCACTACATAGTCTATACTAATAATATTATAAAGAGGAAAAATTTGATTGTTTGTTTGTTTGCATTGAATAGGCTCCGAAACTACTGGACCGATTTCAAACAATATTTTGCCGTTAGAAAGGTACATTATCACTGAGTGACATAGGCTACTTTTTACCGCGGGAAAATACCTTTTCCTACGGGAAAATTTATTTATCGCGAGCGAAGCTGCGGACGGAAGGCTAGTAATATTATAAAGAGGAAAAATTTTTGATTGTTTGTTTGTTTGCATTGAATAGGCTCCGAAACTACTGGACCGATTTCAAAAATATTTTGCCGTTAGAAAGCTGCATTATCACTGAGTGACATAGGCTACTTTTTACCGCGGGAAAATACCTTTTCCTACGGGAAAATTAATTTATCGCAGGCGAAGCTGCGGACGGAAGGCTAGTATAAAATAAAGTCGCTTTCTCTGTCCCTATGCCCCTATGTATGCTTATATCTTCAAAACTACACAACGGATTTCGATGCGGTTTTTTTAATAGATAGAGTGATTCAAGAGGAAGGTTTTTATGTATAATTCTACGCAGACGAAGTCGCGGGCAGAAGCTAGTAGTATGCAATAAAGAGTTATACATACATACATACAATACGTTTTAGAAACGCTCAAAAGTCCAGATCTTCAGAGGTTACACTTCTGACAACCAGTCTAAGCTCTGAAGTGTTTACGAGCAATTTTCTCCAGTTGTGTGGTCTTCAAGTTACGGCTGCTTTTACGAGGGCCGAGAGGACAATAGAAAGGCATGAAATTCACAAATCCATGGCGATTTCACCGTCAGCAAGCCCGTTAATCTGCGTGACCAGTATGTAAGTTTTCAGTATAGAGCAAACAACCAGATAGAGCGGAAACTCCATACAATAGGGAATATGCATTTAAAAAAGTGTTACTACATCACTACATAGTATAAAATGAAGTCGCTTTCTCTGTCCCTGTGTCCCTATGTCCCTATGTATGCTTACTCGTATATCTTCAAAGCCACACAACGGATTTTGATGCGGTTTTTTTTAATAGATAGAGTGATTCAAGAGGAAGGTTTATATGCATAATACATGCATAATATACCGTGCGAAGCCGGGGCGGGTCGCTAGTTTCTTAATAAGATATGAAAATATCGTAAGAGATGACAAAATGTGAAATTATAAATTAATATCGATTAAGAAATACAGAAAATATAAGAGTTTAAAACTACTAATTAGTCTACGATTAGAAATAGAGATCCGTCACAGCGCCCATATAAACTCCATATTAAAATTCCGTTTTTCTAGAAAGTGATGGAGATAAATCTTTGATAGCTTATATCTCGGTTGTTTTTATAGTTATTTGAAAAATATTTTTTTTACATTGTTTATTATGAAATAGAATTACGCCAAACCTAACCACACATACACAAATCAAGTCTTTATACCTTACGGGCAGACAGAGCCTAAGGAAACTAGACCTAAAGGCCACGTTTAGCATGACTGGGCGTATAGGTGGAAAAGTGAATCAAAATAGTGATGGGTTGTTAGCCGCATCGCCTCTAACATGATTTCTCAGATTTTCGCCCATTCCCTCTTCTATCGCATATTGTTACCGTTGTAATTATCAAACCCTTATTCTTCAAGAGTTTTTCGATACAGACCCATATTGCAAGCCTGTTATTTGGACATATAAATATGATTTTTATAGTTACGATGCGTCAAGAATTTCTTTGTTTTAAAGCTATAAAGTTTCAACTTTTAAGTAACAAAGACAGGACATAACATTCTTTTGTTCCTCAAAAGTTAAACACCATTGAAATCGGTTGCAACGTTTTTTAGCACCAAGAATTACAGACGCAAGCTTTTCAGCCAAACAATATTACATACACATGCATACACAGATCACGTCTTTATCCCTTACGGGGTAGACAGAGCCTAAGGTAACAGGTACCTACAGGCCACATTTAGCAAGATTGTGGGCGTATAGGTGGAAAATGGAATCAAAATAGTGATGGGTTGCTAGCCTCATCGCCTAAAACATGATTCCTATGATTTTCGCCCATTCTTTCGATGGGCTTTTACCATCTGCGCGGGTAGACAAGCAACTGGTACATTCTATGTTTTTTCCTTGCTCCCAGACCATGGAAGTTCCAGGCATAGGTAGGTGGATATTACAGGCATTAAAATGCGTATAGTTGTGTGTGTTGGTTTCGTTTTGGTATAACTTACCAAACACGCAACATTTTTTTGTATTAATTCACTTATGTACAGTTTAACATGATTGTAGGCTTATAGGTGGAAAGGGGAATCAGTGATGGGGTGCTAGCCGCCTAAGAGTTTTCAACCATTCTCTCGGCGGGCTTTTACCATCTGCGCGGCAAGAGAAGCAACTGGTACATAAACTGGTACTGGTACGCTAAGTGACCCAGAGTTTAAATTACATACATTTCAAAAATAGATACAGTGGAGTAACAAAATCTTTTGTCACACATTAAAAGTATCATGTCGCTTGTGCTACACAAAGGACGTGCTCCAGGACGAGACAATGCTCCCCCCCCCCCCCCCACATTGCCCCCCCCCCCCCTACTAATGGCCTTTTCAAAGGTCCTCTGCTAGAGGGAAGCTACGTAAAGGGCACTCAAGCCGGATACCCTTATGTGCCTGTCTGCTTATGGCACACTTCCCGTAACATATTTTTAAACAATTTTTTGTAAAATGTTTAATAATTAAGGTAGATAGTAAGTTATACAATGTAAAACACAGAATATTAAGGCAATAAAGTAAGTAAGTAAGTAAATGCTTTATTGTACAAATATAAAAAAGCAGAGATAAATCACAAAAAAATACCTTAAATATATACACAAAGGCGAACTTATCCCTACAAGGGATCTCTACCAGTTAACCTTTGAGTAAATGAGAGGAGCATTAAGCGAGAGACCGACAAAGAGTGAGTTTAAAATATTCATATAGCGAAAGCCAGAATAGAGCGTACATCTCAAAATACAACAAACAAAGGTTACTGGCTAGATCCCATATAGGGATTAGACCACCATTGTACATGTGTTTGTACTGTAACCTATGTTTTCATGTGTTTTTAATATAGTAAAGACCAGCTGTTGCCCGCGACTCCGTCCGCGCAGAATTCGCTTATCGCTATGCGGCATTCGATAGCTACAATGATGACGATGAAAGCAACAACAAATAAACTTGGCCTCATAAAACTTGTGTTTTCTTTAAGTGGCCCTAAAGTCTGTAAACCGTTCCTTTTTATCATCAGCAGTAAACTACAGACGCGAACATTTTCAAATAGCAATCGAGGGTATCAAAACCTACTGGCACCCTTAACCATACCGACTTGATCGTCACGCCATATGGCTGACCGTGCAAACGCAATTACTTAACGTTCTATATCTAACTGCGTAATGAGGGGGACAGAGCAAGTATGTGCTGTCGCTTAATGTAACTACATCAACTCACACACGCAACGAATGCAAAAGCGTGTGAAGTGACGGCTCTTCAAATATCCATAATATATCTACTGACACCATTGACGTACAATAAACAACTAGACTCCCAATCACGCTCAACAACTGTCCGAAGCAAAAGTCTGAACGACGCGTCTATTGTTCAGAGTTTTGGTTCAGTTGTGTTTCGACCGCGCTTTGATAACAATGTATAATGTCTCTTTCGCACCGTAATCTTACTATTGAGAACAAAAGAGACAGGCAGGTTTCCAGCGCGTGGCGTCGTGTCATTACTTCTCACGATCCTACGCCATTGATATTAAACATTACTGCCACGAAATAAGGTGTCAATTTGAACGAAGATGTTAATGTTGTCTAAGTCGATGTGTTGACACACACAACACATAGACAAAGCAACTCGGACTTTTTTTGAGGAACCTTTGTTAGCGACTGAGAGTCTAGTTGTTTATTGTAAGTCAATGACTGAGACATTTAAGAGTCAATCCGGTCACAGGGCCTTTCATAGAAAACTGGTGACAATGGTATTTCGTAGTCCCCTCTTTCCTCTTTCACAACTGAACTGTTTTTTTTTCAGAAGTAATTTAAGAGACTTTGGCTTTGCTTCTATTTTTTCCTATCGTTTATAACACGTTAAAATGATTTAAATAACATCCACAGAGTAGACGGACTGGCTGCGGGTAGCATAAAAGCGACCGTCGTGGAAATCCTAGAGAGAAGGCCTAGGGACTTTTTATACGTGAGTTATCCGGTTATGTGTAATTATGATTGAGTCTCACGGTAGTTTCATGTTGAAAGAGAAGGCCTATCTTCAGCAGTGAACGTCTACCAGCTGATACGATGAAGATGACCCTCTGGCACGCGTCGGCGACCGCGAACACGTGCGGTGGCACCTCGAACATCTCCCTCCCCCTGTACTGCGCCATCTGCTGCGCATTGTAGGTGTCCGGCATCTCGTACAGAGACGAAGCCGTCACCTATACCTGCCTACACTAAGCTCCAGCTCTAAGCCCTAAGCTAAGTTACCTGCTGCCTCAGCACCCTTTGGCACGCGTCGGCGACCGCGAACACGTGCGACGGCACCTCGAACATCTCCCTCCCCCTGTACTACGCCATCTGCTGCGCATTGTACATGTCCAGCATCTCGTACAGAGACGAAGCCGTCACCTATACCTGCCTACACTAAGCTCCAGCGTCTTCTAAGCCTAGCTAAGTTACCTGCTGCCTCAGCACCCTTTGGCACGCGTCGGCGACCGCGAACACGTGCGACGGCACCTCGAACATCTCCCTCCCCCTGTACTACGCCATCTGCTGCGCATTGTACATGTCCAGCATCTCGTACAGAGACGAAGCCGTCACCTATACCTGCCTACACTAAGCTCCAGCGTCTTCTAAGCCTAGCTAAGTTACCTGCTGCCTCAGCACCCTTTGGCACGCGTCGGCGACCGCGAACACGTGCGACGGCACCTCGAACATCTCCCTCCCCCTGTACTACGCCGTCTGCTGCGCATTGTAGGCGTCCAACATCTCTTACAGAGACGAAGCCGTCACCTATACCTGCCTACACTAAGCTCTCAGCTACTTCTAAGTCCAGGTCATAGTTGGTACAGTTACCTGCTGCCTCAGCACCCTCTGGCACGCGTCGGCAACAGCGAACACGTGCGGTGGCACCTCGAACATCTCCCTCCCCCTGTACTACGCCATCTGCTGCGCATTGTACATGTCCAGCATCTCGTACAGAGACGAAGCCGTCACCTATACCTGCCTACACTAAGCTCCAGCTCTAAGCCCAGCTAGCACAGTTACCTGCTGTCTCAGCACCCTCTGGCACGCGTCGGCGACCGCGAACACGGCCTCTGGCACTTCGAACATCTCCCTCCCCCTGTACTGCGCCATCTGCTGCGCATTGTAGGTGTCCAGCATCTCGTAGAGAGACGAAGCCGTCACCTATACCTGCCTACACTAAGCTCCAGCTCTATGCCCAGCTAGTACAGTTACCTGCTGTCTCAGCACCCTTTGGCAAGCGTCGGCGACCGCGAACACGTGCGGTGGCACCTCGAACATCTCCCTCCCCCTGTACTGCGCCATCTGCTGCGCATTGTAGGTGTCCAACATCTCGTACAGAGACGAAGCCGTCACCTGTACCTGCCTACACTAAGCTCCAGCTCTATGCCCAGCTAGTACAGTTACCTGCTGTCTCAGCACCCTTTGGCAAGCGTCGGCGACCGCGAACACGTGCGGTGGCACCTCGAACATCTCCCTCCCCCTGTACTGCGCCATCTGCTGCGCATTGAAGGTATCCAGCATCTCGTACAGAGACGAAGCCGTCACCTATACCTGCCTACACTAAGCTCCAGCTCTAAGCCCTAAGCTAAGTTACCTGCTGCCTCAGCACCCTCTGGCACGCGTCGGCGACCGCGAACACGTGCGGTGGCACCTCGAACATCTCCCTCCCCCTGTACTGCGCCATCTGCTGCGCATTGTAGGTGTCCAGCATCTCGTAGAGAGACGAAGCCGTCACCTATACCTGCCTACACTAAGCTCCAGCTCTATGCCCAGCTAGTACAGTTACCTGCTGTCTCAGCACCCTTTGGCAAGCGTCGGCGACCGCGAACACGTGCGGTGGCACCTCGAACATCTCCCTCCCCCTGTACTGCGCCATCTGCTGCGCATTGTAGGTGTCCAACATCTCGTACAGAGACGAAGCCGTCACCTGTACCTGCCTACACTAAGCTCCAGCTCTATGCCCAGCTAGTACAGTTACCTGCTGTCTCAGCACCCTTTGGCAAGCGTCGGCGACCGCGAACACGTGCGGTGGCACCTCGAACATCTCCCTCCCCCTGTACTGCGCCATCTGCTGCGCATTGTAGGTGTCCAGCATCTCGTAGAGAGACGAAGCCGTCACCTATACCTGCCTACACTAAGCTCCAGCTCTATGCCCAGCTAGTACAGTTACCTGCTGTCTCAGCACCCTTTGGCAAGCGTCGGCGACCGCGAACACGTGCGGTGGCACCTCGAACATCTCCCTCCCCCTGTACTGCGCCATCTGCTGCGCATTGTAGGTGTCCAACATCTCGTACAGAGACGAAGCCGTCACCTGTACCTGCCTACACTAAGCTCCAGCGTCTTCTAAGCCTAGCTAAGTTACCTGCTGTCTCAGCACCCTCTGGCACGCGTCGGCGACAGCGAACACGTGCGGTGGCACCTCGAACATCTCCCTCCCCCTGTACTACGCCGTCTGCTGCGCATTGTAGGTGTCCCGCATCTCGTACAGCGACGAAGCCGTCACCTATACCTGCCTACACTAAGCTCCAGCTCTAAGCCCTAAGCTAAGTTACCTGCTGCCTCAGCACCCTCTGGCACGCGTAGGCGACAGCGAACACGTGCGGCGGCACCTCGAACATCTCCCTCCCCCTGTACTACGCCGTCTGCTGCGCATTGTAGGTGTCCCGCATCTCGTACAGCGACGAAGCCGTCACCTATACCTGCCTACACTAAGCTCCAGCTCTAAGCCCTAAGCTAAGTTACCTGCTGTCTCAGCACCCTCTGGCACGCGTCGGCGACAGCGAACACGTGCGGCGGCACCTCGAACATCTCCCTCCCCCTGTACTACGCCATCTGCTGCGCATTGTAGGTGTCCAGCATCTCGTAAAGACGAAGCCGTCACCTATACCTGCCTACACTAAGCTCCAGCGTCTTCTAAGCCTAGCTAAGTTACCTGCTGTCTCAGCACCCTCTGGCACGCGTCGGCGACCGCGAACACGTGCGGTGACACCTCGAACATCTCCCTCCCCCTGTACTGCGCCATCTGCTGCGCATTGTAGGTGTCCAGCATCTCGTATAGAGACGAAGCCGTCACCTATCACCTATACCTGCCTACACTAAGCTCCAGCTCTAAGCCCTAAGCTAAGTTACCTGCTGCCTCAGCACCCTTTGGCACGCGTCGGCAACAGCGAACACGTGCGGTGGCACCTCGAACATCTCCCTCCCCCTGTACTACGCCATCTACTGCGCATTGTAGGTGTCCAACATCTCGTACAGAGACGAAGCCGTCACCTATACCTGCCTACACTAAGCTTCACCGTCCTCTAAGCCTAGCTAAGTTACCTGCTGCCTCAGCACCCTCTGGCACGCGTCGGCGACAGCGAACACGTGCGGTGGCACCTCGAACATCTCCCTCCCCCTGTACTACGCCGTCTGCTGCGCACTGTAGGTGTCCAGCATCTCGTACAGAGACGAAGCCGTCACCTATACCTGCCTACACTAAGCTCTCAGCTACTTCTAAGCCCAGGTCATAGTTGGTACAGTTACCTGCTGCCTCAACACCCTCTGGCACGCGTCGGCGACAGCGAACACGTGCGGTGGCACCTCGAACATCTCCCTCCCCCTGTACTGCGCCATCTGCTGCGCATTGTACGTGTCCAGCATCTCGTACAGAGACGAAGCCGTCACCTATACCTGCCTACACTAAGCTGCAGCGTCTTCTAAGCCTAGCTAAGTTACCTGCTGCCTCAGCACCCTTTGGCACGCGTCGGCGACGGCGAACACGTGCGGTGGCACCTCGAACATCTCCCTCCCCCTGTACTGCGCCATCTGCTGCGCATTGTAGATGTCTAGCGTCTTGTACGGGTTGACTGACACGAGGACTTCCCCGATGTACGTGTAGATTTTGTTGTGTTGGAATCTGAAAAGAAGAGGAAAGTTAGTCAATGTGGAACAAAAGCCATTAAATTAACAAGTTTCATGATTGTAGTTTTTGTTGAAGCAATCGCATCGTCGTTGAATCTACATGTCAATCAGTAGGCTTATTGTCTAACTCGCTCGCAATCGCCATCGTGTTCATTTTGACAGTTCTTGTATGAATGTGACAGCTAGCTGATTCCGATGCCAATTGTAAGCCCATACATCGTTATGAACTGTCATAATGAGCACGATGGCGATTGCGAGCGAGTTAGCCTACTAATAATCCTACTGCCTACTGCTGTAATAAGCCTACTGATCACACGGATAGGGATAGGGAGAATGGGATTTGAATTGCGAGATTTGACGTAAATAAACTAACAGACGATTGATAGAGTGTTAACCATTCATACTACTACCATGTACAGTCCATGGAAACTTAAATGACAACAATCGCTAGTGAAAAGGTAGAAAATTTACAAAATCGTCAAGCCCAACGTTCGCACCAGGCGAGTGCGGGGTATGAAGCAGTGTGGGGGGACCCCAATTCCACCCCCCGCTTCCCCAGCCCCCGCTGTCTCAGACCTCGCGCGCGGCCTGTGTTTACTTATTAGGTAGAATTTTTAACAAATGTTGGATAATCCGACTTTTCATAACACCCACAACATTTAATTTTTTAACCAATGCTAGCGCAAAAGTTAATCCAGTCGTAAAATACTAAAGTGACGTTAAATAAGAGCTTGTAAAAACTTGTTCCATTGTCTAAAGAGACAATAGTCACGGCAAAGAAAAATTGAAATATGATAATATCGTGGAATCTTGTTATTTCCCGTTACCAGATCGCATTCACGTTGTTAATTGACGAATAATAAAATAGCTACAAGTAATATAATACAAGTCAAATATAACACTTAAATTATGCAAGTAAATATTTTTTATGCCCGACTGCGGCGAAACCCAAAAGGAGGGTTATGTATGTCAATTCTAAATTGAATGTCAACATTGTCAGAATTTAATTATTAACTTTATTACTAACGCAAATTGAATTATCTAAATGATGTTAGTCAAAGTAAATTAAAGTGCTCACCTAATTAATTAAAAAAAAATTGACATTGTATTTTATTGTCCTATAATCTAAATGTTTTATTATTATGTTTTGACGATCTCTGCATAAAATGTCGTATCTGACATGTAATTTATAATGCTGAGCTAATAAATAAATCTAGTCTAAATACAAATCTAATTAAGAGTACATGGTAAATGTAACAGTGTTCCAAATTCCAATCGATAAAGGCAGATAAACAGAGCTTTACCTACTGTATTCAAATGTGTTTTTTTTTACAAATTTGAATAAAAGACAAAAAACACATTCGTTGGCCGTCTATACCTGTGCATCTGTGTTATGTCAAGACTATTTTCTGTTTGATATAATCATTTTTTACACGATAGTAGATTCACAAGAGTTCGTGACGCAATTCCTGACATAATTATGTATCCAATGCAGCTCTATGCATTGTTAACACGAATGTATGTCTGTTTCCGCGGAGTTATCTTAATATTACGTCGGTATTATAGAATGTACCAGTTGTTTCTCTTCCCGCGCAGATGGTAAAAGCCCATCAATCATGATCCTGTTATAGGCGACGCGGCTAGCAACCCATCACTATTATGATTTCCCTTTCCATCTATACGCCCTTAATCATGCTAAACGTGACAAGGTTTTGTTGCCTTAGGCTCTGTCTAACCCGTAAGGGATAAAGACGTGATATATGTATGTATGTATGTATGTAATATAATGTCTTAACTGAATGTTGTGAAACAGGCCCTTAGTGTAGTTAGTAAAACAAGTTACCATAACAATATCTTTAAACATTTTAAATATTTATAATATTATTTGTGTGTCAAAATTACCGGTCAAAATTGCAAACACCAGGAAAATAAATTTAACATTGAGAATGGCTAGAATTACACGTACCTACCTACTTACAGTACGTATCGATAAGGAATGAAATACATACAAACAAATAACACCACGGTAAAAATTATGATAAAGCCATATGCTAGCCCAGCGGTTTCACCTGCAGCCTCTGAACTAGAGGGTCGTGGGTTCGAACCCGGGCTCGCACCTTTGAGTTTGTCACTTATTTGAAATTTTTCATTAGCTTTTCGTTGACGGCAAACATCGTGAGAACACCTTGATCTTCTGAAAGGCAATTCAATATTCACAATCCGCACTATATTCCAAGCCCTCTCATTATAAGAGGAGGCCTGTGCCAAGCAATGGAACGTATATAGGCGAGAGATGATGAGATAATAATCCCTACTAAAAACAAATACGAAAGTAACTTTAGCTGTATTTTTTGATGCAATTTGGCACAGATATAGTTTCAGTCCCGGGAAAGGATATAGGATAGTTTTTATCTCGGAAAACAGCTAATTTCCCGCAGGATCGCGATCAGCAAACTCTGAGCAGACGAAGTCGCGGGTGGCGAATAAAATAGACTTTTCAGTCTTCTGTAGCTAAGTGTATTTTTCAAAAGCATTGTTTTACTTTTTTTACGGCACTACCCGCCCCGCACCTCTCTCAGTCCCCTTTGTCGTCACACCCCGCGCCCCGTGTGTCGGTCTATAGTTCTGGCATCGAAAGTGACCATTAATTAAACTAATTGTTTGAATGCAAGGGATAATGTATGCCTGTATTTAATTTTATACAATTAACGCTATATTTACTAAGATAACACAAGTAAATATACGTCGTTTGTTGACCGACACCTATTATATGTATGCCTAATTATACACATAACATAGAAACATCACATAACTATCATAATTTGTTATTTCTGTTAGCAGAAGTGGTTCAAACTTTGTATAATTTGAGGTACCGAGGTAAAGTTTATTAGTTTGTAATCCGGAAGTAATCTAGGAAAGATAATGAACATACATACATACATACATACCGGCACGCCTTTTTCCCGCAGGGGTGGGCAGAGACTACCTTGTTCCACTTGCTACGATCCTGACATACTTCTTTCGCTTCATCCACATTCATCAATCTCTTCATACATGCTCGTCGGTTTCGGGTACACCTGACCTGACCTTTTTCCAAAACGTCTCCTATTTGGTCTCGGAACGTCTGTCTAGGCCTTCCCCTCCCAACGCAACTATTCACACTCCCCATAGATCTGTTTAGTTAGTCTACTTTCATCCATCCGCTCTACGAACGGATAGTGAACATGCATACATAAATCACGTATTCATCCCTTACGAGGTAGACAGAGCCAATGTAACAAGACCTTAAGGCCACGTTTAGCACGATTGTGGTCGAGATGGAAAGGGGGGAAGGTGAAACGATACAAATAATTTAAAAAAAAAGCCACGCATTAATCAAGTAATCATACGTAAACGAAATAAGAGCCGATTAGTTTTCAAAGTGCTGGACCGATTTTGACCAAACATGGCATGACATTTATGTTTTAAACTTCCGCGGTTCTGTCTTTCTAAGTACAATAATTATGAAAGTATCGTAAAAAGATGTCAAAAAGTGGCAATAAAATAAATTAATAATTTTACGTTTACCATGAGTATACAATTCGTCTTGTTTATTTTGCACAATAAAGAGTTTACATACACACATACATACAATGTTACGTCCTTAGTAAAATATGAAAGTATCGTAAAAATGATGACAAAAGTGGCAATAAAATTAATTAATAATTTTACGTTTACCACGAGAATACAATGTTACATTCTTACAGGCCCCTATTTCACATACATACATATATCACGTCTTTATCCCTTACGGGATAGACAGAGCAGTAACAAAACCTAAAGACCACGTTTAGCATGATTGTGAACGTATGGATGGAAAGGGGAATCAAAACAGTGATGGGTTGCTAGCAACATCGCCTATAACATGATCCCTAAGATTTTCGCTCATTCCCTCGAAGAGAAGCAACTGGTACATTCTATGTTTTTTCTATGCTCCCAGACCAGCATGGAATATGTAGGTATTCATTTAAAAATACTCGCACCAATATTATCAAACAAATAATATTCACTACAAATACACAAGCTTAAACATAGTTTCGTTCAAACCAACGTAATAAATAACAAAGGCAAATCAATATCATAACATATTTTAGCCGTCGCGTGTACCAGGCAATCATAACCGTGAAGCGGCCGTTGACCCCCGAACGTGAATCGCGAAGACAAATCGCAGCCTCGGCGCACCGCCTGCTGGCTTTTGGGCCCCTGGTACATCGGACTATGTCGTACCTATATGTTTGTAGATACACGTTACTGCGGTGCACATAAAAAGTCAACGTGACGACAAGTGTTTAACAGTAAAACGAGTTTATATGATACTAATTTAACTGGGTTATGCGTTTAAGTTTAACTTGACTTTTCGTTCCAACTTTTGATGCCTCAATTTTTTTTAAATCGAAGCAACAAAGGTTTCGCGAGTCAACGGCGCAAATATTTCTGATGATATTTTTTAGGGTTGCGTAACCAAAGGTAACCAGGATCAGTCGAGGGCATAAATATCGTTACTGAACTCGTCAAATATATGTGTCACCGACCTTGTTTGCGGCGTAAAGGTGTATAGGGCCGACAACACACTGGCATCGCGTAAAGCGCTGCGGGTGTCTATGGACAGTGGTGATCATTTACCATCAGGTGACCCACTAGTTCGTTTGTCTGGCCTATCCAACATAAAAAAAAAAATAGATAGTTTTTGACATCGTGGTAACATACATACACTAGCTTGGCCGCGACTTCGTCCGCGTCTAATTAGATTGAAGAACTGATGTGGATCAGCAACGACTTTTGACATGTTTATCGCTATCCCGCGGGAACTATGGAATTTTACGGGATAAAACTATGTGTTAATCTCGGGTACCAGCTACCTCCGTTCCAAATTTTATCCAAATCCATCCATCTATCCATTCTTACTCACAAACTTTCGCATTTGTAATCTTAGTATTTGTCTGTAGTTTAGGCCTTTGGATGTAACACTAACCTAACATATTTTCCCAGATATAACTACCACTAGCCACCCTACTAAATGTCTGGCATTTTGTTGTTATTTAAGTGGAAGGTATGCTTGATATCGTTACGCGAATTTATACAAGTAACATGCAGATTATGTATTACTAGCTTCTGCCCGCGACTTCGTCTGCGTAGAATTATACATAAAAACCTTCCTCTTGAATCACTCTATCTATGAAAAAAACCTGCATCAAAATCCGTTGTGTAGTTTTGAAGATATAAGCATATATAGGGACATAAGGACGTAGAGACAGAGAAAGCGACTTTGTTTTATACTATGTAGTGATGATGATGCGATTTCATTATTAGACCACTTGAACGTTATACGTAAATGGGTGGATCAACTTTTTCTTGTCACTCGTTGCTATAGTCACTCTTTAACCCATAAATTTGCTAAATATATTTTTGCGGTAATTTTATGCCTCTTCTATAATTGGTTATCTATTAAGCACGTTAGTATAATGAGACACGTTCTTTTCGTCAAACAAACTTTACTAATTTTGTCCCCTCGCTGATGGGACAGAATAACAACAAGAAATAGTCGATCCACCCAAAAATAATATTAGGCCAATTCCGTCAACTATTTTCATAATATGCCAACTATGGTAGACACATCCGAGTCACCGTGCTGTGGAACGAAATACAATATTAATACTTACTTGAGAACGTTAGAAAGCCCTTTATAGGGCTGTGTCATTTTAGTAACTCCGCATCGACACTTGAAATGTCTAACCATTTTTATCGAGCATCGAAATCGACATTCGTAATCGATCAACTCGGTTATAAAAGCACGATGCGCGATGACGTCATTGCGCGGGCGCAGCCGGTTTGTAGTTCAAGATCAGGAAGCTGGAGGTCAGAGGAAAAATGCAAATGGCCGCCATGCTTTATTCATTATGGATTGAGCAACTATAAATTTTATACGAGCGTCGGCTACTGTGTGGTGATGATCGATTAGTCTGTTTATTTTGACTGAAAATGATCGAAATGGTTTGTCGATTTTTTAAATAATAAATGAGTCATAGGAAGTGAGAGTAATTAATTTGAATAGAAGATGGGTTTCTCGATCATTCTTATAATGTGTACCGAAATAAATGCGACCACTGGAAGCCGGTCGAACTTGCAAAACATTTCACCGGGAAAGGTGAAACTAAATAAAAGATTGTAAAATACAAAATTAAATAAATAACTATGAAACAATTCACACTAATTAACCTAGTCCCAGAGTAAGCGCTAGTAAGGCTTGTATTATGGGTACTAGACAACGATATACAAAAGTATAAAGAGAAATTAATACTTAAATATGTAGAAACATCCTGACATGACTCGGGAACAAATATTCGTGCTCACACAAATGTATGACCCCACCAGGATTCTAACCCGATGCGTCGTCAAATTCAACGTCGACATGTCGTCAAAATAGCTAGAAGACATATGCCTATATTCACATTAGCGACGTAGTCTCGCTTATTAAATAGCGCAAACTTTTGGCGGGAAACAAACAGGATAACCTAGCACTTCCTAATTTACGCTAAACCTCGACCGGAACCTTCTTCAAAGGTCCACAAACAATCCTATCATCTAAGGAGCGCTGTGAGTCATATTTTTGGCGCGTGCCGCTGGTGACTCATCCGCTAACCCTCGTGACGTCATCCAACTAAGGACGTCGCTATCATATATATATCAATATCTAATTTTTACTTATAATAGATATATATTCGGTCCGATGAGTCACCGTTGATTTAGTTAAAATATTTGAAAGAAATATATATTTTTAACGAATAGGAAGAACCTAATGGAAAGTATAGATAAAGTCGTCGGTGTAACTCACTGGTTCAGTAATAGCCTGTCCAATCGGGCCTTGAAAAGCTCCAGGTAGTATCTATCCGGAAACACAGACGATGGAAGCAAATTTTACTGCTTGCCAGTTCGCATTAGGAAGGACGAAGCCAACCAATTTCATAAAGCAAAATAAATTATTTCATTTCATTAATTTCAACCGCTTAGCGCTAGTCAATGGAATACCAACAACACAAGGCGCTCCCTCCGCCTGGATGTCCGTTAGCAAAGAGGAAATGGATTTTCTTGTAATTATGAAGTTTCTAAGGGAGTTGGAAACGACTAGTTATTTATGGCAGATCCTTGTACCTAATCATATCTAAGATAAGTCTATCCGTCCACTTAAGATACCGATAGTGTATGTGTTACAAAACTTGACAATGTAGCAAGTTATGCGATTCAAAAATAATCCGGTTGAAAGGACCGTTTTACAAAAACCATATTACAAAAAGAACTGTACGTCGACTACTGAAGATTCCCTACAACTTACCCACTAATAGAATAAGGTACTTTAAAATGTTAATGAAGTAAGTAGCCATACCGACGTATAAGTAAATAATTTATCCGTTCTTTTCGACAGCTGAAAGTCACAGGACGTTCCCTGTTGCATATAGACCTCCTAGACCTCCAGATGCCTCGGTTGGAAACGGCTTGCATCCACCGTGAACCCGCGACTTTAACCAGGTCATCCGTCCTCGTTGGTGGAGGTCCTACGCTGCGCTTTCCGAACCACGCTCTCCAAAAATTACAATGAGCTATCACTTGCCCTTCTGCCAAAAACATGACAACCATAATATTAGCCATAGAAAATGTTGTGTGCTCATACCATGGAAAGAAAGTAGGACTATAAGCCATCGCCCTTTCCATAGCACATTTCCACTGGTACTTCATTTTACACCTTTGATTACAACACACAAACAACGTACCGTCGAACAAAAACATTCCTGACCCACCGTGGAACCCTCTCGCAGTAAATGTCATAGTGAAGTCACATTGAATTGACAAGGAAAATCTTATGACGTTTACTGTGAGAACGTCCTACGGCGGGTCAGGAATCATGGTACGACTTTACACAACAGTCCTACGCGGCACACTTTCTAGCGATCGCAGCTACTTTGCATGCAAGTAGCATGTCCAGAAAGACTCGTACGCAGACATACCGACTCCAGAGCTGCAGCTCAAGGTCCCATGTGTCATCATCACTATATTCAAAATTGAATTGTAAAGAAAAGACACAAGGACTACGTTGTCGCCGTTCTTTCACACTGGATATTTGTATAGGACGGAAATAGTCACCAGTGTCATGGTTCATACTGTATGAGCGACTACCCACTAAAAAATTAATCTTCGGACGAGACATTTGGGCGCCGATTAAAAACTTCTTTCGGACAAATCATTGTACTCTATAAAAGAGTATACCGAAATGATTTAATTTTCTTTGACATATGTATTATTTTTAATTTTTTTAATTTTATTTTTATTCTTAATCACTTTTAATTTGACATTTAATTCTTGACTGTATTATTGAATTTGAGATTTTTATTTTTTGTATGAATTATTTTACTGCGCCTTATTGTTTCTTCCATGCTGGTCTGGGAGCAAAGAAAAAACATAGAATGCACCAGTTGCTTCTCTTCCCCCGCAGATGGTAAAAGCCTATCGAGGGATTGGGCGAAAATCTTAGGGATCATGTTAGGTTTTGATTCCCCTTTCCATCCATACGCCCTTTATCATGCTAAACGTGGTCTTTAGGTCTTGTCACCTTAAGCTCTGTCTACTGTAAGGGATAAAGACGTGATATATGTATGTATGTTTGTATGTATGTATCTAATCTAACCATGATGACCACGATTGAGGTTCCCGGTGTTATGGCATCCTATAGACATAAATCTTTAGTGGAATTTGTAATTTCCGGTTGAGGCTGTAAACGACCGTAGTCCTGTTTGTTATTGCTAACTTTAATCTTGCTAATGGCTTGTGATGTACACGCAAGCGCATGCGAAATATACGGATGAGAATTAGCATTGAGTATGGGAGTTTTAGGTTTTAAACTTGAAAAAAGCTATAGGTCTCAGTCGCGTGGCGTCAAGTATATCAGAAGGCAAACCAAAGGGAATTTAACTAGCCTTTTCCTCTGATTCCATGCTGGTCTGGGAGTAAAGTAAAAACATAGAATTTACCAGTTGCTTCTCTTCCCGCGTAGATGGTAAAAACTCATCGACGGAATGGGCGAAAGTCCTTAGTTTCAGTTTCAGTTTATTTATTCACAAAACAATTTTCATCGTGTACGAATATTACAGGACTCATGTTGTATGTATAGGCGATGCGGCTAGCAACCCATCACTATTTTGATTTCTCTTTCCACCTATACGCCGTTAATCATGCTAAACGTGGCCTTAAGGTTTTGTTACTATAGGCTCCGTTTACCCGTAAGAGATAAAGACGTGATATATGTATGTATTTTCCTCTAATTCTGCGCAATAAAAGTGCCCAACTGCCTTAAAACACACAACGCTGATGATCTATTTTTCATGTCTATGTTTTCTTTTTTTGTTATACCTTGTTTATTTTCTATAAAACTGTGTGTATTATCTTATATTTGTGTGTCTTGCAAAAAGGAATAAATGTCTTCTTTCTTTCTTTCTTTAAAATAGGCAAGCCGGCGGGCATCGAGTTCTATGGACGCCACGCCACGGAAGGTCTTTCAACTCTTCTGTCTGTGTTTAAAGTTGTCTACTGCATGTCTAGCACGAGAGCGTACAGGAGTCGCGTCGCACGCGAGATAGATTGGCTGTCTTTTTCTTACTGTTCGTACTAGAACGAGACGGGTAGTCTTACTCGCGCGCGACGCGAATCTCGCACGTTCTCGTGCTAGACGGGCTGCGCTGCTGTCTGGTCTAGCTGGTCCTCTGCCGCTACTGTAATGAACTTGAGTGTATATTTTGAAAGCTTATAGTAAAGATAGACATTGAACATTTTCACGCCTTTGTTAAGTAGACTAATTATAAAAATGTTCTCTGCTTCCAAAGTAGCCTCATATAATATGTCGTCTTGATTGGATAACGGTTGTTTTAATGACAGAACCCACGCGAACTTAGTTTTTTAATGGAAAATAGTTGCCCAACAATACATATTCATATATAAATATATATTTAATAAAATAAGAAACCCCAAAGCAAGAGGTGGAAGGCGCTTATGCCCTTCATCCACGGATGATCATTACTTGTGTGGTAAATAACAACCTTATAGGCAATTATTATACAATTCGTCAATATCTCTTACAGGGCAGACAGAGCCTAAGATAACAAGACCAATTTTATCTACTATATAAACGACTAAACATCATCATATCAGCCTTAGGACGTCCATTTGGACATAGGCCTCCCCCAATGGACTTTCAGTTCACAGTTCCACTCCACTATCAAAACGCATCCAACCACCCACTTCCTATGCAAGCAACACATCTTGCTCTTGCAGTACCCAGTAAAGGAAGTCCAACAAACGCCTGCTCGTGTTTAGCCGTCTCGAGCCGAGGCCATTTCCGCATGTCATGCATTCGCATTCGACCCATATAGAGGTCGAAGCGCCGAGATTAGCATCGTCTTCGATAAACTGACCAGTTTTATCGTGTCTTTAATAACGAGCTGCATGCAAAAGTTGTTAACGTGGACAGGCGTATTCTGTCTTACATACACATACACAAATCACGTCTTTATCCCTAATGGGGTAGACAGAGCCTAAGGTAACAAGACCTAAAGGCCACGCTCAGCATGACTGTGGGAATTTAGATGGAAAGGGGGAATCAAAATAGTAATGGGTTGCAAGCCGCATCGCCTATAGCATGATTCCTCAGATTTTCGCCTATTCCCTCGATGGGCTTTTACCATCTGCGCGGGAAGAGAAGCAACTGGTACATTCTATGTTTTTTCTTTACTCCCAGACCAGCATGAAAGCGATTCTGTCTTAGCCTTAGCAATTTACATTTCTAAACGACACTGAAAATTAGAACACACCCATCATACTGTGACGCGTGTTATACCCCTACACCACCCATAGCAGGTGAGTAAGCCTTCGAACTATTCTAATTTTTGTCGCCAAGCGTTATCTGTTTGAATGATGTGTCTGTACAACACAATTACAAACTCCCGTGGAACATTTATCGCTCACCAGGGACGAGTAGCGTTTACACCAAGTTAGATACACATACATAAATCACGTCTTTATCCCTTACAGGGTAGACAGAGCCTAAGGTAAAGACCTGAAGGCCACGTTCAGCATGATTGTGGGCGTATAGGTGGAAAGAGAAATGTGGAAGGACAGGTGAAACCGTACCAAAAAAAATACGTTCATCGGGTACTTTTTTTTACTCAATAACGGATTCAAATGACGTTTGAACGCATTTTTACATTTATTACATTCGTTGGAATTCAATGATTATTTTAATTTAGATTCAGTTTTTTTTTCGGTAGGTTTTCTAAAACGAAACCTAGCTAAATCGATTTATCGCCCCCGAAACCCCCTGCATACTAAATTTCATGAAACTCGTCGGTTTGAAGGTATTAAGATAGATTCAACATGTCTATATTAATCTACGTGCTAAAAAACGAGAAGTTTAGGCAAAAGCGCCCGAATATCCGGCCTCTGGTAACAAACAATCTACTTTTTCTACACTCCCTCTCCATCTCTACGTCATGTAATACTGAATCGTGGAATTCCGTGAATAAAGGCCAACGCGACCGCGTCCAAACAGAAATAGAATCTTATTCCCGGCCTACGCTCCCTGCCCCCCATTGACGGTAGGTCTAAATATACTGATTTCTGGACAACCAATGCACCATATTTAGTATAAAACATATACGCTTTAGTTTTTTAGGTACTCGCGTACGTAAACAAACAAATGACGTGACGTGGTCTCGCAACTTTAGTTTTAAATACAACTATTATCCAATACCCGCAAGGTCTCCATTATGATTACTTTATTTACCAGACTGAAATTAAAATATCCGAAAATTATAATCATGAGCAAAGTGGCTGAAAAAAGAGCTGTTGGGCGCATGAAGAAATTCTGGCTGCGAAATATCCGGGAATGTCCTGTAGGCTTATTACCCAACTCGCTCGCAATCGCCAACGCGTTCATTTTGACAGTTCATGTATGGACTGTCAATTGGCATCGGAATCAGCTAGCTGTCACATTCATACAAGAACTGTCAAAGTGAACACGATGGCGATTGCGTGCGAGTTAGGTAATAAGCCTACTGGACTCACAAGTGCAGCGGAGCTTTTCAACCTGGCCAGGGACCGTGGGAAGTATGCGGAGCTGAATGCCAACCTTCACTAGTTGGAGAGGCACAATAACAAGTTAATTTGCTACTCCGTGATACAGTGAGGTCTAGTCATGCAATTAATTTTTATTCATGTAGTTAACCCGCCTACTCCGCTTTGGATAGTAAAACAAAGAAACCCAAATACAAGTAAAACCATCGTAACAATCAGAGAGGTAAAACATGTCCAGTTGTGAGTTGTGCAAGGCGCAAGTGCGCACGAGTTGCTACCCAGCTTTTTACGAGTCATTATTACAAGCTTTATTTTCCCTTGCAATGAATGCAACGAAAGGCTTTACACACGATGTCGAAGACACACAAACAAAGTATCACTCATGGTGTTAGCTGGTGTTGGGGTCAAGAGGGTCATTAGCCAGCATACGTTAGCTATTTATTTACATGCCACAGCCCATTTATTTCACTTAAGACCGTTAGTACCACACCACGGTATGTGCTTAAACCTTGTCGCAGTATGTCATAGTGACTTTACATTGCATTGGAAGGGAAATCATTGTTATGTTTACTGTGAGAACGTTCTACGGTGGATCAAGAATCATTTTGTTCAAAAGTACTCTTATTTTCTTGAATCCTTGCGCCTAACCCAAGTAGATTTCATTCCCTGAGGATCTCCATATAGAAGCTACAATTTGCTTGGAAAAAAAACGACAAACGACTGTGACAATTGCTACGATCTTCCTATCTCACCAAAGCGACAATTTTCGGTGACATGTGATAATTCTGTTTACATTACAAATTCGACTAGAATCTACGCCGATTGCCTTCATATTGACCACGCATTGCAATTCGAATTCTCACTTATCACTGACAAGTGTCAAATTGGTGAAATAGGGGCTTGATTGCCCGGGGCACTAGTTGCTCGTAAATACACAAACAGAAGACACCTGACTCCGTATAAAGTCTACGAACGCAAGGGTCAAGTCACGATTGTCTCTCGTTCGGCGAGGTTCGTTGAGAGAATCTCACCCCTAGGCTAGGAGCTGCGAGTACTCCGAAATTCGATTTTTGAACTTCGTACCATACCGTCTTTTATCTCTCTCACTCTCAAATTAATGGCTAGGAGTCGGAACGGCACAGAACGTACTTTAAAAATCGAATTTCCTAAGTCCAGGTCGTTGCGGGTTCGTGACTTGCATGTGTGCCAGTGACCTCCGAAATGGAGCGCGCCTTAAAGACAGGGTTGACACCTGTGGCCTTGTCTAGCGCGCTCGCGATCGCATCTATCTCATTCTATCCTCATTCTTTACCGTTTGATAGAAAGGGATGGTGAATTCCGAGTTAGACAATAAGGCCTCTGGTGGATAAAATGCATCGTTTATTAGATCAACATATAATAATCCATTTATCAATCTATCAAAACAGGTAGCACATGTATTTTCTTCGCTTGTCGTTCATTGTCCCTTGTCCCTTTCCCACTGGGTTTGGAGTGGCAAGTGAGAGAACGGCGCAGACGCACCTGCCTTGCTTACCCTCTAAAATGTAAGTTAGCTATTTTCGTAAACATTCTAATTAGTGAATTCTTGACAACTGAATGCGTCGTCTGTTCCATGTCGCTCTATAATTGACGGGACTTGGGTTTGAATATTAATTTTAAATCTTATAAATCATGTTACACGCGATGTGGCTAGCAACCCATCACTTTCTGATTCGCCTTTCCACCTATACGCACACAATCATACTACGCGTGGTCTCTAGATGTTATTACCTTAAGGTCTGTCTACTCCGTAAGGGTTGAAGACGTGATTTCTGTATGTATATTGTATTATTTTTTAAACAATTTAAACAGCCTCACTGTAAATTCAACTGAAGTAGTTTTTTTGCCATGGCCATGAGAGACTGAAATAAAGGCGCAAGTAAGGTTGCCACTTGCCAGGGTGTCAGGTATTACAATATTTATAACTAGTAATCCTAGACGCAAGTGTCAACCCTAACAGCGCGTAGGTATAAGGTATGTCTTCCATTGAAAGAAAACGTTTCTGAATAGAAACGCCGCGTCAGCATCATACGTGGGAGGAAGCAATAAGCATTAACGATGGCGAAAGAGATCGGTTTAACAGAGGCAACGAGTGGACACTCCATACGAAACCTTCGCTATTCAAAGATTCAAAACTTTATTGGGGCTCCTCTACATGTCTTTTTTTGAAACTACCAGCGCATTCCGAAAGACCATCGTTGCCAAGAAGAATGCGCCGTAAGAAACTTGGCACAAAGAAAATACTTAATTTCTATATGAACTTTGGTGAACTTTTTTGTTATAAATATGAGATGTAATTAAATGGTTTGGTTTTTGGTAAGAATTTACAAAAGAAAAGAAAAGAAAACGCAGGGATTGCTTAAAAAAACTGCAATACGCATCTCATGCCACTTTTTGCGACATAATATTATGAAGATATTGAAAAGGAGCGACACATTTGCTAACGAGTGTCGAAGATTTCTATAGATTTCAAATATTACAACTGGAAAAAGTTGAATCAATTTGATGGTTTTTAAAGCGTTAAAATGGGTTACAATGGACTTATGGTATATTCCATAGTGACCGTCAACATAATTTCAATCCAAGACAAGGCGTAGTGTTGGAGCTAGATTTTATAAATTCCTAACGCCATGCAAAAGGTTTGTTTCGGAACTATTGTCTCGACGCAATCGTCCGACTGATGACGCATCGCCTATTAAAGTTGCAAAAGAACATTAGGTTAAGAGTTGTAACAAATTTCAATCGGAAGAATACCCCGAGAGAATATCGTCATGAATGTCGAGAATCGAGACACATGAGCAAGCCCTTTGTTTATAAACAAACGGATTACTCACTACATGTCTCGGAGAGATCCGAAAAATGTCTAACAATCCCACGAATTACGTGAGACGCGAGTTATTCCATTTGTCTACTCTACATTCATTTGCAAAAGGAGCAATCCCAATAGAGGTAAGGGAAGTTAAAAAACAATCGCTTTATGCGGACGATCTCTTCATGGTTGCCTACATTTGAAGGAGCGGTCCCAGAAATCGTGGAACCCTTGAACTAGGTACTATGTACTTGCGAATTTAATTAATCGACTATTGTCATTAAAAAACTGTTTTCAATAACTTTGTATCTTTTAGCTCTTCAATAGACCCTCCAGCCCAAAGAGCCGTTACATAGATAAGCTCCTGTACGGTTGCTTTCTTTACGCAACCAAAATAATGGACCACTAGTCTTAATTATACGTAAGAGGCTAAAGCGCAAACAGGTGTGTCATAACAGGGCACCTATACAAGCGTTCTTACGATCATCGACTAATAGGTGTAGTCATGGTTGCGTCACCAAGACAAGAGCAGATGATTCACATGCACTGTTTACATCATTAGCCAGTCGGAATAAATTGAATACTTAAATGTTCTTAAAGATGGCGCTAGTATTTGTGAATGTGTCTGGTACGTGACGTAAGTCTGTATTTTTTGTGGTGTCAATTGACCTTGTTCTCACATGATGGTGAATGATGGTGATTTGTGAAGTGTGAAAATGTCTCGACGATGCATTTTAAATCTTAAAGACACAAATAGGGGAGCGGACATTGCTGCAACGAGGGTTATACATACACACATACATACATACACAAATCACGTCTTTATCCCTTGCGGGGTAGACAGAGCCTAAGGTAACAGGCACCTACAGACCACAATTAGCAAAATTGAGGGTGTATAGATGGAAAATGGAATCAAAATAGTGATGGGTTGCTAGCATCATCGTCTATAACATGATTCCTATAAGTTTCGCCCACTCCCTCGATGGTATTTTACCATCTGCGCGGGTAGAGAAGCAACTGGTACATTCTATGTTTTTTCTTTGCTCCCACAGACCAGCATGCAGCAACGAGGGTTATCTGACTGACAAACTATATTTGCATTAGTATCGAGGTCTTGTTGACATATTTGTCACGTTAGGGATAGGCTGCTTATGTCATAAGCCAATCGCGAATGTGACAGAAATGTCAACCGGTCCTCTCGATCAAATGCCAGTTGCGATATTTTCCTTATCAACAAACTCATCGCTCGAAATCGGAAAATCTCTAGACTGGAAACGCATCTGCAATCATCTAGCTAGTGCTACGTATGCCCGCGGGTGGTGATGCCTACTTGCCATCAGGTGACCGACTTGCTCGTTTGCCTTCCTTGTCGTATAAAAGTTTATAGATTCATAGCACTTTGTTTTATCTATTCTTTAGAACTAAACTTTATAACAATGCATCGTTATTAGGTGACTCAGTTTATTGCTTATAGCCCTCGCAACAGAATTAACATTATGTAGGTATATCGGCAGTTCAATATTTTTCTATCCCCCTCCCCATATTATGGCGAGTAAGACAGCTGGTAAAATTACTAGCATATGAGGTATTCCATCATAATCATCGTATCCCCCAAGGCTAGCAACGCATCTCCAATTCTCTCATGTCCATAGTTTTTGGTGGTCACTTCTTTAAAATATTCTTAGACTGAGTCCCAGCATCCAACAATCCAACAGTCTTCAAATTTAGGCCAAATGGAAACCCATCTTCTACTATAGACTTGCCTATTCTACATAATACACATACGTGCATAAATTACGTCTTTATCTTACAAGATAGACAAAGCCTTAGGTAACAAGACTTAAAGGCCACGTTTAGCACGATTGTGGGCGTATAGCTAGAAAGGGGAATCAAAATAGTGATAAGTTGCTATGATTTTCATCCATTTCCTTGATGGATTTTCACCATCTGCGCGGAGAGAAGCAACTGGTATAGTCGACCAGGAAAGTGCTTTATCATTTTTTATGACGTTCCTCCATCGGAAAAAAGCAATAAAGCTGATTGCCACATGGACTTGTGTGTGAGTGGAAATAGGCTTTGATGTTAAAAAATGGCCGTGCAAAAGACATTGGACCTTGATATGGTAAAGGACTTTCTTGGTCGACTATTCTATGTTTTTCCTTCGCTCCCAGACCAGCATGGAACTATTCTACATTTGAAAAACCAATTGATCTTCCATAGCCACGTGTTCTTGCAAAACAAAGGTTAGCGTTTGACCCAAGCAGCTGCGGTCGGCGACCCCGCCACTTGCCGCTTATTAGTTCGCGAGATGAGGCACTCGAGCGCGGGATGCTGGCTCAGGCTGGCTTATCGCAGAGCAGATAGGACACTGCATTACGACATGCTCTGGTAAAACGTGGGAATGAGAGAAGCAACAAATGATGGAAGTGAGAGGTGTCAATAGCACTTACTACTTATTATTTACATACACATACATACATACCGTCACGCCTCTTTCCCACAGGGGTAGGCAGAGACTACTTTGTTCCACTTGCTACGATCCTGACATACTTCTTTCGCTTCATCTGCATTCATCAATCTCTTCATACATGCTCGTCGGTTTCGGGTACTCCTGACCTGACCTTTTTCCAAAACATCTCCCATTTGGTCTCGAAACGTCCGTCTAGGCCTTCCCCTCCCAACTTTACCATTCACACTCCCCATATAGATCTGTTTAGTTAGTCTACTTTCATCCATCCGCTCTACATGACCAAACCAACTAATCATACTTTTTGCTATCCTGGTCACTATATCCTCTTTCACACCAGCACGTTCCCTTATCACACTATTCCTTATTCTATCTTTCAGTGATACACCTTCCATACTTTTGTTTTTTTATAACAACGTGCTGCACGCCATGGTGTATGCGAGTGATAAAGTTTTTCAGAGGTTTGGTCAGGAGTCCCGATGGTCTAATTGGGAGGATGGAAGAATAACCTTGAAGCACGGGTTCAAATTCCGTCCGGCAATCGAAAATCTTTTTCATACTTTGAGATTGAGAGAGAGACTACTTTGTTCCACTTGCTACGGTTCTGACATCTTTTCTTCCTTCTTATCTTTTTCATTCTTCTTATTTTTCGCATAAATCTTTATCGGTGGATAAAAAACTGCTACTACTTCTTGCTCTTTGAGATGAGATAATACGGTAATTTTAGTGCGGGTGATGGCTTGTACAGTCGAATACACGAATATCGATACAGTTATCAATTCACTTGTACAAACACCTTTATACATTTAATTTCCGACTAAGGTTTGCACAAATATGCAGGTTTACTGAATGACACTCAGCCAATGAGCCTGAATAACAAAAATCATCCAAAATATCCTAATTCGTTCCCAAAAGAACTTTCAGTTTTGCACGTGATATAATTTCGTTACAATCGTGGAAACTTGTGCCAGCTTATATCTCTAGATGAAAAATGAATCACGCGTCACAATAAATCTGTAGATAAAACTGATAGCAATAACTGAAACAGTTTTGTGGTAAATCCTGAATCAGACTAAAGCGTATCTTATTGGAATTTCTCGAGACGCAGTATGCTGCTATTGTCCTGCCGAGGGCATATATGTCAAATATATGTTTTTAGCGTATTGTTTGAGACATAAACGTGTAGAAATGTTTTTGACGTCTTGGTAACGTACGGTCAAGTGCAAAAATAAGTATTGATAGGAACTTCTCAAAACTATGTCCTACGACCTTATTACGCCGGTGTAAGAGCGTATGGTCACAGTATATATATACTATGGTATGGTACTTATTTTTGAATCTTTGTCTAGATACATATTATTACACTTGACTGTACATATATTTATGGGTTAGACTGAACATATGGCAAATGGAATGTTAGTCGAATGGAATCTCGTAATTGAGATAGATCCAAATGGGAACAAGAATAAGATCTCAAACAGAACAAATAGAACTAATATGTATGTAATTATACAATTTTCCCTTTCCACCTATACGCCCTTAATCATTCTAAACGTGGCCTTAAGGTTTTGTTACCTTAGGCCCCGTAAGGGATAAAGACGTGATATATGTATACATATATATTGTATCCATAGCGTGGCCAAAAAACGTTTTATGTCTAGAGTGTTACTACACGTTTATCACATAATATCTATATCACAGAGATACTGCTAAGTATTTATTGCCAAGTCGATTGTTTATCACATATACAATACAAACGATAAGATTATTATAAAATTCATTTGAAACATACACCAAGGTTACGATTTCGAGTGGATTCTTGATCTCCAAGGATATTTATACTTTTATGGAAACTAAGTATCATCTATGCCTACCACTATGAATTCGCGATATTTTTAAAATAAAAATACTTTTCTCTGCAATGACATCCCAAGAACTAATGAAACCTCTGTGTACGTGTTCTTGAGTGGAGACCGCGACTCGGCAAACGTAGTGTAGGACGCCCTCCGGCCAGGTGGGATGACGATCTGCGAAAGGCTGCAGGCAGATGCTGGATGCGTCAAGCTGAAGACAGGGCGCTATGGCGCTCATTAGGGGAGGCCTATGTCCAGCAGTGGACTAATATAGGCTGATGATGATGATGATGAATGAAACCTCTCTTTCACATTTCAGAGAAACCTCGTAGAATCTTCCAGAATAAACCTAGAACAATTAAGCGTGCATCCTTCTTGAATATCACCGAGCGCCGCACGGCCCGGTATTAAGTTATTTTATAAGCACCGCGGCGAATTGCTCCGCCGAGGACAATTACGCAGGTTATTATAACGCGACGTCTCGTGGCGTCATCGGCGAGCTATGACAGCCCGCCACAAGTCATAGAAGCCAAGTAACACATATAAATAAAATAAATATCTTGAGGCAATTGACACTAGTCCCAAACTAAGCAAAGCTTGTAATATGGTTACTAGACAACGGATAAACTTACTTATATAGATAGATTGATAAAACCATTTTTACTAAAACTTAAAAAAAAAACAATTTTTATTTTAGTTAAAAAAACATTTTTTTGGGGACGGTGAATTTTACTTAAGATTAAAAACTTTCTATAATACATAAATTCAGCATCGGAATCTAAAAATACATTATTTGGCCAAATTAAGTAGATAAAAAAACTATAAATAAAAAAGTTATACTTAAATACATATTAAACATCCAAGACACGATAGCAAACATTCGTATTTTTCAAACATATATCTGACCCAACCGGGGTTCGAGCCCGGGACCTCAAGCTTCGTAGTCAGGTTCTCTAACCACTAGGCTATCCAGTCGTCAAACACACAAGGTGTAGTAATAATTATCGGAAAATTTCATCTAGTTTCGTTGGTTTAACTCAACGTTTTGCAAAGATTTTTCATTGAACATTATTGATTCAAAATAAGTTCAGCCTTTGACGCACACGCACACAAATCACGTCTTTATCCCTTACGGGGTAGACAGAGCCTAAAGTAACAAGACCTAAAGGCCACGTTTAGCATGATCAACGGCGTATAGCTGGAAAGGGAAATCAAAATAGGGATGGGTTCACATGATTCCTAAGACTTTCACCCATTCCCTCGATGGGCTTTTACCATCTGCGCGGAAAGAGAAGCAACTGGTGAATTGTATGTTTTTTCTTTACTCCCAGACCAGCATAGAAGAAACATAACATTCACAATTCATACGACGGTTCTGGCTGAAAATCAGTGCTGCAGGTGTCTAACACCTCAGCGTAATGCTGAGCCAGCGGCCGTTTCACTTTTGCGAAGACACACACAACGCTGATCTATTTTTCATGTCTGTGTATATTTTTCCTGCTCATTTGTGTGTCTTGCAAAAAGGATTAAATGTATTCTTTCTTCTTTCTTCATATAAAAAAATATTGCGTTTCCCGCTCGCGCCAATGACTTACGACAAGAAGTCTGCGGCGTCATTTGACCTTTGTTAAAGAATCAGAGCACAAAAAAGGAAAAAAAAACGCATAGAAAACCATAAGATAGGTCACGATTCTTCACTTAGAATAGCCAAGGCATTACGACTATCATTAGGGAAATTTGGCCGCATTCAACTAAGTACTCATTTGCAAAATAATCGAGTCTATGTTGGAGCTAAAGACTGTTGTGATGCTCAACAAAAACTGACACGTTCAATGTAAAATATTTCATTGTACTAGTAGACTACAAGCCCATGGAAAAAACATGTGAAATGAACCAGCGTGAATGAAGCTTAGAAGGCTGTTACTATATCATAAAACTCTGAGCGCTATGCCGTCATTTCTGAGCGGTACATTTATTTATGGAATTTCTCAGGTACAAGCGAGGAATTACGACTAATTATTAATTTACGGCGTTTTTATGATGATTAAAAATAAATGTCGAAAAACCTAGTGCCGCTTTAAAGTAGTGATGCCGGAAGTTGGTGCAATTTTTTTTATTTTTATTTTCAATACACACACTCACACACACAAATCACGTCTTTATCCCTTACGGGGTAGACAGAGCCTAATGTAACAGGTACCTACAGGCCACATTTAGCATGGTTATGGGCGTATAGGTGTAAAAGATAATCAAAATAGTGATGGGTTGCTTTGCTAGCCGCATATAGGCCCTATAACATGCTTCCTAAGATTTTCGCCCATTCCCTCTATGGGTTTTTACCATCTGCGCGGGAAGAGAAGCAACTGGTACATTATATTTTTTCTGTACTCCCAGAGCAGCATGAAAAGTTTTACATAAGCTATTATTCCCGTTAATGTTTGATCTAACTAGACTAATCAAATATAATGTGATGACAGTGAGATTTCCATGAAACCCCCGTTGAGGTAACATGCAGACGTGAACTGACCGCCATCAAATTACCATGCGTAGCGATGCTTCTCTTCGATTTCACATGGACATACTTAACAGACATTAACTTTAAGTTAACGACGTCTTGTACCTTTCACATTTAGTATCACTACTCATTTATTTTAATTAGAAAACCAATCATGTTCTCTGTAATCTGATTTTACGCGCATGCAATGATGGCGGCAATTTTTTTTATGATTTACTAGCTTCTGCCCGCGACTTCGTCTCCGTGGAGTTACTATTATGGACAACTTTCACCCCGTAAGGGATAAAGACGTCATTTATGTATGTATTTGTGTATATCTAACGCTACGGCTGTTCAAAAGATCAAATATGTTGCTATGCATATTGAAATGACGATAACTTTTTTTTCAGACATTCGATTTCAATAAAATAAAGCCTAATATATGCCCTGATATAAGTTTTAACTATTTATGAAAACCGCCATAAAATCCGTTGCGTAGTTTCGGAGATTAGCGAATACAGACATTAATGAACACATCCATACATACAGACAAAAATTATAAAATATATTTTGTCGTCTTTTATTGCTCTTCCCTGATTGTTAGTGTTAGCACTCTATTAATGAAAGCCATGAAGAAAATCACGAGTATTCCCTATTGAAACAATAATATGGCTTTCGGAGCCAAAACAAAGCCGTGTATTGGGATCATCGACTTACGATGCCAACTAGCCTGGCATATTGTGTCGCGTTAGTAACTATTAACAAGCAATGAGTGAAAACATACAGGTTCTAAGCATACCATCACGTGTCGGTGGCATTCTTACAACAGTTATTTCTAAGCACCTATAAGCTACTAGCTTTTGCCCGCGGCTTCGCACGCGTGAACCATGAGCATTTCAAAGAAGCTAGCAATCAAGCAAGCGAGCAACCAAACCTGCAAGCTTTCAAGCATGCATGCAAGCAGGCAAGCAAGGACTCAAGCAAGCCACCGCATTGCGCCGCTGCCTTAATTTTTCTGAAACTGTAAATATTGCAGGATTTTTATAAAACAAACCTAACCTAACCTATAATAGGGCTAGGGTTGCCACCTGTACTATATTATATAGTATCGTACTATATTGCGGTCAATTGTACTATATATTATAGAAATATAATATAGTACGAAAAATACTATATTTTCATTGCTAACTCCACTGCTGCACTTTTTTGTATAAACATTGACTAAATTGGAACGTACCCGTAGTGACGCGTTGTGTTAATGTTTAAACATGATAAATGAATGAATTTGTACTATTTTTTTCCAAAATTTCCCAAAAGTACTATATTTTGGCAAGGTTCTGAGAAAAATACTATATTTCTTCAAAAAAAAGGTGGCAACCCTAAATAAGGCTGTCCTAAAATATACCCTAAATAGCTTGTGCCCGCGACTTCGTACGCGCTAAGATGTAAAACGAAAAAATAAGTTTTTTCCCGTTCCCGTGGAAATTTTGGGAAGTGCTATCGGAGTACACTTAAAGGCTTCAAAGAAACACACGTTATAAATGTTAAGTCTCTTTCTTCCGCTGTTTCGTCTGGAAACGTAAAATCCCGTTTTTTCCCGTCCCTGTGGGCGTTTCGGAAAATCCTTTCTTAGTGTTCCCCTACACTCCCGAATAAACCTACGTGACAAATTTCAACTTTCCCCCGCTTCCTGTTTTTCCCGTTCCCGTAAGAATTTCGCCAAATAGAACATTTCCCGAAATTCTTACGGGAATGAAGAAAAAGAATTTTGGAAAATTATCTCATAATGCTCCCCTACACTCCACAAGGAACCCACTTGCCAAATTTCAGCTTTCTACGACCAGTAAAACGAAAAATCCTGTTTTTCCCCGTTCCCGTGGGAATTTTGGAAAGTACTCTCTTAATACTACTTCCATGCTGGTCTGGGAGCAAAGATACTTCCATGCTGGTCTGGGAGCAAAGAAAAAACATAGAATGTACCAGTTGCTTCTCTTCCCGCGCAGATGGTAAAAGCCCATCGAGGGATTGGGCGAAAATCTTAGGGATCATGTTATAGGCGATGAGGCTAGCAACCCATCACTATTTTGATTCCATTTTCCACCTGTACGCCCACAATCTTGCTAAATGTGGCCAGTAAGTACCTGTTACCTTAGGCTCTGTCTACCCCGTAAGGGATAAAGACGTGATTTGTGTGTGTGTGTATACTCTCTTAATGCTCTTCTACACTCCCGAAGCAACCTACATGCCGAATTTCAGCTTTCTGCAACCAGTAAAACGAAAAGTCCTGTTTTTTCCCGTTCCCGTGGGAATTTCGGGAAATCCTTTTGTAGTGCTCCCCTACACTCCCCAAGGGAACTTGAAGGCCAAATTTCAGTTTTATACGACTGAATATGTAGATCCCGTTTTTTCCTTATCCCGTGGGAATTTCCAAAAATCCTGAAATTAGTTTCTTAGTTTTGTAATCACCTACTTTTGTATCAAATTTGAAGAGTCTAGTTTTTATAGTTACTGAGATAGCGTCACTCGGAATCGAATATATAATTCCCGTTTTTTTCCTTATCCCGTGGGAATTTCCAAAAATCCTTCCTTAGTGGATGCTTACATTGTATAAGGTATATATGTGCAAAATTTCAAGTCTCTAAGTCCAGTGGTTTGGGCTGTGCGTTGATATATAGTTAAGTCAGTCAGTCAGGACTTTGAATTTTATATGTATAGATAAAAACGCCATAAATTAATAATTAGTCGTAATTCCTCACCTGTACCTGAGAAATTCCATAAATGTACCGCTCAGAAATGACGGTATAGCGCTCAGAGTTATTTTATGGTATAGTAACAGCCGTCTAAGCGTCATTCACGCTGGTTCATTTCACATGTACATTTTTTTCCAGAATTTACATACATATTTTGGGTTTTTCTTACTCAGAATCGTTTACCCTATCGATTGTCATACAAGAAAAAATATGTCCCAGATTTTACTATGGTTTTGTTTTTCCTGTTCGTCACGTTCCATACATACCGATATGAAAAAAGTGACGAACTGGAATGGAAATGTTGGGAACACCTTTTTTCTTGTACAAGGAACGAAAAGGTAAACGATTCTGAGTAAGAAAAACTAAAATAGTTAAATTATGGAAAAAGTGAACATGTGGACTTTTTTTTGGAAAACGCTCGCTAACAGTGAGGGTGTACCTAGTTTCAACATGAAACAACAACTCTTAGTTTTGGAGATTAGCGAATACAGACATTAATGAACACATCCATACATACGTACAGGCAAAAATGATAAAATCTATCTTTTCGTCTTTTATTGCTCTTTCCTGATTGTTAGCAACTTAGCACTCTATTAATGAAAGCCATGAAAAAAAATCACGAATATTCCCTATTGAAACAATATGGCTTTCGGAGCCAAAACAAAGCCGTGTATTGGGATCATCGATTTACGATGCCAACTAGCCTGGCATATTGTGTCGCGTTAGTAACTATTAACAAGCGATGAGTGAAAACATACAGGTTCTAAACATACCATCACGTGTCAGTGGCATTCTTACGATAACAGTTATGATAAATATACTCATTAGCCACCAGGTAAACGTGACCGCTCATCGGTTATCTGAGGCTTGAGCCACATAATATACAGTAAAACAATATACTGATAAACGTCGATAAAATAAACTTATAAAAGTTGATGAACAGCGGCAGGCTTGATAGCATGGCAGTTCGCGCTCACTAGACATTCATTTGTCTATCACCAGAGATTTTTTTTTATAAGAGGCCAGGGGCCCGATTTTTGAAAGCACATCGCTCGAAAGTACCACTCGAAAGTGGTATAAATCAGCTTATATCTCCAAAACTACAGCTCTAATCAAAGATTTGACAAGTTCACAAGATTAATGAAAGCAGTGATTGTCTTCTAAGCTATTCGTATTTCAAATTCAGCACAATTTTTCACCACTTTCGAGTGGTATTTTTACAAGTATGCTTTCAAAAATCGGGCCCCTGTACTTTTTAATGAATACTATTTGGGCTAGATCGATTCTGTAGTAGAGCGTTTTCCAAAAATCTCATACAAAAAAAAATGTGTCCCAGATTTTACTATGGATTTGATTTCCTGTTCGTCACATTCCATACTAACCTATATTTAAAAAAAGTGACGAACTGGAATGGACATTTTGGGACACATTTTTTTTCTTGTATAAGAATCGACGGTAACGATTCTGAGTGAGAAAAACCCAAAATAGTTAAATTCTGGGAAAAATGTTCACGTGAACTTTTTTTGGAAATCGCTCAGCAACTCTCTCGTTAATAATTCTGCTTGAAGAAAATACGCAAACCAATTTATTAAATCTGGCATTTCTTACCTTACTTCCATGGTCTGGGAGCAAAGAAAAAACAGAATACTCTCTTCCAGCGCAGATCGCAGGCGAAAATCTTAGCAATCATGCGACTGGCAACCCATCACTATTTTGGTTCTTCTTTCCACATACAGCCACAATAATGCTAATAATGGCCTTTAGATCTTGTTACCTTAGGCTTCGTCTACCCCGTGAGGAATATAGTTATTACTCGCATGTTTCTTACCTGCTACGGAGGTGTATTACGTGAACTCACGCATAGAGTCGTATCGTATCATTGCGGTTTACAAGAGACATTACTCTACTTCACCATATCCACGCGGAAGTATCATCAGCAATACCTGACATATCTATTGTTTCATAAAACTTGAACACGAACCGCTCTTCACCACATATAACAGAATGCGGTAACAATTTTAATTCTTCGCGCCCGTCAGCCTTTACGAGCTCGCAGATAGAGTTGTGCCGATGTGCTTTATTGAAGCCAAGCAATGGCTTGGCTGTGTTGCCAATTTAGTGACTTCGTCGCAAGAAACGGCGAATTTTGCTCAAGTTCTAGCGACAAAAATATTCTAGCCCAATTTGTCTGGCGACTTTTGAGGTCAGACTACTATAAAACATGCGTGCTTTTTTTGATAATTTACAAATTATTATAATCATTAAAATTAAAATATTAGTGCCATTGATTGACAGTTTAATGTATGTAAACTCTTTATTGCACATATCACTACATCGTCCATGGTAGAGATCCCTTATAGGGATAAGTTCGCCTTTGTGCATATATTAATGTTATTTTTTTTGTGAATTGTATCTGTTTCTTTATATTTGTACAATAAAGCATTTACTTACTTACTTACTTACATCGTATAAAACAAAGTTGCTTTCCGCTGTCTATCCCATTGTATGCTTAGATCTTTAAAACTACGCAACGGATTTTGATGCGGTTTTTTTTTAATAGACGACAGAGTAATTCAAGAGGAAGGTTTATATGTATAATACATTCTTAAGTCTCATTTTACGCGGACGAAGTCGCGGGCAAGCTAGTAATAAATAAAATACACAATAACAAATAGGAAGCAGTAGACGAACATATGCCTAAAAACCCCCGCGATGACGTTTTTCTGGAACTAGTGCCACATTTAGCGACTTTCCAAATTGAGCTTACCGATGTGTTGGAGCTGGCAACACTGGCGGTTGGCGTGAAATGACAAGCAAATTGGAAAAGGCTTTGTGGTGCCGCCTTTGGCAACATAGTGGCCATGTTTACGTCTTCACCGGTGCAGTGATTTAATAAATATACCCGTACTGACACGCGATAGCGTCGCGGTTTCCCAGGGCTGTGCAGAGCTTAATACTTAAGAAACAATGGTTGACTAAACTACAAATTAAACAACGGTTGGGATTCGTAACGTAAACAACTATAGTCTCTTGCAATGTCGGATAGAAAGAAGCCCTTCAGAGCAAAATGCACAAATAGCAAAATGTAGGTACACCGCGCGCAAAATGTAACCAATAGCAAAATGTACAAATTGCACACTACCCCGCGCGTATTGTGAAACACGCGGAACGTACGCGTAGCAAAAAGTACATTCGCAAAACGTACAAATCGGAAAACGCACACTACTCGCAAATTACACATTACGCGAAACTAAGTCGCTGGGGACTAGTGGCGCAGGACCTTTGTCCCTCAGTGGTATCCGTGGCTTAAGCGGATAAACCGATATCGACGCGGTTTTTCTCATTCGAAAGCCAGCTTCCTCGCGGTGGTCCTTAAAATCGGTCCAGTTAGTTTGAAGAACCAGCTTACTTGATTAATGCGTGGGGGTTTGTAATTTTTTCATTTTTGCGTCAAACACTTAACACACAACACTCAGGTATAATTAAGACCTCACAGAATCATCAATTGACAAGGAGCAATAAAGATATACCATCAAACAACGAGCTCATACTATGCTATAGTGAATAATATGTCCACTGTAAACAATCAGCTTAAGGAAAAAGACGATGAAAGGACACACGGGGCGGTGATGTCATGTCACTGCAACAGCATTGTTATAGCTAAACATTATATACCTAGGTATAGAAAGGTGTTTGAAGTCACAATAGCACAGCACGGCATAGCGATTGATATCAGAATTAGTCCGGGACATTTCACAGGCCTTACCAATGGTAAGTTACCATGACTTAATGCGATTCTTCTTCTTTTTCTAATATAATAATTTAATTAATTTCGCCAATGTCTTGTGACAAAAATGTCGGCAACGTCAGGCCTTACCAATGGTAAGTTACCATGACTTAATGCGATTCTTCTTCTTTTTCTAATATAATAATTTAATTAATTTCGCCAATGTCTTGTGACCAAAATGTCGGCAACGTTGTACAGTAGAACCTAGGTAGAACACGGCCAAAGGACCCCTCCCCCCCTGTCGGGCTCTTATGATATCCCTCAGCAGGGCCACCGTAAGCGGGCGTGCAAAGCGTGCACCGCACACGGGCGGCACGACCAGGGGGCGGCAAATCGAGCTACTCATCGCATTTCTCCTCGCGATTGCAATGACAGAGTATTTGTCTGTTTATTATTTATTACTCACAGCAGCAGCGGCGTTAGGGCCACTGACACCCCGGGCAGTAATATTTAGGCGCCCACTTAAGGACAGTATTGAGGGTACACAGCCGGTGAGCCAGGAGGCCGAGGCCCCAGACCTCAGCGCCCCCCAAATTTGGCGCCCCGGGCTGTCACCCCATCGCGCCCCCCCCCCCCCCTAACGCCGGCACTGACTCACAGAGATAATATTTCAATGAGATAGATAGAAGACGCGGTGTTGGCAGGCCTCCCACTAGGTGGACCGACGACATCGTGAGTTGCGGGAAGCCGGTGGATGCAGATGGCGAATGGTCGTTCATAGTGGCGTTCTAAGGGGGAGGCTTTTGTTCAACAGTGGACGTCTTCTGACATCAGCCAGATCAGATGATGATGACGATAGTTTGTCGCTTTTCCTTGTTTTTATTGAAATTATTAAAAACAGAGCTACAAAGAGCCTCACGAGCGTTTTGGTTAGTAAGGTATCATTATTAACTTTCATTGATCAATACATAACATAGGTACCGTCAAAACAATTTTTATGAGCTTGTACCACTTTCCCTCTTAGATTGGATCAATGTTCTTAAAAAGTGGGTTCTATTTTTTTTTCTTTTTTTTTTGGACGAGTTTTTTTGACGCGGTGCAAATCAGTTACTAACAATTACCTACAGGGGTCCGATTGTTCTGGAATATTTCTGGCGCCTATTTCACCAACATGACAATTGTCGGTGACAAGTGACAATTCTGTTTACATTACAAACTCGACCTGAATCTACGCCGGTTCGCTTCATATTGACGCCTTGCACTTCGAATTGTCGCATGTCATCGACAATTGTCAATTTATTAATTTTCAGGATGTTTGGATCATAGTTGAGCCAGTCAAACATTTTGATAGACAATCTTATAACAATGACAAATAAATATAGAAAATAAGACCACTTTGTATCTTATAGGTACATCAGATCTATTCTAACACAATAAAACATACCAGTTCTCCCATGACATACATACCATTTAAACATTAATGGAGTATGAAACGTCTCTGATTCATTCAATGACTTCACTAGGCTATTCATATTCAAAACACTACACTAAATCTTTTCTCAACTCTTTGATGTTTCAATTTTTGAACCTGTTTTCGCTAAAAAAAAAGATACTGGGGTTTTCTATCCAGCCAGTTACATGGCCTTTAAAATAAGGTTTTATCTATTTTTGAATTAAGAATTGATTTGGTATATTTTTTTATTGTTTATTGTAAGAAATATAAACACATGCCACATTTAGAACATAAAAATTTTGCAACATTTGAAATATTCATTTATGCTAAGTTTAAATTTTTCCACTGAATTAATTTTATTTATTCAAGTGATGATAGCAAGGTCATGTGATCATTTGAGTCTGACATAAAAATGTTAATGAGAATAACATGTGACCATCTTGTAAATGACAACACAACTGTTTCCAAATATCCAAAGATGTGAAAATAACTATACCAACATGATTTGATGTAATGGTGGAAAAAGGTATAGTGAGTGTCATAGATAATTCTACATTGTAGGAATGATCACTGTAAAAACAGATCATGCCGTAGGTAGTAAAAAAGAAAGGTTAAAACTTAAGTTCTTTTTAATGCTATTAATAAGCATCAGCTTTGCTTGTGGTAGGCAATTACTAAATAAAGTCTTGTTTACGGGGAATGTAAGGCATATTTTTTTACACTTTTTTTATTTAACTTGCTGTTTGTTTCACTTGCTATTTCGTTTATTTCCAGTTCTTCCATTGACTTGAAATTTGTTGTAGAATATGTTTAATGTTCAACAACAAAAAAAGTAGCTGCTAAAATTTTTTTTTTTACCTTTCTTACCTAACATAAAATTTGTTTTAAATTTTTTCCATGTGTGTGGAATAAGACCAAAACAATTTTATTTTCTGGATTCCTGTTAGGGCTGATTAGTAATCCAATTATCACAAGCCAAATCTGGTTAATTTTTTTAATACATGGAAAGCAGGTAAAGCAGGGCAAGGGCAAATTGAATGCTTCAGTTAACTAATTACAGTAGTGTTAAGTCTTAGTTACCGGCCAGTGCTTAATGCCATCAATTACCAAGTTTTTTTTTTAACACCAATAATAAACATAATTTAGGCTGGCAAGCATCTGCAACTTTTTAGTCTTGTGGATATCCCTGGGATGTAGTGCTCACTTATCATCAGGTGACCAACTAGCTTGTCCTTCCTTGTATAAAAAGAACTTGATAAGTTTAGTTCATCCTCTTGTAGATTGTTCGTTTTAACTCTTAGTTTACTTTTGGTAGGATTTTGAGGTAGATCCAAGGAATTTACATGAAGTGAAAATTTTATAAAGTTGCGATACCTGCTTAGTTTTCCGAAAAAAAATACACTGTAACAGCATAGTAAAATTTTTTTTTTCGCTGGTAGCTGTAACAAGTGTATCTAGCTAGGCTGCCTCTTCCAGTACCATTACCAACCAAAGGAAAATATAATTATCATTCAGCCACAGCTGTTTTAATATTTATATTCCTAATTATTATAAGGCTTGACTAAACAGCTCTTTGTGGTCCAGGAAGGTCAAACGGCTAACGAGCAGCAAAAACATGAGCATACACTAAAAGGACACGTAGAAATGGAATTCAAATAAAACTTGTGGGTAAAAAAATCCGACTGTTGTTTTGTTCGCAAGGAGCCGACAGCGGAATCCCACGCACGGGGCCGTCCGAAACGTGAAAAAGTCACACTTACCTCAATTGCAAATTCTGAATAAATTTGTCAGCAGTCAAATTGTCCAGAAGCACGAAGTCGGATACACCGACTTCGGGTTGCGTAGCCATGGCCACAAGAACACTTTAAAATCCACACTATAAGTAAACAGCAATGTTCAACACAAGTTTCTTTGCGTACAAATTGTCAACAAACCGTTAAAAATACGAGAAGCAAAACGCAACCTCCTTCATCCAACATTTCACGCAAACTGTCAGTTTTTAAAAATAAATAAAATGATTAGGCTGGCAAGTTTAAAAAGTTACCAGTAGCAAAAACAAAGTCTATGCTCAAACTATTACAATCCGTTTAATTTAATTTGAATTTTATGATTATTCTGTATTTTGTGTCATGATTCGTATTGTGATAAGGAATTTTAAAAATATTTGTTCTCTACTAAATACTACGCACTATTGGAAGAGAAAAAAAAAAGAATGAGGAATGATGACCGCCGCCGCCATTTTCCTTGTTGTAGGTGCTTCAAATGTCATAATAATTTCAGGAAACCAATTTTATTTCATTTTTTATGTTATTTTCCGTCGTTAATTAGCGTCTTCTGCTATATTTTCGTGTTGTTACGTTTTCCTCGTTCCGCGCGTGGTATCTCAGTTTGCCGTCGAAGTGCTCTGCAACATCGTCATTTCAAGGATTCCCGATCTTGGTGCGCTACAATGAATTGTGAGGATCCTCTTCGTAAAAGGTTGCGAGCGTGCGTTACGCCCACGGAGCGCCTTCTTTGGTGCGTTCTCTGATCTAAACGACGTTATTGAGTCTGTTCGGGAGTCGTGAAGTGCAGTGCGAGTGTTTGGATGGAACAATGAGCGACTCGCCAGGCGTGGAGTGGCTCCCGGCTTATAGCCCGGGCCCGCCGCGGCACAGCCCGCTGGGTCCGATCCCGCGCTTCCTGTTCGAAGGCGTGCAGCCGCTCGGCCTGCAGGAGAACAACAACAAGGAGGCTGACCTCAAGGACAACCCCAACAAGATCAAACACGCGAAACCTGCCTACAGGTAAATTGTCTGCTTGCTCTAACTAACCGGTGTGAGGCTAGCCAAATTCTGCATTTTATCATGGTACAAAATTATAAATCTTGATCATGTGATTATGATACTTTTGTCAAATTTAAATTTGTCAGGACAAGCCTTAATGTTCCATTGTTATCTTAATTAGAGCTGTCTTATGTATGATGATAATGTGAGATATGATTACTTTTAATATTCATCAGATAATTCTACACATTTACACTACACTATAGATTCCAACTGATATTCTTATTTAAAACTGAAGAAGTAGAAGAATTAAAGGTCAGGCAACAAAACAATATCATGACAAATCAGGTTAGACATAATCTCAAAAGCTTTTAGTCACAACACTGGGAGAAGGTCTAATCTAAAGAGTTTGTCTAAGCCTTAGACAAACTCATAAGGACGGCACAAAACCCTAGCTATATTGGCAAGGTATAGGTATTTAGCTTAAGTTCATGTAGACCGTGATCAAACTGTTATCAAATTCATTGAAACAATGTAACAATGTTTATTTCACATGCATATTGTGACACAACATAATATCTTGCATGTTATATGTTTTAAGTAATAAAATGCACTAGCACAATTTTATTATAATTTGGAGAAAAAAAATTGGAAAAAACTAAACTTAGATTAGAAAACTGTTCAGGGATTACAGAATGCAATGATGGAGATCTTAAATTATGTTTCAATAAGTTTGCTCTACTGATAATGAACTCTGACCATAATACTCATGCTCAAGAGGAGTGTATTTGATTTGTTTTTATAAATGTTAACTATATAGCTTAAAATGACCCCAGCAACCTTAGCCATATCCACATTTCATTAAAAGGTCCCTTAAAATTGTTTGGTATATTTTCCCAGGTGGTTGCTACTAAGTACCTATTTCATTTAAATTTTCGTTTTAAAATGTAGCCCTGCCTTTTATGTGGTTCACTTTGAACATCGATCTGTACGGAAATATTTGTGAACTACGATTCAAAAATCCTGAAAAACATTTACAGGGCTGTTAAGTCTAAAGTAAGTCAAGAACCTGCGAAAATATTCGGGAACAATTTTAAGAAACAGTGTAGAGGGAACAGGGTTAAATATTTTCCTTAGTTGGTCCTGTGCTATGAAAAAATACTCCATCACGCGGTGACTTCATGTCATCCTATCAAATAATGTTACGATTCAATTGTATGCCTTATTATTTTTATTATTAAGGTTCTATGTTGACTATTCTGCCTAATCTGGAGCTGTGACAGTTTTCCTTAAAGCTATGATTGAATTAGAACAACAACATGAATCATCTGGCTAAAACTAGGAAATTGTTAAGTTGTGGCAACTTGGTAGGAACCACCTTCAAATGTAGTAGTCGGAGTAATTTATTTTACTATGGCGGTATTGTTGTACAAGGGCACAAATATATGTATGTTACCAAGACGCCAAAAACATTACACCTTTATGCCATAAACAAAAAGATTCTTCTTCTTTTTTGATAGGGCCCCATTGATCAATGGGATGATTTCGCCAACGTCACAGTAATAAATACAATATTCAAATATCACAAAAAAAAAATTGTGACAAAAATGTTGGCAACATTGTATGGTACAACACGGTTGAACCACGACCAAGCACTGCTCTTCCCCCTGGACGGATCCAGAAACGAACCGCAGCTCTTGATCACACATGGAGGTAACCGTGGCACCCCAACAATAAGGTTGTAGATACATATATTTGACGTGTTTGGCTGCATCAATATTTATGCCCTCAACTGTACCTACCATGAAGTAGTGCTAATTTTAGAGTTTCCATATGCTATGCCGAATGGGATTATATTATATCCTCTGACATTTGAAAACTGTTTCGACTGACAAGCATTACAATCACATAATGTACGCACACTGTGTCATAAAATAACTGGGAAATATTCTTAGCATGCCCTAGATATTAAAATGATCTTTTGTTTTATTTTAGCTACGCGAGCATGATACGGCTGGCCATCAGCAGTTCTCCGAACGGAAAGATGACCCTAAACGAGATATACACATACATATGTAATGCTTTCCCCTACTACAGGGAAGCAGGGAAAGGCTGGATGGTAAGGTCCTTAGTAATCTAAGTAAGGGAATATTTTGTTAAGAGTATATTTTGTCTTGTTACTCTGTAAAGGATGAAGACGTGATTTGTGTATGTATGTATGTGTTCTTCGGCATTTTCGCTTAAAATCCCTCTTTGATTCCAAAACAGAAAAAAACGGTTACTATTAGTAGTTCATAGTTAAAAAAAATAAGTGTCTCTGTGAAATTTAAGAAATACATCATCTTAAATCAAGTATAATATTAAAAAGCAATTTTAATAATACTATCAATATTGATATCAAATCACCATCAATAGTGGACTATCGAACAACACTAGGCTATCCTTGGTCCATAATATTTTTAACGCCACCTAACGCTCGCTCCGTCTCCTGTCAAGTGTTGTGTTTTCATCCCTCCGCTTCTATTCCAGAATTCAATCCGGCACAACTTATCCCTGAACAAGTGCTTCATGAAAGTCGCCCGGAGCAAGGATGACCCGGGCAAGGGCTCCTACTGGGCCATGGACACCAACTACAAGCAGTCGGAGGTCACGCCGCGCCGCCGCCGCTCGTTGCGGGTGAGTATCTCTGCGTATGGGACGAAGTAATTGTAAAATCAGCAAAAAGCCAAGACCCATTTCGTTACCTTAGGGTTTGGAACGCCTAGTTTTGGGGTCTGCTGGATTTTCCATTGTTTGTTTTCATTTTATTCAGATGAATCAGCGTGTTACATATTATATGGGGTATGAATTGATAACTGTTGTAAATTTTGAATTAAATAGCGGATGATAAGTGACATTCTTACGTTAACATTTTAAGGCACTCTTCCAAATGGGTCACCTGTGCCAGTGGTGCACACTGAGTGATTTCTTAATTGTCTGACTTTAAATATATTCCTTTTGAATCCCAATTCATTTAAGACCTCAGAGCTCAGCTTTTTGGGTAATCTAGACTACTGTTTAATTTACGTCCGAGTTTATTCGAGGATTAAATCTCCGTTTTTCCGAAATATCAAGAACCTGTTTCACCACTTTTAAGTTCCTGACATCTTGATATAACATAGAGATGGTGTCATATGTATTCAACACAACAAATTTGACAGAACGCGGTTAAACGGCACCTTATAGCGAGGAAGTAAAAATCCGCCGTACCGTACAACGTAGTCTGCATATTCTTTATGGCCTCGCGACAGATGGCGCCGTACAGCCCCGAGTGCAGCTCCAACAGCAGCGGCGAGGCGGGCGCGTTGCCGGCCGACGCGGCGCCCACGCCGCCGCACACCCCCACCACGCCCACGGACCCCGGCCTGCCGCCCGCGCTCAAGGTGGAGCCGCCCGACACAGGTACACCCCGCACAGCTCTAACCAGTGCCATGTAGTGAAGGAAAGAAAGAAAACATTTATTCGTGATATATGTATAAATGTATAAATAAAAAAAACAAAAAAATCAGTACATACATCACGAAATGGTCCCATCTCAGCATAATGCTGGCCTTGCAGCCAGCGCTGGTCTTCCGATGGGACCATCAAGTGCTAACTAAGCACATATTAAAAAAATACGTATATTAAAAATGTGAAATGTGAAACCGGCAAACCTTTAGCCTGGCTGCATGGGCCATAATTCCTTTACTCATCCCACAAGGGATGAATTTTAAACGAGTAAAAAAATTGTTGGCTTTGGTTGGCCCTACCTGACAAGAGAGACAAATAAAAGGACAATGTTAACTATAACAAACATTATGGTAAAATGAACCGCGAACCGCCAAACCACATTGTGACGGCAACAAACGTCAATGCGCAGCGTTGAAGGGTCGCCAGTAGGCAGCGAGGTGTTGCAACAAAATCTGTACGCTCTAGGCTTCAACAGCAGCGGTGAACGCTGCCGGCCGACGCCAAGCCTACTGCTGTCTTTTATGCGATTTAATAACGTCATAAAATACTCACTTCAGGCGTAGGTTATTGCAAAGAAATCAGCTTTTTACCTTTCCCTCGCCAATTAAAACTTTTGCACACTTTAAATCATCACAACTTGTTTCACTGGCAATCCAATTCAAACAATCCTATTAATATTGTGACGATGTGAGTGTGTATGTTTGTTCCTTCTTCTCGTTGAAACGACTGGACGGATTCGAATGACATTTGGAAAGGAGATAGCTGGCACCCTAGATTAACACATGGGCTACTTTTATCCCGGAAAATTTGCATAGTTCCCGCGGGATAGCGATAAACATGTCAAATGTCGCAGCTGTCTAATGTAAGTCTAATTCTACGCGGACTAAGTCGCGGGCGGAAGCTAGTTAATAAGTTACGAAAATACCTAAAAAGTACCAACAAGACTAACTAATAAATCGTTTGGGTTACTTTCGCTTCACTAAAACACCACAACATCACATCGTAACAACCACAGTGAAGTTGCGTCAGCTCGCATAAGCAATTTCGGAGACCAACACCAACTTTAGACGCAATCCAGCTTAATGTTTCCGAACATTTCTAAGGGATTTCCATATGAACTAAAGTACAGTTACATCTAATTTTTGTACAGTTTTCACAGATAAGAAAGAGACATTCAAACCCCCGTTGCAAGCTCACGCGTGCTAGCGAGATAAATAAGTATTAGTTGAAGATTTTTGGAACCAGCGCAGTAGTTTCTGCATACAAAGTTTACCTCATTATGCTAGTATTTATTACTATAGTGACAAGTATATAATGTTTTGTTATTATTTGCAGATTCAAAACACACAGACGACGCGTTGTCAGCACTCATGAATGAGGAGCTGATCACAGATGTAGACATCAGTGAAGGTACGCATCATATTACACACGATCATGTCGATCATACACGCCATCTAGCTGTCGACTACATATACTGCAAGATTAGCAAGCGCCGGTGACGTCATCTGTGCTCTGCATCGCGCTGTGAAAGTTTCTTAACGCGGATACATAAATACAACTTCCATTTCTTTTCCTTCGGATTTTGGTTCCCAGGCAAACGCAATTTCGCATGGAGTGATCTCTCTATTATGGGTTTTAGCAGTAATTCACCATTTATACTGTGGCTTTGTTTGCTATTAAGCAGTGTACAGATTGTTAGTTGAAGTATGCACGCGCGGCAGTCCTAAGAAGAATGCTCGATTAAACTTAGAATTGGCGATTTTAAACTTTAATCGTGAATTAACGATGTCCTTTTTTAGCTAGAAAATTAAAACTGACCCATGTGTCGTGTATCTCAAAATAATATTTTCAGTACAGTGCGTGCGTCTATTTTCTTAATATATCTCTGCATCATTGGACTTCCAAATGTTTTCAATTGTATTTGAATTAGATTGTTATGTACAGTGTTACAGACATACAGACAGAGTTACTTTTCCATTTATAATTGTAGGAATTGAACACCACAAAATTTAGTGTCATTGGTCTTTTAGCTTATTTAGTACTAGCTTCTGCCCGCGACTTTGTCTGCGTAGAATTATACATAAAAACCTGCTATGGGTGGTGTAGGGGTATAGCACGCGTCACGGAATGACGAGGATCCGGGTTCGATTCCCGGCCATAGCTTTACTTTTCGGATTTTTCTATGTGTTCTAATTTTCATAGACATTTAGAAATAAAAACCTTCCTCTTGAATCACTCTATCTATTAAAAAAAACCGCATCAAAATCCGTTGTGTAGTTTTAAGATATAAGCATACATAGGGACAGGGACAGAGAAAGCGACTTTATTTTATACTATGTAGTGATCTCTATTCTGTCATTCGTTCGAAGGTTAACAGGACGAGATCCCTGTAAAAGACAAGTCCATCTCTGTTATTTTGTTACTGTAAAATTATCGTGTCTTTTGTACATACATATAAATCAGTACATTAAAGTTGTAAAAGTGAAAAAGGAAAGCTAGGCTATACCATAAATAAGCGATCTTATAGCTTAAAAGCGACTACAAAACAACAGTTTAGATAAAAACAAAACAAAGAAACAGTTTAAATAGGCGGCGGAAACAAATAGACCTATCCAAATCCGTGTTTCATTTTTTACTAATAAATTAAGTTTTAATAACTTGAATATATTGTTACTAACATTAAACATTACATATATGGATAAGGATCACTCATTGTATTGTCTGAAATAAATAATTTCATTTTCATTTTTCATTTTTTTATATTCCAGAGCGGTCTTGGAGCTCGAACGGGCGCCGGCACATCTGCTCGACGCTGCGCCACAGCTCGCTGACGGACGACTACGGCAACTTCGTGGTGACCACCACCACGCTGGACGACTGCGACTGCCCGGCCGACTCGCCGCCGCCGCCCGCGCCGCAGCCGCCGCCCTACTACTGGGCGGACGACTTATAACACACACACATGGTATGCTGAACGTTGTATCAATAGCTGGCGGGCAGCGGCGCTCTGTTCTAGCGAAACTGTTTCCTAAAATATCTGAAGCCTACAGTAGCCAGAAATATATCGCCTTTGCGTTGTTATCAGAGATCGGACAAATTTGCGTCATTGCTCGCAATAATGTGGACATGACTCCAAAATTAATCAAATATGTCAAAATACATATATTAAGTATAAGTATATCCACGGAAGTTTTATACCTATAGAACTAGAAAACTTTTTTGTCAGAAATAATAATCATGTGTAGCAGGATCGTGATTTCTTTATTATAATAAAATATTTACGAGAACGACAACTGCCACTTTAATTAACATTTTGCTAATAATTTTATGCATGTGTAAATTTTTATCTCCGGGAGTTTAAATTTTATTTCGAGAAATTAATTAAATGATTAATTATTTGATTAATTTTTGTGTCATGTCCACATTATTGCGAGCAATGACGCAAATTTGTCCGATCTCTGGTTATTATAGACCGACCGCGCGGGTTCGGGGCGCAGGGTAGGACAAGAGGGACCGAGAGCGGTGCGGGCGGGTAGTGCGCCCCCTGTACCCGCGCGTCTATATGACAAAGTATTCTATAACCTGATTAAAGATATATTTTTGGCTAGTACTGTATATTAGAAAGTATTGAAGTATACATGGGTCACTGTAATGTTTGTAAATTCAATTCGGGTTAGGCCTTTTAAGGCACATAAATTAGCCATGATTTAAACCTGGGGCCCGATTTTTGAAAGCTCAATTATAAATCTGTTTATATCTTCTAAACTACAGCTCTAATCTATTAACAGTTCACATAATGAAAGCCCTAAGTATCTTCTAAGCTACTCGTATTTAAAATTCAGCACAATTTTTCACCACTTTCGAGTGGTATTTTCACACATGTGCTTTCAAAAATCGGGTGACTAATCATAAATTTGGAGTCCTAAAAATTTAATATAAAACAGTTGTCATAAATCATGTATAGTATAATCCTCATTGTTAATTAAATGAGAAGAATATCAGGATTTATCTGAACGTGTTGGATACCTTGGTTACAAATTAGACAGTGACACATGCTGACAGGTGAAATTCACCTTGTAAAAAATCGGGCCCTGTGGTTTTTCAGATTTTTTGGTAAAAAAAAAACCATGGGTAATGTTTTTTTTGCAAGGTTGTGTACAAATACTTCATGGGGATAAAAGGAATTAAATATCGAACGTTGGAAATGTCTTGGAGTTGGTAGAAATGAATGGGTATTTTAGGAAGATGTTTTGTGTTCGAACGGTTTATTCGGTGCCACTGCCGCCAGGTATGAAGACGATCTATTGAATTGCCGCCTGCTTTGGTCGAAGTCGGTATGTCAGATCGACTTGCACCACTGTAGTGGTTGTACATGTAGGTATTTGTTGATCAAATATGAGATGCGTATGTTGTATTTTAAATATATTCGATTCGCGTCGGCGTGCGAGCAAACGTATTATTTCCCGACGCGTTATTTGCCAGTAGACTAGGTTATAATGTATGTAAAGAATGCAGATAGAGGTAGAGATCATTTTGACAGCTGTCAAACTCGGTGTTCCCAGCTGAAGTGTGTTCGAGCTCACTTAAAATGTTGCTAGAGTTATAAGGGTGTAATCGTAACGTGTAAAATAATTTTAAATGATAATTTTGTAAAGGAACGGGCGGAGTTCAGGCGATGGGAGCTCTTACAGGTTTGTGACATAATGATTAAAAAGTGGTTAGAACTCATTTCTAAAAACAAGGGATGAGATGATGTTTTTTGATAATATTTTGTCTAAATAACATAATTATAAGGTACTTATTAAGTAGGCTTTGAACATAAACCTACGACAATTTGTAGATTTCATGAGTTTATCTCATTGACTGAACTCTGCCCGCAACAGAGATATTTTTCAGTAATTTACAAATGTTGTTTTAAAAACTATATGCCACAAAATAAGCTATGGACATCACCAACATATCTGCCAATTAAATATGATATGATAATTAAAGTTAGACTAGATGTAGTTACCTCTACTTAGGTATATCATATACATAGTTATTTGTTATATGTATTGTATAACAAGTACAATGGACCATAGATCATAAATCATAATGCAACAAGGGTGTGTAGAGTGTACAGACTCGGCTTGTATCGGGGCTCGCGTGCGACGCAGACATATTGCCGTCTCGACCCAACGCTTGCGTTGGAAAGAGTCATGTAGCTTCTGTCGTAGTGACACCGGTGAAAACTTTTGAACAGTTGAGCTCTAGCAAGTTTTGATCGAATTTATTAGTCACGTATCAAAGTCATACGGTAATAGAAATAGTAATAACTTGGAAATTTATTGACATATCGTAAACTCGCCGTTTTGTAACGTTTATTCCTGGTTGTTACAATGCGTCCGGAGCCCCGGTATAGAATAAGATATGTTACAGTATTGGAGCCAGATTGGTGAAGGACAGATCTCAGAGTGACCAGTATATTGTAATAAATATATTAGTTATTTTAAAAATGTATACACGCATTATTACAATTTATTTAATTGTGCATAATAACAGAATTCAGGTTTATTTAATTTTCGATACGAGATGATAGTAAGTAAAAATATGAATTAGTTGGTACGAATTTATTATTTAATAAAAAAAAATATTAATAAAATGTATGTAACATTCATGTCGCACGTATATACGTAAAATGCTTATTAGATAAACGCGTAAATGGGGCCTATAAATAAATATATGTATATGTAAAAATAATGTTTCAGTAACCGCTTGTCCAAGTTAACATTTGATGTCCCTTTTGAGAAGTTCTAAATATGTATGACGAAATTTTGTTTGTGCCATAGTTTGTGTTGGAGCGGTTGTAAGGAAGGGCACGTAGAGTAAATGTCCCATATCTTATTGAAAATGTGTTCAGAATTTTTTAGAAACTATACATTATAATATAGTCGTGTGTACATAGCATTATTTAAATATGCGGGATTTATTTGTATAATAATTAAGGTACGTTTACAATGTATGATTAATGTGCTATTTTAGTACGGGCTGGGCAGTGACAGAAACTGTGCGTTTCACCGCGTCCGGTGCATAATTGTGACATTTTTGAGTTTAATAAGTGACTCTTCACGTCCGTGTTCGATTTGTGTCAATGCAAAGCTGTCAATATGTACTTGCTAAAATAAAAGTACACTTTTTTCTACATGTAGGTGTTTTTGCTTCATTATTGCTATAAGCAGATTCGACGGGCCGCGATTTGATTGCTAGATGTCCAGTACGTCTAGCACGAAAGCGTACAAAAGTCGCGTCGCGCGCGAGATAGATTGCCTGTCTTTTTCTTACTATTCGTTCTAGACAGAGAGGGGTAATCTATCTCGCGCGACGCGACTTTCGTATGCTTCCGTGCTAGGCATACAGGCATCGGTCTTCTCGGCTGATTGCGGCTTTGTAGAGCGTTGTCTCGCTCTAACTCGCGTGATGGCAAACGTCTCTTTCCAAAGACCGAAGTGCAATGTTTGTGGCCGGGTACTGTAGTACACAGCGCCAGTTTCATATGTATAATTCTAAACACAAAATAGTTGTGTAAATGAAAAATGTGCATTTTACCTGTCCTGTGCTGGCGAACAAGGGTATATTTATCGTACGTGGAGGATAACAATGTTTTGTATTGTTTATGCTCAAAATAATGTGCTTTATTATTTGCGAATCACGTCTTGAGTTAGTCGATGCATCCAGCGCAACACTGAGACAAAAGTATTGGGTCACTTTCCATACTAAGTTTAATGAAACGTGACCTTTTATTTTTGCTAATCTGTGTAGATCATTCAACTCCGGATTATAGCTTTTGTCACGCGTCGACTCCTGTTTCTGTAGCGGTTAAAACTTTAAAATTGATAGATTAAATTTTATATTTTATTTTTATCATCACAATACAATGGGGCTGTCGTGTGTGAATTTGCCACTAGAGGCGCTAGTGTCGCGTGAGGTCCAATAACATTCACTTTTCACTGGTTTTGGCGGGCTTCGTGGCCTAAATTATAATTTCTTTCATTTTTTCACTTGTTGAAAATTGATCTCCTTCGTGAAATTATCGCAAATTAGGATTATTTGGCGATGATTGTGAACTGCACAATATTGCGGCATAGCTACTCGGTATGATACATACATACATACATACCGTCACGCCTCTTTCCCACAGAGGTAGGCAGAGACTATTTTGTTCCACTTGCTACGATCCTGACATACTTTCGCATCATCCACAGTCATCAATATCTTCATACATGCTCGTCGGTTTCGGGTACTCCTGGCCTGACCATTTTCCAAAACGTCTCCTATTTGGTCTCGGAACGTCCGTCTAGGCCTTCCCCGCCCAACGTAACCATTCACACTCCCCATATAGATCTCAGTTAGTCTACTTTCATCCATCCGCTCTGCATGATGATAGTTATTTGTGATTAATAAACTTAATGAGATTCAAGATTTAAAACTGTTTCGGCGCCGATCTTATAAAGTCGACTTTGACAGCTATACCTCTGGAGCTTAGTCAACAGTGGCGCCCACTGGTGAGCAAAGACACAATAGTCCCCATTGGAACACCATGCATTCAGTATAATGCATTGACTGTTTTTGATAAATTAAGACCTAATTGTTTAGCGGACATTGTTCGTGTTAAGTATAAATGTGTTGCTCTAAATTATATTGGTTTTTACTTTGAAATTACATTCCTTTATAATCAATTATTGAAAAATGTTTGATGTTTAATTCGATTATTTTTATTTTTTCAGCGAGTTAAGAGAACATTGTATTTATATATTATACATATTTTTATGAGCCTAGATTTTTTTATATTTTGGCATTGAGATGTATTTTGGTTGGTGCATATAATTGAGTTGCCATCTATTGTTTGATAGTATTAATTATTTTCTGTGATAAATCTTTTATTTTTGGAGAAACAATGTGCTTCAGTGATGAAAAACATTTTTTTTTATTATTTTATAATGCATAGAGAGTATGGCCCTACTTTCCGAGTAAACTTATTTAATCCTTTATCGATTCGTCAAAGACTACTCGTACTAAGTAAGGTTTCTAGATTGTAACAGAATTATTGACTAATTTCGTGTATATTTTGTGTTGCTAACTCACTCCGCCTATGGTCGTAACCGGCGATGAACGATATACTTGACCTGTAACCACGATAGCCGTTTAATTTAAGCGTAGGATGTTCTACCTCTAAACAAATCATAGTTGATGTACAATATAATATAAACTTTTAACAATACTGTGTACTTTATTTTTACCAAGCACCTTTATCTGCAGTTAACGTTTTCGCCGCCACGAAAAGACGCGACTCATACCCTTTCGATGCACGTTGCCAGATACGCATCTTACCAAACTATTAATACGCAAATTGTCAGATACGTAGTTTGCCAGGAGCCTGAAACGCAAACTGCCCGACACGCAATTAGCCAAAGTAAGTAAAAAATAACCTATTTTTTTTCTAGCGTAAAGGGAGTTAAGTCTAAAATAGCTATGTAAAAAAATCAGAATTATCCCCCTTTTCACTAGGACCACAATAAGTCCCGAGAGGAGATAAAATGAAAGAATCATTTGAAATATCAACAACTTTATTGAATATATACAAGAACAATACGTACAAGAGTTAACAAATATATGTCTGATGGTGCTAGTAACCTGGCGGTCAGAATACGTGATCCAAACGAAAAACATGCATTAGCTCCAAAGACATACGGTCTATTATCCGTTAACAGTTTGCTAAGGCAGAACTATAGGTCATTTCGTTAACGCTAGCTTCACTAAATCTAACTCGAAACTAGGATCAGCGATTCGTTGATTACAAACAATACATTAATTTATGTATTAAACGATACACTAATTAAATTTCTAAATTAACTTCGCAACCGCAAATACAAAATTTTGTAACAATAACTTAACACGATTTTGACACCATAATAAATTGCTGTATAATAATGGTTCAGTTACAAAAAGCACCTTGCCTGCTGCAACAGCGAAACGCGCAATTGTTTTGGAAGATTTGTTCTTTTATTTCATCGCCGCACCAGGCAAGATATCTAATGCAAACAAACTAAGCCGGAGACCCTCCGCATTGCACATGAAACAAATCAGATCCTAAATTACATACACAATAACAAATACAACACAATGTGTACACACAATGTGTATCCCTGCTCGTCTAACGCTAACATACGAGGCAGTTAATTCTCAAAACTATTGCTTGCAACTTTTGAGGTTATTTTCAAGATTCACGTTGATATTCCAAAAAACACTTCTTGAAAGATTATAAATAAGGGACGGCACAAGCACTAGTTCCAGAGAATTAACCGGTCTACATTTAAATTCAGAATTTAGCAATATTGCAGGCTTAAAAATATAATAAATGTATCATGTATAATATGAAATCAATTCAAAGTTTACTCAAAATTGCGACCACAAAGACGCGTAAACATGTACTTAATAAGAACAGTACATCAACTGGCTTCGTATAAACATAAGTGTATAATTGGTATGAATTGTTCACGATCTGCTCACTACACCGGACAGTATCCACCGAACGGCAGTAAAAAAGGCGCGAGATGAACGTGGAAACCAATCCGAAGTATCTTCAGAATGAGCTTAAGAATTTAATATTTCATGCTTAGATAATCAATTCATCTCGCGATTTCTTTAGCGCCGTCGCTAACTTAAGACTTTAACACCACTGTTAAGATTGTTTCGAAGATTTCCCCTTTTGGGCATGGTAATAACCACAAACGAAAATACTGGATCACATCAAAGTAATGTTTGTATCGCTGTAAACATCAACTGTCCGGTAAAGTGGACCTAATTGGAATAATAATTTAACATTTTAAAATCTAAGTTCCATCGGCAACCGCGTCAACGACAAATTTACATATTCACAGCCCTAACGACACCCGGAGCCTCGCCAATCGACGCAAATATTTACAAACGTAGAAACAAAGGGTCTAAATCAACACCGCTAACCATTTATCCAGATAAATGTCTCGTTTGGTACTATTCGATACGAAAAAAAAACCATGAATAACTATAACAAAACGAATCTAATCCATTGGGAATTTAAAATTGGAATTCAAAACGACTTGTAACAAAAGTTTGTAAACAAAAATATAGAAAAAAAAGCCAAACGACACATTCGTCCATATATTAGTCCTCGATGAAAACCCTCATAGAAAACAGTCCTTGATTCTACCGTGTCTTCCTTTTGTACCAGTTCCATCTGAACCGGAGCTACCCGCGCATTCTTCTACGATTTTTAATCCAAAACAAAAAGGCGGGATTCTAAATTATCAGAGTACAAAAAAAGATTCAAACGAAAGAAAATAACAACATTGAAAAAAAATCACATGTGTAATAAACACTATACTCTTTAGAAGTGATCGAGTTAATTCGATAAAAAAATATATTTACATTCCAATTTTGTATTATATTCTAGAAAAATAAGGAAAATAATGTCGTAACAAACAGTTGTTCGTTATTTAAAGCAATACTCAATGTAAAGCGGCATTTCAGCTGGCATGGCCAGTCATACAGTTAGTAAAACTTCTACATGTATTCGCCATACTTTTAATTGGTTACAATTGGCCACAAACTACAGTAAATAATAATATGCATGAATATGTTTCATAAAGCATTAACGTGGCTATACGAGAATGTATTGGTGTTATCTTGGATAATTCATAGAATTTATAATAATAATTGTAATCTATGTCACATTGTTCTAGTATTCTAATAGTATAGAAAACTATAATTTTGACTTCCAAATGTATGCGTGGTTTCGATAAGATGCTGATGATTTCGGCGTCACTACTATTTGAGATCTCACTCCCTGATTCTGCATCGTGTCAATAATAAAAGAATCGCATCCTGTAAAGAACAAAAACATTATTGTATTATCTTACTTTATGTTTGGCATTAACTTTTGGAATCCCTATATTGATAAGATCGAGATAGTAAGGGGGAAAGGGTGGAGGGTATTAATCATCACTACTATCTGAAAGTTACCTCTTCAGGGAACCGGTGGGTTTACAATCTAAACACACCCGTCTAAACATTAGACCAAATGAGCGAACGCCCCAGTCTATCCCCACTCTACAAACTTCTCTTTGTGTAAAGAGACACAATATCTACATAGGACAAAAAGGGATACGATATTAATCACATATTTATCCCTTTCAGAGTAGACAGAGCCTAGAGTCACCAATCATCATCATGTCAGCCGAAAGACGTCCACTGCTGGACATAGGCCTCCCCCAGGGCTCTCCACTCGGACCGATCCTGTGCCTTCCGCATCCACCGCGATCCCTCGATCCTTATCTTGATGGAGGGCTACCAACATCTCGTCTCCCGGTCCGCGGACGCCATAGGCCCTTTTTTTATAACGGAGAGCAAATCTTTAAGGATGCCCTAGGCACGGGGATGCCTAGGGGTATGTGGGACTCCCCCCGAAGTAGTATACCCAAACTAAAAACTCTTGGGCGTTGCCTCAATCCGGTGTGATGGGGACGCAGTGGGATGCCACTAGGGTTTCCCCACAAGCCATGCCTTTCGAAACGAAAAATGTAGCAGTTATTTTTTAACAATGCGACATATGTGCCGCCATACTTTGACCGGCTGATAGGAGTGTTAGTTCTACCAGCCTGTTGCAGTGTGCCTTACCGCAGTGTTAGAGCGAGTCGCGGTGCCAGACCCACGTGCGCTTGGTGTGGTCGAAGCGGTGCGCCAGCCACTGCGCCTGCAGCAGCTCCGCGCGGTCCGCCGACAGGTACAGCGGCTTGCCGCGCCTGCGCACAACCGACAGTCACACCCCACCCATACACACTAACCCCCCTATCCATAAACGCTCTGCTTCTGCTAACCAGAGTTGTGACATATTTGAAATACTTGTATTTAAAATACAAATACAAAATACAAAATACGTATTTTGGATTTTGTACTTAAGTACTTTTTTTAAAAAGTATTTTGTATTTTATTTGAAATACTATTCGAGACGTATTTTGTATTTGTAAAATGGTTTGTAAAATACAAAATACTTTTTTATTCTAAGCTTCATTTTTCTAAAGCATTCCGCGATTCAGTAAAAACAAAAAATGGCCACTAGTAGCTTTGAAAATCTGCGCAAAATGACAGATGAAACAAAACGCATATAAAACCTGACCAATAATATATGAGGGACCCCTCTTGACAATCCTCAAAGTCACTGTTACGTTTTGCAGTAATTTTACCATAAAGTATTTTATTTCAATAAAGTATTTTGAAAATACATATTTTGTATTTAGTATTTAAATACAAAAGGCAAAAGTATTTTGTATCTTGTATTTGAAATACTATATTAAAAAAGTATTTTCATTTTGTATTTAAATACTTTTCGAAAAGTATTTTGTACATCTCTGCTGCTAACTTAGCATTCGTTTGTCCTTATCTGTGAAATGTGAATGTCAAAGTGACAGATAAGGACAAACGATTGCTAAGTTAGCAAGTTTATGAATAAGGGGGTATGTATTTGCCCGTGGTGCTACTAATTTGTCGTACTGGAAAAATACTTCATACAAAATTAGGTAAGTTAGGTTAGTTAAGGTGTAAGGGTTAGTAGAGACCATAGACATTAATATACTAGCGTAATAGACACAGGGAGTGTGCAAGCGAGAACGCTGACTCTTAAGGCACTAATACGAGTGCGAAAGGGACAGCGAATGAAAAGCCGTTAGAACCGATTTGAGAGATCGTAGCGTCACTTAGCGGCACACTGCGGTCACTGCGGATACCGTCCTTCAGTATTTTAATTATTTTTCGAAGAATCCTATAAAAATAAATAAAAGTAGTGCTAGAAATAACAATGGTGTGTTGTTCGGTGCCAGATTGTGAAGTGAATCACAGGAATAATCCAGATAATGAGACATTTCACAGGTAATTACGATCCATGCAATGATAATTTTGAGGGTCTTATTTTCAAGGTATTCAAGGCCCAATGAATACGATAAATTGTGTAATAAATAGAAAATATCGTGTAATTTTGTGTTTTATACATATTTTTCATTATTATAAATACAAAATCAAAATATTGTGTTCGTGAAAATTTCCATAATTTGGGTAGTGATTGAATACATACTATATTATTAATATATCGATATTTTTTAGTTTTTTCTTATACGAAACCATTTAAATAAAATTGTATTATTTAAAGGACAGTGAAAATGTTAAATAAATAAATAATTGATACTGAAACAAGTTGTTTTTTATTAGACTAGCTGGTGCCCGCGACTCTGTCTGCAAAGAATTCGTTTATCGCTATCCCACGGGAACTATGCAATTTTCCGGGGAAAATTTATCTTGTGTTAATCCAGGTAATATCTATAAACTACCTGCGTGCCAAATTCCATCCAAAACAACTTAATGTGACAGTTGCATTTGTATACACGACTGTAATAACATGTCACTAAAGTTGAAAACCGGATAAAATTCAACGAAATGTCATGGAAATACTTTATGCACTACACCTGTACTCTGTTCTATTCATCGATATCTTGTCGATAATGTAGGAACATCACTAAAATTTATTGCACACTTGTAAAAACACGCACACGAAGACGTTTCTGGTTTGGTGACGCTGACGCGGGAAATAGAGAGTCTGTTCGTCTATTACGCTAGTATATTAATGTCTATGGTAGAGACTATACATCTCTACTATAGACTAATATATGTTAAGGCTCGGGAACCTTATACATCTCTTTTATAAATGTATTCAATTTAAGTAGAATATAAGTATTCTTAATATATTTTATTTTGAAAAAACGACTTTCTGCCAAGTTTCTTGCGGCGCATTCTTCTTGGCAATGATGGTCTTTCGGAATGCGCTGGTAGTTTAAAAAAAGACATGTAAAAGAGCCCTTGGCGGCCAATTTGCAAAATTAAATTTTGATTTTTGATTTTTGACATCTTTATCCTTTACGAGGTAGACAGAGCCTAAGGTAACAATACCTAAAAGCGACCTTTAGCATGATTGTGGGCGTATTGGTGGAAACGCTAATCAAAATAGTGATGGGTCGCTAGCCGCATCGCCTATAACATGATTCCTAAGATTTTATCCCATTGGACTTTTACCATGTGCGCGGGAAGAGAAGCAACTGGTACATTATACGTTCTCTCTTTACTCCCAGACCAGCATGGAAGACAAACATTTAAATCACACTTATAAAAGGTTGTTTCGTTTTCAATTTCGGTTTCGGTTTCAGCAAAAAACATGTTTCGATCGGACGCGAAACAACTACTAGCGTCAGAGGAACGGCACAAGACGACTCTCTAATTCCGAATTCCAGCGTAGGGGGGGGGAGAGGGGGGGGGGGACTCACTTGAGGTCTCGGTCCTCCTCGTCGTAGTCGTCCAAGTACAGCGAGCCCCAGAGGCAGGCGCGCCGGCCGCGGATCACGATGATGTAGGTGGAGGTCACCACGAGGAATATGCCCGTGCCGCCGCCGCAGTCGTTCGCGTGCTGTACAATACAAGTTGCATTTCTAAATTAAATGTCACTGAAAATTAGAACACATAGAAAAGCTATGGCCGGGAATCGAAACCGGATCCTCGGCATTCCGTGACGCGTGCCATACCCCTACACCAGAGAGAGAAGAAAATGAGTAGTGTGTGTGTGTTTTCGTGCGTGTGTATGATTGGGTGACTGTGGGTGCATGTGAACGCGTGTGTGTCTATTTGTATCTCTCTCTGTTTCTTTCTGGGTGTTGAGTGTCCGTCTCTGTCTGTGTGCATGAGTGTCTGTGTCTCTTTGTGTGTATGAGTGTCTGCGTCTCTCTGCGTGTCGAGTGTCTATGTCTCTCTGTCTTTGTTAAGTGTCTGTATCTCTCTCTGTGTGTATGAGTGTTTGTGTCTCTCTGTGTGTATGAGTGTCTGTGTTTATCTGTGTGTTGAGTGTCTGACTCGCGATCTCTCTCTCTCTCTCTCTCTCTCTCTCTCTGTGTGTTGAGTGTATGTGTCTCTGTACGTTAAATGTCTGTGTCTCTCTCTGTACGTATGAGTGTCGGTGTCTCTGTCGCTGTGTTGAATGAATTTATCTCTCTGTGTGTATGAGTGTCTGCGTCTCTCTGTGTGTCGAGTGTCTGTGTCTCTCTGTCTTTGTAAGTGTCTGTATCTCTCTCTGTGTGTATGAGTGTCTGCGTCTCTCTGTGTGTCGAGTGTCTATGTCTCTCTGTCTTTGTTAAGTGTCTGTATCTCTCTCTGCGTGTATGAGTGTCTGTATTTCTCTCTGCGTGTATGAGTGTCTGTATCTCTCTCTGTGTGTTTGAGTGTCTGTCTCTCTGTGTCGAGTGTCTGTGTCTCTCTGTCTTTGTAAGTGTCTGTATCTCTCTCTGTGTGTATGAGTGTATGTGTCTCTCTGTGTGTCGAGTGTCTGTATCTATCTCTGTGTGTATGGGTGTCTGTGTCTCCCTGTGTGTCGAGTATCTGTGTCTCTCTGTCTTTGTTAAGTGTCTGTATCTCTCTCTGTGTGTATGAGTGTCTGTGTCTCTCTGTGTGTCGAGTGTCTGTATCTATCTCTGTGTGTATGGGTGTCTGTGTCTCCCTGTGTGTCGAGTATCTGTGTCTCTCTGTCTTTGTTAAGTGTCTGTATCTCTCTCTGTGTGTTTGAGTGTCTGTCTCTCTGTGTCGAGTGTCTGTGTCTCTCTGTCTTTGTAAGTGTCTGTATCTCTCTCTGTGTGTATGAGTGTCTGTGTCTCTCTGTGTGTCGAGTGTCTGTATCTATCTCTGTGTGTATGGGTGTCTGTGTCTCCCTGTGTGTCGAGTATCTGTGTCTCTCTGTCTTTGTTAAGTGTCTGTATCTCTCTCTGTGTGTATGAGTGTCTGTGTCTCTCTGTGTGTCGAGTGTCTGTATCTATCTCTGTGTGTATGGGTGTCTGTGTCTCCCTGTGTGTCGAGTATCTGTGTCTCTCTGTCTTTGTTAAGTGTCTGTATCTCTCTCTGTGTGTTGAATGTCTCTGTCTCTGTGTTGTCTCTCTCTGTCTGCGTACCTGCACGGCCTCGGCGACCTGGTGCGCGCGGCAGCAGGCCTGCTTGAGGCAGACGAGCGTGCCGCAGAGCAGGCAGACGGAGGCCTCCTTGGGCACGGCGCCGCACTGCAGGCACACGCGCTCGTGGTAGTACGAGAACAGCCGGTCGTAGTCCCGCGGCAGCGTCAGCAGCGCCGGGCCCTCCCACGACACGTGCAGGCAGCGCAGGATGCGGCGCACCTGCAACATGCACGCACCACGCCGCTCAGCTAGCTTCGCGAACAGTCGCTCTTCACTACATAGTATAAAATAAAGTCGCCTTTTCTGTCCCCGTGTCCGTATGTATGCTTATATCTTCAAAACCACACAACGGATTTTGATGCAGTTTTTTTTAATAGATAGAGTGATTCAAGAGGAAGATTTGTATGTATAATACATGCATAATATACCGTGCGAAGCCGGGGCGGGTCGCTAGTTGTGTCATAAATTAATAAAGCTCCGCAACCGAAACTATCCCCCTGGACACTTAGTTTGAGGGTTGCGCTTTTGATCACTCCTGTATAATAAGGTATAACCATTTATCATTTTAATCTTTTCGAACGTCGTCAGAATTAGAAAAGTATTTCGAATACTTTCTCATAGGGACGTCCGCGTAACCGACGCAAATGCTACCACGGGATGTCCTGTGCATCTTACTCAATTACACTTCTACACTACATAAATTGAAAGCTCTTGTTTTTCTTGCATTAAAAATGATATCACTTTTGATCCTCAGCAGAAATAAAATTTTCAATTCAAATTCAAATTCAAAACTTTACGACCGACCAAAAAAATCCGTAGTGTCAGGCACAATTGCTCAAACATGTGGCTAGTAACATAAAACGACAAAAAATTAAAAGTACACAACTAGAAGCGCCGATCATCAACATTTTCAAATCATTCTCCATTTCCTGTTTGCAGTGGCGTGTCGTCACACAGACCTGTTACCAATCAAACGTAGGAGACGCTCATATACATATTCATATACATTGACATACTATTCATTATACTGAAATCATCTCATTTTATTAACAAATAATTAACTAGAATAGAATAACATTAATGAATTTGATAATATCAATGTATAGCTTTAATGTACTTAATTAATTCGAAGGCATGTTTTGACGTTATATTACAATTCTAGATTTAGATATTAACTACTATTCAAAGGTTAACTGGTAGAGATCCCTTATATGGATAAGTTCGCCTTTGTGCATATTTTAATGTTTTTTATTTTTTTGTGAATTGTATCTGTTTCTTTATATTTGTAAAATAAAGCAATTACTTACTTACTTACTATTGTGTGCCCTTGCAGGGCGTCATGGACTGACTTAGAACAATGTTAACATCTTCATATGTATGTACATGACTTGACAATGAATGAATAAATAAATAAATACATATTGGGCTGATTTAGACACAAGGTTAGTATTTACCGCGAGCCGGGAGCCGCGCGCGGCCTGGCTGAGCCGGCGGGCGGCGGCGCGCGCCAGCTGCGGCGCGTGCGGCGGCAGCGCGGCGGCCGCGCCCCCCTCCCCCCCCAGCTCCAGGTAGGCGGCCAGCGCGGGGAACTCGCGCTGCGGCGCCGCCACGTCGGGCAGCTCCAGCCCGTAGATGTGGTGCCGCAGCAGCGCGCACACGCGCAGGTACGGCAGCAGGAGCTCTTGCACCTGACCAACAGAAACTATATGTCATACGTTTTGTTACAATACAATACAATAACTCTTTATTGAACACAACATATAACAACCAAAACTGAAAAAAAGTATAGAGATTATTACAAAGTAACAATACACGTTGTTACTTAGTGTTCGGCCACAAGCGGGATAAAGGACACAACACAACACTTATTATTATATTATAAACTATGTATTAACTTTTGAGATGAAAAATAAGATAAAAAATCAAATGCAAGTCCGAGCTTTATAGCAACTAAAGGGAACAAACGTTAGTGCGATCTAATTTGCCTTGTGCTGCCATCTATCGGTACGTAGGACAGCTTATAACGTAAACATTAGTTTGAATTTCGCCAAATACTTAGAATACCGCATCTTAAAATAAAAACTGGAACATTTCTTCTTATCTTAAAATGAAGGATCACTTTATTGTCGGTCCGAACATCTCTAAAGACCTATTTTCTAAGGAACGCGTAAAGGTAAGGCAGTAGTTCCTAACCTTTTCAGATCCGTTACCCTTATGACCTAACCGGTCAGTTTTTACTCCTCAAGGACGAGCGTATTCGTTCTTTAAGCAAAAAAAAACATCCAGCCAACCAGCTCATCACATTTTGCATAGTTGTGTAAGTCAGATGACAATACAATAATCTGGTAATAGAATTCTGGTGGTCCAGCCAGGACCGTCTCCGCAGAAGTTAACTCTTCAACGGTTGTTCCGATTTACTTGATATTTCACTCACACGTAGGACGGATGACAATGCAAGTACAGACAACAAAAAGTAAATTTCTAAATGTCACTGAAAATTAGAACACATAGAAAACTTCGAAAAGTAAAGCTATGGCCGGAAATCGAACCCGGATCCTCGTCATTCCGTAACGCGTGCTCCCTTACACCACCCGTAGCAGGTGGGTAGTCTTCGAATTTTTCTATCTGTTACTAGCTGTCACGTGACCTTGTTACTATGCGAATTTTTGTCGCTAAGCATTATCTCTTCGAATGATGTCTGTACGACACAATTACAAACTCCAGTGGAACACCTACTGCTCACCAGGGACAAGAGAAGGCGCTGTTTTTCAAATGATACGTACTGTCAAATAAATCAAGAATTTTTATTTCTTGATTTTTATGTTTACTTTTACGGTTTAACAAAAAGTAAAGTCAGCAAAAAAGCTTGTATCTAAAATGAAATTTGTAGGCTAGCTCAGTGGTTCTTAACCTTTCAGACTTGAGGGACCATTTGACAAAACTTCTGTCTTGTCATGGACCACCTAGTAACTACATAGCCCCTTAATCATAAACGCTCTGTAGGCTTCTGCTAACTTAGCAATCGTTTGTCCTTATCTGTCACTTTGACGTTTACCTTTCACAGATAACGACAAACGATTGCTAAGTCAGCAGAAGCCTATAAAGCGTTTATGAATAAGGGGGTTAATATCTAGCGTATGGCTTCGATCGGCCCCAATGGACGGAATTGCACCTTGACACGTTGTGTCTGGTTGTCACTTATCAAATTATTTATTAGATTGGCCCTGCGGACCACTTTGGATGTCTCCAGGGACCACCAGTGGTCCGCCGACCACCGGTTAAGAACCACTGGGGAAGCTTATTCTTCCGACATACGCGCGAATTTGACTCCTAATCTACTCCACCAACCTGTCTCTCCATATCCTCGACATCCAGCTCCTCGCTGGCGCCCAGCTCGTCCTCGAACAGCTCCGAGCCGGCCAGAGCGCCCAGCAGCAGCCTGGCGGCCTGCCGGAGCCCCGTGTCGTCGCTCTCCGGGGCCACCAGCGCCGCGCGAGCAGCGCCGCTCATGCCGGCTACGAGCTGGCACACGATCTGGTAGTAGCTGAGCGCGTACAGCGCGTGCACTATGCATGTGAAGTGTTCTGGAATAACGTAAAGCGAGGTATGAAGAATAGGCTTGTTCATACATACACAAACCATTTATCCCTTACGGGGTAGACAGAGCCTAAGGTGACAGGTACAGGCCACAATTAGCAAGATTGAGGGTGTATAGGTGGAAAATAGAATCAAAATAGTGAGGGGTTGTCTATAACATGATTGCTATAAGTTTCGCCCATTCCTTCATTCATTGTTCATTTTTTAGATAATTTCAAACCAAGTTTTGGTCAGTCTGTGTCTTGTCTAAGTTAATCAAATCAGTCGCTGGTCCAATCAGGTTCTGTGTTTTAGTATATTCGAATTGGAATTTGTCTGTGACAATGTTGAAAATTCAATTCGAGAAGTGAAACATTGGAACTTTGTAATAGTGAATAGGTGTGGTGTTAAACGGAAGATATTTGTTTTTAGAAAGAGACTGGTAGTTATATGGTGTTTTAAAAAAAAATACTACATTCGGATATATTTTATTACTGCGATTAGTAGAGACTGTATACATCTCTACTATAGACTAATATAAAGGTTCAAGGATGTTATACATTCCTTCTATAAATGTATCTAATTCTAATTTAAGTAGAATTTAAGTATTCTTACTGTATTTTATTTTTAAAAAAATATGAGTTTCTGCCAAGTTTCTTGCGGTGTATTCTTTTTGGTAATGATGGTTTTTTTTAATGCGCTGGCAAAAATAAAATTTTGCTTTTGATACATATTTTATATATGTGTTTTATGCACAAATGAGTGTTTTTGTATTTAATTTATTTAGCTATATATTATATTTATGTCAGTATTGTTGTTTTTATTATTCTTGTATTTCTCCTGTCTATTCGTTTCCGTTATCTACTTTAACCGTCTCCAACTTATTATTTTTCTTATCGGTCGTCTGGTAGAGATCAGACCGCCTATCGCCCACCTAGTTCTTTATTTGTGTAACGCTATAGTACTGATCGGTGTTGTCGCTGGTGCGGGTACTGCAGGTATACTGACGCATGGCGATGTAGGGCGGGTGCGTGGGCGCCAGCAGCAGCAGGTGCATGAGCAGCGCGGCGGGGTCCTGCAGCAGCAGCGGCACGGGGCGCGCGGGGGCGGGCGGGGCGGGCGGCGCGGGCACGGGCGGCGCGGCGGGCGCGGGCGCGGGCGCGGGGCTGAGCTGCGCCCACGTGGCGGCGCTGCCCAGGCTGTCGGCGCCGCTCAGCACCAGCGCGTGCGCGCCCGCCACCACCATCAGCGGGACTGCCCAACAGAGACAAACGTCACGATTCATCCTTTTCTTTACAACCATGCTCGAGTCGTTTTTGAAAGAAATGCACGGTCAATGGCTTGGATTAAAACAAAAGTTAATCGATTCCTTTGAATATTTTGTGTGATTGCGATTGGAATAAACGTGAAAAGATCGTTACGCAGAGGAATCGATTAGTTTTTATTGTAATTGAACCCTTAACTGTGCACAATTTTCTTGAAAACGATACACGCAACAACTCACCAAAGTGTTATTAATGTTATAACAATCGAATCAATAATACAAGAAATATGAATTTAAACACTAAAATCTAACTCACGCTTAACACTCCTTTCTTTAGTTAACCTTTATAAAAATTTACAAATAAAAATAATGACGTTGAACCCCTCGTTTAGATTTTTTAAAACTTTATTTAACTAAACAAACAATGTTTACCATTCTACTCCGCTATTTATCATTAGCAGATAGACATAAGTAGCGCAGTAGCAAAGTACATCAAAGGTTCAAAGGTTGACTGGAAGAGATCCCTTAAAGGGATAAATCCGCCTTTGTGCATATATCTCAGTGTTTGTCAATTGTATTCTGTCGTGTTTATTTTGCACAATAAAGAGTTAACATACATACATACATACATACATATTTCAAAATACCTGAATCAATAATATATTTTTCTCAAAAATGTCCGTTAAAGTCGTCATTGTTAACTACATATCAGAACAGGAAATTAATTGTTGCCGGTCAGTCCAAAATTTAAAAAAAAACATTACTGTTGCGCTAAACTCGACAGTAATGTTGCATACAAATTCCATTACTGTCTAGTTATTAACTTTTTTTAAATGCAAATAAAGACACAAAACTTAAAACATCAAATTAAAAAAAAAAAATAGTACGACAACGTGTTTATCTGTGTCTGAAATAGCTTTAGGTGTTCTGATTAGAAAAATACACTCTTCAAATGCCGTTGATATAAAAAGACGGCAAAGCAAAACAGAAAAGCCTTGAAATTTAGCACACATACGATGAATAACAATCAACAAAAAAAGCCATGCGCAAATGAAACAGCAGCCAACCAACACTGACCTATGCAATCATTGCGCGGCTTGTACCGCGCCCTGGAGTCGTGCGCGGACGCCGGCAGCTCGGGCGTGACCAGCGAGCCGCCGCGCTGCACCAGCTCGCACTCCAGGTTGGTGCGCACCAGCGACGTGACAAACGTGAAGATCGCCGCCGGCGACGAGCCGTAGCGCTGGCGCAGCTTGCTGCTCGCCGTCTCCGTCATGTCCTCCATGGCTTTGTTCATTGCGTCCGACAGGGCGTTTGGACTCTGACAAAACAAAAGACGATCACTATATCGTAGGTACTCATACACACGTACACAAATCACGTCTTCATCCCTTATATAGTAGACAGAGCCTAAGGTAACAAGACCTACAAGCCATGTTTAGCAAGATTGTGGGCGTATCGTATAGGTGGAAAATGGAATCAAAATAGTGATGGGGTTTGCTTGCCGCATCGCCTATAACATGATTCCTATGATTTTCTTCTAATCCTCATTGGACACCTAGACATATTTCCCAATTTTAAGTTACATAAAGATGAGTTGAAACGTTTCGCGTCCTTTTAATTGAGTCTATCTGTTTAATTAAATTTGGAACACTTCCTCGCTCATCACGAAATCTCGAAAATTGATTGACTATGATCTTTATGAAAATGAAATTTGGCAGCGAGTTAGTATATGAGATGGAGACGTCGTCTAAAAACGAATTATGAGCCAGAAGCGGATTAAGGTGGTTTCAAGGTATTCTCAATTCTACTAGTCTTTGGTTTTGTTTACTAGTAACCTAGAATTTGAACCAGATCTATAGGGGGAGTGTGAATGGTTACGTTGGGAGGGGAAGGCCTAGACGGACGTTCGATACCAAATAGGAGACGTTTTGGAAAAAGGTCAGGTCAGGAGTACCCGAAACCGACGAACGAATGAAGAGATTGATGTGCATGTGTCCATGATGACTGTGGATGAAGCGAAAGAAGTATGTCAGGATCGTAGCAAGTGAAACAAAGTAGTCTCTGCCTACCCCTGTGGGAAAGAGGCGAGACGGTATGTATGTATGTATGTATGTGTGTAGAAATTGAAAAAAAAGAGCAAGAGCAAAGTTGCGACAGGGCCGAACCAAGGTGGTATAAGTGCTTTCGTAATTTGTTTTTTTTTACTGAGGACCTGAAATTTGGCAACAGGGCTGGATCAAGGTGATGGAAGTTGTGGTCATCCGTTTATAAATAGTTGTGTGTAGTTACCAGCGGCGGATGCTTTCGTAGTAACATGGCGGCTATGGCCTGGTGCGGGTCTGCTTGCCGGTCTGCCGGCGGCAGGCAGCTGCGCGGCGGCAGCGGCAGCACGCTGTTCGCCAGTTGCCTGCAACACACGTTACCGCCTGTTGAGCACACGGCAGTACGGGAGCTCTATCCAGTGGCGAGACTGGCTGCTAGAGCAAAGGGGACCTGGTTTGATCTATATTACAGAAGGCCCCAGACGGCTACTAGCTCTCTCGTCAATGTAGGAGAGTTATGGGTTTCTTAATCTTTGCACTGTCAATTTCCCATCTATTACTAATGTTAACTAATGGGAATAAAAATCCCAGCTGTTACCACATGTAACAAATCGGCGGTAACAGGTGAAACCCCCAAGTATCTCACGTGACACTCGCAACTGACGAATTTATCCTGTATTTATTCCGTGCTGACAGCCAAGGGAATCAGCTCGTCGAGGCGGCAACGGGGAGGCCATAGGGCACTGAGAACGGATGCTCGTCGAGTCGTCAAGCGCAGCGTAGGACGCCCACGAGGTGGGACGGATGATCTGGTCAAAGTCGCGTGTTCACGGTGCCACGTGTCCAGCGGAGCCTGGCGGTACCTGCAGACGGGGCAGAGGAACTCGCCGCCGGCCACGTGCAGGTTGTGCGGGCGCGCGGGCGCGGCCAGCGAGCGCAGGTAGGCGTGCAGGCAGCGCAGGTGCAGGTGGTGGCCGCACGAGGCCACGTGCACGCCGCCCTCGAGCCCCACGCTCACGCTCAGCAGCCACGATTCCTGCCGGCACACACGCCACGTTACTATTGTTCCACATCATATATTGTGAGGAGACCTGGGCCCAGCCGTGGGACGTACATAGGCTGTAGAGCAGGGGTTCCCAACCTATTACCCTATGCGCCTCCCTCAAGTTTATGCTAAAATACTACGCCCCCCTTGTCCCAACTCAAGTACGATGGAAATGAAACAAACGATCTACAACATACTATTAATGATTAGCGAGAACATTGTGCTTGCACTTTATTAATAAATTTTAATAAATACCTAAGAGCGTCGCGCCCCCCGTTGGATTACCCTACGCCCCCCAAGGGGGGCGCGCCCCACTGGTTGGGAACTCCTGCTGTAGAGGGTACCTAGCTTAAGAAATGCTGATGTAACAATAACTTAGGTTTTAATTCATTAAAGTTAGTCTTTACTTAACATTCCAGTTGTTTACTTGTCTTCGTTCCCCCCGTCCCACATGGCGACCCTGCCAGGCTAAAGTGTTAAAGTGTATAAGGCTGGAGACAATGTTCCAGCAGGGGATCGGGTCGGTCTGACTAAACTACAGATGTGCAAGTTGTGGAAAGTGTCAAAAATTTGGAAAGACTTCTCGGAAAATTCCACAAGAAATAAAAGAGTTCCACGTTCGAAATTGAAAATTTTAATTAGCAATACTTGGAAGAATTCGAAAATTTTATTAAATGTTAACTCTCCTGAAAAATTGATAGCTTTGGAAACTTTCCATCGACACATTAATAGACTGAAACGGGTTCCTTTCTGTCATACATATAATTTCCATTGGTCCTAATAATCGTTATAGTCATTCTTTGAAGTGAAGTTTTATTTCTATCGCCTCAAAATTTTTCGCTTTTGTGTATATTTTATATTGTAGACGGCCGCCAAGTGGGGATAAAGTGACAGGCGCTCGGCAGAGCAGCCGAAGCCAATATGGCGGCGCCCACGCATCAACTAACCGTGTTAGAATTGTACTTATTCTTGTGTTCCTTACCTAATACACCGCAGATCGAAATTATATTGTTTAATATCTTGTCTACTATTAATTTCCCATTTTCCAATTATGCTAAGATTAAGAACGCAAATTTAATAGCCTAAATTGAAAAGTTTCGCTTGATTTTTGGAAAAGCCTTCATGTTAGGTATAGTATGTTAAGTTAGGTTAGTTTATTATGATATCTAAAAAAAATACTGTTTCAGAAATAAAACGCTTTATGACTAACGAAAATTATGACAGACTATACAGTCGGGCCTCGAACTTTATGGGACAAAATACAGACCCAAAACATGCAGCAGTAACAAGTTGTAGAGAGAAAAAAATCTCCAGGTTTTATTTTTTTCAGATTACCTTCAAACGATTGACAAAGAAAAAGAAATATTTGGAAAATATAAAACACTATCAGTCAACAAAATACCTGATCGAAATTCTGTTGCAAGTCGTCATGTAGCCTATAGTAGTGTGAGGCGGCGGTCGTCTCTCTCTGTTCCGCCAGCCTCGCTCTATCTCGCTCGGAGAGAGCGAGAGACGCCGAGCCGGTGCCCGCTCGCCGTCGGTGACCAAGGACTGAGGTTGACTGGGAAAAAAAATAGGGTAAGACAAAGGAAAAGACGTCACCCAGCATACAAGTAAACGCCTTCCCTTTTGCAACTTACAAACATGATGTTTCATACAACATGATGTGGCATTAGGCATAAATAATAAATAAGAGAAGAAACTACCGTGAGAATCAATCATAGTCACACAAACGGATATCTCACGAATAAAAGTCGAGTAGTGGGGCGAGAGCTGCAGGAGGAAGGACTACTAATTAGTCCGAAACTAATTAGTCATATATACCCACGTGAGTTATCCGTAAGCGTTCCCAAAGTCTGAACTGACTAGGCAACGCATATTATTAAAAAACTTGTGATTTACTTGTGCCACTTTAGGTATTTTATGCGGAAACTTCTATATTTATTTTGCACTAGGTTTGTAGATTCAAACTCAGAAATATTATTATTTAATGAATCAAGAATTTTACTCTTCGATTTTTCGTTTACTTTTACGGTTTCACCCGTTATTTTTTTTTATTTGCTATGGCTGGTGTAGCGGTATAGCACGCATCGCGGAATGATGAGGATCCGGATTCGATTTCCGGCCATAGCTTTACTTTTCGGATTTTCTATGTGTTCTAATCATCAGTGTCGTTTAGAAATTTCAAAAATATTACTTATTACATTAAAAAAAAATCTATAAACAACCATTTTCCAGTCTAATTCTATCCTGAAAGACGCGGCGGTGAGTCCCACCAGATTCGTTCTCGCTGTGGGCGTCGCGGTGACACCATAGTGCTCCCGTAACGCCCACAGTTCATGGCCAGGAGGGAACGTGTGTGTTTTTAGACGGTAGGCCTCTCCCCTCCTTCCATAGGGAAGGCAGCGGCGAGCTGGAGAGCCCGTCATACTGTTGCTGCCCCGAGCGCGGGAACGCATAAGGCGCATTTTCCACCCGTTAAAAAAAAGAGTTTCTCAAAAATCGAAAATAAAACAACAACAAAAATAAATGAAAATAAAATAGTGAAAATTGTTTTGCTTTGCCGCCTTTTTCTATCAATGGCATTTGAAGAGTGTATTTTTCTACCCAGAACACCTAAAGCTATTTCAGACACAGATAAACACGTTGTCGTACTAGCTTTTTTTTTTTAATTTGATGTTTTAAGTCTTGTGCCTTTATTTTATAATGGTGATTTGCATTTTTAAAAAGTTAATAACTAGACAGTAATGGAATTTGTATGCAACATTACTGTCGAGTTTAGCACGACAGTAATGTTTTTTTTTTAATTTTGGACTGACCGGCAACAATTAACTTCCTGTTCTGATATGTAGTTAACAATGACGACTTTAACGGACATTTTTGAGAAAAAAGAGTTTCGTTCTCGCTGCGGAACTGCTGTGGTTACCTGCAGCAGCACGACGCGGCCGATGGGATGGTCGGCGGTGCTGACGGAGCTGGTGTTGCAGATGACGCAGTCGTAGTCCGCCGGCGCGTCCAGCTCCATAGGCTCCGGAGACAGCCGCTGCATGGCGCTCAGGAACTGCTGCTGCCGCCGCTGGAACTCCTTCATCAGCTGCTGCTGGCGCTCGCGGGCGCGCCGGGACCGCTCCTCCTTCTCACGCCTCTCTCTGTAACACCACACGGTTCGGTAACAAAATAAATAAATAAATAAATAAATATCTTGGGACAAATTACACCAATGGGGGCTATCGTTTCTTTGCTCACCAGTTGGCGCCACTGTTGACTAAGGTCCAGAGGTGTAGCTATCAAAGGCGACTTTATAAGATCGGCGCCGAAACAAAGTTTTAAATCTTGAATGTCAATAAGTTTATTAAACAAACAAACCTCTGTATTAGCTGCTCTTTGAGGCCGCTTATTTTTGCGCCTCTTTTTCATAATTTCGCTTTCAAAGCGTTCACATTCATCGCCAAATAATCCATATTTGCGATAATTTCACGAAGGAGATCAGTTTTTAACAGGTAAATGAAAGAAATTATAATTTATGTCAGGAAACCCGCTAAAACTAGTGAAAAGTGAATGTTATTGGACCTCACGCGACACTAGCGCCTCTAGTGGCAAATTCACTCGCGATAGCCCCCATTGACCCAGCCCCAAACTAAGCAAAGCTTGTACTATGGGTACTAGGCAACGGATAAACATACTTATATAATGTAGATAAATACATACTTAAATACATACAACATCCATGACTCGGGCACAAGCATTCGTATTCATCATACAACTGTCTGCCCCTACCGGGATTCGAACCCAGGACCTCTAATTTCATAGTCAGGGTCACTAACCACTAGGCTATCCGGTCGTCAATGCTCAACAGCTCGCAGGTCCAATGAAGATTAATCACGATACATACATATTTGTAAGACACGGGACAAGGTACATAGAGATGTTCATCAGAATAATTTAATTCACTGTGAACTGAACTTTTCATTTTTATAAGAAAAAAAAAAGTTAATTTTGTTTAAAAATGTGCGAGTCACTTAGTGTTAGAATCTTACTTGGCAATGTAAATTGTTTTCTTTGCATAGTGTGTCGTTTGATGCTGTGTGCGCCACCTCATTTCAAGTTAAGCTGTGCTTAACTTGTACTCTGTCACTATCTGTGAGTTCCTGTAATTGGCTCTGTGTTACTACTTCCCCTACATAAATTGTGTTAAATGCTGTTGGTTCTCCTTAAATAAATAAATAAATAAATAAATATATCACGTCTATCATACATATCTGTACACAGTTAAACAATAAACGTTATTCTATTCTATTCTATTCTATTCTATTCTATCCCTTACGGGGTAGACAGATCCTAAGGTAACAAAACCTCAAGGCCACGTGTTCAGCTTCTATAATCCATAGGACCGTGCAGCTATGCGCCGACAGATGGCGCTATACTAGTTTTAAACTTAGCATCGAAGTGTCATTCTACAAAGCATATGTGCGACCAGTTTTATTTGTAATTTAATACGAGGGTCACACCGAAATGATCGGGAATAAATAAAACTACACGCATATTGTACCTAAATTATATTTTATTGTTTTTAAAAGTATTCTCCCCTGCAATTAATGCACTTTTGCATTCTTTGGAACCAATTTTTGAAACAATAATTCCAATCGGAAGTAGCTGCTTCATAAATGGCCGATTGATAAGCTTCTACTGCCGCTTCAGGGTCTTTAAACCGTTCACCACGCAACATATATTTAATTCTGGGGAACGTAAAAAAATCGTTTGGACTCAGGTCGGGCCTATATGGAAGATGAGACATCAACTCAACTTTTTCCCCGTTTAAAAAGTCTTTTGTTTTGCGAGCAGTATGGGAGCTCGCATTATCATGATGCAAGATGACCCGACGAGTAGCGTTGCCTCCACGGAATTTGGCTAATAATCCTGGTAAACAAACCAAGGTGTACCAATCTGCTGTAACTGTTCTGCCTTCCTGTAGTGGAATTGTAGTCACCATGTCCCTTTTTGGAATCAAACGATGCGCTCATTTTCTTAGAAACGCTACGGGAACGCATCACTTTCGTTGGTTTCACCTCATCTTCGAGGACCCAAACTGCCGACTGACGTTTTGTTTCTGGTTCATATGAATAAATTCATGTTTCGTCATCTAAGACGATGTTATAAACGGCTTTTGACGTTCCTCCACTAAACCGTTTTAAAGTAAAGCGGCACCAATCAACACGAGCCGCATTTTGCTCTTCAGTCAAATTATGAGGCACCCAGTAAGAAACAAGCTTCTTGACACCTAGTCCATCGTGCAAAATCTTTTGAATTGCAGTCATTCCATTGCCCATAGTCGCTCGTATCTGCTCATAGGTAATATGTCGATCTTCTAAACTATTTTTTTGCACGGCCGCCACATTTTCGCCCGTTACCCCTGTTTTTGGTCGACCGGTAGGAGGTACGGTGCTGAGAGAGGAACGACCTCGCCGAAACTCTAAATACCAACGATATATTGTTGTTTGGTTTGATACGTCATCATTATAAATAAACACAAGCTCAGCGACACACTCATCTTGCAATAACCCGTGACGAAAGTTGTAGTAAAAAATTGGCGCGAAAATTTTCTCGCGTGAGGTCCACTTTGCTCATCGACTAGTCAAGTTTAAATGAGAATAAAAAAAAACAAAACACTTTTTTTTAATGTTATAAACGTCATTTTGATCGTAAGTAGCCAATACTCACGTCACCAAAAAGGTCTTACGCTAACTCAGTCCCAGGTACTCAATTCCCGATCATTTCGGTGTGGCCCTCGTAACTTAATTGCATGTATGTATGTATGTATGTATGTATGTATAACTCTTTATTGTACATAAAACACAAGAAAAAGATGAATACAGGATAACACACATGCACAAAGGCGAACTTATCCCTAAAAGGGATCTCTTCCAGTTAACCTTTGAACGATTGACAGGACATAAGTATTAGGCAAGAGTAGACACACAGAAAAAGTAAAAGAACCGATCGAAACTTAAAATAATCCTAAATGACTAAATTTAAAATAATGTAAGATGTAATAATAAACTACACATAATAGATAAATACGATAAACTAATACACAATAAATAAAATATACTACATAATATATAAATATATAAATACACACACAGGTTACAAAACACATCACATTCATTTAAGAGGATCCATCGAGCCAATACGCCTTCAAGCGACTGCGCAGGGTAGCAACAGTCTGCGATTGCCTGATATCATTTGGCAACCGATTCCAGAGTCGAACAGCGTGCATGGAAAAGGAATTGGAATAGAATTTGGATCTGGAGACGGGAAAAGCGAGAGAAAGATTGTCACTCGACCGCAACCGGTTCTGGGAACCAGCAGCCAAGTAACTAAATCGTTGGGAAAGGTAGGAAGGGGACTGTGGATTAAAAAGGACGTTAAAAAGCAACGACAGGATGTGAACATTACGACGAAGACGAATAGGCAACCACTTAAGCTGAGCGCGAAAATCAGACACATGGTCATACTTACGGAGGCCAAATATGAATCGAATACAGACATTCTGGAGCCGCTCAAGCTTGTCAAGCAGCTGCTCAGACAGGTCGAGGTAAGCTACGTCACCGTACGTGTATGTCAAAGAAAAGTAACTGTTTTGGAAGTTAAATATAGTTTGGTTTTAAGTAAGTCTTTCATTCATATACCCCTTAGTCCATTCTCAAACACCACGTTTAGCATGATTTAAGGGCTTACATAGGTGGAAAGGGAAATAAAAATAGTGATGGGTTGCTAGCCGCATCGCCTCTAACATGATTCCTAAGACCTTCGCCCATTCCCTCGATGGGCTTTTACCATCAGCGCGGGAAGAAAAACAACTGGGAGACTATGTTTTTTTCTTTACTTCCAGACCAGCATGGAAGATAAGTCCCGATTATATCAGATTCAAAGTCGCTCGGTTGGACAGCCAGCCTCGCCAACTGACGCAGTACTAAATGGACATTATCAACAGGATTACCTTTAACCAGCTCCAGATATTTCGATCCATATCTGGTGGGGGAAGGGAGACTATGAGTGTTGTCTGGATTGAGGGATAAGTACTCGTAAGAACGCGTCCAATAGTAGTGACAGCGTTCTCAGTCGACGTGCAAGAATGAGGGTAGACCGTGCGCGGTCTAAGCAACATTAACATCTAGCCTCAATTTCTCTAGTCTGCCCGTGATGCATGCAACTGTCCACGCGCGCCAGCTCGCGCAGCACAAAAACCGACTGCTGAAATGAGTCCGGTACATAGACGACCGCGGGGGAGAGGTGCGGGCGGGTAGTGCGCCTGCCCTGGTTGACCTATAGCGGGGGCAGTACCTGGTGCGCTGCTCGGCCTGGCGCTCGCGCTGGTGCGGCCACAGCGTGTGGCGCACGTGGTCGATGGCGGCGGCGCAGCGCGCGTCCAGCCGCGCCAGCTTGCGCAGCACCTGCCCGATGAAATGCGGACCGTCGCCTGCCAAGACATGACAACCATTACGCCCTGGCTAATACACCCCATTGCAAAAAAACGAGCACCTATGGTATTTCAGATTTTTAGGCATTTAAGCTTAGAAAAATAAGCGTTTATGCACATAAAATACACAAACCATGGGTGTCCGTTATTTTTGCAAGGGGGTTTATCAAATGTTACATTTAATCGTAGACAACGGACACATTTTTTCTTGTATAGAATCGATAGGGTAAACGATTCCGAGTCAGAAAAACCCAAAATATTTAAATTCTGTAAAAAATGTTCACGTGGACTTCTTTTTTGGAAAACGCTCATTTACAATTCATCGAAAGTTCGATACAGATGAAACGACTGATATTTATATATTTTTCTTAAATTCTAAGTCACAGATTTTGTAATTTAAGATGTTCAAAGTTTTAGTGTAATTAGAGCATCGATATTGATACTCTAAACTTAACAAATACAACCACAGATACAGGTTTCATAACGTAGGCCATTTGCTCATCGTTCCTGAACATATTTTAGGAAAGTTATGATATGAATATGTAGATAAAAGCACATAATGGCTGCGCAGTGTATAAAACAATAATAATGATAGGCAGACAATGGGGACTATCATTTCTTTGTTCACCAGTTGGCGCCACTGTCGACTAAGGTCCAGAGGTATAGATGTCAAAGGCGACTTTATAAGATCGGCGCCGAAACAAAGTTTTAAATCTTCGCGAAAAAAACCGCTTCAAACCATTCACATTCATCGCCAAATAATCCATATTTGCTATTTCACGAAGGAGATCACTTTTCAACAGGCGAAACGAAAGAAATTATAATTTATGTCACGAAGCCCGCCAAAACCAGTGTAAAGTGAACGTTATTGGATCTCACGCGACACTAGCGCCTCTAGTGGCAAATTCACACGCGACATCCCCCATTGCCAGTGGACAATGGATCACGCATATCTCACAAAGTGTTACAATGCATGGTTCATTGTGTACAGGGTACATTGACGTACAATAAACAACTAGACTCCCAATCACGCTCAAAAACTGTCCGAAGCAAAAGTCTGAACGACGCGTCTATTGTTCAGAGTTTTTGTTCAGTTGTGTTTCGACCGCGCTTTGATAACAATGTATATGTCGCTTTCGCACCGTAATCTTACTATTGAGAACAAAAGAGACAGGCAGGATTCCAGCGCGTGGCGTCGTGTCATTACTTCTCACGATCCTACGCCATTGATATTAAACATTACTGCCACGAAATAAGGTGTCAATTTGAACGAATATGTTAATGTTATCTGTCTAATGATTACACATCGACTTAGATTAGACTCTAATCTAAGTCGATGTGTTGACACACACAACACATAGACAAAGCAACTCGGACGTTTCTTGAGGAACCTTTGTTAGCGACTGTGAATCTAGTTGTTTATTGTAAGTCAATGACAGGGTATTACAAATACAACTTTACCTATAGGCTCGTCAGTCTGTGGCCCGGGCTCGTCCAACGAGAAAGAGTCCAGCCTCCCTGACAGCTGCGAGTGCAGCTTCAGCAGCAGAGAGATGATCGACTCGTTGACGGGTATAGAGTCGTCTGCCGCCTGGTGCAGCTGTACCTGAGAAACGAGAAACGTTTATTGTATAAAATTGTATACAATTGTGATAACCTGTTTTTTATAAGTTTCAACAGTTTGTCCATTTCGGACGTACAATATTTAGGTACGGTCAAGTGCAAAAATAAGTATCGATAGGTGTACGGTCACATTTCAATAAACATTTAGAACTACAAAATAACATTTTCTTCCTACATTTCTACTAACTAAGGGCGCTCGTAGCGAATCGGTTCGTCGCGCCTTACGAGTATAATCTAAGGGTCGCCACCCTTACAATAGGAACTTCTCAAAAATATGTCCCACGACCTTATTACGCTGGCGTAAGAGCGTATAGTACTTATTTTTAAAACTTTGTCTAGATACATATTATTACACTTGACTGTACCTATTTATTATTATAAATTATTTATATCTATATTTTAATAATTCGTACAAAACGTATTCATGTATGTTATAAAAGAAAATATAAAGTAAAAAATCATTAAGTTTATTTTTAAATTTATTACCTACCATCAAAAGATTGTATATACCCGGACAAATGATTATAAATCTTTTTAAGTATATAGGCTAGAAGGTCGGACTGTACACAGGTTATATTTATATTGCGATCGTAAGTTTTTCTTTAACTCGCTTTTCTTTGTAAAATACTCATTATGTTCTTTAACAAACAAGCAAATTTCAAGTATATATCTGCATGTCAGCGTTTATATTTTACCATTTTATAATAATGCTTCTTACAGAATCCATATTTTTAACATTTCTTAGTATAAATGTAGATTGAACATTTGCTGAATTGCCCCAAAGAGGGAGAGAGAGGCAAGATAGTTAAGCTAAGGTTCATCCAAAAGCGTATTTAACATCAACCAATGGGCGTACGTTATATACCTTCAATTTTTTTTTTCTTCGTTACGTATAACTTGTAATCCAAACACAATAGGTACATGTATTGTTTTTTTTAACAAATACTGTCTATGTCTGTTTATCTCTGTCTAAACAAACATGAACATTCCGTATAGACCAAGTACCTTACCGGAAAACAGATAATTGTATGAGCTCAGTTGAGAAGATTTTGCTTTACCTGCGTGTTGGAAGGTTGGGGATCGGCGGCGCTCAGAGGCGAGGGATCCCGCAGGCTCACGCTCCACTCGGCCGTGCTCACGTCTGCCAACAAACAGCACGATCAGGACGCGCGTGGCACAAGCAGGACATTGCACACGCACACACACACACACACACACACACACACACAAATCGCGTCTTTATCCCTTACGGGGTAAGGTAACTTAACTACAGGCCACATTTAGCAAGATTGTGGGCGTATAGGTGGAAAATGGAATCAATATAGTGATTGGGTTGCTAGCCTCATCGCCTGTAACATGACACTTAAGGCCATGTTTAGCATGATTGTGGGCGTATAGGTGGAAAGGGGAATCAAAATAGAGATGGGTTGCTAGCCGCATCGCCTATAACATGACACTTAAAGCCACGTTTAGCATGATTGTGGGCGTATAGATGGAAAGGGGAATCAAAATGGCGATGGGTTGCTAGCCGCATCGCCTATAACATGACACTTAAGGCCACGTTTAGCATGATTGTGGGCGTATAGGTGGAAAGCGGAATCAAAATAGTGATGGATTGCTAGCCACATAGCCTATAACATGATTCCTATGATTTAATAAATGTAAGGCATTAATATTTTTTGACATAAAATTGAATTTGTTTTTTATTAATGCACGATTACTCGGGTTTTTTTTATAAACTTGTTTCATTTTGGTGTGTGTGCACTGACCGTAGTCTATGGGCATGGCGGCGGGCGGCGAGCCGTCGATGGCGAGCGCAAGCGTGAGGCTGTCCGTCATCTCCGCGTCCGCGGCCAGCGGCATCGGCAGCGCCAGCGCCTGGCTGGCCAGCTCGGCGCGGCCGCTCTGCGGGGCAACATCGAACTAACTCACACGTATAACTACACTGTAGTAACCCAAATCACAGGTTAGTTCTCGAGTTCCCACTGTTATAAAAATCCTCACTAAAAATAATAAAATTAGGTTAGGTTCGTTAGGTATCTTCAAGTGCCCGAAGAACAAACGGAATGGAAATAGGAGCCCCGCGAAAGGGTTTCGTCAACATTATAGTGGAGGGTAATTCCACTTTTTTATAACAGTGGAGCCATGAGAATTAAACCGTAATCACAATCAAAACCGCCACCACAAAAAATCCGTACACGTGTTTCACCTCTCTCCGAGACATCTTCAGCGGATTGGCACTCCGATAGTCGGTGGTTTCAAAGTTCAAAGTATACGGCGTCAAAGGATTTCGAATTAAAAGCTCCAACAAATAACCTTAACAGGATTCTAGAATATTCCCGAACAATTCTAGGATTTTTTTTCAATAACTGAATGCGTGACAACTTTTCCTTGGCGTATTTGTTCTCTCTTTCTTTCCTTACCTCTAGCGCTCTGATCTGCGGCGCGTCGCCACCGGCATCGTTCTGATCGTCTGTCTCAGACATGTTGCGTACCATCTCCCTGGGCGGAGGGACCGCCAAGGCCGTGCTCATGGCGGAGAGCAGCGCGGATTTCATAGGCGGCATGCGAGTCGCTTCCACTTCCGACGGCTCCCATTCCGTGTCACCTGTCAAAATTGAAAATTCAAAACTTTATTTTGAGAATAGGCCGCCAAGCGCATTCGGAAAAAACATCGTTGCTAAGAAAAATGCGCCGCAAGGAACTCGGCAGAAGGTCGCCACGCTGCCCGCGCCTGCAGGGTGTATACTGACTGTCCTCGTGCGCGGGGCAGTGGTGCGGGTACACGGGCCCGGGCGCGGGCGGCGGCGCGCGCGGGGGCGGCACGCGGGCCACCACGGTGCGCGCGTCGTCGCCACGCTGCCCGCGCCTGCAGGGTGTATACTGACTGTCCTCGTGCGCGGGGCAGTGGTGCGGGTACACGGGCCCGGGCGCGGGCGGCGGCGCGCGCGGGGGCGGCACGCGGGCCACCACGGTGCGCGCGTCGTCGCCACGCTGCCCGCGCCTGCAGGGTGTATACTGACTGTCCTCGTGCGCGGGGCAGTGGTGCGGGTACACGGGCCCGGGCGCGGGCGGCGGCGCGCGCGGGGGCGGCACGCGGGCCACCACGGTGCGCGCGTCGTCGCCACGCTGCCCGCGCCTGCAGGGTGTATACTGACTGTCCTCGTGCGCGGGGCAGTGGTGCGGGTACACGGGCCCGGGCGCGGGCGGCGGCGCGCGCGGGGGCGGCACGCGGGCCACCACGGTGCGCGCGTCGTCGCCACGCTGCCCGCGCCTGCAGGGTGTATACTGACTGTCCTCGTGCGCGGGGCAGTGGTGCGGGTACACGGGCCCGGGCGCGGGCGGCGGCGCGCGCGGGGGCGGCACGCGGGCCACCACGGTGCGCGCGTCGTCGCCACGCTGCCCGCGCCTGCAGGGTGTATACTGACTGTCCTCGTGCGCGGGGCAGTGGTGCGGGTACACGGGCCCGGGCGCGGGCGGCGGCGCGCGCGGGGGCGGCACGCGGGCCACCACGGTGCGCGCGTCGTCGCCACGCTGCCCGCGCCTGCAGGGTGTATACTGACTGTCCTCGTGCGCGGGGCAGTGGTGCGGGTACACGGGCCCGGGCGCGGGCGGCGGCGCGCGCGGGGGCGGCACGCGGGCCACCACGGTGCGCGCGTCGTCGCCACGCTGCCCGCGCCTGCAGGGTGTATACTGACTGTCCTCGTGCGCGGGGCAGTGGTGCGGGTACACGGGCCCGGGCGCGGGCGGCGGCGCGCGCGGGGGCGGCACGCGGGCCACCACGGTGCGCGCGTCGTCGCCACGCTGCCCGCGCCTGCAGGGTGTATACTGACTGTCCTCGTGCGCGGGGCAGTGGTGCGGGTACACGGGCCCGGGCGCGGGCGGCGGCGCGCGCGGGGGCGGCACGCGGGCCACCACGGTGCGCGCGTCGTCGCCACGCTGCCCGCGCCTGCAGGGTGTATACTGACTGTCCTCGTGCGCGGGGCAGTGGTGCGGGTACACGGGCCCGGGCGCGGGCGGCGGCGCGCGCGGGGGCGGCACGCGGGCCACCACGGTGCGCGCGTCGTCGCCACGCTGCCCGCGCCTGCAGGGTGTATACTGACTGTCCTCGTGCGCGGGGCAGTGGTGCGGGTACACGGGCCCGGGCGCGGGCGGCGGCGCGCGCGGGGGCGGCACGCGGGCCACCACGGTGCGCGCGTCGTCGCCACGCTGCCCGCGCCTGCAGGGTGTATACTGACTGTCCTCGTGCGCGGGGCAGTGGTGCGGGTACACGGGCCCGGGCGCGGGCGGCGGCGCGCGCGGGGGCGGCACGCGGGCCACCACGGTGCGCGCGTCGTCGCCACGCTGCCCGCGCCTGCAGGGTGTATACTGACTGTCCTCGTGCGCGGGGCAGTGGTGCGGGTACACGGGCCCGGGCGCGGGCGGCGGCGCGCGCGGGGGCGGCACGCGGGCCACCACGGTGCGCGCGTCGTCGCCACGCTGCCCGCGCCTGCAGGGTGTATACTGACTGTCCTCGTGCGCGGGGCAGTGGTGCGGGTACACGGGCCCGGGCGCGGGCGGCGGCGCGCGCGGGGGCGGCACGCGGGCCACCACGGTGCGCGCGTCGTCGCCACGCTGCCCGCGCCTGCAGGGTGTATACTGACTGTCCTCGTGCGCGGGGCAGTGGTGCGGGTACACGGGCCCGGGCGCGGGCGGCGGCGCGCGCGGGGGCGGCACGCGGGCCACCACGGTGCGCGCGTCGTCGCCACGCTGCCCGCGCCTGCAGGGTGTATACTGACTGTCCTCGTGCGCGGGGCAGTGGTGCGGGTACACGGGCCCGGGCGCGGGCGGCGGCGCGCGCGGGGGCGGCACGCGGGCCACCACGGTGCGCGCGTCGTCGCCACGCTGCCCGCGCCTGCAGGGTGTATACTGACTGTCCTCGTGCGCGGGGCAGTGGTGCGGGTACACGGGCCCGGGCGCGGGCGGCGGCGCGCGCGGGGGCGGCACGCGGGCCACCACGGTGCGCGCGTCGTCGCCACGCTGCCCGCGCCTGCAGGGTGTATACTGACTGTCCTCGTGCGCGGGGCAGTGGTGCGGGTACACGGGCCCGGGCGCGGGCGGCGGCGCGCGCGGGGGCGGCACGCGGGCCACCACGGTGCGCGCGTCGTCGCCACGCTGCCCGCGCCTGCAGGGTGTATACTGACTGTCCTCGTGCGCGGGGCAGTGGTGCGGGTACACGGGCCCGGGCGCGGGCGGCGGCGCGCGCGGGGGCGGCACGCGGGCCACCACGGTGCGCGCGTCGTCGCCACGCTGCCCGCGCCTGCAGGGTGTATACTGACTGTCCTCGTGCGCGGGGCAGTGGTGCGGGTACACGGGCCCGGGCGCGGGCGGCGGCGCGCGCGGGGGCGGCACGCGGGCCACCACGGTGCGCGCGTCGTCGCCACGCTGCCCGCGCCTGCAGGGTGTATACTGACTGTCCTCGTGCGCGGGGCAGTGGTGCGGGTACACGGGCCCGGGCGCGGGCGGCGGCGCGCGCGGGGGCGGCACGCGGGCCACCACGGTGCGCGCGTCGTCGCCACGCTGCCCGCGCCTGCAGGGTGTATACTGACTGTCCTCGTGCGCGGGGCAGTGGTGCGGGTACACGGGCCCGGGCGCGGGCGGCGGCGCGCGCGGGGGCGGCACGCGGGCCACCACGGTGCGCGCGTCGTCGCCACGCTGCCCGCGCCTGCAGGGTGTATACTGACTGTCCTCGTGCGCGGGGCAGTGGTGCGGGTACACGGGCCCGGGCGCGGGCGGCGGCGCGCGCGGGGGCGGCACGCGGGCCACCACGGTGCGCGCGTCGTCGCCACGCTGCCCGCGCCTGCAGGGTGTATACTGACTGTCCTCGTGCGCGGGGCAGTGGTGCGGGTACACGGGCCCGGGCGCGGGCGGCGGCGCGCGCGGGGGCGGCACGCGGGCCACCACGGTGCGCGCGTCGTCGCCACGCTGCCCGCGCCTGCAGGGTGTATACTGACTGTCCTCGTGCGCGGGGCAGTGGTGCGGGTACACGGGCCCGGGCGCGGGCGGCGGCGCGCGCGGGGGCGGCACGCGGGCCACCACGGTGCGCGCGTCGTCGCCACGCTGCCCGCGCCTGCAGGGTGTATACTGACTGTCCTCGTGCGCGGGGCAGTGGTGCGGGTACACGGGCCCGGGCGCGGGCGGCGGCGCGCGCGGGGGCGGCACGCGGGCCACCACGGTGCGCGCGTCGTCGCCACGCTGCCCGCGCCTGCAGGGTGTATACTGACTGTCCTCGTGCGCGGGGCAGTGGTGCGGGTACACGGGCCCGGGCGCGGGCGCGGGCGGCGGCGCGCGCGGGGGCGGCACGCGGGCCACCACGGTGCGCGCGTCGTCGCCACGCTGCCCGCGCCTGCAGGGTGTATACTGACTGTCCTCGTGCGCGGGGCAGTGGTGCGGGTACACGGGCCCGGGCGCGGGCGGCGGCGCGCGCGGGGGCGGCACGCGGGCCACCACGGTGCGCGCGTCGTCGCCACGCTGCCCGCGCCTGCAGGGTGTATACTGACTGTCCTCGTGCGCGGGGCAGTGGTGCGGGTACACGGGCCCGGGCGCGGGCGGCGGCGCGCGCGGGGGCGGCACGCGGGCCACCACGGTGCGCGCGTCGTCGCCACGCTGCCCGCGCCTGCAGGGTGTATACTGACTGTCCTCGTGCGCGGGGCAGTGGTGCGGGTACACGGGCCCGGGCGCGGGCGGCGGCGCGCGCGGGGGCGGCACGCGGGCCACCACGGTGCGCGCGTCGTCGCCACGCTGCCCGCGCCTGCAGGGTGTATACTGACTGTCCTCGTGCGCGGGGCAGTGGTGCGGGTACACGGGCCCGGGCGCGGGCGGCGGCGCGCGCGGGGGCGGCACGCGGGCCACCACGGTGCGCGCGTCGTCGCCACGCTGCCCGCGCCTGCAGGGTGTATACTGACTGTCCTCGTGCGCGGGGCAGTGGTGCGGGTACACGGGCCCGGGCGCGGGCGGCGGCGCGCGCGGGGGCGGCACGCGGGCCACCACGGTGCGCGCGTCGTCGCCACGCTGCCCGCGCCTGCAGGGTGTATACTGACTGTCCTCGTGCGCGGGGCAGTGGTGCGGGTACACGGGCCCGGGCGCGGGCGGCGGCGCGCGCGGGGGCGGCACGCGGGCCACCACGGTGCGCGCGTCGTCGCCACGCTGCCCGCGCCTGCAGGGTGTATACTGACTGTCCTCGTGCGCGGGGCAGTGGTGCGGGTACACGGGCCCGGGCGCGGGCGGCGGCGCGCGCGGGGGCGGCACGCGGGCCACCACGGTGCGCGCGTCGTCGCCACGCTGCCCGCGCCTGCAGGGTGTATACTGACTGTCCTCGTGCGCGGGGCAGTGGTGCGGGTACACGGGCCCGGGCGCGGGCGGCGGCGCGCGCGGGGGCGGCACGCGGGCCACCACGGTGCGCGCGTCGTCGCCACGCTGCCCGCGCCTGCAGGGTGTATACTGACTGTCCTCGTGCGCGGGGCAGTGGTGCGGGTACACGGGCCCGGGCGCGGGCGGCGGCGCGCGCGGGGGCGGCACGCGGGCCACCACGGTGCGCGCGTCGTCGCCACGCTGCCCGCGCCTGCAGGGTGTATACTGACTGTCCTCGTGCGCGGGGCAGTGGTGCGGGTACACGGGCCCGGGCGCGGGCGGCGGCGCGCGCGGGGGCGGCACGCGGGCCACCACGGTGCGCGCGTCGTCGCCACGCTGCCCGCGCCTGCAGGGTGTATACTGACTGTCCTCGTGCGCGGGGCAGTGGTGCGGGTACACGGGCCCGGGCGCGGGCGGCGGCGCGCGCGGGGGCGGCACGCGGGCCACCACGGTGCGCGCGTCGTCGCCACGCTGCCCGCGCCTGCAGGGTGTATACTGACTGTCCTCGTGCGCGGGGCAGTGGTGCGGGTACACGGGCCCGGGCGCGGGCGGCGGCGCGCGCGGGGGCGGCACGCGGGCCACCACGGTGCGCGCGTCGTCGCCACGCTGCCCGCGCCTGCAGGGTGTATACTGACTGTCCTCGTGCGCGGGGCAGTGGTGCGGGTACACGGGCCCGGGCGCGGGCGGCGGCGCGCGCGGGGGCGGCACGCGGGCCACCACGGTGCGCGCGTCGTCGCCACGCTGCCCGCGCCTGCAGGGTGTATACTGACTGTCCTCGTGCGCGGGGCAGTGGTGCGGGTACACGGGCCCGGGCGCGGGCGGCGGCGCGCGCGGGGGCGGCACGCGGGCCACCACGGTGCGCGCGTCGTCGCCACGCTGCCCGCGCCTGCAGGGTGTATACTGACTGTCCTCGTGCGCGGGGCAGTGGTGCGGGTACACGGGCCCGGGCGCGGGCGGCGGCGCGCGCGGGGGCGGCACGCGGGCCACCACGGTGCGCGCGTCGTCGCCACGCTGCCCGCGCCTGCAGGGTGTATACTGACTGTCCTCGTGCGCGGGGCAGTGGTGCGGGTACACGGGCCCGGGCGCGGGCGGCGGCGCGCGCGGGGGCGGCACGCGGGCCACCACGGTGCGCGCGTCGTCGCCACGCTGCCCGCGCCTGCAGGGTGTATACTGACTGTCCTCGTGCGCGGGGCAGTGGTGCGGGTACACGGGCCCGGGCGCGGGCGGCGGCGCGCGCGGGGGCGGCACGCGGGCCACCACGGTGCGCGCGTCGTCGCCACGCTGCCCGCGCCTGCAGGGTGTATACTGACTGTCCTCGTGCGCGGGGCAGTGGTGCGGGTACACGGGCCCGGGCGCGGGCGGCGGCGCGCGCGGGGGCGGCACGCGGGCCACCACGGTGCGCGCGTCGTCGCCACGCTGCCCGCGCCTGCAGGGTGTATACTGACTGTCCTCGTGCGCGGGGCAGTGGTGCGGGTACACGGGCCCGGGCGCGGGCGGCGGCGCGCGCGGGGGCGGCACGCGGGCCACCACGGTGCGCGCGTCGTCGCCACGCTGCCCGCGCCTGCAGGGTGTATACTGACTGTCCTCGTGCGCGGGGCAGTGGTGCGGGTACACGGGCCCGGGCGCGGGCGGCGGCGCGCGCGGGGGCGGCACGCGGGCCACCACGGTGCGCGCGTCGTCGCCACGCTGCCCGCGCCTGCAGGGTGTATACTGACTGTCCTCGTGCGCGGGGCAGTGGTGCGGGTACACGGGCCCGGGCGCGGGCGGCGGCGCGCGCGGGGGCGGCACGCGGGCCACCACGGTGCGCGCGTCGTCGCCACGCTGCCCGCGCCTGCAGGGTGTATACTGACTGTCCTCGTGCGCGGGGCAGTGGTGCGGGTACACGGGCCCGGGCGCGGGCGGCGGCGCGCGCGGGGGCGGCACGCGGGCCACCACGGTGCGCGCGTCGTCGCCACGCTGCCCGCGCCTGCAGGGTGTATACTGACTGTCCTCGTGCGCGGGGCAGTGGTGCGGGTACACGGGCCCGGGCGCGGGCGGCGGCGCGCGCGGGGGCGGCACGCGGGCCACCACGGTGCGCGCGTCGTCGCCACGCTGCCCGCGCCTGCAGGGTGTATACTGACTGTCCTCGTGCGCGGGGCAGTGGTGCGGGTACACGGGCCCGGGCGCGGGCGGCGGCGCGCGCGGGGGCGGCACGCGGGCCACCACGGTGCGCGCGTCGTCGCCACGCTGCCCGCGCCTGCAGGGTGTATACTGACTGTCCTCGTGCGCGGGGCAGTGGTGCGGGTACACGGGCCCGGGCGCGGGCGGCGGCGCGCGCGGGGGCGGCACGCGGGCCACCACGGTGCGCGCGTCGTCGCCACGCTGCCCGCGCCTGCAGGGTGTATACTGACTGTCCTCGTGCGCGGGGCAGTGGTGCGGGTACACGGGCCCGGGCGCGGGCGGCGGCGCGCGCGGGGGCGGCACGCGGGCCACCACGGTGCGCGCGTCGTCGCCACGCTGCCCGCGCCTGCAGGGTGTATACTGACTGTCCTCGTGCGCGGGGCAGTGGTGCGGGTACACGGGCCCGGGCGCGGGCGGCGGCGCGCGCGGGGGCGGCACGCGGGCCACCACGGTGCGCGCGTCGTCGCCACGCTGCCCGCGCCTGCAGGGTGTATACTGACTGTCCTCGTGCGCGGGGCAGTGGTGCGGGTACACGGGCCCGGGCGCGGGCGGCGGCGCGCGCGGGGGCGGCACGCGGGCCACCACGGTGCGCGCGTCGTCGCCACGCTGCCCGCGCCTGCAGGGTGTATACTGACTGTCCTCGTGCGCGGGGCAGTGGTGCGGGTACACGGGCCCGGGCGCGGGCGGCGGCGCGCGCGGGGGCGGCACGCGGGCCACCACGGTGCGCGCGTCGTCGCCACGCTGCCCGCGCCTGCAGGGTGTATACTGACTGTCCTCGTGCGCGGGGCAGTGGTGCGGGTACACGGGCCCGGGCGCGGGCGGCGGCGCGCGCGGGGGCGGCACGCGGGCCACCACGGTGCGCGCGTCGTCGCCACGCTGCCCGCGCCTGCAGGGTGTATACTGACTGTCCTCGTGCGCGGGGCAGTGGTGCGGGTACACGGGCCCGGGCGCGGGCGGCGGCGCGCGCGGGGGCGGCACGCGGGCCACCACGGTGCGCGCGTCGTCGCAAACGCTGCCCGCGAAGGCCGACAGCAGCGGCCGCCCGGACACCACGCTGCCGCGCGAGCCACCCTCGCCGCCGGCTACGCAGACATCGCGCTGCCAACAAACAAATACACCGAGTCTCAAAATTAAAACAGAATACTCTTAACCAACACGAAAACGGTTGACTGTATTCGCCATTAGATGGCGCCGGTGTCGCCACAGCGGTGGCAGTTTATACTCACGTTGTGCTGCTTGGCGCGCTCGGCCGCCAGCTCGGCGCCGACGTCCAGCAGGTACACGGCGAGCGCGAGCACGTGGTCGGGCGGCGCGTGCGGCGCGCTCGTGTCCGGCGCCCGGCGGTGCACGCCGCGGTGCAGGACCGCCAGTATAGCGCCGTGTAACACGCCTGAAACAAGTGACGATCAAACTTTTTGCATCACTACCAGATGGAGCTACCTCTTCCGCTTCACATACATACAAAATACAGCATAACGACGTAGAAATAAAACCTACAGCCGCCGTTGCCGGCACAAGTCTGAGGGGACTGTTAAAAATGTAACGCAGACCGTTGCACCAAAATGTTGTTGCACTAGCATCACTACTAGATGACGCCACAGAAATGTAAATAGTAGATACCAATTGGGAAAAGTATAATTACAAAATAAATAAATAAACAATTAGAGAGAGCGAAGAGAAAATCACAACGCGGTCCTTTAGCCAGGCTTGTCGGCACTTGACATTCCTTTCACCTGTTGCACTAGCGTCACTACTAGATGGCGCTGCCCATCTCACCACACGTGTATCGCAATCTCACCTGAGGCGCACAGAGCTCTCGGGTCGCCGGCGGCTGCGGGCGGGGCCGCGGCGGCACGCAGCGGCGGCCACAGCGCCGCTCCTTCGCCGGCTTTGCTCGTACTTGGACCTCCCTCTGCCTTTTGCTTTTCACGCACACTGTGACAACAACCACCATGTTAGTGCAATTATCTTAATCCGTTACTCGATCAAACGTCTACGGAGCCAAGCAAAATGTATTAGAGACCAGAGATATGTCCAGATAATTGGCATTGTTCATTTTCTTTAAGCTGCGCTTTTAACACCTTTATTTGATAAAATGGACTATTTCAAGCAACTAATTTGAATATCATGCTTTTACGTAGCTTTGTTAATTAATAATAATTTTTTTTTCGCTGTTTGATAGTTCGTGACTTTAGACAGAATCCCAATCGCCTTCGTTCAGCCATTTAAAAAAAAACGGCTTTGTCTATGGTTTTGTCGTGACAGGTGACAGTTCCCATAGTAAAACTTTTTTTCCCATTTTTGTGGCAAACATTCAATGTTGGATTCTGTCTAAAAACCGGGTCGTTATGTCAAACAAAGGTTAAAAGTACTTTTACAAAAATATCTGTAATCATAAAGTATTTTTGAAATCGGACAAGATAAATCGGATAATTGATGGTTTTCCTCGAAATGGTTTTCGAATTGGAGCATACTAAAAAAAATGAACAATGCCAATTGGATCAAAAACATTTATCTAAAGCGACTTAAATTATTATTTAGTAATACTCACTAGGTGGTAAATCGTTCCATGGACGCATGGAAGTCTCTTCTGTGAACGGCTCTTCGTAGCACGTGAAGGGGATCGTAGTACTTCTGCCACACCAGAGGCGTTGGCACGAACAGACCCTGCTCCAAGTTCTCCGAGCCACGCGGCGGCGGCCGGTAAGTCGACAACTAAATATAACAACGAAGTTAAGATCTAGCTATTAAAATAAATGATAATAATAAATTAACTTAACGAACATCCCGAAGTAGGAAGAATCTAATGTTGTATTTATGCGTTTAGAAACGATAGCGGCATGTTACAGTGAGTTCTCCGTTCGTCCGTACCTATAGACGTTACAGTTCCATTACTCTATACTAGATGGCGCTAAGGTCGTTGCAACAGCTGTTCCGACGTGAACGCAAGGTTATCTTGTCGACTTGCACTGTGATTACGAATATTCTAGTTATCACAAACATTTAACTAATCTACGTAAAATTCCTGATGGTTATTTGTCGTTAATTTGTTTTACCACTATTGTTATTTTTCCAACGGACAGTTGCTGTCAGCCTCAGACAGCTTTCACAGCTTACCGAAGAGCCGCCAAACAGTCAGCTCAGCAAGGGACCACAATTGTTTTAAGAAGCTGTCACTTACCTCTTTGAGCACAGTTTCGAAGTTCCTAGTGTGCGCATTGCCGGAACGCTCTGGCATCAGCTCGAGGAGTTGCGAGTGAGTCTTGTCACCAGCCGCTAATAGCGTGCTGACTTCCAGACGGGACTGGGTCAGCTCGTCGTTGCCTGAGGATATACAGTTAAGTTGTTACCAGAAAAACAATGGTTGGTAATATGAATATGTAGATAAGTACCAAAAAATAATAATAATAAAAATAGAGCCTTCTGATATTGCCGTGCCCTTGCATGGTGTCACATGTAGACCTAATCAAAATATTCCATCTTATGCCTGTAATGTGATTTGCAATAAATTATTTTGATTTTGATACAAAGTACCTTGGGGTTCTAGCTCGCCTGATCAGATATTACAACTATATTTACCAAGGTTGGTTCTGGAGGAGACGAGGATGGCGAGGAAGGTGAGCAGCCCCTCAACCATGGCGTCCTGCTCTGCTGCTTGCACCGGAGGCATAGGTAGCATGCTCAGCCATTCTCGGACACCGAACCTGTATAAGTTAAACGGATGGTACAACAATAGGGTATATGCATTTAAAAAAAAATAAGTTCAGTGTAAAACGCCTCCACCGTCAAATAAATTAATTGGAGATACCTCCAATGTCGAAGAGAAACATAAATAAAAAATCTATAAGCTTTTTGATTCCGAAGGCAAGCTTACGTCTGCGTACTGGCAGGGTCGCCATGTGAGGATGGGCGTTGGGACACAACTAATGTAGACGAGTTTAGAGTAAATACTGTCCTTTATTATACATTAAGCTTACGCTTATATAGTGCTACATACTGGGAGAGTGTGAGTGTGGCACAGCTCACATTACAGCCGCCCCCAATGTTGGCTCTCACGCACTCATGTCCTGCTCTCAAAGCAGAGCGGTACCGAGAACATGTATCACTTCCGAACTGACTTACCAAACGTGAACCAAAATTTTATTAACCAACACAAGGAAACTGGCTTTCAATGGAAAAAAAACCATAAATTTGAGAACTACGATGCCACACACACATACACACAGAGAGACAGAAACTTATAACACCCTTTTTTTTGCATCGGGGGTTAGAAAGCAACAAACTCACATGTCAATGCACATATCCAGGAAGTTATCGGCGGGCAGGTGCGCCGCGCAAATCTGGAGCCAGTAGATGTCCATGTCGACCATGGAGTTGCAGAAGTTGGCCTGGATGTACGTCATAGCCTGTCCCTTGATCTGAAGCCCGTTGCGCACCCATATCCCTGCCAGGATCTCGTAGAACAGAGCCTGAGGGGCAAGACAAAGGTAATGATTCAAGGTCCTGCACTCAAAGTACTGTAAAGGTTTGATCGTTCCTCTTTCTTGAATTCTAATTCTAAAATAAAGAAATACAATTCATAAACAAGGACGGAGGATCAGTAGGCTTATTACCTAACTCGCTCGCAATCGGCATCGTGTTCATTTTGACAGTTCTTATATGAATGTGACAGCTAGCAGCTTCCAATGTAAATTGTCAGCCCATGGCGATTGCGAGCAGGTTAGGTAATAAGCCAACTGATCTATTAGGGCTGTTGCTAAAAGCAAACGTGTAATTTTATAAAAAAAAATGTAAAAAAAAAAACAAGTTATGTCAATATTTACAAATCTTATCTCTGTACCATCGCGTCGTAGAAAATTTAGGCTCCCTCTGAGCTTTCCTCTGTAGTACGAGGAGCTCCCTAGCATTGTTCATTAAAATAAGTTACAATTTGTATTTGGTTTTAATCTTATTATGGAGTCGACTGAATTACGACGAATCTGGAGTACCTACGCCGAATTCCGAACATTATTAGATAAAGCAGTCGCGGGCAGAAGCTAGTATATCAATATATCCAAGTCGAAAGTAAGTCTGAACTCCTAATTTACTACATTATGCGGGCGGTCATCGAATCAGTGGGCTCCTCGCCCTCTCACGACAAAGAGGGGACGGAGTCGGTTATTCGAAGTGCAACTGTCGATCACAGGGTAAGGCCCCAAAGGCCGTGGGGTGTTCCAACCGCCATATCGCGTGCGCTACGAATACATTCGTGAACAAAAGCAACATGAATCTGTTGATACTTAGGTATAAAATGTGATCAGAATTGTACACGGTTTTGAACAATAAACGTTTCTTATTCTTATTATATTATTAATAACATCGCTGAAGCGGCGGGCCTAAGCTAGTAATTTATCCAGATTATTGGCGTTTCTCCTGTCTATTCGTTTCCGCCACCTACTTAAACTGTCTCAGACTTATTTCTTTCTTTTATTGGTTACTAGCGACCCGCCCCGGCTTCGCACGGTATATTATGCATGTATTATACATATAAACCTTCCTCTTGAATCACTCTATCTATTAAAAAAAACCGCATCAAAATCCGTTGTGTAGTTTTTAAGATATAAGCATACATAGGGATATAGGGACATAGGGACACAGGGACAGAGAAAGCGACTTTATTTTATACTATGTAGTGATCTGGTCAAGATAAGACCGCCTTTTGTCTACCTTGTTCTTAGTTTCTGTATTGTTTTGTACTGTGTTGTGGTGTTCAATAAAGAGTATTTGTATTGCATCGTATTGTTTTATAAGATAGGTGTCAGTTCACGCGCTATAGATGACCGCATATATATGTATGTATGTATGTATAGCTCTTTATTGTACTACATAAAACACATGAAATAGATGATTACAGGACAACGAAGATGCACAAAGACGAACTTATCCCTATAACATACTAAGAATTCCGGGACTTTTTTCAATACTTTACAAAGTGTTACCAGCGTCTGTTTTTATCTTAACTAGGTACTATAATATTTGTATACGCTAAATTTATAAGCATTGATTATTTACTAGCGTACCGATGTGGATCCTCATCATATAGCTAAAAGCAATATAAAAAAAAAATGATAACACAATACATGTTTAATATTCAAAAAAGTCCCGACGCGTGACAAAGAACAATTACACTTTATCATTATAAAATATCATTTGAAAATATATAACAATGGCACTATTATAAAAAATACTACACGAATACGCCAAGTCTCTGTCAGCCATAGATCGATACATTGTATTTTCTACATTCCGGCAAGCGCACGTGTGGCATTACCATAAACCCCTAAGCACAAAACTGCTAAAATAAAAACAAAACTAACCATAAAAAAGTGGGTGCAGAGATGCGATACAAAAAAGTTTGTTGACATAAATGGCGGTTGGCGGGAATCCACTCCGAGAGTGTTGCTAGGTTAAAGCACTAAACGGATTTTTTGTAATAAAAAATAAACATTGATAAAAAAGATTTTTTATTGTGCGTATATTTTATTCACTGTCTACAAGCAGGAGTGTTTATTCCAAACTATTTTTTTTTAATAGTTTTTTTTTCTTTTGTCATCAGATAACTGATCGCTTGTCTATATATTCTTGATAAGCTAGCTTCAATGGATAAGATTATTTTTAGGGGCAATTGCTCATTTACATTAATTTCTACCCTATTGTATTTTATTTACGTAGGTACAAATACGCCTCCACATACATTCATACACACATAAAACTACCTACAAGTGCTCCCTAACTAGCTAAACCCGTTTGCACAGTTATAATATAACGCTCACGCTATAACCATACCCGAACACTCGTATTAAAAGTCTGTCTGAAAAAAACTAGTAAAAAAATACCCTAAAACCGAGTTAAATATGCCTTTATCAAAACTTCATACAAGCCAGACAAAACCATAAAAAAAAAACCGCCAATGAAATTAAACATTGCGCTAATAACAGGCTTTTTTTTCGTGTAATGTCGTTTTAGAGCTGGCCACCCGTCGACCTCGGCCGCAACCCGCAACGGGCCAGTGGGCGCGCGTCCTCCGCGATGGCTGTCCGTTACTTGCGCACGCTCCTCGCGCTGCTCGCTTTCGCGTGCGCACACGCTCTAGTCGACGACGCGCTCGACGTCATAAGACTAGGCAAGGAAATCGGCGAAGAAGTCCTCAGCTCCTGGGACATAATAGGGAAACCGTTCAACGCCTCCGGAGGCGTAGAACTGCCGATCATTAGGAGAAAAGAGCGAGTGATACTAGCGCGTTTAGCTGAAGTAACGCGTGCGATACAGCGTCTGGAGTTGGGTGTGGAGAAAACGGCTGCTGTGGTCGAGCTGCTGGCTAAAAGTGGGGGTAGGGGGGCGCGGTTGGAGCTGAGATTGCAACAGATGGCGGACTTGCTCAGCCGGGTCGCGTCAGCTGATCGCCAGATGAGGGAGTACGTGAAGCTGCAACAGGAGTTGGAGAGGAGCACGCTGGAGGACTTTGCGGAGTGGTGCGTGTCGCACGATCCCAGCGCTCTGCCGGGGTTGCTGGAGAGGGTGCATGCGCTAGTTGTACCCCCACACCACCATTTGCTAGGACGCGGGCTTCTACAGCTGGTTTTGGATGATTTACAGGTTTGTTCCAACGTGTACTGGACCCTATAGTACCTCTTTGAGTGTGTTCCCTATTTCTTACATATTAGACGGCAAAAGGTTATTGGTTTACTTCAGAGTAAATTTACTAAAGATGTAAATCGGGCTAGACGTGGGCCTGTAGCATCAAGTTTTTATAAATCTAGTTATACATTTAAAATATTGCATAACAGCAACGCGTTTGTTGACATTATAATCGGATGCCCACTCTTCAACACGCATTCCTCGAGTTTTTGCTGTCACGGCCGGAAACAAATAAACAAACAGTTTACTTTGGCGATGTAAACAAAGTTGTTTAATTGAAATGATACCGGACAAACATAGGACACTCACGATGTTCGTAAAATGTTTTGTAACGCAACTAATATTACTTCAATTACTAGTTACTGCCTTTTAACTTCACCCATCGCTGCACATTATATAAAATTACGTAAAGATATTTCGTAAACGATTCTAGAACTATTTTCTGAGACCTTTATCTAATAATAACTACTGTCGGTATGTTTCCACATTTCGTGTCGCTGATAAAAAAAAAGCTCAAAGCACTCTTTGAGGGAGCATAAACACGTGTTTAAGTTTTTAGAGCGGTCGTCCTTATTCTGAGAAAGTTGATGGTAAAAAACATTGTATTTATCACGGTGGTAATAAAATTACAGACAAGCTTTTACAAGTTATCTTTAACTTTTAGAAACCACCGTTACTATAAACACATTTCGGGTAAATAAAAATTCTTATTTTTATAACGAACATCTAAAACACCGTTGTTTAAAGAAATCACTATCACAATTACCCTATTTACACTTAGACAGCAAATGGGTGGCACTTAACACCTCAAAATGAACTCGCTTCCACTCGAAACGAGAACGAAACCTTTTTGACTAGAGAATAAAGTGTGAAATACAATAGCAAAGGTAGCTAGCTACATTACATGGTAATGTGGATATGTTTTAGCAAGACATAATGCTCCGGCGCAGCGCAAACGGGATCAATGAGTCAATGCGTGAGGAAACTAACAGTTAGGATGACGCACAGGTCAGGCAACTTGTTTATTGATAAATGTGAGATTTTGTATGGAGGGCGACGTCCAATTGGGACTTCTTTCGTATTAAAGTAAAGGTTATTGGTAAAAGTGGCTCCAGTTTTGGGAATATGATGAGAACGACAGGGGGATTTTATCACACGAAGTTTTCTTCCATGCTGGTCTGGGAGTAAAGAAAAATAAAATCTACCAGCAGTGGCGTAACTATAGGGTGGCAGGGGTGGCAAAATGCCAGGGGCTCCTAGCTCTACGGGGCCCCGAACTGGCTTGGTTTAGAGCACAGAAGGGACGCTGATGCACTTCTTTATATTGAGGAAGGAGCCCCATCTGACGAATTTGCCACGGGCCTCAAACGTTATAGTTACGTCACTGTTTTGTTTACCAGTTGCTTCTCTTCTCGCGCAGATGGTAACAGCCCATCGAGGGAATGGGCGAGTCTTAGGAATCATGTTATAGGCGATGCGGCTAGCAACCCATCACTATTTTGATTTCCTTTTATACGCTCTTAATCGTGCTAAACGTGGCCTTAAGGTTTTGTTACCTTAGGCTCTGTCTACCCTGTAAGGGATAAAGACGTGATATATGTATGTGTTTTAAAATAATTTCCTTACTGGTGTGGGAGCATAGAAAAAACAGAACGTACCAGTTGCTTCTCTACTCGCGCGGGTGATAAAAGCCTATCGAGGGAATGGGCGAAAACCTTAGTAATCGTGTTATAGGCGATGCGGCTAGATGTGACATTATAACATGACGTAGATTCCGAGTGACTATGCAAACCTAATTCTTTTGTATCGGCAACAGTTGGTTGCTATGGCCAATATCCACGCTCAATTTGACCTGGCGGGCGATTTTTGATTTCTTTCTTTCTATTACTTCAAAACTACAGCTCTAATCAAATTATTTAGTTCACAAGATTTATATGAGCCGTAAGTATCCCGCTTCCGACTACCTAAAGAAAGAATGACTCACTTCAACGAACAACGAACTGTTGCGTTACATTCTGCGTAACCATTGTAACAAGATACGATGACTCCTAAGAAAATGATAATCATGAATAGTGCAGTAACCCATTAGTTACCGATGCACGTGTTACTGGGTCAACACAGTGCCTCAAATCGTTCTAGAACATTCCAGCAGGTTCTGTTAGGTGTAGCGCTGCCAGATTTTTTTACTAAGGCGGGATTGTTGAAACTTTATCAATGAAAAAAGCTTCCTTTCGTCTTTTTAGCATAAATGGCCAAAATATGTCTTGTGCTGGTCTGTGGTGTATAGCTGTCAAATCTTAGCAATCATGTCATAGGCGATGCTAGCTACCCAATCACTATTTTGATTCCCCTTTCCAAAACAAAACGTGACCTTTAGGTATTGTTGCCTTAGGCTCTGTCTACCCCGTAAGTGATTAAGACTTGATATATGTATATTTATCCTATAGTTAGGTAGTTGAGTCTTATTAGCGCGATATAAACGCGAAAGTTTGTAAGTATGGATGGATGGATGTATGATACTCTTTCACGCCAGAACGGCTCGACAGATCTGGATGAAATTTGGAACATAGATAGATTAGTCTGGAATAACATAGGCTACTTTTTATCCCAGAAAATTGCGTAATTCCTGCGGGATAGTGATAAACGAATTCTATGCATACGAAGTTGCGGGCAAAAGGTAGTAAAAAATAAATAGGCTAGTTACATCTCAAAAACTAGGGAATTAGATTGGAGGTTTGTGAAGATATAATGGGCCACTTGACCACCATTATTATTAACATTTGTATTAGAAGTCCACGCAAGTTCAAACGGAAGTTGGAGTGAACTATTTGCTGATAATGACAAAAACATACACAAAGCGAAGAGCGATATGAAAAAACAAACAGCGTTGTTTTCTTTAATTAGATTGCCAAATGACCAGTAGGCGTATTGTCTATCTCGCTCGCAATCGCCATCGTGTTCATTCTGACAGTTCATGTATGGGCTGACAATTGGCATCGGAATCAGCTGGCTGTCACATGCATACAAGAACTGTATAAATGAACACGATGGCGATTGCGAGCGAGCTAGACAATAAGCCTACTGAACTTTAATTATCTTCTTTTTCTAATATGGCCCCATCGATCCATGCGATGATTTCGCCAATGTCAAAGATACAAAAATCTAGTGACAAAAATGTCGGCAACGTTGTACGGTAGACCACGGTCAAAAGACCGCCCAACCCCCCCTTGTCGGGCTCTTAACCAACGGTCAATGATATCCCTCAGCGACCGCTAGGAAATCAATAGCCGATGCCCAGGGTGCACCGGCCCAAGCACTGCTCTTCCCCTCGGACGGATCCAAAAACGAACCGCAGCTCTTGACCACACGCGGAGGTAACCCGACTCGCACCCCAACTTAAATACTCAAAGCGGTATATCAATTCGAAATACTCCCGTAAATGAAAGTGAAAAAAAAACTACGTACATACGTATAATGCGGTCGTATTTTTTTTCTTCCAAGTAGGTATAAGTCGGACAAAAGACCGTGAAGGTCGGATTACGCGAACGCGATTGTCCCCAAGTACAATTCCCAGAAATAAATGGGCACAACGGATATATGCAACGTAGTTATCTATGCTATCACTACGTAGAAATTTGCGAATATAATATGAGGCGTTCACTGCAACGGGAACAGTGCAAGTGGGCGGAGACAAATGCGTTAAATATAGCTGACAAATGTTTCAAATGTTTCCATACAAACAGATCATACATACACAATCTGTAGGGGTATTCAGACGAACTAACGAAACCACCTGCTAAGATATTCCCGAAAACATCTAAGAGACCTCGTATATATCAGAATAAGTAAAATGAAAGAAACTTATCGGATCCGATACCGTAACCGATACAAAATTGTGACATGTTGGAAAAAATCTACATACATACATAAATCACGTCTTTATCCCTTACGGGGTAGACAGAGCCTAAGGTAACAAAACCTTATGACCACGTTTAGCATGATTAATGGCGTATAGCTGGAAAGGGAAATGAAAACAGTGATGGGTTGCTAGCCGCATCGCCGATATTGAAGCATTTTAAGCATTGACGTATAATAAACTTTGTGTTTATTGTAAGTCAATGATTTTAAATCAAAAATTTGATAACTACGAAAAATTAACCCCTTATTGCATATCTAATAAGTATTTGTTGTCCCATTCTAGCAAAGTTTAAGCTGCATTACGATCACCAAACTTTCATCTCCATGTTGTGACTTGCACAATATTTGTCATTTATAAAATCCTATTTTTTTGCGTTTATAAAGGTCATACGAGTATGATATGAATCATTATTTCTGCACGCTTGGCGTATGGCGGCTACTTAAGAACAGGTTTCACGATTTGACTCATAGTTCTACCGTGGAGCCTTCTACATAATTTGACACATGGAATTTACCAGTTGCTTCTCTTCCCGCGCAGACGGTAAAAGCCCATCGAGGAAGAAAGTCTTAAGAATCATGTTACAGGCGATGCGGCTGACAACCCATCACTATTTTGATTTCCCATTCCACCTACACGCCCTTAATCATGCTAAACGTGGCCTTAAGGTTAGCCAACCTGCATTGCACGGTCTCATTGTCTAAGGGAAGACGGGCCTAGCGTACGCGCGGGCACTCCCCTTCTTGGCGCGGTCCTGGCGGGCGCCGGGGCCACCGGGGGGGCGTCTGTGGTGAAACCCTGTGGCATCCCACATAACCCTTGGCACCCTAAAGATTTCCTCTCCATTAAAAAAAAAGCTTTTTCTATCCTGTAAGGGGTAAAGACGTGATATAATGTATGTATGTATGTATGTCATTTCATTAGTAAGCCATGTTAAGTAAGTAGCACGTCTTACTGTAATACACCATTACAAAGTATCAGGTCCCCGTCGTTACACTTACCACGTGTAAGATAAAGCAAATTTACCATGAATTTTATTGTTGTGTTGATTTACCACAAAAAGCGATCAACACGCATACATTCACGATCCATCTCCAAAGAGACATACATTTAACATCGCTAAAAAAAATTGTTCCCGAGGATACCTATGTGGATTTGTATATGATTTCATACATAACATAAATAAATCACGTCTGTATCCCTTACGGGGAGACAGAGTCCAAGGTAACAAGATGATTCAGGCAAATGTATCTACGTATAGCAAGAAACTGCGGGCGTATAGGTGGAAAGTGGACTCAAAATAGTGATGGGTTGCTAACGCATCGCCTATAACATGATTCCTATGATTTTCGCCCTTTCCCTCGATGGGCTTTTACCATATGCGCGGGAGGAGAAGCAACTGGCACATTCTATGTTTTTTCTTGGAAGTAAAAATATTAATATAATTTTTTTTAAAAAGCAGTCTTGTGAGGGTTGTATGGTATCAGTCTATATTATCACTGATATAGATACCGGTTGTCTGTTTAAACAGCTGCCCCGCACACGCATAAGCGTAACTTTGACAATGAAAACAAATTGTCAATCCCACATCCTCTACACAGGCGAGCAAAAATGACGGGTCACTTTCCATACAAAGCTATGTAAAAATCACCCTTTATTTTTGCTTGCCAGTGTATTTCGAACAACGCACATAATCACAATGACACGTCATGGATGCACAGGCGCAGTCTGTTCACAAAATTATTCATCCATCCCCTCGCTAGGCTTATACCATCTGCGCGGGAAGAGAAGCAAGCTGGTACATTCTATGTTTTTTCTTTACTCCCAGACCAGCATGGAAGAGACGGTAATTAGCTTATTTTTATTCCACAACGTGTACATTCTTTATCTTTTTCCTAATCAAATTTCAATAAAATTGGTTAGGGATCCAGCAGATATTTTCACATTTATAACAATAAGTACTGACGCATGCGTCGAAACAACAAAGGCATTGGTGAAATTCACACCTAATTCGTAAAGTAATCAGTCTGGCAAGGAACGTCTAGTAAAATAACTATAAATTCCAGTAGCGTGGCGTCCATAGAACTCGATTCCCACCACATGCTCATTTTGAGGCATTTGGGCACTTTTATTGTGCAGAATTAGAGGGAAAGCCTAATTAAATACACTTCGGCTTGCCTTCTGAACTGATACACTTGACGCCACGCCACTAATAAATTCTATAATCAGTCTGGCAAAGACGTCGTCTTAAGTTAGCTCACAAAATGGTTACATAAGCTGTCCCCACGCCACCCCCCAGACTAACCCCTTCAGGACCCTCTTCAAATTAGAATACACACAAAAATAACACCCCTGTTTAACAAAACGGACTTTTGTATCGACATCAACATCACTAAAGCTACAGGATCAATTAAAAAAAACCATGCGTAGGAGTCGTGCAGAAGTAGCCAACGCCAGCTGACGCTTAAAAACAACCACGATTGCAGCTGCTGTAACCGAAACGCGCCTTTATACCTTCAACTATAAGAACTTCAATGAACGCATCAAATCAATAGATACGTTAAGTAATGAAACAGTAACAATAATAACAGTAGGCCAATGCAACGTCATCTTTGAAAGTGAAACATTGCAATAAATAGCGTGTTGTTATTGTAATAAGGGTCACGGCGGTGGCACTGAGTGATTGCGCAGAGTTAACAACATTATGCGGGCGAGTGGTGGGCGCGGACTATATCGATAATGATAGTTAAGTTTATCGATACGACAAAAGAGTTAAAAATAAATTAAACTAATGTCTTCGGACAATTGACACCAACTGACCTAAGCAAAGTAATTGGGTACTAGACAAAGACAAAGGATAAACATAACAAATAAAAAGTAATAACATTCTGTTTAATTTACGCCTTGCCGTGTGAATACAGACGGACGCACACAAGTGCAGCCAAACTATACTAGGGAGCAAAGAAAACAGATTACTTCCCGTAGAAGTTCCATGAAAATTGACCCGGTTTCTCTGCTCCAGAGTATAGTTGAACTACATACACGTGCACGAATCAAGGCGTACTTTAAATCAAAATCATTTTGCCGATCGCTGAATTCTTATCTTACCTCCTAACCCCCTTATTCATAAACGCTCTATAGGCTTCTGCTAACTTAGCAATCGTTTGTCCTTATCTGTCACTTTAACATTTACCTATCACTGATAAGGACAAACGATTACTAAGTTAGCAGAAGCCTTAGAGCGTTTATGATTAAGGGGGTTCATCTTCAATTGTTTCCGGGTTATAATTGTTTCGTCGTTATAAAATGCTGTATGTGACATCTGACATGCTTCGGAAATTGTATTGCTTCCTCATACGCCAATAATTAGAGTAGTTTCACGTTAGTAACGCTACGATACGTGACATTTTCATATCGGACCGATTCAATAATTAAAAGCATACCTAACAGTGTTTACGTAAAACGTTATATATATTACAGCCGATATCGAGTCACCGCTTCCCTACTCTCGGTCCCCCACTCGCGCCCCTCCCTGCAGAGTCTGCTGTAGTCAGTGCCCGCCAGTCACCCGACGGCGACAGACCACGATGCGACTCGCCGCGCTGTTCGCGCTCCTCGCCATCGCGCTCGGCGACCTTTCCCCCGTCGACCATGTCCGAGACAAGTTCTACAGTCTAGAGAGAGACCTATGGGCGAACGTGTCCGATCCAGAATGGAGAAACGCCGGTTTAGGAGGAGACATAGAGCTGACAAAGGCATTTGCCGCGTTCAACGATCGATTCGAAGCCGTACGGATGCCCCCGCGGCCGCCTTTGGAGTCCTGGCTGTGGGTGAAAGCGACGGAAAAACTGACTGTCATTGACGGACTATACAAGAACTTTATGGAGTTCGTGAGGAGGCAAGCGGCGCCGGGTGCCGTGCCTGCGCCAGTTCGGGAGTGGCTAGACCTGGCGGAGGTTGTCCTAATGGACCCCAAGTTGTCAGTAGCCCAGGCTGTGAGGAAACTCGACGATCTGCTAGAGCACGGTGATCTGTTCAGAGCATCGTTGCAGGTAACTACGTGACCGTAAGAGGAAAATAGAGTGAAAATTACGTCAAAAATCAGAGGTTGTTCTTTTGTCACTGAAATACGGAGCTATACGACTGGAAATTTGAAAGCCGTACTTAAACATGTTTAGTGTTTCATCGGTGCTAAAGTAATTAGCACATACGTTGAAAACAACAAAGCGGAATTTGCAACTGGACACTTACTGAAGGGTGTCAGTGACCCGGCTCAAAACAATCGTGTTTATAATTCCGCGACGGTAATGCGCCATTTTCGGTACCGGATTACCGAAATTAATGTGGACACTGTTATGATAACACGACCCATCGTCTCCGGCTTTAATTGGTACTAAATGCCGAGGGAATTAATCACAAGAAGTGATTAAGGATGGTATGTTTTAACGCGTATTATACCCATTGTCAGGATAACTACTCTTACACTAACGACGTATTAGATAAACAAAGTCAATTGATAGCTTAATTAATGTTTACAATGGGCCAATGGGCTTAACAATGATAAACAAACCTAATTCATTCTCATTGATAACATTTAAATTATGTGGGTAATTTGATGCCGTATATGAAACCTTGAATAGGTATGTTAAAATTTACCGCTACTTTACCAAAACAAATATAAATAGCCGAAGTGTCACGTAGGGAAATTATAAACATACCAAGTATATAACAACTTTTAATTTTAATAACGTCAGCACGCAACCCGTGCTTACGTTTCAGAATACTGAGACAAGATTGTCAAGAACAAAGACTCGAGAATCATCAGGCGGCATTAAAGTATTTTATTTAACTAGATGACATTATGTACATTCTGCGTCAGTTCGTAACTCCTGTCCGTCAGACAAAGGGTTTACAAAGCGTGGCGTTAACAATAAACTGGTGGACGAAAGTGTTGACAAAAAAAACATTTATTCAAACGTCTGACGAATAAAGCCACGTAATATTTCAAATTCGAATTACTCATCGCCGGCGTGAGCTACTCGGAAATCAGAAACCTTCCGTCGCTCACACTCTTATATTGACCATTATTAGTGCGAGCGGAACGACACGAAACGAACTTCGAATTTCGCGTATCAAACTGTCCACTATCATAGAAACAAATTTATCCTAAACATCCTGTACAGTACGGAATCAAACAAAGCCGCACGCGCAGTACGGTCAACATCACTAGTGGAAACAAACCGACAGAGTCACTAACCTTTTAGTGATATTACTCCATCAATTTTCTTAGAAAGACTGCGTCACAACAAACAACAACCATACACATACATACACAAATCACGTCTTTATCCCTTACGGGGTAGACAGAGCCTAAGGTAGCAGGTACCTACATGCCACATTTAGCAAGATTGTGGGTGTATAGGTGGAAAATGGAATCAAAAAATAGTGATGAGTTGCTAGCCTCATCGCCTATAACATGATTCCTCAGATTTTAGCCAAAGCCCGTCGATGGGCTTTTACCATCTGCGCGGGCAGAGAAGCAACTGGTACATTCTAAGTCATTTCTTTCTTCCCAGACCAGTATGGAAGTAGTATGGTGATTTTAAATTAAATATTACCAAAACCAGTTTTTACTAGAGATTTATTAAACTAACAAAAATGGTACTAATTAACATTTAAATTAATTCAGTAGTTTATCCGTGTAACTATATTCTCTTGTCTTGTTATTTATGGTAGCATTCGTTAGAGTAGGTAATCGTTCATAGAACTACGCCGACGTGACAGCTAGTAACAGATGGAAAAATTCGAAGGTTTACCCACCTGCTATAGCTTTACTTTACGGATTTTTCTGTGTTCTAATTTTCAGTGTCGTTTAAATAGTCATAGAACGTTTAATAAATAGTTGTTGCCTACAACTTCGTCCAATGAACGCGAGAATTCAGCATTTTCCACCTCGGCCTCTGTTAATCAAGGACACGCTTAGCTTTCTAATAGGTACTGAAACATATTTTAGAACGGATTCAATACTTACATACGTACATAAATCACGTTTTTATCCAACGGGGTAGTTACTCAAGCTAACCTAAAGACCACGTTCAGCATGATTGCGGGCGGATAGGCGGACAGGGGAATCAAAATAGTGATGGGTTGCTAGCCGCATCGCCTATAACATGATTCCTAAGGTCTTCGCTCACTCGATTTTGCCTCGATGGACTTTTACCTGCACGGGTAGAGAGCATGGAAAAGATTTATGTAAGTTTGTATGTATGTATGTATGTATATTTTTGTCTCAGGAGGAACACCCGGACCTGTGCGAGCTGCAAATGTCACCGCATCAGCTGATCTACGACATGTACAACACTATATCGCTGACGGAGATCAAGGGATACGCGATGATGCAATTCTCATGGATGCTACTCAAGATTTACGGGAAAGGTAAGACTTTGTAACAAATATATTTGCATTTTACATTATGTACGCACAAAATGGAGATTGATTGTAGGCCCACATCAACGTTTTTTCCAGAATTTAAATATTTTGGGTTTTTCTTACTCAGAATCATTTACCCTATCGAATCTCTTACAAGAAAAAGTGTGTCCCAGATTTAACTATGGAATTTATTTTCCTGTTCGCCACGTTCCATACACAGCTATATTTAAAAAAAGTGACGAACTGGAATGGATACTTTGGGATACATTTTTTTTTTTGTATAAAGATCGATAGGGTAAATGATTCTTAGTAAGAAAAACCCAAAATATTTAAATTCTGGAAAAAAACGTTGATGTGGGCTTTTTTTTAGGAAAACGCTCTGATATCTCCATTTATTATAAATGTGTGTTTCATGTATAATGTATTATGTATTTTCACTTGCTCAGATCTGTTCTTTTTCTCCAGTCCATTATGGTTGCCTGGCAGAGATCGCTCTGTAGCGATAAGGCCGCCTATTGTTACCTTGTAATATTATGAATGCCTTTTTTCTGTTTTGGTTGTTATATGTGGTGTTCAATAAAGAGTTATTGTATTGTATGATTCCTAAGATCTTCGCCCATCCCCTCGATGGGCTAAAACATACGCATTCCAAATGCCAAATAGTCACTGGGTACGGTACTATTAATTAATTATGAAACTATTTAACTGCGACAAAGTGTCGTAAAATTGGGAAGAAGTAGTATCCCTTAATACAGTCATTAAACTGAGATACTCATGAAATCTCAGCCTGGTTTTTACCAGCGATTGATTCCTATAAATTTTAACTCTAGTGACTTACAATACAAACCGCCACCGCACAATTCTAACTAAAGCAAATATTCAAAGTACACGACACCGATTCTTTATGAGCCTCACATTGCATAGACCTTGAACCCATTCGCACCAGGCATCCTACTTCCCGCCTGTTGTGACGTGTCCTTTGGTTAAAACACTCATTATCACGCTCGCACACGCGGCGGAAGAAGGGGACGGCTCTATAGTTAGTGCACTGAACCTAGGACACTTTAGATCTGAGCGAATCAATTATGTTATGAACACGTACAGCTTCTAAAAGGTCAATTAGATCTATATCAATGCAGCTGTCGACACACAGAAGTAATCACAGGTCTGAAATGGTTTAGAAAAAAATATTTATCATTGCAGGAGTTTCTTTGTTGGAGAATCTAAGCCAGTATTCATTGACCATAGATTGAAGAGTTAACTGCACAATCAGACACATTCTTTTAAGTTTAAGCGACAAAATAAACGAACGATAAGAAAAAGTCATCAATGAATACGAAACTCAAACCCCTAATATCGATTATGTTACAGGTAACTTCACAGAGGAAGCCAGCCTGACGCGCCAAAGGTACGCCGAGCGTTCGTCTAGAACCGCCGCTGCTGCCCGCTCAGCGATGGCGATGGCTAGGCGAGGCCTGTACAGATGTGACCCGGTGCAACACAAAGAAGGTAAGAGCCGCCAGATGATGGATACCAAACTCGACAAAGGGTTTCCAAAAACAGACAACAAAGAGGACAAACTAAACTTCAACAAAGACGCGTTCGTTATTTAAAACAGCGACTTTATCAGTTATAATGAAAGGTTAACAAAACAATGTTATTGAATACCGTCTCCTAAAGTTTCTTGAAGAAAGTCTAAGACAGTGATACAATCACTAACGTAACGTAACGTAACGTTGGCATGTGTAACGGTTGTGTTTAAACTTTGATAATGATCCCGTAGAGGGATCGAAACGCGTCAGTGTTTGTGTGGTGTAAGGGATAATTAAGTTTGTGGGATTTATGTGTGTTTTATTGGCAGCAGTGGAGGGAGGGATTGCATGAAAAACATATATATTTCACACAGGCTTGGTTATTTTGCACGTAAGTAGCGGAGTAGCAAGGTAAAAATTTTTTGTTCAGTGATACAATCATTGAAAAAAAACATGGCAGCAGCAACTGGAGAAAAACATCCAGCAAAGTTATTTTTTTAACGCAGAAATAGCCAGTGATTCACTCACTTGATGAAAAGTATAGATCCCGATGGTGTATCTCACTGGCCCAAGACAAAGGAAAAAAGTTGACACAGAATTTCCGTTTTCCAGGCGAAACCTATGCACAAGTGACCCGCCTCCTCCAGGGCTACATCGAGAACGAAGTGGACATGAACACCGACGGCACCTGCCGTGACAACTGCGCCTACTACACCCTAGCAACCAGACATGGCTGCTTCAAGGAACAGTTCTGCGCTAGACAAACCGTATGCGACGGGAGGATCATCGACTGCCAGTACATCGATTCTGATATGTGGGTTTGTCCAGCGGTAAGTACGATGGCTTTGAAAACAAATTTGATAGCAGACTAGCTAGAAATAACTGAAAAATAAACATAACGTGTTCATTCAATATGCGTGACTGAACTGTATAATGTGCTTCCAAGAATCTTAAAACATAGATGTTTACGTAAAAGCCAATGCAGTATGAATGATATTACATTAACATTTAGTAAATAATTCCAGGGTAGCCACAGCACAAGGCGGTACGAATGGATCGAGTACGAGAACGGGCGAACCCTCGGTAAAGTCGGCTCCTGCACCCGTGGCACGACCAAGGTGAGAACAATTTGAAACAGGACCGAACATTGGCCACCAACATACATAAATGGAATTGTATTGGCACAAACGTTGGTCACTTGCCAATCACAAGCGTTCACGTTATAAATATTTGTCCAGTTTAGTTTATCTGTTTGACCTGTGAGTAAAACGCGGTCAGTAAGATAACCAACTGCGATGTTAAGTCGATCTTAAGCGTTGTTAAACAATCTCTATATTAATTTGACTTAAAGCACGCTTATCTAGCAGTGCTCTGGGAAGCCAGGTATAAAACTAAAGGATTTCAGGTGGACTCGTGGTGGCGTTGGCTATTCTGGCACTGTTCGTATTGCATGTGCCTCTGCGACGAGGCGACGCCGGAGTCAGACCGATACTTCAGTCTCATGGACGCTACATCTGACGTCAAGAACAACAAGTTAGTCCCTTGCCTTTAAGGGACACCCGCACATCTTTGTTAGGTTCCTATAGCGATAAATTTAGACGCTTCCTTTTGGTAGACAAATTAGCATTACCACGCGAGCATTGGCTACAGAATAGTTCTGGCTTGAAAATTAACGGATCAAAAATATTATATTTATGTATGTAACATTTATGTCTCCTTTAATTGTGAATCAGAGCAGTGCACGGCAGCAGATCGTGCTGAGAAGCAAGTCCAAACAAGTCTTAACAGTTTCTTTTGTCTCAAGGTCGACTCGTGGTGGCGCTGGAGCCTCCACCACTGTTCGTACTGCATGTGTCTATGCGAGGACGAGGTCGGCTCTGCCGAACGTTTCTTCAGCATGAGGGAAGCCGTCGCAGATATTCAGAAGCAAAAGTCAGTGGCACACGCCCGGATTAACTTAACTAGGGTTCATGGGGAATTCAAGTATTCATTGAATGCTATAACTACTCTTCGAAAACATTGGACTTCTATACGGCATCTGTAGCAGAGCAGCTGCAGAAAGAAACACAACTTATCACAATGATACTCTACTTCAAAATTGATAAACTCAAGTCTACCTCTCTACCCCAATCAATACTTGAATAACCTGAAACCTCGAAGTTATAGATGCCGGGTTCCAAAGGGCTCCAAACACTTGGCTTTGCATCCGATGCACAGGAAGAAGGGAAGGTGGCCGTAGAACGTTCAGTAGGCTCGTTTAAACTCGGTATCAGCGCTATGGGTTCTTATTCTTGAGCTTGGCTTTAATTTCCCACTAACAGCATGTACGGTACAGGATGTGCGGGTGTCCAAAAATATTACAATAAGATAAAATAATAACATATTACATGACTTATAAGTGTACAAAATGGTGCCATTATATTGATTTAGATTAGTTGGTATTTTAAAGATTAAAGGTGCAAGGTAAGTAGCTTCATTTAATATTAGAACGGTGTCATACTAATATAAGGATTTAAATAATTCCGTTTCCATGACAACTGGGACTAAATCATTGCAAACACTTCAACGTCGGGCATGGACAACCAGCGTCAATCAGCTCTAACTTAATTCTCAATTTGCAGGGTAGTAACAGGCGTAAGACTCATCAAGTCAGGGAGGGTCTTCCACCTGCAGATCAGCGAGGGCTTCTTGGGTGAGCGAGGGTCCGTCACCCCTGGGGAGTGGGTGCCGGTAGCCAAGTTCGACCCCTCGGATCCCGGAGTGAGGGAGGGCATGGATTACCACACGCTGACTTACGAGCAGAGGGCTATCGATTTGGATGAACTGGATTCGCCTTTGGGACACATTTTGACTGGTGTCAGGTGAGTACGTTATTTTAGTGATAACTAGCTGTTACCCGCGGCTTCGCCCCCTACCATTTTTTTTTTTTAATATTATTACATTCAACTAACGCGACAAAAAAAGAATTAACGAGGGCGGTCTAGCCGTTTACGCGTGATACCGTGACCAAGGGAAATAGGGATCCATTTTTAACCGACTTCAAAAAAGGAGGAGGTTCTCAATTCGTCTGTATTTTTATATACATAGATTTGGAAAATTACAAGCTATTTGTTAACACAACACAGGACAATTCATCCTCCGACACTTCTAACCTTTAATTGTTACAAATCATGTCTCCTCACTGTTTCAGTTACACCACAAAACTAGAGTAACAGGAACAACTATTAACTTTACTTCTGTACCGTTTTAAAGTTCTAAGAACACTTTCTGATAGCTCTGCACTGTCGTTTTCAGATTCAGCATGATCGGCGCCCACTTGCACTTCGAGATTCGCTCAACACCCTTCAACTACACTACTGGACGTCTGACACCGGACAGGAGCCAGTGGATCAGCAACGACAACACCGAAGGTGCCGAATTACCCAGGTATGCGTTCATTATCCTACATACATAAACACAACAAGTCTATATCACTTACGGGGTAGGCAATGCTTAAGGTAACAAGACCTAAAGGCAACGTTTAGCGTGATTGTAGGCGTATAGATGGATTATCCTACTAATATTAATAATAATAAATAAATAATAAAAAAGAAATTTGAACACGCGTATACTAAATTAATCGTCATAAAATTCGGTATGTAGATAGTTTGAGACCCAGGGAAGGACGATAGTTTTATAGTATAGTATCCCGGAAAATTGTTCCAGCGCGCGCAGACGAAGCCGCGGGCAACGGCTTGTTTAAAATACTTAAATGTTTCTAAAACCACACAGCAACTATAGAGTAGCTACAGGTCAATGTATCATTATACAGTATAAAACAAAGTCGCTTTCCGCTGTCTGTCTGTCCCTATGTATGCTTAGATGGTTAAAACTACGCAACGGATTTTGATGCGGTTTTTAATAGATAGAGATTCACGGTGAAGGTTTATATGTATAATACATGCATAATATAGTAGAGAAACACTGATCTATCGTGCGAAGCGGGGGCGGATTTCTAGTAAACGATATAAAAAAAGGGACAAAATTTTCACAAATCTAATCCAAAGTAAATTAAATCGAGATTCATGACAAAATATCGAAAATTAACCAACAACCATTTTAATCCAAGCCGTATCGCCACAAGAGCTAATATCGACTCATCCTTGTTAACTTCAACGTTCAACAATTCCGAAAATTGGCTACAGAGTTGAACACTCATTATTACAAATAGTCACGACATTCCACGTAACTAAGAAGACCTTGACTGCGTTTGCTCAGCGCAGCTGTAACAATCTTAGCTAATAACAAACTGGACGTAACCGCATATTAAACTCACAAGTACTAACATTAACTTATACAATCGACGAGTTAACTACAAATAAAGCTACTATTTCGCAAGCAACGATTCTACGTACCATACGCTCCCCTCTATGAGCTATCAAACACATATATGCGCTGCTTGTAGTTAATACGTTAATCGATTTTTAAGGGTTCCGTGCCGTACGCAAAGGGTAAAAATGGGACCCTATAATTAAGACTCCACTGTCTGTCTATATGTCTATCACCAGGCTGTAACTCACCGTGATAGCTAGACAGTTTAAATTTTATAAGCTGACCTCACGCAGCCCATATTTTGCTTAAGAGTAAGGCACACTGGATTTTATATTCACTTGATTTTATGTTTCCGTAATACGACTATACACCAATTAACGTTTCGTTCATCAAATTCTACGCCAGAAACCACTCTGCTGACGCCTCCTTTGGTTACAGATCGCGTCTAGAGCTATACAAGCCGGATATTCCAACACGAAATCCAACTGCCCTGCCGGTGGACTCCAAACACGACCAGTATGTAGAGTTCGTGAACTCAGACTTCGAGGCAGACGCGGCGCAGAGCACAGTGCCGTTTGTGGACATACAGCCCGTATTACCCATGAAAGGTAACTTTAAAAATATAACCCTACTGATTTATTAGACAAATTGTAGTTTGGAAAACATGGCGCGATAGGTAACTCCCCATCGCATAACTGGCTAGTTCAACAATGAACTTAAGTTTGTTTAGTCGATTTACTAATGTGTGGGTCTTAAAGCCTCGTCTTTGTCTCCCAGAAGATACGCAATAACCATAATTCGTCTCTAATAGACGCAAAGACCGTTTTTTTGTAGATACAAACAAATCCTACTACGACTCAACATCCCATCTTGCTTCAATGAAAGATACAGCTAAGACTCTCTTTTTCACTCTAGGCGCAGCCTTAGCCAGCGGTGCCGGTCTGATCCATCGCGGAGCCCGGGGCTCCGGAGGCTACATCGCAGTCAAGCTGTTCACATACGACTTCTCGCGTCACGTGCGCGCCGACCCGCCTCCTAATCCCGACGAGAACACCACCGAATACTTGCCACTACTGATCAACTAGTTCAACACCATTCGCACCGCGTTTCGGGGGCGTTTGGGAGTGCGCCGTGAGAATAACTAAATCATTTTTATATTCACCATTTCATCAAACCACCTCATGTGCGGATGTTTCTACAGCTGGCATTTCCACCATCCATTTACCACGACCATTGTATAAATTGAGAGTTAGATTAAGGGGCTAGATATTGCCAACTTTTTTTGTGGAAACGCGGATTTAGTATAAGACTTTTATAGCTCGTGGGTTTCTGTCACAATTCGTTTTTAATTGGGATTACAAGATTCAAAGTGCATTATATCAGTATCGTGTAAACTCAACTTTAGTGGAGTTATTAGTATGTTCCTATCCTTGTTGTATTTTGGTAACGGGGTGACTTTTTAGTCCGTATTCGGAAACCTATTGCTTATATACAATGTTACGTAAAAATGCAAAAATTTTGTAAGAATTGTAATCAGTGAATCGAATTTAAACTAAAATTGAATTGTGTTCTAGGGAGCTCTTGCGCCGTATGTACTCATGTTTAAAATAAGGATTTTTTTAGTAATAAAGTTTTCTTAATTAAATATCATATAGCGTTTTATTTATATCCCTGTATTTATAATGCTAGCCACAAACACTTGACCATTCATTAACGGCTAATAGTCAATTGATTAGCAACAATTTAAATCTCATTACGAACTCCCAACGCAGAGTAATTTCCATCAACAATAATTATGGAATAACGTTTGTTATTGATAAGCAATTCCGTTGCTCACTAAGTAGCTAAAACGTTGTGTTTTACTACACATTGTACATACACATACATACCGTCACGCCTCTTTCCCACAGGGGTAGGCATAGACTACTTTGTTCCACTTGCTACGATCCTGACATACTTCTTTCGCTTCATCCACACTCATCAATCTCTTCACACATGCTCGTCGGTTTCGGGTACTCCTGACCTGACATTTTCTCAAACACACATTACACATTGTAACTTTAACTTATATGTTATCCTTCCTCTTGGCCGCCTTTTACCAGCAGGTCGCGTGACGTCCACTAAGCTCAAATTATAAGGAGGGGGGATCCAAATAGCGGGGCCTAGTGGACAACACGACATATATCTTATGTCTTCGTATTTTCAAAATGTATAGAGCCAACCTCGACGCTTGGTCGGGGTTCGAACACGCGACATAGGGGCCAGCTGTCGCGTTCTCCACGCCGGCAGAGAACAGGGGATATTAGAGTATGTCAACCAGGAAAGGCTGGGTTAGACAGTTGACTGACCTGGACCCTGAGGGGATGGAAGGCCAGCAGAGCCAGCAGGTCCGCCGGCGGCAGGACGTCGGCGGCCCGCACGCCGAGGGTCCTCACGCAGCAGCACAGGAACGCGGCCAGGTAGCGGTGCAGAGGGAAGTGGAACGACGCGTGCATCACTTGAGACTGTGAACAAGAGACTACCTTAGATATTTTTTTTTAACTAAGCTTTAAACTTCTGTTTTTTCTTCTTCAGGTACCGAAGCCAAAGATGTAGAATTGTCACCATTTCCTTAGAGCGTGGGGGTCGCCAGTGCAGTCAGCGCGTACGAATTGTAGCGTCACCTTCTCGCAAGGGGGTCGCCAAAGGGGGGAGGGGCTGCAGCCCCCCCCCCCCCCCTGAAGAATCAAAACATCCCTAGTAGCCTTTATCTTTTATCAATGTTCACGTTCAAGTGCTGCCATAAATGTTTAACCTAACCGATAGACGCTATACTTCTACTAGCCCCCCTTGACCTTCGTCTAGCGACGCCTCTAGCCACACGCCAGAGGTCGTATCTCTCATCTGGCGCCTTGGCGCAGTGCATCGCAAGTCATACAGACACCAATGCAGGCGCGCGCAGGTGGCGGCCACGTCGGGCACGCCGCCACCTCCAGGCCTCCAGCCCACACGAGAACGCCGCGTTGTAGGTCACTACTATCAATGTATACCTCGGATGTCCTCGGTAGCGTAAGGCATACCTAAGGACGCCTCGGCATAGCTCCCCGAGAACTCCTCGGCATGCCTGAGAACTCTTCCGCATTCCCAAGCAGATAGATAGATAGATATATCGTTTATTTGATACTGCAATATACACAATCAAGTTAAAAATAACAATAAAAAGAAAAACTAGAAATTACACATTAGACTTAACTTATAAAGTATTATGTTGTGTGCGTTGCAGCAGTGCAAAAGGGCCATGGCTCAGTGGTTAACATTGCTCGTGGGAACAAAACACTGATAAGCAGATTTCGACATGCCTAAGAACTCCTCGGTAATAATTGAAGTCAGCTGCGCGTAGGTATGTCGAAGGATCCCTTGCCATGCCGTGCCGGGCCTGAGGCCAACAAAAACACGTCACCTGGTGCGGCCTGGGCGCAGTACAGCGGACATCGTCCAGCCAGCGCTGCAGGCGCGTGCAGGCGGCTGCCACGATGCGGCGCGCGAGCGGCGCGTGCGCCGGCGCGGTGAGGTGAGACAGCACGGACCACATCGGGTACGCCGCCGCCTCCAGCTCGCACGAGAACGCCGCGTAGTAGGAGGAGGGCTCGAACTCTATGTGCCCTTCCGTCTCGCGGAGGTTCACGTTCATGCCTGGATCATATGATTCATGTTAAATAAACTATATCGTAACAAACTTACAGAGGTCGAACTGCCGTCAGATCTGGTATACTTCTTGATGTTAAATTCTGTTGACCCAGCAAGAACTGTCTCCGCACAAGGAAACTTTTCAATGGTTCGTCCGATTGACTTGAAATTTGGTATAACATAATGCAGGACAGATGACAATGCAAATAAATATTTTATTGAATCAGGCGTTACTTTGCGGAGGTCCATTTCAATGAACAAAAAATGTACCTTGCTACTCCGCTACTCACGTGCAAGATAACCAAGCCTGTGTGAAATTGAAATATACATGTTTTCCATGCAATCCCTCCCTCCACTACTGCCAATAAAACACACATAAATCCCACAAACTTAATTATCCCTTACACCACACAAACACTGACGCGTTTCGATCCCTCTACGGGATCATTATCAAAGTTTAATGAGCAAAACTGTTACACATGCAAACCGATGTATGTATATGTATGTAAAAGGCCAACTCACCTTGCAACATCGATAAAAACTCGAACCACATATCGACCAGCGCATCATCTTGCAAGAACACCAACGCGACACTCTTATGCGAGAGCACATTATTAAAATCCGACACCAGAGGCCAGTAGCAATGCTCCTTCATGACCCTCTTCGTGCAATCTATAACTCTATGCGTATTCTTATCAGGATCGTGGAGGGTATTCTGTACTAATATTTTTCCCATCATGAGCCGCAGTGACAGCACCATGACGTGTAGAAGGTGTAACTGTTGGACGCAGCGGAGCGCTAGGGCTTCATTGGAGAACAGTTGGACGGACATGTGGACAACGCGGTTGGAGAGTGTGTCCGGGTCCCCGGCGGCTTCCAGGACTAGGGGGATGCGAGCGTAGTGCATCACGAACGTCCTCGTTAGGTGTTCCTGGGGAAAATTACAATTGATTGAATCAGGCGCGGTGTGAACTTGTGGATGTATCGATGACATGGTTCCTAAGAATATACTCCCCTATATAGTTTTTGACTTCTCCCTACTGACCCATTTGGATTGATACAGGATAGTGTGGCGGCGAAGAGCTTAATTCAGCGCGGACGAAGACGCTGGCAACAACTTCTTCTTGAGGTGGCATCTCCTACCGGAGGTCGGCTATCATCATTGCTATCTTTAATTGGCATTGTTCATTTTTTTTAGTATGCTCCAATTCGGAAACCATTTCGAGGAAAACCATCATTTATCCGATTTATCTTGTCCGATTTCAAAAATACTTTATGATTGCAGATATTTTTGTAAAAGTACTTTGAACCTTTGTTTGACCGAACGACCCGGTTTTTAGACAGAATCCAGCATCGAATGTTTGCCACAAAAATGAAAAAAAAAAGTTTAGCTATGGCAACTGTCACGTGTCACTGTCAAATCGACAAAACCATAGAGAAAGCCGTTTTTTTTATAGCCAGCCGAACGAAGGCGATTGGGATTCTGTCTAAGTTCAAGAATTATCAAACAGCGAAAAAATATTTATTATTAATTAACAAAGCTACGTAAAAGCATAATATTCAAATTAGTTGCTTGAAATAGTCCATTTTATCAAATAAAGGTGTTAAAAGCATAGCTTAAAAAAAAATGAACAATGCCAATTTCGACACAGCAGCTCGGCACAGTGAGCTTGTGCAAGGTTGAACCATGTCCGGAGATTCTTAAGCCACGAAGTACGCTTTCTTCCGGGTCGCTTTCCCTGGATTTTATCCTGTATGATGAGTTATTTATCACTACGCATCATGCAACAACTAGTTTTCTATAAAAAACTAACCTTGTAATCCTGATCCGGCAGCATGTTGAGCAGGAAACAGACCACGTTCTGCGGGAACTCGTATTTGAACGTCCAGAATATGAATTCGTCGAGCAGCGTGTTGTGTGTGAGGCGCGGCGCGAGCGCAGGCAAATGCCGGTACCTGGTAACAGCATTTTTTTTTATTTTTTTTATATGAATAGGAAGGCAAACGAGCAAGTGGGTCACCTGATGGTAAGTGATCACCACTGCCCATAGACACCCGCAACCCCAGAGGGATTGCAGATGCGTTGCCAACCTAGAGGACTAAGATGCAATGCCTCTTGTGCCCGTAATTTCCCCGGCTGTCTTACTCTCCACACCGGAACACAGCAGTGCAAGCACTGCTACTTAGCGGCAGGATTAGCGAGTAAGATGGTGGTAGCGATCCGGACGGACCTTGCACAAGGCCCTACCACCCGCATCGTTAAACTACAGTACCAGCAAGGGCAACGAGGCGTTTTACACCACCGCTGAACTTTCATCTCCAGGCTATATACGTCCCACTGCTGGGCACAGGCCTCTTAAAATGAGAGGGTTTAGGCTCAGTGGCGATTCGGAACTTCAGACAGACCATTGAATTGCTTCACTGAACTTAAAATATTTTTATTCGTTTTTTTAATTGTTCTTTCCTTTCATACCTATATTTTGTTTGACCTGTAGAGACTACACATACGCTAATAGGCTTAAAAGATAATATAAGTTAAGGTAGGTACCTACTTAATTTGGGGACCTTATACCTACATCACTTTTATAAATGTAGTTTACGTTAGGTAGAATTTAAGTATTGTTGTAAATGTATTTTATTAAGAAAAAAAAATACTTTCTGCCAAGTTTTAAGGCGCATTCTTCTTGTCAATAAAAGTGATTAACTACAAATTCAACAGGTTATGGGCCTAGAACTCTTATGACATATCCGCTAATCCTTCTTTTTTTTTAATTTTCACGTTTAAGTCCTAGTTTAATGGTAATAAAAAAATCTTGCTTTCTTTATGCATTAGCGAGCTGATTACTTCTAATCTACAGAGAGGTTAGGTTATACTTATGAATGATAATAACAAAACTTTCCACTCACTGATCAGGCGGTTCCGGCGCAGGGAACGAGTCTAGCGCTTTCTCATACATCTTGTTCGATTCCGCCATGTAGCAGCCATACTCTGTCTCGGGAAACGGTGGCTCCACCAGGTTCCTGTACATCTGTGGAAGGATAAACATTATTTAAGATCACAATTTGTGTTCAATGGTGAATTTGGAAAATGGTCGACTTAACTGTATTGTTGCTCTAATATTTGCAAAGTTGTTATCGCGCTCCTAAACTACTCAAGTTGCAAGTGTCATAGTGACGTTTTGGAGACGAGGAAGGTGAGGTAGGTGGGGGTGACTTTTTGGCACTTGAAACTGTTCCTTCTTCTTTTTTTTAATATGGCTCACAATAACGCCTGGAACACGCTTGGCTTGTAAATTCCTATTCAGTCTTGATTTGAAGATTTGAAGACGGTTCCAACAATATGACGCTGACTGTATCTTGGTGCATCTTACACTCCTAAGTAAGACAGAACTGAGCACGGACGTAACCAGTAAACCCCCCCACTTTTATTTTCTTGAACCCCCCCCCCCCCCGATACCAAAACCTGGCTACGCCCGTGGAACAGAGATTATCGGCGGTCCTAACCTGGAGGTTAAATTTCAAAATCTAAACCTCAAACTTCCAACACGCTCTGGATATATTTACTTCAGCAAAGCCACTGACCGAATTCACAAGCCAGACTCGCATATTTTTTCCTTTGTAATATAATCATGATGTTGATTCGCCGTTTTTACAGCGCGGAAGTAATGTTAAGGAAAACCGCACTTTTATTGTATACGTTCGTAATCACAGACAACAAGGATTGCCGCTTGCGGTCTTGCCTTAAACAAACAATAAGATTGAGGTGGTTAAGCTTCTTAACACAACGGGTAAACAAGATGTGACAGTATTTCCAAACTTGTTACCTAAACTTAACTTGTTAAACTTATAACCAATGTTACCTACCCTTTATTTAGCAGTGTTGATTAAATCAACATACTTTAAGATGGTATTTTTGTATTTTTTTTTTTAAATTTGATGAGTGCCGGCTGCACTCACGAAAAAGCATGTCACATTGCGTTACGTTCCGCCGCGTGACATCCATTTCCGCCCATTCCCTCGATGGTACATCGGATGTTTTTCTTTGCTCCCAGACCATCACGAGAGCTTTATTTGTAGTAAAAACGTATCTGCATACTTGTCAAAGTGTGCGTTAGATCCAAAGCAGGTAAGCTAAACCAAAAAATTAAGAAAAATCTCGCTCGAAAATCAATCCGTAAGACACACACACTGACTCGTATGCAGACACTTGTATAACACAATTAAAGCTCACTCGACATCGTGAATTGGAAGAACTATAGTAACAGAGGTCCCGTAAAAGAAGATTGACCTTGAGATGAAAAAGAACTGTTTTTCTACGTGGACCCAGTGGCGTAGCTACCAAGGGACTAGGCGGGGCAGTGCCCCGGGGCCCTCAAGCTCAGAGGGCTCTCGAATCCTTACCAGAAAATCTCGATCGAACTATTATTATTAAAACGTACCTAACCAGTTTACATAGTAGTGGGGCCCCATTTTTTTATTTGCACCAGGGCCCTTGGTTACCTACTACGACTCTGCGTGGACCGTGATCTAAACAGGGTGTGTCCATGAAGCTTAGGGCTGTTTCCAAGAGTTACCTGCGGGTTGATGAGCGCCTTAGTCATGGCGGAGCGCATGAGGTCACCCATGTTGTTGAACTCCATCAACATCTGGACGTAGCCCTCGCACTCCTGCACAGCGATGCGGTAGCTATTCGACGTTGTCTGCGGGCCGCTGCTGAAATACATATTCGCGTTTAAGTGTACTGATTAAACTTCAACATTGCTGTAACGGAAAAGATTGGAAACCTAGTGAGTGTCATCTTAAATTACATATATACATAAAGCATGTTTTTATCCGTTCAGGTGTAGACAAAGCCTAGAATAATAGGAAAGGGGAAACAAAATAGTGATAGCCGCATCGCTTATAACTTGATGCCTAAAATTTTCGCCCATTCCCTCGATGGGCTTTTGCCATCTGCGCAAGAGAAACAGCTTGTAAATTCTATTTTTTTCTTAGTACTTTTCAAAGGCTTTTGCCAAGTTTCTTGCTGTGCATTTCTCGTGACACAGAAGAAAGTAAAAGAGCCCTTACCGGCTAACTGACAGAAGAAATATTTTAAACTGGCTATAGATCGCGACTGTCTGCGCAGACTTCGCAGGAACTGCTATCTTCCGGGATAAAAACAATCCCATGTCCCACGGCGGGACTGATACTACCTCTACATCAAATTCCAAATCGGTTCTGCGGTTTAAGCGTGAAAAGATAACACTCAGATAGACAGACTCAGTTACTTTCGCATTTACAATATCATAAGTATGTATTTTGAGTGCTTAAGCGCAATTGCTAATGACATCAAGAGACTATACGGGTTCTGGTACAGTATCAGCCTGACTGCGTCGATACCTTTGACGATCTGTGCCTTCTGATATTGTTACCTTATTAAACGTCCCGATGTTATTGAAAGGTCGCTGCTCTTATATTTATAAGGAATTGCGTGTTCTAATATTATTAACCTCATTTAATGTTACGAAATGTTGAAATTTAAGGCCGCTCCGAAATACTTGAGGACCTCGCCCGCCACGATATACCTGGCGACTGTAGAAATCATAATTGTCTTCCCAGTGTCTTTCTTTTTCATCAATATATTCATCAAATTGCTTCAATAAACTACTTAAAGACAAAACAAACCCCATTTGCTGATCGTAATCTTTAAACACATTTAATGTTCACAGCTAATACAATATCAATGACAGAAACCTTAGGCGCACTTGTGCGATTTCCCTTACTCTTTAGCACTATGTGTCGCATAAACAAACGAAAAGACAGTGATGGCAAAAGGATGCTTAGCTTATATCAGGAAAATCGACAACTTGTCATGAAATCCTACTAATAAATGCGAAAGTTTGTGGTCGTACCCCCGTAGCTGCGCCACGGGAAAGCATAACACGCATTTTCCACACGTTAAAAAAAGGTCACATCACTCGAAAGTACCACACGAATGTGGCATAAATCTGTTTATATCTCCAAAACTGCAGCTCTAATCAAATCTTTGACTAGTTCACAAGATTAATGTAAGCCGTAAGTATCTTCTAAGCTACTCGTATTTCAAATTCAGCACAATATTTCACCACTTTCGAGTGGTATTTTCACATTATGTGCTTTCATAAATCAGACCCCAGGTATTAAGTCATATATCAATCTTAACAATCGACGTAACCTACACATTGGGGAATGTCCTCTATACGTTGCAGTTGCATTAACAAACCCAGAACATTCAATACCAGCTGAATCAACGGTTCAATATTAAAATTGGTTCAGATAACAGTACCACGGCCACATTATGCAGGCATCGACGTCGTATGGAAATTTATGCAGCTGCATTGCAATGAAAAATATGTATAACGTATGTATAACTCTTTATTGTACATAAAACACAAGAAAAAGATGAATACAGGACAACACACATGCACAAAGGCGAACTTATCCCTAAAAGGGATCTCTTCCAGTTAACCTTTGAACGATTGACAGGACATGAGTATTAAGCAAGAGTAGACACACAGAAAAAGTAAAAGAACCGATCGAAACCTAAAATAATCCTAAATGTCTAAATTTTAAATAATGTAAGATATAATAATAAACTACACATAATAGATAAATACGATAAACTAATACACAATAAATAAAATATACTACATAATATATAAATATATACATACACACACAAGTTACAAAACACATCACATTCATTTAAGAGCATCCATCGAGCAAATACGCCTTCAAGACAAGAAAAAATACACTCCAGTGCGTCGATATTGTCCTGTCATAATATACATATACACAAATCACGTCTATATCCCTTACGGGGTCGACAGAGCCTGAGGTAACAAGACCTAAAGGCCACGTTTAGCTTGATTGTAGGCGTATAGGTGGAAAGAGGAATATAGGTTATACATACATACATACCGTCACGCCTCTTTCCCACAGGGGTAGGCAGAGACTACTTTGTTCCACTTGCTACGATCCTGACATACTTCTTTCGCTTCATCCACATTCATCAATCTCTTCATACATGCTCGTCGGTTTCGTGTACTCCTGACCTGACCTTTTTCCAAAACGTCTCCTATTTGGTCTAGAAACGTCCATCTAGGCCTATAGGTAGGTAGGTATAGGTTATAGGTTGATAAAATGAAGAATAAAGACACAAAAAGGTATTTGCTTGCCTGCCTGCTTTGATCTGTGACCTCTCAAACAAAAGGCCGTGGGTTCGAATCCCGGAGTTTTCGGAATTTGTGTGCGAAATTACATTTGAAATTTACCACGAGCTTTTCGAAGGAGAACATCGCTTTTCAATGGTGTCTGTAAAGTTCCCAATCCGCACTGGGCCTGCGTGTGAACTATACCTCAAGCCCTCTCACTCTGCGAGGAGGCCTGTGCCCAGCAGTGGGATGTATATAGGCTGGAGACGATGATTATGATGATGAAGGCATTTAGACGCCCCCGACAAAATATCGGTAAACGATTTAAATTCATTTTTTTAAATTAATCTCGATATCTATTTAATAAAATGCAACTGTTCAAATAACCGCATAGTTGAATGTAGAACATAAAATAGACCTATAGGGGTATTTACCGTTGCTCTGTACGGTACCTGAGGTAGTTACGAACTGACATAAATTGTCACTTAAATCGTTTTTCTAGGTCATTGCGACTGTTAAGAATCGAGAGAATTTTAAAGGGACAGTTACATTGCTCCGCCTGGGGGGGTCGTCGAGCTAGTACAAACCACTTCGGTCAACTACTGTCGTATTGATCTGTAAGCCTAATGCGGTAGCTGCGCGACTGTCAACTTTTCTTTACTCTAGTGGTCTACCCGTCTATTCCCTGCGTTCACCGTATTCGGCCAACAGATGCCGTGTTCACACTACGTCGTTCACGAAAGTCTATCGCAGTACGGCTGGCATGAGAGCGCAAGGTGTGTGAGCGTGATAGACTACCCGTCAATTTTCTTAAGCGCCCTAGTAAACGATCAAACTGTTTGTCAAACTTTACGTGTTTGTCAAACAATTTGAAAGTGTACGGCTGTGTTTGATGCGTTTGATGAAAATCTGGATTGATGTCAAGTTTGACAAACAGGTTTGAACGTGTACGACGGTGTTTGTCAAACAAGACCTCGGTAGAAGAAGTTTGACAAACAAGTTTGTCAAGCAAGTTTGACCGTTTGCGCAGGGCGCTTTAACAAATTTGTTTGATATTTGGTATGATCGTTTACGCTTATGTTTGATGAAAACGTGAAGTTTGACAAACAAGTTTGTCAAACAAATTTGATCGTTTACAGGGCGCTTTACCGTTCGTTCTAGAAAGTTTCCAACCGAAATAATCCATATCAATTAAGGGGTACGGAAGCATTTGACATTTAAAAAATAGAATGCGGCAGTTCTTCCCGCGCAGTTTGTAAAAGCCCATCGAGGGAACGGGCAAAATCCTTACCTGTTCTCTCTGAAGTGCTGGAGCAGCCTCAGGATGAGGCGCGGCATCATGGCTTCAGCCACGCACTTGAGGTCGGCGGGCGCGGTGCCCGGCCGCGGGCATTTGTTGCCGTGATTACTGCAAAACCTGCAAACACAATGATACGGAGTAAGCATCTGGTATAAATTGTCCTCTTCTGTTCCTCTTGACATAACATTGAAAGATAGAATCATATCGTCTGCCGGGACATAGGCCTTCCCTAAGGATCTCCACGACGATCAGTTTTGTTCTACCCGCAGCCAATAGCTTCCCGCGATTTTTACCAGATCGTCCGTCCACCTTGCGGAAGGCCTACAAACATTTTGCTTTCAGGTACGTGGTCGCCCACTTTAGAACCTTACAGCCCCAACGGTCATCGGTACTACAAGCAACGTGCCCCGCCCACTACCACTTAAGATCGGTTACTTTAGTTCTACGGATCTCCTCATATCTGATTCGATCTCGCAAAGACACAGGTTAGTAAAAGAACCAAATCCATACCCGACTTATATCCAATACTACTATTGTACCATTCAGTGGCGTGACTATAACGTCTGGGGCCCGCGGCAAATTCGTCAGATGGGGCTCCTTCCTCAATATAAATAAGTGCATCAGCGTTCCTTCCGTGCTCTAAACCAAGCCAGTTAGAGCTAGGGGCCCCTGGTATTTTGCCACCCCTGCCACCCTATAGTTACGCCACTGGTACCAGACCAGTACCATCTCATAATAAGAGGTCTTCATTTATTTTCATATCATATTATCAGCGAACGTCCACTGTTGGACACAGGCCTCTCCCGTAGAGCTCCAGTTGCCTCGGTTGCAAGGGCCTTGCATTAATCGTAAACCAGCGACTTTAACCAGGTCATCCATCCACCTCGATGGTGGACGTCCTACACTGCGCTTGCCGATCCGCAGTCTCCACTCGAGAACCTTTCGGCCTCAACGACCACCCTGCTATATGGCCTACCCATTGCCACTGCAACGAGCTAATTCGCTTGGCTGTGTCGGTAACCCTTGTTATTTTACGTATCTCCTCGTTTCTGATTTGATCCTGTAGAGGGCCCCAAGCATTGCTCTCTTCATAGCTCGATGAGCAACTCTGAGCCTATGCTTAACTACTTAATCTACCATTACGCCTAGTGAATTCAAGTACCATGTCACACCATTAAACAAACAGTAAGTAAAGGCAACATCAAGACAATTCACCTCACCTAGAAAGTTAGACAGGACGTACTTTTGACCCCAGTTCAAAGGCTTGACACGTGAAGGTGACTTAGGCGCGCCTGCGCGGTCTAGAACTAACCGAGTTATTCGCTAACCCAGGTTAATCCTGTCAGTCGATAGTTAATGTCTCAGAAACTAGCTGTTGCCCGCGACTTTTTCCGCGCCGAATTAAATGTAGAATTAAATGTGGCTTACTATTGGTAAAAGATTTTTTTCAACCGGTTCAGTAGACTCACAACAAACTCACAAGTTTTACCTCTTAATATGTTATCTGAAATTAAACTTACTTACATTGTTACATTAATACTAATAGTAAAAACACAACAGACACATCATAGTACATGTATGTGTGTAAAGTACACATACAGCTTTTGCACTCCTGATTATTAAAAATCTGCAAGTGTAGAGATTCATAATTCTGACAATATAAATAACAACACGTATAATAATGTGCCTTCTCATTCTGAGGAGGCCTGTGCCCTGTGGACATAGGCTGGAGATGATAATGATAATGTTAAAGCCCTCCTCATCCGTGCACTCCGCATTCTTTATTTATATCCGAGAACCAACCAACTTGAAAATAAAACACACCAAAATTTTCTAATCCTTTGAGCGGCTATTAAGAAATGGCCAAGGCCGCTGCCAAGGTCTAATGTCAAGTCAAGTTCAACTAGTTTTCTATCTCTCTTTGTCGTCCAAGTTTGTCTTGCATCTCGCTCTGGCCCTCGAGGACCATATCGGCCAGTGAGCAATGTAAATATTTCCTTGTATTGTCTGGTGCCGACAAGTTTTTCGTTTTGCACCTTATTTAGTTCTTCACGTTTGAGATGTTATCGATATACCAAGATACAATACTTCACTATTAATTGGTGAATTTTGAAGGTAAAAAAATTAAAGTAAATTAGTTAGATAAACGTTGACTGCTGCCAAACGGGATGACTAAGGAGATTTAGCGATGAACAATATTTGCCGTAGTAATGTTTAGATAGAACATACGAGAATGAATAGATTAGGCAATCACGTGTAGTTTTCAACTAAACAGAAAATTCATCTAACGAACAAAATAAATCAGGAAAGAATACAACAAGAGATTACTTACTATGTAACGAATGCATGGATAGTGACCCTTTATTTTTGCTCGACTGTATATTTATTTCAACCTTAGGGCGGCTGACCACATATTTGGCTAATGGTAGGTACTAGGCCACGAATAAACATAGGCACCTAAATATATAGAGAAATACATACATTTAAAACATCCAAGGCTCCAGAACAAACATTCGCACTTCACTATCACTACATAGTATAAAACAAAGTCGCTTTCTCTGTCCCTATGTCCGTATGTATGCTTATATCTTCAAAACTACACAACGGATTTTGATGCGGTTTTTTTTAATAGATAGAGTGATCCAAGAGGAAGGTTTTTATGTATAATTCTACGCAGGCGAAGTCGCGGGCAGAAGCTAGTTTCATATATAATATCCCCGACCGAGAATCGAGCCTGGGACCTCAAGCTTCATAATCAAGTTCTATAACCACTAGACTATCCAGGCTAAATTATCTCCAAGCCAAGCTACATAGAGCTATAGCGAAAAACAAAAACGTCTATTCGAATAGCTACTATCAAATGAATCAAGAATTTTTACTTCTCGATTTTACCGTTAGAAATTAAATTTCTAAACGACACCGAAAATTAGAACACAGAAAAATCCGAAAAGTAAATCTCGGCTATAGCTTTACTTTTCGGATTTTTCTATATGTTCTAATGTTCAGTGTCGTTTAGAAGTCTATTCGAATTCCTTATCACGACCTCACTCAAGGTCGCCCCGAGTCAAGTTCAAGTTCACGCCATGTAATCGACTCGACACATTTCCCACGCCACACCAATATCAGCCGTCCTCAATTGGAGCAGAGTTGATAATCACACCGACTTTTACAGCTATATAGGTTATACACGCGACACAGTAGTTAACCCACTGCATGATACGTCTCCCACAAACATGTGAGAATAGGGACTTCACGTGTTAAACTGGTATTTTTAACTACAGTGTGAGATTTAGAAGCCGTGCTAGGCGTAATTTGACCTTTGGCCTCTCAAACAGAGGGTCGTCGGTTCGATATTTCTGTGCGATATACATACATAAATCACGTCTTTTATCCCTTACGTGGTAGATAAAGGCCTAAGGTAACAATACCTAAAGGCCACGTTTAGCATAGGTGGAAATTGGAATCAAAATAGTGACGGGTTGCTAGCCGCATCGCCTATAACATGATCCCTAAGATTCTCGCCCACTCCCTCGATGGGCTTCTACCATCTGCGCGGGTACAAGCATCTGGTACATTCTGTTTTTTCTTTTACTCCCAGACCTGCATGGCTATGGCTGTGCGACGTTACATTTAAAATGTACAATGAGCATTTCAGTGAAGGAAAATATCGTGCCAAGCAATTCTATAATATGTGTGAAGCTCCTAATCCGCACTGGGCCCGCATTGTGGGTACTCTAGCCAAAGTCCTCTCATTCTTGAGGCCAGTGCCCAGCAATGGGACATCTACAAGGTCTCTTAAAATTGTAGGTTGTTAGGGTTAGTCTGTCTGCACAGCAGTGGTGTGGCGTCCATACAACTCGATTCCCACCGGCTTGCCTATTTTAAGGCATTTTGACACTTTATTGTGCAGAATTAGAGGAAAAGGCTAGTAAAATTCCCTTCGGCTTGCCTTCTGGTATACTCGACGCCACGCCACTTCTACACAGCCCTGTAAATGTTCTTCAGGATATCTGAATCATAGTTGACAAATGTTTCTACACATTTATCTATGTTCAAAGCGAACCTCCTCAAAAGCAGTAGGCTTATTACCTGACTCGCTCGCAATCTCCATCGTGTTCATTTTGACAGTTCATGTATGTGCTGACAATTGACATCGGAATCGCTGTCACATTCATACAAGAACTGTCGAAACGAACACGATGGCGATTGCGAGCGAGCTAGGTAATAAGCCTGCAGGACTTAATTATGAATTTAATGTTTAAACGCAAAATGTTTCCATTCCGAGTGACCTTGTGCATTCTGATGATGACGACGACGCGTGCATTAGAGTTGGTATTCGGTCCATGACTGTGATAATGGCCGAGCATTGTGAACTAAAACGCTGAAGGTGTGTCAATTAAAGCATGTCTTTGTGGCAAGGCCGCTTCGGGCCAGTGCCCCCGACCAAGGCAAAGGTTAGGCTAATCTTAGCCACTGACTACACTATTATTTAAATAGACAAACTAACACAGACACTCATGAATCCTATTAAATTACGTTCCTGATCTATCTATCTAGACATATAATAAAGCTGAAGAGGGTCGTAATTCTGCACATGGAAGATATAAAAAAAATTGGCTGGGGATACTTAGAATCGATAACAGAACACGTTCCAACAGTTCTTAGAATTTTGTCTGTTTATCTGTATAATTCCGAGCGCAAGTGAAAACGACTGAACAGATTTAAATGTTAATAAAATCCCCAGCCAGGTTATAGGCTACTTTTTATCCCGGAAAAGTGCATAGTTCCCGCGAGATAGCGATAAACATCGCAATCGCTAATTCTAGAAGCTAGTTAATAATAAGGATGTTTGTTACTCTGTCTGGTTTTAGCTCTGGATGAAATTTGACACAGAGATACATTATAGAACGGAGGCCATACGGGATACTTTTTATCCCAAAAATTGCGTAGTTCCGGCGGGATGGCTATAAACTATTTTTTCGACAGTGCCGCGGGCAGCAGATGGTTAAAATTTGAGTCACTCATTAGCCATTTTACTAACAGGATAATGCTGGGACGTATGAAAAACTGCATACATACATACATAGATCACGTCTTTATCCCCGCATACAAGTTAATGGTATTTTACAAAACAGACTTCCTCTTCGGGTGTCTTTGTTTTCGTAGAACCACAGGAATCGCAGACATATATTCACCAGAAAACCGGAATGATGACAACATACAAAGTAGGTAAGACAAAATATCAAACATGTATTACCTACTTAGTTGGTAGGTGACGGAACGATGCAGAACTCGGTTTCGTGCCGAGGAATAACATTTTAAATCCTAGTAAACATACTTTGTAGGCACTTAAAATATGTAAATCAACACTTTACCTAATAGAATTCATTAAATTAACTACATATAAATGAGCAAGTACTATATGTTACAACGTATACTTTGTATTCCATCGTTAAAATAAAGAATATTGAATTTATACATACGGGCACCTGTCATAGGTAAAGTTTTTTGTGTCATATTACCTCGACGTATTAATGCCATGTACAGGTATGGGCGAAACAGTTGTGGGGGAACCGTCAACTAGCCAAGGTCGATGGCAATGAGAACAAGTCGGATACCTTAGAATTGAGTACTTACATAAATTACAAGAAAAGGTGTCTTGAAATATTACAGCAGGCAGATGGTTGTGGGTTCGAATCCCGAGCTCGCACCTCTGATTTTTTCGGAATTTATACCCCGTCGAGGGAATAGCGAAAATCTCAGGAATCATGTTATAAGCGATGCGGCTAGCCAATACCCATACTATTTTGATTCCACATATACGCCCACAATCATGCTAAACGTGGCCTTTCGGTCTTGTTACCTCAGGCTCTGTCTAGCCCGTAAGGAATAAAGACGTGATTTATTTATGTATGTAGTATATACGAAAGAAGCGATTAAAGTTCACTTACAATACGTAACTTTTTGAATTAAAGTTGTGAGGCAGTCCATCAACGACATATGATGGGATACTGCTATCAATATTGTTCTGCAAGTAGTGTATTCGTATACTCCAAAACAAGAGCTGCCGTGCCATTGTTCCAAATTTCCAATACTGCACTGTCGTTCTAATTCAAAAGGACATGCCAAAGAAAACACATCTTTCTATCTACCAGCATTTCCTAAGACCTATTAAACAGATATGCATCCTTTTGAATCAGGGAAATGTAAAAAAACTACTATCTTCTTGGGCATACGTCCATTTGCATTAGAACGGCAGTGTAGTAGACCTACCACAGAACAAGGCACTGGTCCCAGAAGACATTACCATTACCATAGAGTCAATGCCATATTTATAACGTGCGTAGGCGCAATCCTGTTCCTCGCCACAAACTACGGGAGGTCATACTTGTAGTGACGTCACTCAGCCCACGATAGGACTAAATTCGGTCGGACGTCTAGCACGACCGTCTGTCAACGCGTCTCGAGGGAAAAACTCTATTGCCTCGAAGTTGTAATCGGTTGGAATAGAATTGTGCTAGGCCGGCGTTTTTTACGATCTGTCGCTTGACCGGCTATGTCATTTGGCGTCATCGTGGGGATTATTCTTGGTAAGATGAATGGTTTAGCTTGTTCGACTGGTTTAGTCGTCTATTTCATTCAAATAGGAAGTAAGATGTGCAAAACATGAACTCTTTTAATTCCTTTTTATCTACTTCCTCGTCACATGTTGTAGCAATCCTTGCACGATAGCTACTTCTGACTTCTGACCCCGCTATCCGTTGTAATTAAGGCAACTTGTCATAAAAAATCGTAATTATATCATAATTAACAAAGTTTCCAGTTATTACTGTATTAATGCTACTATTCTCCACGACTTTAGTCATCCGGGTAATTGCAGCGATGAAGTCACACGCATAAACTTCAATGAGATTTGTTTGCTCCATTCCAATTGGCCGTCAGCCATAATGTTTTTCGACGAGGGATCTAAGGGTTTTGCGCATTGCTTTCATACAACACTAGACTAACAACATACATATGTACCTATACACACTTCAAAAACAAAGCTGAGATCGGAACGATCAAATTAAATACGTTCTGTGGAAGAATTTCTATCGTTTCCTTGTCCCTACCTTAGTACGAGTACCCGATAGTTACGAATGTCGTTCACAGATTGACACAATTTCTATTAGCAGTCACACACCATTGGTTCAATGCAATACCTCTATTACGACATCATCTCGATCACACTACCATCCTCTACTAGACGTAAGCCTTCTGCAAGGTTCTCCACGACGATCGTTTATGTGCTACCCGCTAACCAGCACCACGTAATGTTTACCACATCGTCCATCCACCTTGCGGGAGGTCTACCAATACCTCGCCGGTACGTGGTCGCCACTCCAGAACCTTATGGCTCCTAGACTTCTAGACTCTGCCACTCAAGGTGTGCAAACTACTGAGCTATGACGGTTACTTTACTTTAGTTCTTTTACGAATGTCACTTGCTATTATCTCGCGGGGACACTCCAAAAATGTTTTCCAAACCTTGAACACCAGGATCGGTAGTAAAAGTTACTATAACTCACCCATCCTCCTTCATAACAGAGTTATCCCCACAGTCGCACGCGCCGCCGGCCTGCGACAGGAACATGTTGAAGTCATGCGTCGAGTGATCACCGCGGTGGAAGCAGTCGCGACATATCGACATGCAGGGTGAGATGCCACACGTGCGGCACCGGTAAGCGACCACACGCGGTATCCACACCAAGCCGCATTTGTCGTGTTTGTCGTAACTGCGTACTGTGGACAAGGAAAATCAAGGTTAGAGCAAGTAAAAAGAACATGGTAAGCGAGGTATGAGAAGACCACGTATGCCTGTGTGTCTACTACTCTACTTCTACTTCCGGTCCCTTGTCTATTTACTCCTGAGGCACTACTGTATACTACACGAGCGTTTGCGGTCGTATTCAATCTCTTTCTTCCCTCATTCGTTGGACATAAAGGAATGGCTAACGGTTCCTTATACGATAATGCTTCTTTTTTTCAGTAAAATTGTACGCCTAAACGCGGGACATGTTCTCTCTCCCGCGTTCGTATCAGACAGAGAAGAACGCACTGAGCGACAGGCAGAATAGCAGCACATGCTAGCTCTGTAAATTTGTCTATCGGTCTTAACGTAGCTATCTAGAATTAAGATAGAATCACAAACAGTTAGTCAGCAAGTTCGCAACTGATTTAACTGTCCTGATCGACTGACCGATTGCTCCAGTTAGCGTATGTGACCTTGTTTACTATGCTGTTGGCATTTGTTGCAGTTTGATTCACGCAAACGATTTGATAGTTGTTCGTGTGATGATTATAACGCCTGTTTTAGGTCTGATGATCCTAATGGATTTCGCATCACTAAGGCCCTACACTATTCGTCCGTCTGTGAATATCGTACTTAGCATTTGAATCATAACAAGTAAGTAACCACATGAAAGTTTCAGGGAATGAAATTCTCCTGGTGGAATCTTGCGACTCAATTTTGAAGCAGATATCTTCAACAGATTGAGCTGAAAATTTGCAGACTTTAGTAAGTCAGATGACAATACAATAATCTGTTAATGGAGTTCTGGTGACCTAGCCTTGACTTGAAATTTGACGGGGGACAAAAATAGTGCGATAAAATGTAAGTTTTAGCTTACGTTAGGTTATTACACTCAGCTCAATCCGTTGCGTCAGTATAGAGTTGGTTAACATTATCTTCAATCTATTATCGGGAGTTAAATAGATTCACACCCGCTTAACTCGTACCATAAAGAACCTCAGTCTCAATCAATCAAACATTAACAGGCAATTGATCAAAAACTAATGTGAACGATGATTGATCATAATGACTTCGATGATGGTTCGACGTCCGGCCAACGGTCATACACGGAAAGGTAGCACATGTATACTAATGCATACATACATACGTACATAAATCACGTCTTTATCCCGCGGTAGACTGAGCCTAAGGTGACAATACCTAAAGACGTTTAGCATGATTGTGGGCGTATGGATGGAAAGGGGAATCAAAATAGTGATGGGTTGATAGCCACATCGCCTATAGCATGATTCTTAAGATTTTCGCCCATTCCCTCGATGTTATTTTTTTCTGTGCTCCCAGACCAGCATGGAAATAATATAGAAGTATACCAATGCATATACACAATAAACATGTTTTAATTTGTTAGCACGAGATTGCCCGTCTTTTTCTTACTGGTCGTTCTAGAAAGAGACGGCTAGTCTATCTTCTTTTTTTAATATGGCCCTATCGATCGATGCGACGATTTCGCCAATGTCAAAGTAATAAACACAGTATTCAAAAACCTTGTGACAAAAATGCCGGCAACGTTGTACGGTAGAATACGGTCAGAAGACCCCTCTCCCCCAGTCGGGCTCTTAGCCAACGGATAATGATATCCGTATCCCTCATAATCTGCCAGGAAATCATTAACCGCTGCCCAGGTGCACCGGACCAAGCAGTTCTTGACCACACGCGGAGGTAACCCGACTCGAGTCTATCTCGCGCGCTGTCGTGCTAGCTGGGCAGTAATCACAAATAACTTTATGACGGGAGTTGACTTTAGCTATATTATCACTAACTAGCTGTTGCCCGCAACTTCGTCTGCATAGAATTCGTTTATCGCTAACCCGCAGAAATTACGCAATCCGTTCTTAGAGGATGCCTACGTCATAGTAGCTTTATGCATGCAAAGTCTCAGCCCGATCGGTTTAAAATTGACAAAGTTTCATACAAACTTCCATCCCCTATTTTATCCACTTGGAGGTAGAATTGATCAAAATCCTTTCTTAGCCTTAGTCATAACATCTACCTGCATGCCAAATTTCAGGCCGATCCGTCCAGTGGTTTAGGCTGTGCGTTGATAGATCACTGTCAGTCAGTCAGTCAGTCAGTCAGTCAGTCACCTTTGAGTTATATATATTTAGAAAGTACATTATTTCCATGCGATGCGCACCGGGGCAGAGCCAGACCCAAAAGGAGACGGCGGGACGATTCGTAGCTTTTGAACTGGACTGGGGATGCCTTGTAAAAGACAAACAGGGTGGAAAGAAAAAGGGGAGGCTTATGTCCAGCAGCAGGCGACCAAACAGGCCATTAAAAAAACATTTAATGGGAGGCGAGTATACCTACACGTATGCATATGCGTACAGCAAATGTTTAAGGTCCCACTAACTCACACCAAAACAAAACTGTCACACAAATGCGAAACGCACACCTACACACACTAAACATTTCCAATGATTGAGGTCATCGCTTTACCATGTCCCGTCATAAGTGCTTGATGGCCGCCAATATTTTTTTAAAAGTATATAGACTTCACTAACATCACAAATTGGTGATAATAGCACTCAGTCATAGAGCAAACCACCTAATAGAGTGGAAACGTCACAATTCATATGAAATAATATTACGCCAAGCCGTAATTGGCGATTACTACACTCTGATTAGCCAGCCGATGGTCAAAAGGGTAAATAAAGTTGAGCATACAGCTATTATGATCGATATGGATAAATAATGTTTAGTCGTTGTGCAGCATAGATAATGAAACTAGATTAATTTTAATAAAAACCAAAAAGTGCTACATAATCAAGGTGCTAGAAAATCAGATGTGGATATTTTAAGGATCAATTATTTGCATCATTGTTAATTAGTTTAAAGCAGCTATACTCAACCTGCGGCCCGCGGGCCACAAGCGGCCCGCCCGGCCCTTGTGATTGGCCCGCCTTGAGTTACCTACCTCTACGACCTACCCCTAAATAATTTTTGCTTGTGGCCCGCGACACTATGACTAAAACGTGTTTGTGGCCCTTATAAAAAAAAGGTTGAGTACCACGGGTTTAAAGCATACTTAATTAATTACAGTATCTAATGCAAGGATGAACTTTGGACGGTAAAGATAATTATTATTTTTGTATGAATACCACACAATACTTAAATAATATATGTTTTTTGATTCCTAGGTTACTAATTATAATTACATACTCTGAAAATATCTGCAACTAATTTTCTAGCACCTTATTATAATCAAAATCCTAATTACATAAATAAGTTTGTTTCGAATAGAAGATAAAGGAAAAAATCTCGCGAAAAATTTGCGTTAATATAGTGTAAGTCGAAAAAGACTGATGTGTTGCCACTATTGGATAGTCCTTATTACCACTCTAATTGTTTATTTCATCTATGCACTCAGTCGACTAATGCAATCAAGAATGCATTCTTTACTTTTCTATAATCACTTTTTATAACAAACGAATGCCTTAATCGGTAAATTAATTGAGAGTAAAAAAATAAAAATGTCAGTAACGTTAACTGACATTTCGCAAATGACTTTTTGATGGACACCTCGTTAAAGTCGGTTAGCACGAGCGGCTGTAATTAGCCTTGTCGTTTACTAACTCTAGTTTCAATATAAAATGTGTGAGATACTGTTTTTTTACTATTAAACACCCCAGGGGCCTTACCATGACGTCTCAATTCCGACTCAGTTCAGCAGGCTTATTGTCTAACTCGCTCGCAATCGCCATCGTGTTCATTTTGACTATTCATGTATGGGCTGACAATTGGCATCGGAATCAGCTAGCTGTCACATTCATACAAGAACTGTCGAAATAAACACGATGGCGATTGCGAGCGAGTTAGACAATAAGCCTACAGGTTTAGCTGTCATTTTTAGTATGGATCTAACAGCGAGTGAACCTAAACTGAATCGGAATTGAATCGCATTAAGACGTCAGGGTAACCCCCCCTGTATTTTCTTCAGGCAGGGAACTATGCAATTTTCCGGGATAAAGTAGCCTCAGTTTTAATCTAGGGTACCAGCTACCAGTGGCGTGGCGTCCATAGAACTCGATTCCCACCGGCTTGCTTATTTTAAGGCAGTTCGGCATTTTTGTGTCCAGAATTAAAGGAAAAGGCTAATTAAATTCCCTTCCCCTTGCCTTCTGATATACTTGACGCCACGCCACTGCCAACTACCTTCGTTTCAAATTTGATCTAAATCCGTCCTCTCTTTTTAGCATGAAGAAGGAACAAACATACAAACTCACAAACTTTCGCACTCATAATGCATTGGAAACGTTACATTATGATCAGCACCCCCTTAAATTAACCATTTAAGTTTCCAAGATATAAGAACCGATGGAAAACTCCAAATCCGTTACTGACCTCAATCGAAATCTTTGCAACTAGCATCTAATCCAATCATTAAAGTCTCTGCGAGCACCAGTTAAGTACAATCAAAACATCGATCACGATCTTAAGCCGTGACTCATCTCTTGTACAAACTGGCCCAAACACAAGGTTATATCAATAATTAAAACACAATTATCAAAGCGATTAGACAGCGAGCTTAGCAAGTGTGCGAAATCAGCTCATTAAAATTCCTATGCCGAATTTAATTATACATCGAATTCATAAGGATATTGTTTTAAGTAAGAGAAAGCGAGGAACACGACACGACACATATTTGAATAATATTTGCTTTGTATATTCATAATCTCATCAGCTCCGATCAGGGATCATATTGTCTAACGCACTGAGAATCACAACCGCATTCACTATCCCTTTTTATCAAACGATACAGAATGAGTGTAGAAAGAGATGGCATTATGCTATTGCAAACGCCCGTGCGTTAGACAACAAAACCTCTGGTCATCTTGTTGGTAATCGACGAGGTGATACAATTCACACAGAAACTTCGATCAAGTCAAAAATTCATTGTAATTAACATTACAAGGAAGAATCCATAGGACGTTATTTTGTTCGGTCTAAAGCTAGTGCTAAATTAACGGTTACATTTAAACCATTTTCTAAGCTATCGTTGACTTAAGTTAAGTTCTACTAGAGATCCCAAAAAAACAGGCCTCTATCGAAACACCAATATCAATCCTAATAAACACTTGTTTTACATTAACAACAATAACCAATCATACAACAATAAACACAATCACAAAATCCCATGTCAGATCAAATCTCATACTAGTAACAGATTAATAAAAAAAGCACGTCAATTTTGATGAAGTATCGCGCTATTCGAGCGGCCATTCGCTGATGCTGCGTCATCCCGCATAATTACGATCGAATCATACACTTGCGAGACCGGATTCGTACGATCTCAATCTTACAACAAATTGAGAGCTCACTTTCGAGGGAAAAAAAAGTGAACCGAATCTAGGCATAACGTTTGAGTCTAATGCAACAGTCGGCAACAGGCGGATCGCGGTCGAACCTCGGACCGCCAAATATTGTAATGTATAGTATTGTTCTTTTTAACTTGACAGAATACAAATTTCTAAACGTCACTGAAAATTAGAACACAGAAAAATGCAAAAAGTAAAGCTGTGGTCGGGAATAGAACCGGGATGCTCGTCGTTCCGTGATGCGTGCTATACCCCTTACACCACCCATAGCAGGTGGGTAAGCCTTCGATTTTTCTATCTGTTACCAGCTGTCACGTGACAATCCGAATTTTTGTGAAAAATATGTGTTTATTGTTGTTGAAAATAATACAGTTTTATTTCATTCTATATTTAATTTTTAATCTTCTCTTTCTGTTACAACTAACCTCCGCTAAAGGGACCCGACTGAAAACCAGCGCTGAGTTCATGTAGCCCAGCACATGCTGAGACTGGTGCCCGTTGCCGGAACACAGCCATACAACGCTATTCAAAAAATTAAAAAATTGGCCGCCTAGGGTTCTTATACATGTCTTTTTTGAAACTACCAGCGCATTCGGAAAGACCATCATTGCCAAGAAGAATGCGCCGCAAGAAACTTGGCAGTCTTTTTTTTTAAACAAAATACATTAAGCTACTGCAATACTTAAATTCTACTTAAATTAAATACATTTATAAAAGGGATGTATAAGGTCCCCGCGCCTTAAATTATATTAGTCTATAGTAGAGATGTATAAAGTCTCTACTAGTCAATTCACATTTTGACGCCAGTCAATAATTCTGTTGAAGATCTTCACCTAACCAAGAAAGCACAACATCTTAAATAAAGATGTTACACTACACATGACACTAAGACAATTCCTCCACCTATCTAAGCACTCGAATAAAATCAAGAGTATCGTAAATAATGTTAAAGGCGCAAAGCAATCCGATATATGCCGCACACAACCGCGTAAAAATTACTGCAATGCGGTTTCCATTCCTTATGTTGTTGTATTTAATTTACATCTTGAGAAGCGTACACTATTAGCTTTGACTAACGGATGCTGTGCGTAGAGATAGCATAGCTAAAAGGCATTCAAGCTAGAGAAACAATGTAAGCAAGCTCCCTGACTTGAAGAGTTTTAACCCATTAGCGTCCAAAAGGCGGCGATTGTGTATGTATTTATGCTTCTACAGAACATGCACAAAACGAAGAAGCAAAGAGACTGAACGTAACGAAAATCAATCACGATAATGCAGCATTTTTTAAAAGCTTTCATTTAACTTGCAATGTAGTTCACGATACGTCCATCAATCCAAATGGAGTAGTCGTCTTCCAAAATCCTTTCGTGAATGTGAAAAACGTGAGCCAGTTGAATGGAAGTCGTCTAGCTTTGGGTTTCCGAACGGATCAAATGAATGAATGGATGGATGGAAGGAATGGATGTGGATGTGTGTGCTGCAGGTGTCTAACACCTCAGCGCAATGCTGAGCCAGCGACCGTTTCACTTTTGCGAAGACACACACAACGCTCAAGATCTATTTTTCATGTCTTGGTTATCTACTACTATATAAAAATAAGTCGGGTTTTCCTTCCTGACGCTATAACTCCAGAACGCACGAACCGATTTCCACGGTTTTGCATTCGTTGGAAAGGTCTCGGGCTCCGTGAGGTTTATAAAAATTCAACAGAAAAGCAGGAAAATCTTTTTTCACATACAGCGCCATCTCTAATACATAGGATAAGCGCATTCTGCGCGGACGGAGTCGCGGGCAACAGCTAGTTTTCTATAAAATGTGTATATTCTCTTATAATTGTGTGTCTTGCAAAAAGGAATAAATGTTTTCTTTCTTTCTTTCATCCGCGGCCGACTGTCAATGTCAAAAATGTGTGCCACGCCATTTGGAAGACGTCCGAATCGTCAATGAATGTGCAAAAGCGTCCACTTTTTTGAGATTTTCGTCTCAGTTCAAGTTTAGCTTACATATATCACTTAAAGGTTTTCACAGTGGCGACCTGTCCACACATGCTTGGCGTTTACAGTGACATGACAGTGCGTACCTACGTCCAAACGTCCAAATGATAGTGTGGTCACTGTTTCTTCAATTTGGAATACTTCCATTGGGAAGTATTCCATTAGGAAGTTTTCCAAACAGACGTCTTGTGAAGGGCTAGTATCATTTCGTCTATCATACTACTATAATTCAGAAATCCTGAAAAATATTTACAGGGCTGTGTAGAAGTGGCGTGGCATCGAGTATACCAGAAGGCAAGCCGGGGGGAATTTTACTAGCCTTTTCCTCTAATTCTGCACAATAAAGTGTCCAACTGCCTTAAAATAGGCCAGCCGGTGGGAATGGAGTTCTATGGACGCCACGCCACTGCTATGTACTGAAGTAACTTGGTGTAAATCACACAAAGACTATAATAACAGAATGATACTTATAATTTATACAGCATCAGGCTGGCAATCTCTAGTTATCGTGACCATACAATATACCTACTAACGCGTTTACCTTAAAGGTTACCCAAAAATTCTGCGAATGCAAATAAATTAAAAAGCTGCATAAGACAGAAACACCGCCATTAATTTAGCCAAGAATTACGACTCTTGTTTCGGTCCTTACAATGTCAGACATTCGAATACGTCATTTATCACTCCAAATAAAGCTATTCTGCTCATTTCCAACTTAATTTAAAGATTAATAAAACTTCACTCCCACTCCACTCAAAGGTAGACTGGATGAGATCCCTTTAAGGGATCTAGCCTTTGTCCATGTATGTATGCGTGTTTGTCAATTGTATTTGTTTTGTTTATTTTGCACAATAAAGAGTTTACATACATACTTCAAATAAAAGTACAATTCTGAAACACAGGCTTGCTTCACTGATGTAAAAACTGAAAACTGTTATTAATGTACACGCAATTAAAGAAAGCATTACGCAACATTAGCCGACTGCGACGGCGATGCATCAATTAAATTGTGTGCGGCGCAATGCCACATAATAGAATAGCACAGAAGTTACGTCTGCGTTTTTTAAGCGTTGAAAAACATGCGCTGAATATACGGCAGTAAATAATTTATGAGCGAAATGAAATAATTTTGCTTTAGACATGGTAAAAAAGTGTTCTAGTATATAGTGTTGGTCTGCAGTCTAACCAAATAAATTGGCATGCAAACACTATCTTATTTTAATAGAATGTTACTGCGATGCGATTGCTGATAATTCCAGAAATGCTAATTAACCGAGAGAGCTCGAATGACTGTGCTTTATTGTGAAATTGCAACAAATACCGCAAATTAAAATTTAGACCATGTCAGTTTTAAGAGGTCCACGGTTAATCATCAGACATAATTATCTACGGAATACAGACCGCGAACACCTTTCATCAGCTACCAATTGCGACGCAGTAGTTGATAAAATTGCATTCTGCGTTACATTGTTCCATCATGTTCATGATCAGTGATCACGACGGGATCACGATGCATGCAACTGCGTCGAAATATCGAAAACTTAACCTATCGACATAAAAATAAAAATATTGCCGAAATTGACGTAGTCTCTTGCCCTTTGAGTTTACAAGCGTTACAAGATAGATGGCTGAATCCCACACAAAATGGCGCATGGCCTATGGCTATTGGTTAATCAAACCTTCTGTGTTTAGCTATATTGTGGTAATATCTTCGTGCGTTGTACACGATCGGTGGTTATTGCCCCGGCCGTCACGGTGGCATCGAATGCGTTGACATTTGCTTCTCAGCCAGAGCAGACCATTCGTTTAACAATAAAGGTTAATTGGCAGAGATCGTTAGATACCTTTGTGCTGTCGACGCTCAAACAGAACGGTCTGACCTCTTAAATAAATTGTTTTCACTTGCAAAGCAGTCTGGTATTGCTTCGATAGTCTTCGCTTTTAACAGCTAAAGAGTGTAAAAAATACCATAATTATGAATTGCTTTTAGAAACGCTACAATACTTTTTTTTTTGTATTTAATTGGTCCGCTGACATGTGGCGTGCGGCAGAATGAAGCAGTAGTAGAATGTACGTCTAAAAATAAATAAGTACATGCTTGGCATGTAGATGAATGCCAAGGGCAGGTAAACACATTTCGACTTGAGATAATAGGTAAGCCTATTTGTCATACTTATATTTAAGAGACGGTAGACACCGGAATGGTATAAGTTTTCTCTATTTTAACTATAATGTGAAATGCTCGGGTTTTGCTTAAAACAGCTTGTAATAAATACAAAAGAACTCAATCCTACGCTTTCATATTTTCCTGACTTTATCACTTATTTTATAAGTTTAGTTTAAGAGGTTTGTAACGTTTCATGAATAGGGGTAGACAGTCTTAATAATAGTCTATTATAGTATTCGCTCAGCGTGTTATGAACAGATTTTATCTAAGGACCAGCTAATTGTCGCACGGTTAATGTTATAGCAACTGTCACTTGTAATACACCCAGGTACATAACCTCCAGCTCAACGTCTAGAAGAGTCTAGATCTAGATTATTCTTATTCGTACAATGAGTCCTCATCATCAGCCAGAAGACGTCTACTGTTGAACAAATGCGTCCCCCTTAGAACGCCACAATGAACGACAACTCGCCACCTGCATCCACCGGTTTCCAGGTACTTTCACGATGTCGTCGGTCCACCTGGTGGGAGGCCTGCCAACACTGCGTCTTCTGGTTCGTGGTCGCCACTCGGGAACTTTACTCCCCCAACGGTGGATAGTGTGATTGAATTGAACGTAACTGTAAAGGTACATCGTAATTCTTGACTCGAATAAGTCACTCTATGAAGCCGTCCATTTTGAGGGTTTCAACATCGATATCTATCAATGTTTGAAGACATGTTGCCAACCACAAAAACAACATTAAAATATTAACTGGGGCGTTCATTCAAAGTCAAACATCGCAATATTCAGGATAAATACTGGGTTACAGTGTAGTGACAAACCCCCTTATTCATAAACGCTCTGTAGGCCTCTGCTAACTTAGCAATCGTTTGTCCTTATCTGTCACTTAGACATTTACCTTTCACAGATAAGGACAAACGATTGCTAAGTTAGCAGAAGCCTATAGAGCGTTTATGAATAAGGGGGAAAGAATATGTGAGTCAATGGCTTCTTTATTTCCATTTAATTGGCGTTGAATCACCACATCTTTTTATTACACCTTAAGCCATTAAATTATTCGATGAATCAACCGGAATTGGCTTTGTATTCCCAAATGCAAGATCCTCTAATCTCGCATTCAGTAAGTGTTTAATGCAGTTAGTTTCTTTGCGCGACAGAATCCGGAGTACGGAGATTGGCCGAAGAACTAGTCACCGACAGCTCAAAGAGTATGTACGTTGAAGTGGCAATGGGCAGGCCACTTCGCTCGCAGATCAGACAACCGTTGGGGGAGAAAAGTTCTCGAGTGGCAACCATGAACCGGAAGACGCGGTGTTGGCAGGCCTCCCACTAGGTGGACCGACGACATCGTGAAAGTTACGGGAATCCGGTGGATGCAGGTGGCGAGTTGTCGTTCATTATGGTGTGCTAAGGGGGAGGGCCTTTGGTCAACAGTGGACGTTTTCAAGCTGATGAAAGTGTTTAATAGTAGATTGAGAGATACGGTATGATATGATACCAACATCGAATTCCGAATTCGGGAGTAGACCTCTTCGATCTTTTACCTCTACCCAAAATATAAAGTCAGGATGACATCTCGACTGATTTGCCGTCCTTTGTTAGTTAGGACTAGGATTACTATAACCTGTGGTGTACAGTCTCTGTACAGCGGGAGTCACCAGGCTAGGCAGCGTGTACAAATTGTGTTGCGTCACATTACCGCTGCCTATCCCCCTGGCTGACCTACACTGACCATAATCAGACTTGGGCCTATCAGTTTTTAACCTAGGTATAGTATTCTGTATTCATGGGTTTTATAGCCTTTTCCAAACAGACCTATTCTTAGTCAGTGGCGGATTCACCCTTTGGCAGTTGCAGATATCAAATTCAGTAGGTAATTGGTATCGTGTTGCATTAATAAACATTTTTTAAGAGAATATTGCTTGTATAAAGTGCACCCTCCAATCAATATTGGCCTCGTGCTGAGAAGTAGGACAATTGTCTCACGTGGCTCGAGCGTGGGGGGGGGGGGGGGAGGGGAGCACGTGGAGTGATCACGTGAAATGTTGGCCATCTTTGCCAATATACACTATTTTAACTACTTTGCCGATGTGTCGCAGCTATGAGCGCGTGGCGTTCACAATAGTTTATTATTACTATCAAATATACGTCTCTCTAAGATTTCTCATTAGAGATTCACGCGGTTCACTTTGAACATTGATCAATGTATCAACATCCTGAAAAACTAACCTACTAAGCTGCTGGTATATTCTGAAACAATTTGAAGACATCTTGTAAGTATATATGTATATCATTTCACGACTTGGTGAACCATTATTATCTGCTAACATTACTAACTTTATGGAAAGTTATAAACCTAATCCCCCTCGGGGGTCAAATCGGTTTTTCGCGGGGGTCTTGAGCTGGTTGATGATATCCTTGCCTTAACAACGAATTAGCTCGTCCGTGAGGGGTAAAATCCATGACCCTAGTAAGGTCATAAGGGTAATGGAACTGACCTAACGTGACACCCCATTAGAATATTGGATTTTTTGGTTAACGAATTAGCAAATAAGGGTTTTCCTAATTACGACCGTGTTAGCGAAATTATGCATTAGTCATAGCAAAGTTATGTTTGTTGGTGAAATGATTGCATTCCACATTTGATATAATGTTATTTGAATAACACAAAATCAAAAAGTATAATGTACCAATCAAATTTCAATCAAATCATCAATTTTCAACTAGCAAAATTTTTTCCAAAATCCTTTCTACGATACATGTTCCTTCACTTCAATCTAATGAGTTTTATTTTGATGGTTGGGTGTCCGTCTACACGTTTCCGCTTCTATAGACTCTTCTAGAAGAGCGTTTATAACACCAAAAGAGCACGAGACCAGACCAGCCTGACTAGCGCAAGATAGACCCGTCTCTTTCCGGAATGAACATTGAGAAAAATACGGGTAACCTATCTCGCGCGAGGCGACTCTTGTTCTCTCTCGTGCTACACCCGTCCGTACATACTCGTAAAAGAGACAGACAGGCAGTGAAACATATTACTAGCTCGAGAAGACCCTTATGGAACCGGCTTTCTCCGTTTTTACGTCTAGTTTCGGCGTTGGCGTTTGAGAATACTTATTTCGCTAAATGGGCGGTCAGCCAAAAAAGTATCCACACCAAAAGGACTTATTAACTTCGTGCATAAAGCGCTCGTTTATTCGTTCGATTTAAACATACCCAACATGTACATGTGTGTGTATTTAATATGCCTCACGTTTCACACAATAGTAACATTAGATTTGAACGCTAATTCCGAGCCGATTAAAACTAGACTAGACGTTGAAAAAAAGTTGACAGGCCAACCAGTTCTACAAAAGGGGTGTGCGCCTACATAGGCGGGAAGGGGCAACCGGCACGTGTCTTGGATCAGCTGTTGTTGGGGTCGACGACCGCGCGTACGAAACGAGAGTCAATGCACTGGACGACTGGGAGCTGAGCACTAAAGTTACCAAGTCTCGGTGATGCTCGGGCTTTTAGTTACTGAAACGAGTGAAAAACTGTGAAGTTGTCAAGTCCTTGGTATACGAAGGTTTCTTAAAATTGTTACGGAATTTTACAGCATGCGGTTGGGTTACCTTGACTAAACAGCCGTGTAACATAGTGGGACCTCTAACCATCAAACTTTGAGTGGATGAATAGTATTATACTATAGGCGGACGAGCGGGACGTATGAATATAAAAATTACAAATACTGACAACCACAATACATACACTCATAAAACCTAACAGACAACAAACTACTGTATACTACCTACACCTTGCAAAAAAATCGGGCACCTATGGTTTTTCAGATTTTTAGGCACTAGCTTAGAAATAAAGCTTTACGAGTGCCCGTTTTTTTTTGCAAGGGGGTATAATATAATTAAACTTGGCTGAAAGTAATTTTTTTAATAAAATATATCAAGCTACTACAATACTTAAATAAGTTGTGTTGTGTAAGGCAGACTAAAAACTTATAAAAAAACCGTTGGCTAGATTGGTGGGAATGTATCTAAACGAACCGAGATCGGGATCGGGTAGCCGTACCTTTTGATAAATGTTTTTTAAACTTTTGTCCTAAATGCCAACGATAAAACATACATTGCATATCATTTCATAACAATCTTTTAAACATCCACTCAAGCAGCTCTTGACCAAATCTGGTATGACACTTTGTATTAAAGACGTTTCACGCGAAGATAAACCATGTCGTATCGCATTGAGAAGAAAATATACATACGTACATACATAAATCACGTCTTTATCCCTTACGGGGTAGACGTAGCCTAAGGTAACAAGACCTAAATGCTACGTTTAGCATGATTGTGGGCATATGGATGGAAAGTGGAATCAAAACAGTGATGGATTGCCACATCGCCTATATAACATGATCCCTAAGATTTTCGCCCAATCCCACGATGGGCTCGAAAAATATAACAATAACAAAACATTAATAATTAATTACTAAAGTAAGTCTTAACTTTGTGGACTTCCCACCTATACGCCCACAATCTTGCTAAACGTGGCCTTTAGGTTTTGTTACCTTAGGCTCTGTCAACCCTTCACGGTGCCACCATCATGCTCCCGTGGCGCTCTCCAATGGCAGCGAAGGAATACCGGTGGATTTTTAGTGGGTATGCCTCCCCCCTCCTTTCGCTAAGAAAGGGGGCAGTGGGGAAGGAGAGTCCCACCTAACTCCCATGCCGTACCCACGGCGCGGTAGTATGCTCAAAGCATTATGCCACCAAAAAAAAGCTCTGTCTACCCCGTAAGGGATAAAGACGTGATTAATTGAGAGCTCGCACGTCGAAGATGAGATGGGTCACCATTACAATGGCATGGATCAGACGGTAAATACTACCATGCGATCCACGCATATCGAAATATTCCCGCGTATCGCATATTGACATACCAGTATCGTGATATTCGTAATAATATCGATCGTCTAATCCATCCCAATGTGTTACAAGTTCAAGTCAGTGACACGCAGATCAACAAACTGCGCTGAATCAGCTTCGTTGCGCGAGCGTTGATCCTGAGATTCGATTTTGCGTTGTTCGTATCTTGTCCCTCTCACTCCCAAATTAACGTCTATTAGTATGAGCGGAACGACACGAAACGAATACCGCAGTAAGCCTGGCGTAGGTAAGGATTGAACCAAGTGATGATTGGCAAATATCACTACCTACTAGATATCCTAGTACCTATAGTAGATGCTTTCCAAACGCTGAAGACCAGAACACAAAAAAAAACGAAAAGCTAATGGTCGAGAATCAAACCCGTGTTTGTAAAAAAAGTTTGTATTTTTTTTTTTTTATATGAATAGGAAGGCAAACGAGCAAGTGGGTCACCTGATGGTAAGTGATCACCACTGCTCATAGACACCCGCAACCCCGGAGGGAGTGGAGATGCGTTGCCAACCTAGAGGACTAAGATGAAATGCCTCTTGTGCCCGTAATTTCCCCGGCTGTCTTACTCTCCACACCGGAACACAGCCGTGCAAGCACTGGTACTTAGCGGCAGGATTAGCGAGTAAGATGGTGGTAGCGATCCGGACGGACCTTGCACAAGGCCCTACCACCCGCAACCCGATTTGTTTTAGAGAGACATTATTCAAATAGTTAAATATCATAATTATCCAGGCGGCAGCGAAACTAACTCCGGGGCGAGCTCTCCAAGACGAAGGACTACGAAGACCGAAAAATGTTGAGCGTCACTCGACTTTTATACGTGAGTTTGAGTATGAGTCTCACGATAGTTTCATGTTGATAGTTAAATATCGCTTAGTAACTTGAAAAAACTTACGAAAACACTTGGTAGAAGAAGTATTTGGACGCCTACCTATACCCACCTACCTGTTACGTAGGGGTAAAACACGCATTACGAATTGATGAAGATCCGGGATCGCTTCATGAAACAGTCAGGAAAAGACTACTTTGTTCCACTTGCAACGATCCTAGCATACTTCTTTCGCTTCATCCACATTCATCAATCTCTTCACACATGCTCGTCGGTTTCGGGTACTCCTGACCTGACCTTTTTCCAAATCGTCTTCTATTTGGTCTCGGAACGTCCGTCTAGGCCTTCCCCTCCCAACGCAACCATTCACACTCGCCATATAGATCTGTATTGTATAGTTAGTCTACTTTCATCCATCCGCTCTACGTGCCCAAACCAACCAGCATACTTTTTATCCTAGTCACTATCCTCTTTCACACCAGCGAGTACATTTAAAATACAAAAATAAAATCGGGAAATTTTCAATACTATGATGTCTAGGCTTAATACCGATCAAGAACAATAGTTATAAGAACAGGTGGGACCTACATTGTTCAGGTTTAAATCTCAACCATGCGCATAGTCATCATAATGTGTATAAGAAACAACACAATGACAATGTTTATGTCACCGTCATCCATCACCATTCAAACAACCTAAACTGTCTAAACTAACTCGGCTTATGCAGAATTGACTCATCAGCATGATTCACTGCAAAATGCAAATAATGTATAGAGAAACGACATGTTCAAATTAATCGTTGGAAGAAACGTTGCAGCCAGTAAAGCGATTTAATTTCGGGCAGTTTCTCGAAGCTATATACACAAATCACGTATATATCTCTTATAAGGTAAGGTAATAAGACCTAAAGGCCACGTTTAGCATGATTGTGGGCGTATAGGTGGAAAGGGGAATCAAAATAGTGATGGGATCCTAGCCGCATCGCCTATAACATGATTCCTAAGATTTTCGCCCATTCATCGATAGGCTTTTACTACAAGAAGCTAAAAGTTACAATTAGCAACATTGGCCCATTCAACCAATCAGTGGATGGGATTCGCCCGTTAAATTGTAACCAGGGGCCCGATTTTTGAAAGCACATGTGTGAAAATACCGCTCGAAAGTGGTGAAAAATTGTGCAGAAACGGCTCTCATTAATCTTGAGAACTAGTCAAAAATTTGATTAGAGCTGTAGTTTTGAAGATATGAACAGATTTATACACCTTTCGAGTGATGTGCTTTCAAAATTTGGGCCCCTGTAGCTTCGATAAACAAGCAAGTAAAAATCTTGAAGCGAAAAGACTTACAACATAGCAACGTCAGCTTTAAACTAAATAAACTATTCTAATCTAGACTAGAGTTTAAGTTCATTCTGTTTTTAACTGAACATTGTCGAGCCGGTTACAATCTAGGGGTAAAAAACATAATAACAGTATTTTGCTACTGCGCTAAATATAGGTCGTCATGCACAAAAACCCAAATTCCAAAAAAAGAACAAGGAAAACAGGCAAACATTAGCAACAAGTAACAGAAATTCCTTTGAAAAATACAAGGACAATATTTTTGTGTCATTTGTAAAGTTCGTGTTGTATTGTATGAAATTATGGATCATCATCATCATCAGCGTATATAGTCCACTGCTAGGCCTCCAACTACACTATAGTACCATCTGTAGGTATTCCACGAGTACGCAGATTGGTTGCTTTTAGGGGCAGCTTTCGTTTCGCAGCATCATCTAAATCCCGATTTACCCCCACCGATTAAAAAGGCCCAATCGCTATATGCCTTCAAGAGGCTGAGTAAGCAATGGCTTTTGGAAAAGCAGAAATCGTCGTGTTAGGGATAGGTAATGTACATCTGCCCCTATATATCTAAATAAATAAAAACTAATGATGTAAATTAGAACCAGAAAGAAGTTATTTCGTCATCTGTCGCTTTGGCAGCGAACCTTCCTTACCTTTGCCTAGTTAGATTTTAAGTTAGTTTTTAATCAGGTTGGAGACTGAAAACCAGCATGCCTGCTGAGTCTCCTCTCCTATTTAACTAATACTTGTATGTGCCTAATGCTTTGATAATGTAAGTTTTTTGTGTATTGGTAAATAAAAATTTATTTTATTATTATTTATTGTTGTGTACGATCCTCTGCTACTCTAATTCAGCTCATGCCAGGCACCATGCCAAGATCACCGCTCCTACTCTGAGTCCTACAACGCTTACCAATACCGATAGAATTAATCAAACAGGTGAATTGCCCCCGCTGATATTTGAGCGGAAAACGATCAGCGAACCACACGAGAAAGTACTAACCCGCCTTTTTTGCTGAGCCCATGGCGCATGCGCGTAAACTATGCGCATGATTGAATCCTGCTATCGTAAATTTGCCAAGCGTTACTAGAGCCGCGCATTAAAGGCCTGTACACACGCCAAGTTTTTGTATTAAGACTAAAGCGGACGCGCGCGTTGTACCCTAGGGTTAAGAAGCGTCAACATGTGGAGTACATATTAACCTAGGTTTAAGGATTTATTTATTATCTAATAGACCCGTGCTGTAATTTTTCTAATTTGGAACGTCAATTTGTCTATTCGCAAACATTACTCACACATAGAACAGGTAATTTACTTAAGCTTTTCATCTACACCCGTCTATTTCTAGAACGAACAATAAGAAGACAAGTAGTCTGTCACACTTATACTTCGACATACTTACAAACCGCAATGCTTCTCTCCCATAGGGGTAGGCAGAGACTACGTCGTTCAACTTGCTACGACCCTAACATACCTCTTTCGCTTTTAAATTCATCAGCACGGCTAGCAGCATAGCATCATAGCTGTGTCGCGCTGAGCTGAGAGAGCTGCAACTACCCGTCTCGTTCTAGAATGAGCAGTAAGAAAAAGACCGCGCTCTTTCGTAGTCGGCAAATGTTCTCAAGCTAGTTATAGCCTCTGTATCTTCCTCCGCTCTCATTATTTGACACAGCTCTTGAAAACCAGCTCAACATCGCAAAATATCATCCGCCATTTCAACCTTCACGTCCTACCAATTCGCTATCTCTCTCTTACTTTTGGTAATAAATAAGAATGGCACGCGGGGGTGTTCTTTGGCTCCGGTTAGTTATTTTTAACCTGCCCTAATGCAGCATTTCTGACCAGATACTGCTTGAAAAGCGATGATATACACGCTCGATTTCGATAAGAAATAGCCGGGATGCGATAAATAATACAACCAGCTACTTTGAATAGATACGCTACGTCAATAAATAAACTAAGCTTTAGAGTTTCTTATTGAAGATGAAAACGGGCCCAATTCACTAAGAAATTCTGATACACGCTTCTGCTTTCGACTTCGGTTCCTTTAGAATAGTCCCTTGGAAGTTTTAAAAACACAGCCTTTATCTCTTTGTTTACATTTTAGAAGTAAACCATGCAAAATTTCAGCTGTCCAGTAGGCTTATTGTCTAACTCGCTCGCAATCGCCATCGTGTTCATTTCGACAGTTCTTGTATTAATGTGCGATGCCAATTGTCAGCCCATACATGAACTGTCAAAATGAACACGATGGCGATTGCGAGCGAGTTAGGTAATAAGCCTACAGGTGCCAATAAAAGTTTTTCTTTCTTTCTTTCCATAATGTCTACGTGAGAGTAAAACGTAACACCTAAATACCGCACACAGAAGTAAACATAACGTCATTTCATGTACTCTTTATGTTATAGGATCGTCAATGACGGGTTTGTCTGTGCCTTAACCTTTACAGATACTCAAAAGCTATAAGACCAGCATTCGCAAGTAACGTGTTAGTAAATATGAGTTTATCTTGAAATATATGCTATTTTGTTAGCTCTGTCTAACGGGTATGTTGCAACTAAAATGGACTCTGAAACGATCCATTTAAAGCTCAATGCAAACTTCATTTAACGTCTACATACAACATTGTAAAAACAAAGTCCTATCGTGCTTACGTTTCTTGTGACTGCAAAACGCTCCAACCATAAAATAGTTCATAAAATGACAATAATCTTGCATTTTGATATACCTAGTAAAAAGAAGATGGCCGGGTATTATTCATGGGCAGTTTTCTTTTACCTTTTCTAGTTTTAAAAAAACATCGACACTTAGGTATGGAGGTGCTTTCTGGGGCAATTCGCCCCATCGTGACTTGGTGTTCAGAGCCCAAACAAAGTGTTTAAGAGCGGTTCGTGGGATTCGGCCAAGGGCGAGTTGCAAACCACACTATTCAACTGGAGATCCTAACGTTTCCGTGTTGGTACATCTATGAAGCTGCCACATTTGTCAGGCAGAATCTCGACAGGTTTCAACGTTTCTCAAGTAAACGACTTAAAAATAAACTGCGTGCTATCCCACCAAGGACAGCCCATATCAAAAAGCATCTTGAGGATAACCTCCCAAGTACAATTAGTAATACTAAAAGTTTTTTAGAATTTAAGACTTCTTTAAAACAGTTTAATGCTGTGAAAGATTTTAGGAGATACAACAGTGATTCTATACAGTAATAAGGTGTAGACTTTTAGTGGGTAATGACAAACTGTTTGTAAATAAGACTTTATTATTCGATAAATGATTACCTAACTGACATTAATAATGACTGCTTGCCTTTTTTTGTAAACTATTCCTTTCTGTATCAGGTTAGCTGGAAGAGATCCCTTCTTAGGGATAAGTTCGCCTTTGTACTATTTTCTGTGTATTTCAGTATTTTTAAATTTTTATGTGTAATAAAGAGTATACATACATACATACATACATTAATTTATTAATTTTGACATTGTATATTTTGTAATTTTGACATTGTACATACACAAATCACGTCTTTATCTCTTACGGGGTAGACAGAGCTTAAGGTGGCAAGATCTACAGGCCACGTATAACGTCCCTGGCAACACTGGCGACTGGCCTTATTTATTGCCAGTATCCGCACAGCCCGCGGTGCCAATAGAACCTGCCTGTATCGGTGTCAGAATTCGCATATTTGGCATGTGGGTCAGACCTGACAGGGCGATGACATTGGCCGTCGGAGGCAAGTTCATGCGTCACTGCGATTGGTGGGCTTTAATGAGTAGTTTACACGAGCTTAGTAGCTTAAACTTGAACTTTGTAATGGTTATTTAACGCTCGCCCGTGCCATTCTTCTTGGCAATAATGTTTTTTTTCGGGAAAGCGATGGTGGTTTAAAAAGACATGTAAACTTCTGGTTAGAACTAGTTTTCTTGGCGGACTTTGATTGCACGTACAGTCAACAAATTTAAATGTTGAGCCACTATGCAACACTGTCATATTCTTCTTATGGTGCCTCTCCAACTAGTGAAGGTTGGCAGTCAGCTCCGCATACTTTACACGGTCCCTGGCCAGGTTGAAAAGCTCCGCTGCACGTGTGATTTCAGTCCATTCCCGGATATTTCGCAGCCAAGATTTCTTCCTGCGCCCAACAGCTCTTTTTCCAGCCACTTTGCCCATGATTATAAGCTGTAAAAGCTAGTATCTTGTGTGCCTAACTGTCATATTGACATTGTCAAACTTAAGCAGTTAAGCAACGTGTTTTAAACATTAACAAGCACAATCATTTATTATCTATTGTATGCTGTCATAATATCGTACTGCAGTCTGTAAACCATGTTCATCTAATTCATTATATCATATCATAATTGTATGCCGCAGTGGCGTAACTGTAGGGTGGCAAAATGCCAAGGGCCCCTAGCTTTACGGGGCCTCAAACTGACTTGGCCTAAATCACAGAAGGGACGAAGATGCGCTTCTTTATATTGAGGAACGGACCCCATCTAATGAAGTTGCCACGGGCCCCAGGCGTTACAGCTACGCCACTGGTATGTCGATTCGTTGAAACCTTGTGTACCCTCATTGCAGGTAACTGGCAGTTATCCCGCTACAAACTGGCAGATTATTAAACAAGACGTCCACCTTGCCGTGTCTTATCCAACCTCGACATTGGCAGAATCATCATAAAGTTGATGGAGCCACTTTTTCCTAAATTCGAATTGATTGTTTGAAACACAATCACTATGACAATGTTCCATGTTTGCTCAACAATTGAAGGTGTCGACCGTTTACATGTTTAACTGTACGCACACGGTGATGCATAATTTGACCTAACTTGGCGTCAATTATTGCGAAACAATTAACGTAACAGTTGATGCACCACAGCTAGCACAAGGCGCGCGAGAACCGTGTCGCGCGTAACATAGACTACCCTTCTCTTTCTAAAACGAACATTAAGAAACTAATGGGTCTATCTCACACGCGACACAGCTATGCTAGTCGTGCTTATAAAAAAATATCGAAGGCCCACTTGCTATGGATGGTGTGGATTTACGAGGAATCAGGTTCGATTACCGGTCACAGCTTTACTTTTCGGATTTTTCTGTTCTGGTTTTGAACTTCACTTTTTACTTAATCCGAGGCACCAACTTCTTCTTTTTTAATATGGCCCCATCGATCAATGCGATGATTTCACCAATGTTAAAGTAATAAATCGCACCCTTCGTGGAAGAAAGACGTAAGTCCTATTGACTTACTATGGGACTTACGTCTTTCTTCCACGAAGGGTGCGAAATGCAGTATTCAAAAATCTTTTGACAAAAATGTCGGCAACGTTGTACGGTAGAACACGGTCAAAAGACACCCCCTGTCGAGCTCTTAGCCAACGGATAATGATATCCCTCAGAATCTGCCAGGAAATCATTAACCGATGCCCAGAGTGCACCGGACCAAGCACTGCTCTTCCCCTCGGACGGATCCAAAAACGAACCGCAGCTCAAGAGCTGAGGTAACCCGACTCGCACCCCGAGACACTAACTTAAAGCTTGCTAAACTGTTTACAAGTCCCAGTAACAACATAAATAAATATACACCATTCTCTGTTATGATTTGCGTTTAGTAAGTTATACTATCGAGGTGGTAACTGAGGTATTAGCGAGCGATCGATACTTGGGTTTCTATAAGTTGTTTATCTGATCAACTCACTAACTCGGACTTTTCACGTATGCCTTATAAAACAAACATGTCACCAGAATGATAGAGGGGACACCTATTCTTTACCTATTAGGGAAAATATAGTCTCCAGTATCACTATCACTATCATCATCATCATCACTACATAGTATAAAACAAAGTCGCTTTCTCTGTCCCTATGTCCCTATGTATGCTTAAATCTTTAAAACTACGCAACGGATTTGAATGCGGTTTTTTTTAATAGATAGAGTGATTCAAGAGGAAGGTTTATATGTATAATACATGCATAATATACCGTGAGAAGCCAGTGCTAGATAAAACCGGTGAAATACGAGACGGCTCTTACCACCAATAATAGCCATTGTCAGGATGTTTCTTATGATTTTCATTTATTTGTTGCTAACGCAGGCATAGTATCAAATAATCATCATCATCATCGTCAGCCTAAATACATCACGTTACCGGACAGTGGAACTGAATTCATGCACACACACACACACACAAATCACGTCTTTACGCCTTCCGGTATAGACAGAGCCTTGATTGTGGGCGCATAGGTGGAAAGGGGAATCAAAAATAGCGATGGGTTGCTAGCCGCATCGCCTATAACATGATTCCTAAGATTTTCACCTCAATGGGCTTTTACCATGTGCGCGGGAAGAAAAGCAACTGGTACATTCTATGTTTACTCCCAGACCAGCATGGAAGATTCATACGCAATTGTTTCTATAAAAAAATGAAATTTTATACACCTGCCACAGTTCAAGACAACTCTGTGATAGACACTAGAGCCAGAGTGGCAATGACAACTCTTAATACGGACAATTACATATTCCAAAACCACAAGCAACCATGCCTACATCAAAATAAAACATTAATGTAATGCATTAAATTTTAAATATTTACTCAAACCAAACACATTCAATAGTAGATATACTACTAATATTAAATTTGCAACTAATTTATGAGTCATCTGTACCCAACCACACAAGGTTGGCAACATCTGTGTGGCATTGGTACACAAAAATGGGCAAAACAACTGCCTGATAAAAGGCAACGGAAACTTTAGCAAGCTCATATCTCCCTCAAGTCAGCGGAAAAAACTAAGGTTGCATGATGGGTTAATAAAGATATATATATGGTATGTATACGGGTCAATTAAAACTGCATATTAATGATGTATGTTTTGTACATTCCAATAACAAAGAATGTGATAATAAAACCATAAGCCAATTATATTTCAGCTGTTGCAGTGACACCGCTTTGTCTGTTCGTTTGTACATCATAATAGCTAACTAGCTGCTTCTCGCGACTTCCGTCTGCAAAAAATTAGTTTTTCGATATCCCGCGGGAACTATGCAATTTTCCGGGATAAAAAATTCCCTATGTGTTAATCTAGGGTATCAGCTATCTCCGTTCCAAATTTTATCCAAATCCATTCAGTAGTTTTTACCTGAAAGAGTAACAAACATCCCATCCATCCATAACACAAACAAAATTTCGCGTTTATAATATTAGCTAACATATTTAAACCATGCCACTTATTACCTGTCAATAAAATGTTTTTTCTTAATTACTTTCTTAATTCTGTTAAGTGTTTGATCAATTAATTAATTTTAACTGTTTGACCACATGCCAAAAGAAAAAATGTTTATGTGTATTTTAATGTGATTTGATAACCTGATTTGCTTATTTGATAAACTTAGCAAGAAAATCCATCTTCCATGCTGGTCTAGGAGTAAAGAAAAAACATAGAATGTACCCGTAGCTTCTCTTCCCGCGCAGATGGTAAAAGCCCATTGAGAATGGGCGACAATCTTAGAAATCATATTATAGGCGATGCGGCTAGCAACCCATCACTATTTTGATTCCCCTTTCTAGCTATACGCCCACAATCATGCTAAGCATGGCCTTTAGGTTCCTTAGGCTCTGTCTGCCCCGTAAAGGATAAAAACAATTAATATTTTCGCATTTCTGAGCTATTATTACTGAAACAGACTTGGAGAATAAACAGGAAAAGATAATTATATGCAAATATAATTCAACCACAAAGGAAATAAATCTTGAGTTTTAATTATATTTTTTCAAATACCTAATGGTGTATTTCGTCTTATTTAAACATTTTATAAAACTAATACCCACATTTAAATAGCACAATAATTTGTACCTAAATAGTGTTTTTTTCTTTTTTTTGTCATGTTCTACTGGATTGCATTTTTACTGTCATGCATCATGCATGTTTAAAAACTTCCAAGTCAATCCAACTCCTAGAAGCGAGACACATTTGATCTGAACAAACATTAATAGTTGATATATAATCAAATGTATCAAGAATTTTACTTCTTGATTTTTTATGTTCACTTTTATGGTTTTACCCACACATCACACACACACACACACACACACACACACACACACATCATTCAAACAGATGACGATTGGCGACAAAATTATAAATATTAACCAAACATTGCAAGGCCTAATCAAGACAGACAATACAATCATACATTACATAATGACAAGTGGTAACATCTAGAAAAAATACCTATACCTCTTATTTCTATCTATTAAGGCAAACATGATACCTTTTTGCCTAAATAGTTAATAATTTATTTAGGGTGAGGTCAGTAGGCTTATTACCTAACTCGCTCGCAATCGCCATCATGTTCATTTTGACAGTTCTTGTATGAATGTGACAGCTAGATGATTCCGATGCCAATTGTCAGGCCATACATGAACTGTCAAAATGAAGACGATGGCGATTGCGAGCGAGTTAGGTAATAAGGTCATGTGCCATTAAATAAATTTTTAAATATGACGACAATTGCTTAATCCCAAACATGCAGGCATTGTGGCATACTTGAGGATTTAATAAATTTTTTGATGGATTGTGAAATGAGGAAGGATAATAGAGAGAGGTATTTGGCTGATGTGAGCCTGTTTAATGGAGCAGTTGACACAACATTGAGTTTTCCGGCAACAGAAAACGCAGTTTGAATATACAGGTTCGTGAAATTCTCCTTTGCCAGAGAATCCGGTGGTGGGCAGGGGAGTGTTCAATGAACATGACCCAAGAGACATCCAATGAGGGTGGCATAGTCACACAGGTCACTATAAAACCTTATCCAAATAAATCTAATCAGAAATAGTTTTAAATTATTTCAGATAGGGATGGAGTCTAAATGAGGCACATTTTGACAGGATTTTGTCCACCCATACACTGAGAAATAGAAACAGACAATGAGACATTGATATATACACCAATATAAAAACAAAATCAAAGAACACAAGTGCAGTGATAGATATACACGTATCACAAAAGCTGCTAGTTTATTATTTTTATTATTAGCTTAGGTCTCGCCTTGCTGCCGGCGGCACCCTTGGTTAGGTTTTTATAATGTTTTTATATTTTGTATTGTTATATTGTTTTATTACTTTTTATATCAATACTGTAAGAACCTAACTTAAGATAAAAGAAATATACAGATAATAATAATTTCATATTTAAATGGGAAGATTAATGTCTTCAGGATAGTATGAAACATGTCCAGCAATACTCAATTATTATGATAACAGTGTATACCTATTTTTTATGTATTTATTCATATTTACATCCAGATCATGAGTTAGACCCATAACATTCCTGGCAATTCCTAGTAAAATAGTGAGGACAGTTGGCTTTTTAACTTGATGTTTATCAATAAATCAGTCATGTGATGAACAGGAATAGGCTCAGTCATTAACAGAACATGTTTTAACTTGAGATCTTATCTCATAATGATAAAAAACACATTATTGCCAACAGAAGTACTGTACTCAACCTTGATAAAACATTAAAAGGAGGTAAACAAAATAATCAGAGATATATCAGTCAGTATACAAGTATTATATCATAATTAGAATTAATTCATTGACAAAAATTTGATTAACATTCTTTACAACCTGTAATTACTGGCAACTCAATTTCTATGTCTCTTATTTCAGAAGGTTGCAACATTTATTTGATAACTCAAATTATCTTTATGATTTTTTTTTGCACTACCTGAACAATCACTAGAGGCACAGGTGGCATTTGATTGCACAAAAGTACTAATAAAACAAAAGATGGTATCATTTAGAACTTGTATCAAACTAGAAAAAGAACCGACTGTTTTTCCTGTTTAAATTACTATTGTTTACTAATGACAAAACATAAGTAAGACTCCCTGTATACTAAGTAAGTAAGTAAGTAAACACTTTATTGTGCAAAATAAACAAGACAAATACAATTGACAAACACAGATACATGCACAAAGGCAGACTTATCATGGACTTATTTTGCTGGGTTCTTTGCATGTTACAAGCTATGAATAAAAAATAGATACTAGACTTTTCTTATCTAAGATTAGGACAAAATAAATAAGATTAAAAGTTCATACAAAAGAACAAAATAAACAACAGTTAACCTGCAGCACAGTAGCTATGTTGAATAGAACACTGTGCTATAGGCATTATAAACGCAAAGTCATTGCGTTTATCATCTCTAAAAATATTAAAAACATCGTCTATTGCACAAAACTACGCAACGAATCGCTCATAACCTACAAAGAGAGAAATAATTGTGGAGTACAGTTAGACGACTTGAACTCACCCACTGCTGCGAACTCGTCCGGCGTTCGGCCGCCGGCCAGGAGCCAGCGGCACCAGTCGATTGTCTCCCACTCATCGATAGCTTTGCTGGGGTTCAGCAAAACGTCCAGCAGTGGACCCAGGTGTTGCGGAGATCCACTCGCGCAGTCCGCATGGATATACGCAGCTGCACCTCTCTTCCCTTTCTTCATCAACACTTGTGCCGTAGAACTCGACATTTTAACACTTTAAATCCACCAGCACACAATGTACACATAAGCCACAGTATTATTTCGGTCACTCACGGAAGAAACACCATTTCGAGTTTTACATAAGGCAATGAACTGTGCCCCGTAACGCTCTCGCAGTTGAACATGGTGCGTACACGTCAATAGAGCACTGCCGGTAGTGAGTCGCAGACTCGACAATACAATAATGAATTAGCGATATTAGATCCCGATAAAAATAACTTTCATTTATTTCTCCGAGAAATAAGCACTACAGAAACAACTCGACCTTTGGCGTTTTTTTTTTAATTGTTGCTGTAAGGACATGGCAACAAATTTCTTGTGCTACCATTGATAAAAAATGTGTCCGCACAACGACTTCATTTTCAATTGCGAATAAGTTATTTTTTTTTTTAAAGAAAGCATTATAAATAACTACGTTTGGGTGCAATAAACTGAAACTGGATGTAATAAACATATAATATGGCCACTACCAATTCTCTAAATAAGAGCTTTTTAACCATTAACTCAAATATCTTGACAATTCTGATTTGGCGAGCCAAGTAGCCAATCACAAATATGTCGCCAACGTGTAGCCAATTTTGCGCACGTTGACACCTGCCAAGCCCAGTGTTGCTAGTACAGTAATTACAATTCCGTCATGAAAATTAAATACCTTAGTTTTTGGTCACCATCACGGTTATCTTATCACGGTACTGCTGTACATGAGCCTTCTCCAAGGATGTCAGCAACGATCAGTTTCATAGAGCATATTAGATTAACTCTGACTATTTTAGACATTTAAATCAGTCTTCATTTTTTTCATGCTTTATTAAACTTATAATTTGTAAGTATCTAATCACATTAAAAATGTACCGCCAGAAGTATTGACAAATAAGTTTCTGATAAAAAAATATTTTTTATATAAGCTTCTTTGCTGACAGTACTTGTCATCCGCCTACATTGAGTGCGTTCCACTAAGCGTTCACAACGATCACGCTCACGACCGCAGTTTTTCCCGTTCCACTTGCTTGTGAGCGTTACTGTCGTAAACTCAAGTGGAATGGATTATAGAGCGTTTTGAGCGTGGAGGTAAATAATAGAAATGGCGAATTAGTAAAAAGAAAGCAAAAGATTTAAGAGGTTAGTTTATAACCTGTAAGCCTTGAAAATAAACTTAATTAATTATTGTTTAAATCGATTTATATTGAAAAAAAATATAATTTAATTTTTTATATTTAATATCAGTGGTGTGTTTAATTAATTTACGTTCAAATGTTATTAAAATGTCTAAATAATAATATAATTCACTTCTACTAAAATATCTCGTTCCGCATGAAATAACGTCAGTTTCACGGTCGCCATTTTTGATACTTTGACTTTTGAAAATACCGCTAATTTTCTCAACGATCAATTCGACCCACCTTTTTAAATGGGTCGTCGTGAGCTTCGCGTGAGCGTAATTCAAGACATCAAAAGTGACGTTTTCGCCGCGACCATAACGACCGCGGTCGCTATGTGGAACGACTAAAGGAGCATTTTGATCGTTGTGGGCGCTTAGTGGAACGCGCCCATTATGTGTACCAAATTTCAAATTTATCGGACCAACTGTTGAAGAGTTCCCTTCTACGGAGACGATCCAGGCTAGGTCACCAGAACTCCATTACCAGCTTATTGTATTGTCATCCGACTTACAGTACCTACCTATCTAAATTTCAGTACAATCGATTGAAGACTATCTACTTCAAAATTGATTCCACTCGGACAAACATACATACATAATGTACATATTTTGCAGGTTAAATAAAAGGCTTGTAACTAAAATGGTTTTCATTGTATTAGGAAGGTTCATCAGTTTTTATGTGATGTGATTGCTGCGTCCTTGATGAAATTAAATTCTTAGATTCTAATACAATATGAAAGCTGTTGTATTTTTTCAGAAATGAATAAACACGAAAACAATGAAAAACATTTTTGTATCGTAATATCTCTCTTTATTATTATTTGCTCATTTATAAAATGTGTAATTTATTAACAGGGCAGTAGAAGATAACTAGCTTTTGGTCACGGTTTCGTCTGTCAGTAAAGAATTAATTTATCGTATACAACAAAAATTATGCTATTATTCACGATGAAAAAAAAATTGTCTTTATTTTCCAAATATTTTTTGTTTTAGTAACTTGGCAACACTATTTAACAACGCGTTGCGTTAGCGTAGCGCGTGCCTCGCCGCGTTTCCTTTGAGTTTATCTTTTCTTTCGTTCATATCAATTTCATGGCGGCGTGACTGAATAGTGAGGTGCATAAAATTCCATGTCAGGGCTGTAGAAAATATATGTTTCAGATTCTAACTCGCTCTGACTGTGCTCACAAAAAGACCAGATTGAAATAACTAATACTAATACTTTCCTAGGCTTTAAATAACAAGCACAAAAATAAAATGGGTGAAGAAAAGAAGGTTATGTTTCACGAAATGGAGCTGGACGACAGAATAATTAAGGTAATTTAGAACTAATTTAGTCTGGAATAGCGTCAAACCGCTTTACTAGTAATAACTAGTTTCGTTAGGAATCGATTATCAGCACATTTTTGTTTTTAGGCTATAGCGCAGTTAGCGTGGCCTGAACCCACGCTGATTCAGGAAACTGCAATTCCGCTGTTGTTAGAAGGTAAAGATGTGCTCATGAGAGCTCGGACAGGCTCAGGGAAGACCGCTGCGTTCACCATACCCGTCATACAGAAGATTCTACACTTAAATAACACAAGCAAACATCAATGTGTTCGAGCCCTTATTTTGTCACCGAGTAAAGAGCTGTGTGGACAAGTAAGTTGAGATTTAATATCGTTATTAATTTGATGTAAAGTATCGAATGGTTTAATACTTTTAATAGGACATAAAATATTGTTCATTCGGAGTAATGTCTTAACACTTGTATGCATGTAAGTAGAATAAAGACATGCCAAAAACTGAACCATGTAATACTGTCTTTGTAGCCTTTTGGCTTTTCTGTTCTGAATATTTTAATTTAACTTGGTTTTTTTTTTGTGGCCTTCACCCTTGCGTTAACTTAGCAAGGCGTATTTCGCCAATGTCGATGTAGTGACATTACACACGTGAGGAGGTTGTTCGGTTTAATGATTTTTGGGGGGAGGAGCAGACAGGAAACCTAAAACAATAACATGTTATGGATGGTACAGACAACAACTTTAGGTTATGTTCATGTATCGATGTCCACTGAATTCTAACCTAACATTTATTTTTGAATATAAATAATTTCAGTCTCATTTTATTTCTTCAACTAGCTTTTGCCCGCAACTTTGTCTGCATAGAATTAACAATTGACATGTTTATCTATGTCCCCAAGAAACTATGCAATTTTCCGGGTTAAAAAGTAGCCTGGCCGGTGATAAATTAATATTTTATAAGGTTTACATCTTACAATTAAGTCTGCTAAGTTAACTGATCTTAACTCAATTAAATCGATTTTCAGATAACATCAGTCATAGCAGATTTAACGTTGAAATGTGCAAGAGAAGTCCGCTGTATAGATATATCGGCCAATGGAGACATGCAAACACAGAAAGCATTACTCGCTGACAAACCGGACATAGTTGTGGCGACACCGTCCAAAGCACTGGCGCACTTAAAAGCCAACAATATGAGGTTAAAAGATGATTTGGCGATGTTGGTTGTTGACGAAGCTGACCTGGTCTTCTCTTTTGGATATGAAGATGAAATCAAGGAGTTGCTCGGGTAAATATGGTATATTTCTTATTTTATTGATTAATATTTTGCTAACTAACAACATGGCAGTGCTCCTTAGTGTCCTTCCTCTTATTTAGGTACAACCTTCATTAGGTTCACGCATTTGCATCAACAGGGGATCTCAAGCTGTGTTGAATCGGGGTCTTTTGTGGGGGGTTGCCATACTATTGAGACATTAATGACATAGCACCCAACAGTATGGTTTCTCACCCACACAGGACCTAAAATCTACTATATATCAGCAGCTCCAGAATGAATGAAACCACCGAAATCTCTGGTCTATACTATCAACATTGGCTATGTATGTTGTTTTTATGCTCCCACAGTTAATTATATCCTTCATTACACACCCGAAAAGAAGAATGAAATAGCGAAATTTTCGCATCAAGAGGGAATATCAGGCTGCGATGTTGAAACGGCGGGGTCTTTTGTGGGGGGTTGTCATACTATTGAGACATTGATGACATAGCACCCAACAGTATGGTTTCTCCCCCGTGAAAGACTCACAATCTACTATGTGTGAGCAGCTCAAGAATTAACGAATACTCTGAAATGTCTATGCTATCGACGTTGGTTACAGGGGCGTAGGCTACCGCCGTATCAGCCTTATCAATGATATGGGGCCCCTGAGGCACTTGACGTGTGTAAGCAAAAATTAGTAAAATGTTATCCACACTGTCACATCACATCATTTGGGACCCTCAACAAATTTTGATACAGGGAGGGGCAAGGCACGCTACGCCACTGGTTGATTATATGCTATATTATACAAATATATTGATTTTATGCCTAGTGTCAGTAGCGTAACTATAGGGTGGCAGGACTCTTAACACTAAGGGGCCCTGAAGTGGCAGGGCTCAGAGCCCAGAAGGGTGATGATGCACTTCTTTATATTAAGACAACAAAAAAAAAAACCATCAGTTGGGGATCCTCCATCTGATGAATTAGCCACGGTCCCCATACATTATAATTACGGCACTGCCTAGTGTTAATGATATCCTTTATTGCATACCCAAAAAGAAGATTTGAATGGCGAAGCTGTTTTGAAGAGGAGTCTTCTGTGGGAGCTGCCATACCGTTGTGACATTAATCAAGTAGTACCCAACTGTATCGTTTCTCATCCACATAGGACCTCCAATCTACTGTGCCTGCAGCTCAAGAATAAATGAATCCTCCGAAATCTCTACGCTATCGACCTTATTCATATGTTATTTTATATGTTGTTTTTATGCCTAGTGTTAACGATATCCTTTACACACTCCAAAAAGAAGAATTGAATGGCGAAATTTTGGCATTTGAAGCAACTGTGTTGAAGCGGAGTCCTTTGTGGGGGCTACCATACTGTTGAGACATTAATGACGTAGCACTCAACAGTATGGTTTCTCCCCCATACAGGACTTATAATCTACTGTGTCGGCAGCTCAAACATGAACAAAATCTCTGTTTTTATGACCAGTGTCTGGCATAACTAGAGTGGAAGAATGCCAAAATGCCTTTAAACTTTAGCAGCTAACTTACGATATTTCGTCATGGTATATCCTTCATTACGCTCCCGAAATAAGCATCAGGAGGGAATCTCAAGCTGCAGTGTCGAAGCGGGGTCCGAGGCGTCTCTAGCCTATGCAGCGTTACTAGGCCACTGAGCCCGGGTGCATCGCAGACCCTACACCATAAGTGAAGTCGCCTCTGAGCGGGGTCTTTTGTGGGGGGGTTGCCATACTATTGAGACATTAATGACGTAGCACCCAACAGTATGGTTTCTCCCCCATACAGGACCTGCAATCTACTGTGTCAGCAGTTCAAGAATGAATCCTCCGAAATTTCTACTGTCTACACTTTTGGCGTGGCTTATGTTGTTTTTATGTCCAGTGACCTAGAGTTAATTATATCTTTCACTACACACCCGAAAAGAAGATTTAAATAGCGAAATTTCTCATCAAGAGGGAATCTCCGGGTGCGGGGTCTTTTGTGGGGGCTGCTACACTGTTGAGACATTGATGATATAGCACCCAACAGTGTGGTTTCTCACCCATGAAGGACCCACAATCTACTGTGTCAACAGCTCAAGAATGAATGAATCCTCTGAAATTACATTTTTTGGTAATGTTAATTTTTTAATGTTGTTAGTTTTAATGTAATGGCCTATTGGTGCGAGCTGTCATTAATTTGGATCTAAGTTTGTGATTAAATAGACAATATAAAGATTAAAAAAAAAAACTAAGAATGTACATATGTGATTGATCATAAAACTTGTGTTTATTTACAGGATAGAATTGTTTTTGTTCTTGGAATATGTTCTATTTTAATGTTCTAGCTTAAAGATTTTAATCTGATCTCAATAACTATCTTGCAACGTAAAGTATAATGGTTGCCTACTTCTATTAATTTTGTAAAACAATAATTTCTTTTTTTTTTAATGGTGGTGGGGTTAATATTTACATTTAACGTTGCTTATCATGTATAATTGTATATGTTATCTGTGTGTGTGTTTAAAGACTTATAAACATTTCCATTCCTTATCAGCCATTTACCGAAGATCTATCAAGCGGTACTCGCCTCAGCCACTCTATCAGATGACGTGTTGAGTCTCAAGAAGATTGTACTCCGGAACCCTGTGACCCTGAAACTAGAGGAACCGGAGCTGGCGCCCTCGTCACAGCTGCAGCATTACCACATATTCTCCGAGGAGGATGATAAAGCTGCCATTTTGTATGCTTTATTGAAACTGAATCTTGTTAGAGGAAAGAGCATCATTTTTGTGAGGACTGTGGATAGATGCTACAAGTAAGTAGACAAATTAAAAGTTTTTTTTAGGGTTCCGTACCTCAAAAGGAAAAAACGGAACCCTTATAGGATCACTTTGTTGTCCGTCCGTCCGTCTGTCAAGACCCTTTTTCTCAGGAACGCGTGGAGGTATGAAGCTGAAATTTATATCAATTACTCAGGTCTACTGTCCCTTGAAGCTGTGAAAAAATCGAACTTCTAAGCCAACGCAATCAAAAGATACAGCCGTTTATGCCGCAAATTTCCGCAAATTTTCAACTCTCAAGGGAATCAAAACCTACAAGGTAGTTCCCGTGAACGCAGAATCTTGAAATTTGGTATGAAGGTAGGTCTTATAGCACAGATTAAAGAATAATTGCGAAAACCGTAAATGTGTATGTATGTCTGTATATAGCAGTGACCAATATAAAGTAACCCCACACTGCGTACATTTTGCTTTGGAACAGGGCTCTGCTTACACTGGTTTTAGATATTTATAGATAATGATACGGAACCCTCGGTGCGCGAGTCCGACTCGCACTTGACCGGTTTTTTTAATACTTGGAATAGACTGGTTGCTGCCCAGACTTGCTATAACATGGGGGCCTGTAAAAGGCGAGAATACCACTCTCAGCAAGTCCGGCAAACGCATCAGCAGCAGCAGTCTTTATGGTTCTGTAGATGTCTAAGCGGCTGTGATTACTTAACATCAAGTGAAGCCCGTTTATAAAAAAAAGAAGCCTTCCAGGTTGGCAAATCCGAGTTTGCGGGTGCCCATGGGAAGGGGTTGGTAACCTTCCCTTCCCCAGTGCCGGCGTTAGGGGGGTCGCGATAGGGTGACGGCCCGGGGCGCCAAATTTGGGGGGCGCTGAGGTCTGGGGCCTCAATACTGTCCTTAAGTGGGCGCCTAAATATTACTGCCTGGGGTGTCAGTGGCCCTAACGCCGCTGCTGCCCTTCCCTGATATTTCTAAAGCATAATGACATTTCCAATCTCTTCCAGGCTAAAGTTGTACCTAGAGCAGTTCAAGATAGGTTCGTGTGTGCTCAATTCTGAGCTGCCGGCGGCTGTGCGCTGCCTCTCCGTGGACCAATTCAATCGCGGCCGCTACCAGATAATCGTGGCGTCCGACGAGAAGGCCCTCGAGAAGCCCGACGGGGGCATACTGCCCATAGAGGAGCGGCAGAAGAAGAAGAAAGTGAGACCACTTTTAAATTCACACACTGGCGTAACTATAACGTCTGGGGCCCGTGGCGAATTTGTCAGATGCCCCTTCCTCAATATAAAGAAGTGCATCAGCGTCCCTCATGCTCTAAACCAAGCCAGGGGCCCCGTAGAGCTAGGGGCCCCTGGCATTTTTCCACCCCTGCCACCGTTACGCCACTGCACAAACATACATAAATCACGTGTTTATCCATCCATAGACAGAGCCTAAGGTAACAAGGCCTGTAGGCATGGTTTGGCCTGATTGTGTGTAGTAAAATAGTGACGGGTTGCAAGGCGCATCGCCTGTAACATTCCTAAGATTTTCGCCCATTCCCTCGACAGGCTTTTACCATCTGCGTGGGGTGAGAAGCAGTTGGTACCTTTTATGTTTTTTTCTTTGCTAACAGAAATTTATGTCAGGGTATTATTTCGATTGAAATCAAAAGGTTTTTTTTCGAGTGGCAGTGGGATGCTCTCGATAGAGCCAAGTGGCAGGAAGAGCGGTCTTTGCCCAGAAATGGGACCATACTGTTTTAGTCTCACGCTCACCATTGACTTTTTTTTAAATCACTACATTTCAGACAGAGTCAGATATCTATATGTGTCTGCTCGATTGTAATTGCGACTACGGTGATCGGAACCCTGGGTTGTCCGGTTTTTATTATTTTTTTATTGTTACAGCAAACCTCGAAACGCAAGCGCGACAAAGAGTCCGGCGTGTCGCGAGGCATCGACTTCCAGCACGTGTCGAACGTCATCAACTTTGACTTCCCTCTCGACGTCAACTCCTATGTCCACAGAGCCGGACGAACAGCCAGGGGCAATAACTCGGTAAGATACTTTGAATTAAAAAAGAAAATGACAAAAATTTACTAAAATTTAGGTACTTTTTACTAGCTTTTTAGTAACTTGTAACTAGTGGCGTAACTATAACGTCTGGGGCCCGCGGCAAATTCGTCAGATGGGGCTCCTTCCTCAATATAAAGAAGTGCATCAGCGTCCCTTCTGTGCCCTAAACCAAGCCAGTTCGGGGCCCCGTAGAGTTACGCCACTGCTTGCAACATATGTATGTTTGTCCGGGTGGAATCTTGCAACTTAATTTTGAAGCAGATATCTTCATCCGATTGAGCTGAAATTGTGCATACTTGTGTAAGCCTAATGACAATACAATAATCTGGTAGTAGAGTTCTGATGGCCTCGTCAGGACCGTCTCCGCAGGGCGGAACTCTTCAACGGTTGGTTTGATTGGCTTGTAATTTGGTACACATATGGAGAACAGACGGCAATGCAAGTGCAAAAAAAGCTTTTAGGTTAGGTTATTTTTGTAGTTTTGTGTGGAAGAGACACATCAAACAGATGGCGCTTGGCGACAATATTCGCTTATTAAATGAAATGATAGCGGGTACAGATGGAAAAATCGAATGACTGCCCACCTGCTGTCGGTGGTGTAGGGGTAAAGCACACATCACGGATTTATCACAATCTGGGTTCGATTCCCGGCCATAGCCTTACTTTTCGGATGTATGTGTTGGTTTTTAGTATCGTTTCGTAATAAAAAATTACGACTAAACCGGACTTTTAGTATACGCGATTGATTCGTTGATTGCGATATGTGTAGCGACCTTAGCGCCACCTAGTTGGCCTCTTCGTTATTACTACGACGCACGAGCTACCGCCAATTCTACAACTATTTAAATACAACTTTCAACTCTCTTCCGTCTGACTTTGGACCCCATCTCTATTGAATAGAGACCTCTATTGTGGCCTCTCCTCACAATGATTAGAATGGTTTTAGTTTGCCTCTTTACCATGGTCCTTTCAGCAACATTGTAATGTTTTTTTTTCACGTACAGGGTTCGGTGTTGTCCTTTGTGTCGATACGAGAGAAACCTTTGATGGATGCAGTTGAAGAGCACTTATCAAGTGGACTGAATGGGCAGAAAGTTTTACAGTAAGTTGAAGCTTTCAATAAATTACTCTTGCATTTTGTGCGGATGTGTTAGAAATTGGAGGTGGGTATCGCTATGTTCCTCTTTCACTAATATAATGGACGAAAAATATAGGACGTTCTGTAGCTGGGTGGAGCGGGCGGCGACATTCTTAAGGCGGCAGTACTATGATTAGATCGGGCTTTAGTGGCTGAGAGGACCATTTCCAACAGTGGACATTGTACAGCCTCATGATGATGATGCTGCAAGTATATACGCGACGGTTCAAGTTTACTGTATACGCAATAATACGTCGAGTTGTGAGGAAACCCGTTTACCAGAGAAGGGAGTGTAAGATTCTGAAGCTTCGACGTTTCCGGGAGGTGACTGTGAGACCAAGGAAGCCGGGTCTCTTGCGGGGGGCTACCATATTCTTGAGATTATTGTAGTACACCCAAGAATACGGTTTCTCACCTGACGGAGGCCTACAAGCTACATGAGCCACTCAAGCCTGGTTACCATGGACTCGACTGTTGTATATTTAGCTGACTGAAAATGGAGGTTCTTTGTTAATTTTTATGTATGTTCTTGCCTCCATTGATGTTTCATAATTAAGATATTACAAGCAGTTTAAAGGTGCGACCACGTCGGTGCGTTTACGCAACAAAATGTATGAAGAAACGGTGCGAGAACGTGACGCATGCGGCACGTCACTGCGTATACGCAGCGGTGTGGTCGGACCATAAATGTGTCGGCAAAACAGTTCTAAAAGTAGCTTTGGGAGTTTTATCATAGTACAAATGATGTTTCAAATTATTAGCAATGTCTTATATGTATAGGATAAAATAATTGAAGTTTACCAAGGCGAAAAAGTGAAGCTAAAGAAGCAACATTAGTTTTGTCTGCTTCAATTTAATTTAGTAACAATGAATTGATGTTCTGTTGATTCTATGCTGGTCTGGGAGTAAAGAAAAACATTGCCATTACGTTGCTTCTCATCCCGCGCAGATGGTAAACCTTACTGTGATTTGCCACTTAATTTAACAGTAACCGACGATTTTGTCATTATTTACTCGGGAGCAAAAAAACTGGATCACTTCCCATAGAAAGTTGGATGAAAAGTGACCCGGTTTTTTTGCTACCGAGTATATTACATAAGTTTTTTTAGTAATAAAGTAAGCGGTTCCTTCTAAGCTGGTCTGGGAGCAAAGAACAAACATAGAATTTACCAGTTGCTTCTCTTCCCGCGCAGATGGTATAAGCCCATCGAGGGAATGGGCGAAAATTTTGGTATCATGTTGTAGGCGATGCGGCTAAGCCATCCACTATTCTGATTCCCCTTTCCACCACGCCCACAATCATCCTAAACGCCTTTAGGTCTTGCCTAAACACACTTATTGTTGAAACTTGCTGTTATTCTGGTATTCTTGTCCCTTAGGAAGTACGAGTTCGCATTGGAGGAGGTGGAGGGCTTCAGGTACAGGTCTCGGGACGCGTGGCGCGCGGTCACGCGCATCGCCGTCCGCGAGGCCCGGCTCAAGGAGATCAAGCAGGAACTGCTCAACTGCAAGAAGCTGCAGGTCGGTGCTTAAGACTATATCTAGAGCGAACAGTTACAAAAAGACGGGGTAGTCTTCAAGTAAAGGCCGGTCGCCAAGCACAGCGAGAAACGAGCATTGCCCTATTTCTATTTGTCTATCGCACGCGCACAGTAATAGTGCCCTCACGCTCACACAGTAGCCTTGATCGTCGGCGGTAGAGATGGTAAACCTTAGATAATGCGGGACCTTACGCACGTGTTATTTTGCTTGCAATGTCATTGACGTACAATATACAACTAGACTCCCAGTCTCTAACAAAAGTTCCTCAAGATATCATTGAACACTATATAAAAATGTTGTTGACCACTGGTTTTAGATGCTAAGGTCAACGTTCGATTTTCGCTGTGCTTGGCCTTTAGTAGTCTATAGTGCTGGATTATCTTAAAAAGCTGATCACTTTTAAAACCTTGGAAAGTTTTAGTATAGCAAAAGAAATTTGGTATTCATCATATTACAAAGACCATGGCTTTGTTAGATACATGATTGGACGAGGTCGCTTTGATAGAAAATTGCAATGATTGGTCTCCAAGTTATCTTTAAATGGTGATAATGTCACTATTATACAAATAGGCCGCGGTTTTAAGTATTTTTTTGAAACTGCCAACGCTTTCGGAAAAGCCATAATTGCTATGAAGAATGCGCCGCAAGTAATGTCGTGGAAAGTCATTTGATCAAAATAAAATGTATATACTTAAATTCAATTTAACCACTAATATTATTCTAGTCCTTAAAACCGTTAAAGCAAATATTAAAAATCACTGAGTAAAATTCTTGATTCATTTGATAGTAACTATCATTTGAAAAACAGCGCCTTCTCTCGTCTCTGGTGAGCAGTAGATGTTCCGCGGGAGTTGTAATTGTGTCGTACAGACACATCATTGAAACTGATAACGCTTGGCGGCAAAAAATTGCATAGTAACAAGGTCACGTGACAGCTGGTACAGATAGAAAAGTTCGAAGGTTTATTCGCCTGCTATGGGTGGTGTAGGGGTTTAGCACGCGTCACTGAATGATGAGGATCCGGGTTCGGTTCCCGGCAGTAGTTTTACTTTTCGGATTTTTCTATGTGTTCTAATTTTCAGTGTCGTTTAGAAATTACTTAGTATTCTCATGATGAACACATAATTTACATATCACCTTGATGATCTGTCTAATCTTCTCTCTGACCACCCTTCTACCATCTACCACCATGTCAACACAACCACAACTAACTCCAACCTCTCCACAGGGCTACTTCGAGGAGAACCCCACGGACTTGGCCGCTCTCCGGAGGGACAAGGCTCTCCACACGGTGCGGGTGCAGCCTCAACTGGCGCACGTGCCGGAGTACCTGCTGCCGGCCGCACTGAGGAGTGAGGAACCCGAGCCTGATGCGGAGGAGGCACCAGCGCCGCAGAAGAAGAGGAAGCAGGAGTTTGGAAGCGCCAAGAGGCAGAAGTATCAGGTAAAAATTGACAGACGGTTTTTTTTTGTATGCTGAGGAAGTGGTTACATGCGTTGTTCAATTGTTCCCTTCAAGTAATTATACGCAGTAATTGTATTTTGTGTGCAGAAAAAAATCTGTTCGTTTGTCTCGCTAAAACTCTGGAATGTCTGTATCGATTTGGATAATTTTGGTTTTGAAACATTTGTGCAAGTCCGGGGTTTAAACGACGAGAAAACAATTAAAAAAAAAACAGGAACGTAGGAGTGTAGCCTCGGGCAACAGCTAGTTTCGCATAATTATATTTCGCGGAATTCTGTCCAAACAAAACCGAATGCTATTTACGCATAAATTGCGGATGACGAACGCTAAAAATAATGCATAATTCTAATTATACAATAATTATGTTATTTTAACATTACCCTATTCAATAAATTGTATTTAAATTATTGTTTCGGACACACTGCTAAAAACGAATTATGCCTTACAAAATTTCGGCAATTTTAAGATTCGTCGCAAATGAAACATGTGAAACCTCTTATGCCTAATACGTGTTAGACATTAAAAATTATGCCAGACCGACTCCCTAATACTCACTTTTAATTTAAGTACAATCAGCGCCATCTTACGAGAAGTTGTAGCTTTATTATTTTTTTATTTTCCAGGCCCGACAGAACAATCCTCTCCGGAGTTTCAACGTCAAAGGTGTGAAGAAGACGCCTGCAACGGGCGATACCTAACGCCGTTAGTATTCGAACTGACTAGAATGCTTGAGAAATTGATATTTCATACTGTGTACGAATAGTTTTATATTTGTTCCACGCAATATTTGCCGCCGGTCGCGTCGCGGTTGGAACTTGTGAATAAATACGTTGAGTTTATTATCTTGTTTCTTTTTGCCTGCTATTACGACTGAATATTGAATCCGTGTGGTTTTTAGTGGGTATGCCTGCCGTCGCGGGTGAGCCCCACATACCCCCGGTCACCCCGTACCGGGCGGATGCATAAGGCGCATTTTCCACACCATAAAAAAAGGCGAGAGCTCTTATTCAGTTTCGAAAATTTCTGGAAAATAAATTGGTACTTTGATGACCGTATTTTTTTTGGTACGTTTTAAAAAAATTAAACCTTGCTAGATCGATTTATCGCCACCGAAACCCCCTTCAAACTATATTTCTGTCTTATTTATATTTATTGTCTGTGTATACTTATAATTGTCTCATTCACTGATTTAAATAACTATATTTTAAATTAACTTGAGCGATGGATTCACTATAGATCGCACTTCTGATGACAGAAATAGGAGGTGGGGTTAATTAAAACGTCTTGGTTTGAATTACCTATTGGTAATTCAACACAAGGTGGGTACAAGAATGGATCGTTTAAAAGTATTAGATAGATAGATAGAGGTAGATAACTGCGAAAGTTTGTATGTTTGTCAGTTTGTAAGTCTTCATAATCATAACCCGCCGAACCGATTTAGTTGGATGGTTTATGTAGAGATGCTTTTAGTCCCAGACTCTATGAACGAATACTGCGCAGACGGGAATCTCAGTAATAGCTATAATGAACCATTTATAATGTTGGTCGGTGGTTCATTGCTCGGATACTTTTAGTAGGCGCAAGTATCTACTTGTAGTAGGATCTTGTGCAGGGTCCGTCTGGATAGCTACTGTCATCCTACTTGCTACTTCTAACGCCAGGTAGCGGTGCTGAGAAAGGGGCGGCTGATGGCTTGGGGCCTAGGGCGGCCGAGACTGCAAATCCGCCACTGACTCTGTGTCCAAGGCCCAGGGCCGTCATAAACTAGGCTGCGGCCCTTGGACACACAAGAATTTAGGGCCCTTTTACTTACTTTCCTCGTTAAAAAAACATCCTACACTATCGTACTAATATTATAAATCCGAAAGTTTGCGTGGTTATATTAACATACATAACTCTTTCACGCCAGTACTAGTATAGTCGAATTACGGAAAAGTATGGAAGTAATTCGTGTAGTCGTGTTTTTTTGTGGAATCGTTAGAGGGCACGACTAGATGGTTTCCCTCGGTTTGCACCTTTCTATCATGTACGGAACACTTTAAAATATTAGGTATAAACTTCAAATGCCGTTATTTTGGAGTATGATAAAAGGTATTAGGCGCAAGTTTAGCCACGTGAAGGGTCCCCTTTGGTACATAATGTATGTTAATTAAAAAGGTGTACGATGTATAGAATCTTGGTAAAATATTTTTTTCTGATTGCGGCTCGAGGATAATTCAGACGGTTGGTGCAAACTTAGATTAAGCTTTTCAAAGTATTATAAACACCCAGGTAACTTTGCACCCCCGTGCAAAGTATGGAACATGTTTTTTTTCACTCTTTTGTAGATTGTACTTCGGGGGAAATTAAGATAGTCGTGAAAATTTATAAATAACACATATTTAAAAGATACTACATTCGCACTCAATAAAAAAAAGAAAATTTTAACCGGAAGTTTGGTAAACATAGTTCTATCTAAACGCAAGGAATAGCAGCGAACGCTAGGTAGCGGGTAGTATTACAGAACCGCATGTTCCGTGTAGAAATGTCTTTTTTTTATGGGGTGCGAATGTAAATCAAACCAAGTTAAGACGATTGTGACGATTTTTATTAATTCCAAAATTTCCCCCGAAGTACAAAGACAGTAAAACATAGAAAACTACTTTCCGGGTGTCGCACCCTGGTGCAAATTTGGTATTGTGTTTTGATATATATTCTCATCATTTCCTCAATTTGCACCGCGTTCTGTATTTTTCCCGGGGCCGCAATGCCAAAAAGTATATTTTTAGTTATATGATTTTTTTTTTGTATGTTCCGTAGCTTGAATTGAGCTAAATAACGGGTGCAAATATAGATTAAGATGTAATAAAACGTATGGCAAATTGCACAGACTACACCTATTTTTTCTTCTTAGTTATTACTATTACACCATTTTCAACCAATTCCACCCCTTTCCGGGGGGGTGAATATATCAAGTGATGTATTAAATTCCATTTCTAACCCATACAAATCAAAAACAATTGTTTTTATCAGTTCTTAGAATTATTTCCTGACTTAAGGGAAATTTCACGTATTTTGCCTCCACTATACGGACTTGGATGAAATTTGGAACAGAGATAGATTATGGTCTGGAATAACACAAGCTACTTTTTATCCTGGAAAATTGCGAAGTTCCCGCGGGATAGCGACAAACGAATTATTTGCAGGCGAAGTCGCGGGCAACAGCTCGTACTACAATATTTCGCAATGTCCGATCCGTGTCCTACCTTCCGGTTAAAATGGACCGCGCGGTACGCAAGTCCAACTACCAAAAATTACACGCACGACGTATCCCATAAGAGATAGTCACAGGTCAACACATTCCAGCCGCAGTGCAATGGCCGGAGCTGGCCTGGAGCAACCGCCTTGATGATCACGGTACACTCTGCGCAAGGTTAGTATGCCTGTTTGAATTCGCGCTCGCCTTATATACGGCCGCGGAAAAATCTCGATAGCGCCATCTAATTTTTGGATCAGCGACATCTATCGGAAAACAAAAGATGATTTCGTATTGGGAATGTTGCCACAGCCAAAAGAGAAGGACGGTTTTAAAATATGACCTACGTGCAGTACATTGAATCTTTGTCTGTGGTTCGATCACAACTACAAGTTTAGTTAACAAACTTTTTAGTATCTTCAAGGAGATAATAATGTCTCATTGTTATTGTCATAATGTAAACCAAGTCAAATTAAATACACAATCAGTTTCAACTATCATGTTGATAATAACTTCATTTTCATATCTGTACAATTAACAAAAACTAAATAACTACCAGCGGAAAATATACCAGCCAAATGTTCAGTTCTACTGTTACAACTGGTGTTGAAAGAACCTGTGATGTGGCCGGCGGAACTATGGTTATACATTCAACATGAGAGTTATGACGTAAGTTTAAATTTGGCGCCAGACTACTCCGGATAACCTGTAAGAACCTGTTCGTTCGGAAAGGGATAGCCATAAAAGCTTGAAGTAATCCACGTGAACATAATCCTTGAAGTGACGTAACTATAGGGTGGTAGGACCGTCAAAATGCCACGGACTCCTAGCTCTACGGGGCCCCGAATTGGCTCGGCCTAGAGCACAGAAGGGTCGATGATTTACTTCTTTATATTGAGCAAGGATTCCCTCCACAAGATGGACCCATGACTTGTGGCCAAATAGTTCGATACACCATAGAAATAATATGGTGTGTCGAACATTTTGAATACCTTGGATGTTTCATACTATATGACGTTGGCAGTAGCTACGTGAAACGGGCCTCTGGTGAAGGTTGTGGGAGTCTGCTAGCTGCCTTGCAAGACCGGTCTTTTTAGAGGAGGCTTATGTTCAGCAGCGGACATCTAGTGGTCTTAGTGAAAAGGGGGTTATAAATCTGAAATAAATGAAAAAGCATTTTCTATTCTAATGTACAAACACATAGATCACGTCTTTATCCCTTACAGGTTAGACAGAACTTAGGCTCTGGTTACCCTGTAACAAGGGCTAAAAGTCACTTTTAACATGATTGTGGGCGTATAGGTGGAAAAGGGAATCAATACAGTGACGGATTGCTATTCGTATCGCCTGTAACACGATTTCTAAGATTATCACCCTCGCTGGCCTTTTATTATTTGCACGGGAAGAGAAGCAACTGGTACATTCTGTTCTTTCTTTGCTCCCAGACCAACATGGAAGAACAATAATTCTAGTGTCAAAGGGCTCGTCTAAAATAGCCATGCAGAAAATTCAGAATAAGGCACTTGTCCCACCAAGAGCGAGTAAGCGATTAGCTATCGGCGATTTTCTCGCCCAAGAAACGAACAAAAGATAAGGATCCTGTGTTAGTAAAAGAGACACGTATACTAATCGTTCATCGCTGGCTGTTCACACTGCCGGCGAGAACACTCGCTCTACTAGTTTGTCGCCGCGATAAGAGCGACAAGATAAAACTAGCTCAGCGATACTCGCTCGGCGATACTCGCTTGGTAGTTAGAACTCAAGCTGCGATACCAAGACGCGAGTAATAGCCCGTCGCACTCGAACACTCGCCTATAGCCGAGCGACAAAACTATTGGAGCTAACACTCGCTTCTCGCCGCTCGCCCACTCGTTTCTAGTTTATCGTTCTACTCGTTTATCGCTCATCGTCGGCGGTGGGACAAGTGCCTTATACCCCTTTTCACTAGAACCCCAGTCCAGTCGGTTTGGCCGATGATGATAATGATTTGCAGGCAGTGGCGTAACTATAACGTCTGGGGCCCGCGGCAAATTCGTCGGATGCGGCTCCTTCCTCAATATAAAGAAGTTTTTTTTTTTATATGAATAGGAAGGCAAACGAGCAAGTGGGTCACCTGATGGTAAGTGATCACCACTGCCCATAGACACCCGCAACCCCGGAGGGATTGCAGATGCGTTGCCAACCTAGAGGACTAAGATGAAATGCCTCTTGTGCCCGTAATTTCCCCGGCTGTCTTACTCTCCACACCGGAACACAGCAGTGCAAGCACTGCTACTTAGCGGCAGGATTAGCGAGTAAGATGGTGGTAGCGATCCGGACGGACCTTGCACAAGGCCCTACCACCCGCACCCGCACCAGGGTGCATCAGCGTCCCTTGTCTAAACCAAGCCAGTTGGGGGCCCCGTAGAGCTAGGGGCGCTGGCATTTGGCCACCGCTGCCACCCTATAGTCACACTGTTTGCAGGTGTTCGAATGGGCGAAGTGCGGCACGAGCGCGCTGTCGGCGGCGCCGACGCTGCTGTGGGCGGCGGGCGCGGCGGCGCTGGTGCAGCGGCTGCTCGCCGCGCTGTTCCGCCGGTTCCTGTTCCGGCGCGTGCCGTGGTGGGAGCTGTTGCTGCAGGTGACGGCTGCTCATCAGACAACCTAAACCCGGCTGGCAGGGTTAGGTTCGTAAGGACTAGATTGCATAACGACTATAAGCAAAACGTCTTAGTTGCATAAGGTCTTGGTAAGCACAATGTATTTTTTGCAGAATGCCCTAGTAAGTAGAATGTCTTAGTTGTTCGATCGACAACTATAGCATAACGCCCGAAGTTGCAAAATGACTAATAGAGTTTACGTCTAAGTATGTATGTATGTATGTATGTAAACTCTTTATTGTGCAAAATAAACAAGACAAATACAATTGACAAACACTGAGATACATGCACAAAGTTATTAATAAGTCTTGATTGTAAAACGACGCATAAGGCAAAGTGTCTGGATAGCATATGGTCTTGGTAGCAAAACGTCATGAACTTTTGAATGACTTTGAAGTTTATTTATCAAAGAGTTCCTTCACAAACTACGTTTGAGTTTTTCTTGTCGTTATGCCATTTAGACGTTATTAATGTTTGACGATTTGCCTACCTAGTCGTTTTGCTATTACAACAATTTGATATTAGGGCGTTATACAAACAAGACGTAATAGAACTAAGTCCAATCTTAAACCCGGGCATTCTACTATTAAGACTTTAAGACGTTTGTACAATTAGACATTTAGCTACCAAGAACTTATGTAACTAAGATGTTTTGCTTATAGAGTCGTTATGTAATCTAGTCCTTACGAACCTAACCCGGCTGGCACGAGAGCGCGCGATATAGATTACCTGTCTCTGTCTAGAACGAACAGTAAGAAACAGACGGGCAATGTATCTCGCGCGCGACGCGACTTGTGCGCTCTTGTGGTAGATGTGCAGAGGAAATGCTGTGTAATTTACAGTAGATAAAATTAAGCCAAGCTTTGCGTTATTACCTATAGTAAATGTCGATATTTTTTTTTACATTTAACCACTAATTGGTTATTGGTCAGAGACTATGGCATGCAGTGTCGGTTCCCCAAGGTAGGCGGAGTGTACAAATTGAGATGCGTCACCTTATCCTGGTGACCTCTCATTGCACGCCACTGTCATAGGGGCTAGAGGCAGGATCTGCCTTAGAGTAGAGCAAGTAGAGCGGCCATTTTAGGCGCCACAGTTAGCAACGTCAAACTTGGTGGGGAGGAGTAGAAATAGTCGACCTAAGGGCGCTGAATCACCTCGCTCTGTTCTAAATTTCAATTCACATTTGGTCAATCCTTGACTAATTCCTCAACCTCCTCGAGCTTTCGCTGAACTGATTTCCATTAATCACACGATTGTGCTAAGTTGGAGAAACATACCTGATGAAGGGTTAGGGCGCTGGCTAGATGAGACGTTGATGCACCAGCTACTGACAGTTCCTAATATTCTCTTCCGTCATCTTGTGGAGTAGCTAATCTAACCCGAGCGAAGTTCTCTTTATTTTTGACCCTCTAAGCCAGGGGTCGGCAAGTAGTTTTAGGTGGGGTCCGGATACTGTAGGAAAATTTTAACGAGGTCCAGAAAAAAACATTATTTTAATTAATAAAGGTATACGTATACCTTATCTATGTATTAATTGATACTTGGTATAAAATACATTACAATATTTCGCGGTCCGAGATTCGACCTTTCGCGGTCCGCAAACGGACCGCGGTCCGCCTGTTGCTGACCATTGCTCTAAGCCATATGGGAATGTGTTTCAAAGCGCTGTTAGTGTCATTCGTTTGTCCTTATTATAATTAAGTTAGATTAAAATGCGAAAATAGCTAAAGATGTTTAATTAAATCGGCAGCACCTCTTGTTCGTGTGGATGGTGATCTACAGCGTGCACTTCTGGGTCGTGTTGGTCAGGGTGGTCAAAGTGCTCGTCGATTACGTGTATGACGAAGTGAGTACCAACCAAATTGAGTTGATTTCATTGACGTACAATAAACAACTAGACTCCCAATCACGCTCAAAAACTGTCCGAAGCAAAAGTCTGAACGACGCGTCTATTGTTCAGAGTTTTGGTTCAGTTGCGTTTCGACCGCGCTTTGATAACAATGTTTATGTCTCTTTCGCACCGTAATCTTACTATTGAGAACAAAAGAGACAGGCAGGTTTCCAGCGCGTGGCGTCGTGTCATTATTTCTCACGATCCTACGCCATTGATATTAAACATTACTGCCACGAAATAAGGTGTCAATTTGAACGAATATGTTAATGTTATCTGTCTGAGTCGATGTGTTGACACACACAACACATAGACAAAGCAACTCGGACGTTTCTTGAGGAACCTTTGTTAGCGACTGAGAGTCTAGTTGTTTATTGTAAGTCAATGGTTGATTTCTTAAAATTGTCTTGCCTATTTACACAGCATGAAAGGACTTGTGCAACGCCCATCCGGGTCGCTATCGCCATCACCAGCGTACTCGCCATAGACTACCCACCCTAGGCTGTGTGGTCTGTGGTACTCGCTGATCTTGTCGACAAACAGCTGTATTTGCGTAGCTGTGTAAGACAACTTAACATAACTAGCGTGTAGTGTGGTGTGTGTGGTTGCGATTAACGGGTCATTGTTCTCTGTTGTTGCTGTTGAAGCACGCGCATCTTTACAGTGGTGGCTGCAAGCGAAGGGCTGGAGCTGATTAGAGAGCCAGGGTAACAGTAGATGATTGAGAACTCTTACAATGTATATTGATACACTTGTATTGTTCAAAATAATATCTAAAGTAACGCGCGAATTAACTGTATGTATGTCGTCCCACAAGACAGCGGGAAAGAGAAGAAAAAAGAGCATAGAACACAGGCATAGTTACCATAACCAAAGAGTATGACAGTTGTTACCACACTTCAAATAAAATACAGCCTAACACACACATATAACATTGTGAGACCATACAGTGTCCAACAGTTGCGTTCAAGAACATATTCGACGGATGTCGTTACGCACGCTTCTCCCTTCACCCTATGTTAAGCTTTACAGCATCTTCATCAAACTTTTACTCATCAGACGATGAACACTGTGGTGATGTTCGAGGACCCTCCGGAGGCGGCGAGTCGGTACCTCCTCCAGCAGTGGGCTCTGTGGGCGTGTGCCGCGATCCCCCTCGCCGTCTTCATCCACACCAGGCCCCGGCCGGAGCCGCCGCCGCTCATGATATGGTAACCTCCTTTTTTATGGTGTGGCAAATGCGCCTCATGCATCCGCCCGGTACGGGTTTACCGGGGGTATGTGGGGCTCTCTCGTCGTATGTGAGGCGTTACGGGAGCACTCGGTATCACCGCGACGCCCGACGACCATCCTGGGATGGGGTTCCCTCTTCGCGCTGTGCAATGCAGGTTTGGGAAATATGGTAACCTCCTAAGCCAAGGCACGGTCGGGTGACTGCGGTGTCACTGAAATAATCCTCCGTGGTATGCGTTTGTACATCGCACAACACGATTTAGCACGCTGAATGCAGTCGTCCTCGTCAGAATAGAGCACAGTCGCTACCACTCCGCTGGAGCTATAGTGCTTCAAAATTATCTGAACTAATTGTTATACCGCGTACTACCTACTTGATATCTAACGGGATGTCACGTTAACCCGTGAGTTCAGCCAGTATTTCTTGAGTCTGTGGCGGGTCAATTATGTCACGGTAATCAATATACCCAGGTCATCCGTCCACCTCATTGGTGGACGTCCTACGGTGCACTTGCGCGGAAGTCGCGGGTTCATGGTGGATGCAAGCCGCTTCCAATAAAGGCAACTGGAGGTCTATGGGGGAGGCCTATGTCCAACAGTGGATGCGGCTGATATGATGATGAATCAGTGTACTTAGCGCTACAGCGTAATAATAGCAATAAGTGAGTTAACTCAGCAGCGTCCCCCGCTACACAGCCTTCTACTGCGAGCAGAACGGGCTCCATATGGAGTCCGTTTAGCTCCCAACGCCACTGCATAGAAGTGCTTCCACAGAATAAGAGCGAGCGGAGCGGACGAGTTCAAAGAGTCACAAAATCGTTCGCGGAGTCGAGCGGATAACAAGCGGGCTCCGCTCGACTAGCAATACTGATTCTCATACAAGCACTTCCAAGCGAGTAAACGGAGTGGAGCGAGTTAAAATGAGTCCGCTGTGTCATGGCGTCGCACGCAAATTTTGAGGGGATTTCGCTCATTTGACCCATCTCATTTCCCGGTTTTCTCGCTCCGCAAATTCCGCTGGCAGTGGAAGGCAGCTCGTTGCTGCTCTTTACCCTTTTTTAGTGGAAGGCGGGCCTCAGAGCGCGCCGTGACTCCCCAAACACAAGAAACAAAGAAGGGCGCCCACTATACTAAAATACTCTACGCTGTAGTTGTCAATAAAAGACCTTTTTTATGAATGGATAAGTAAACATCCGTTCCGCAGGATAACCACGAGCCCGTGGCAGCGTCGCGAGATGGGCCCGCACGGGTACTACCTGCAGCGGCCGCCGGCGCGCGCGCCGCCGCCCACGCCGCGCGTGCGCCGCGCACTCAGCGACTCGGACGTCCCCGCCGCGCGGCCCAAGCGCAACAACTACTCCAAATCTGTCTGAATAAAGCGTTGTGTTTGTTACTCTGTGGTTTTATTTGTTCTATCCTAAAGCTGCAGCTGTAAATTCATGTAACTATGTTACAGTATTAGTTGTTCCCCGTGGCTTCGCTCCCGTTCTTTTTTTTTGTTTTTGTCTCCATAAAAACATTCCGTACAGGGACATAGATACATATGGAGGTGGGTTTAGACGAATGCTTATTTTATCCCCATTCTATCAAATTCTTTTGGTGTAGGTAAATATTGAAGTATTCTTTCGTTGTTCTGTCGGCGTTCATAAAGATTCAAGGAGTATTCTAAGAATGCGGGATTTGAAGGGGATTTAGTCGATGGTAGGGGGAAAGATAACAACCACATTCTTCTTCTTCTTATTTGTGGCGTATCAAGTCTTTATAGCAACGACAACTTTGCCAATGTCAAAGTAACAAAAATATAATCAAAAAATCTTGTGACAAAATGTCCGTAAAGCTTACGGTAATGGTCAAAGACCTCCCCCCCTGTCGGGCTCTTAGCTACCAGTCAATGATATTCCTCAGAAACTGCCAGGAAATCATTAGCCGATGCCCAGGGTGCAGCGGACGAAGCACTGCTCTTCCCCACGGACGGATCCAAAAACTAACCGCAGCTCGTGACCACACGTGGAGGTAACCCGACTCGCACCCCAACAACCACAATTAACCAATGCATAAAACTTCCAATCAACCTTCTTGTGATTCGCGTTGCAGTCCTAACCTGTTTACACGACCAATAAACAAACCATCTAGATATTGACATCAGCGATGACAGTTGGTTTTGCAAAACGACAACAGTCGAGCTAAAATCATAAAAATATATTATGTTGTAAATTACAAGTGATGGTGAAACAAAATGGATCTTAGATGCGACGGTCATCGCATGTATGGCGGGAAGAACTGTAAGCTTCAACACGCACTGTGTAAGCATCGGCATTTTGATTTTTTGTACTTCGTGTTATAATTAACATACTTTACGACCGTCTTTTTGTATTTTTTTTACTATTTTTGTTACTTTAACAAGGAACCTAATGACGCTTGAATTGTACACTTTGTCCGCCTTGCAAAATAAAGGGTTAGGTAGTCTTCCGAGGTACCTCTGCAAAAAGTAAAATGACTTCGCCAGGGCCTTGCATGCTTAAATAATTTATTTTTGAATACAAGCTTTTTGCTTTTTGAATTGGCATCAGTCCTGCATAATATTATGTAGGTATACCAAGTTTCAAGTCATTCTGATGAAATCTTGAAGTGTTCTCTCCTGCGGAGACGCTCCAAGCCAGATCGTCAGAAATTGACTGCCAGATTTTAGTGTTTTTGTACCAAACTTACAGTATTGCCTTTCACGTCAACTGGATGTGGGTCATCAACATTTAACTTAAACAGCTTGTAATTAATTGGGCGCGCATGTTTTAGCGATAAAAAAATAAGAGATACCTGCAAATAGAATTGGAAAATCGGAGATCATCAAAAAGTCTTAACATCTCAGACTCTCTCGTCTGTCTTTAGACTTAAGTCTTTATCTTAGGAATCATGCTTCCTATGAAAACAACATGAAACGTGGCCTTTAGGTCTTGTTACCTTAGGCTCATTCTAACCGTAAGGGATATACCTACCCCTGATTTGTATGTGTGTATCAAAGATTCTGGGTAAATAGTTTTGTAGGGACACAGTGCAGTGTCAGCTCATATTCAAGTGCAGCCGCACTACGATATGAGCTGACGTGGCAGAGCGCCCTCCCGGGTGCGGGACGCGCTAGCTAAGCCGCCGTAGCGCCAGTAGTCTCTCGCCCGCCATTGTTAACTAACCATTGTGTAAATTGTGTTTTGGTTAATTACAAACAGTTCAGTATATTCGGTGTTTGCTTCAACATCCCCTTCGGCAACCTAGTGTCCCACAGCGACGCACATAATAGAGAACAACACCCAACATCTCTACAGTTTCTTTTTATCAAATTGTATCATCGTTTGGCCAGGACCTGTGCGACTCGCACCTAGAGGCACTAGCGAAATGGCTCAGCTGCAACGGCGAGACGTGGGGCGTGGGCCCGACCGCCGTGTTCGCGAGTGCCGCCGCGCTCTTCCTCTACAACGAGCTGGAGGCGACCGTGTTCGCGCCCGGCGACCACGCGCACGTCAGCCTGCTCGAGAAGACGCTCATCGTAAGCTTCATCACATTTCATAGATGCTTTGCGGTGTATCATACCTGACAGAGTCGTCGCTCTTCCTCTACAACGAGCTGGAAGCCACCGTGTTCGCGCCCGGCGACCACGCGCACGTCAGCCTCCTCGAGAAGACGCTCATCGTAAGCTTCATCACATAGATGCTTTGCCGTGTATCAGGCTGCGGCTCCACTGAGGCCGAGACGAGCGGAGCGGAGAGGAGACGTGTGGGGATCGACCAATCATATTACATGAAATCCACATCTCGTCTCCGCTCTGTAATATGATTGGTCGATCCCCACACGTCTCCTCTCCGCTCCGCTCGTCTGCGCCTCAGTGGAGCCGCAGCCTCATACTTGACAGAGTCGTTCTGGTCGCCGGCGTGGATTCAACCTTCAGATTAGGTTGACGCCTAACTGGGTAAGGCCGCCAAGCGTTTCTACCGCCCCATTTTTATTTTACAAAAATTGGCAAATATGCCCATGGATTTGAAGCAATTACCTTGCAATGAGGACAACCACACACAGCTGTAGCAAAGTAGAGAGATGCTTGATTGATTTTAGTAGACAAAATCACAGAGATGAAGGCGGTTGCAACGCTTGGCGGCCTTACCCAACTATGGAACGTTGAAATTAGGTTAAGTGCACTAAGCTACGAGGCCAGTAATCTAGTGCTATGCTCAGTGTAGCCATATCCAATTTTTTGAATGCGGGTGTTGTGGATTTTTTATTTGAATGTCGTATCTGCGGCTGCCGAAGGGGGCGATAATAACCTATCTGACCACCGTGGATCCGTCACTGGGCGTTGAGTATATGAATCTTTACAAGGACGCTCATGGAAAATTAGTGTGGCGGCTGGCAGTGTCCCCTTACCTTCCACACCGCAAAGCTTGAGTGTAGACGTCGCTGTTGGATATGGAGAGAGCTGCCCACACTTATATCAGGTACCCTTCAGTCTCTTTTTACGGCACCCACGGGAGATGTACCGGTCCTATTCTAAAACCAGACATGGCTTTGTCAACGGTTGTTCAGCTCTTCCTAATGCGATTTATTGTGGTCCACAGTCCTCGATGGTGGTCGGGATGTTAGCCCTGATGATACATATCTGGGTTTGCTCCATGCGGTTCTTCCAGTACTATTTGGACACCCTTATAAGAGATGTAAGTACGCTCCATTGGCATTATGGAAGGCATAACGACTCTGGCTGTGAAACTGTCATAGGACTCTATTCTGCAAAGCAAAGAATGATAATATCACTATATCCACACTCATTTGCCTTGCGCATCGTGCACAGATGATCGCCGTTCACGGAACGTCGATATTCAGTACCTTTGCTCTAGTTTCCTCTAGATGTTTAAGATGACATTGAACCTGCATGCCCATTTACAAACTCCTCATAAATCATAAGACAGTCGTCAAATCCAAATTCCACTCACACTGAGCTAGGGACATTGGATTCTTCTCAATTTGCAGAGCCCAAACGTCCTCCTAGAGATGACGACGGCCGGCCTCCTCGGCGGCGGACAGACGGAGCTGGTTGCTCTCGGACCTCTCACTCGGTTCCTAAAGCAGCAGCAGCCTCAGATCCACATCACCCTCTGCTGGTTCCTCTCCCTCTGTTACGCGGACTACGTCAGGAAGCATTACTGCACCAGATTCAACATGCCGTATTTGGAACAGTGGTTGGTGTGTTGCTTGCTTGCTTGACTTGCTACGCTTGGAGGTTTAAACATTGATTTGATAGCTATTCTTACTACGGTATCAAAGAAACAGTAGGCTTATTATTATTACCTAACTCGCTCGCAATCGCCATCATGTTCATTTTGACAGTTGTTGTATGAATGTGACAGCTAGCTGATTCCGATGCCAATCGTCCGCCCATACATGAACTGCCTTAATGAACACGATGGCGATTGCCCATTATACAGGTATATAAACACCATCTAGCGTAAAGTAGCCAAAATATAACAGTCTGAAAATGTCAGTTGTCTAAATAATAGTTTTGCCATTGCACAATAGATGTCGTTAAAATATCTACGTTGCACAATGAACTCTGCTGAATGGGATTTAGGTTTAGGTGATCGAAAATCCAACTGATGAAAGCGGAACACTCGAGAAAATCTGATTCTTGCAGAATCGTCTGCTACTCGAACCACCGAATAAATAATAGTAGTTACTAACTCGAATCTTAAAATTCAATTTGACGTACAATACATGCAATTTTCCGCATAAAGATGGTACGCAACTCTCGTTCAGAGGCCACTTCTAGGTTTCTCTTTCTTCCATGGTTGAAGCCTAACGTCACCCCTCCCCCCGCAGGCAAACGGAGCTGCACGCGCGCGCGGCGTCGCACGTGCGCGCGACGATGGCGCGGGTGCACAGCTTCGTAGGGGGCGTGCACCGGCGCCTGCGTGGCTTCGGGCCAGCGCCGGCGACGACTGAGGCGCACACGTAAGTACAATAGCTGACGAGTGCTGCCATCTATACGAGCCTTAGCGAAATTAAACCGAAGCTTGTGAACCACGAGCTGTTGCCCGCAAGTTCCGCGCAGTTTTTTTGGGTAACGTCTAAAGGAAAAAGGAACCCTTGTAAGATTACTCCGTTGTCCATCTGTCTGTTCGTTAAGACCCTTTTTCTCAGGAACGCGTAGAGATGTAAAATTGAAATTGATACCAAATACTGAAGTCTGCGGTCCCTTGGAGCTGTGGAAAAATGAACCCTCTGAGTCAACTTAATCAAAAGATACAGTCATTAGAAAAGGTGTTTCCATACAAATTTCCGAGATCGAAAAATCTATGGGGTACTTTCAGTTGTCCTACAACTGTACACAAGGGGTCTGCTAACACTGGATTTTATAGCAACTGGGCGAATTTGTACGGAATTCTCGGCGCGCGAGTCCGACTTGCACTTGGCCAGTTTTTTTAATCCAGTCTTTTATATCTGCCCGTGACTAGCTATAGGCAATCATTGTTCACTAGAGTGGCACCGCGCCGAACAAACAATCGTGTATGGAGCTCAGCGGCGCGTGCAGCCGTGTGTCCTGGCCCGGCGGGTGCGGGGGAGGGAGCGGGACAGAGCTATCCCCCGAGAAAGAGCTGTGCGTGCGCCTCGTCGGCCAATCCAGCGAGACGGCCGCCGATGCCATTGAGAAACTCAGAGCCTATATTAAAGTAAGAAGACTAGAAGTTATTGACGTACAATAAACAACTAGACTCCCAATCACGCTCAAAAACTGTCCGAAGCAAAAGTCTGAACGACGCGTCTATTGTTCAGAGTTTTGGTTCAGTTGTGTTTCGACCGCGCTTTGATAACAATGTATATGTCTCTTTCGCACCGTAATCTTACTATTGAGAACAAAAGAGACAGGCAGGTTTCCAGCGCGTGGGGTCGTGTCATTACTTCTCACGATCCTACGCCATTGATATTAAACATTACTGCCACGAAATAAGGTGTCAATTTGGATGAATATGTTAATGTTATCTGTCTAAGTCGATGTGTTGACACACACAACACATAGACAAAGCAACTCGGACGTTTCTTGAGGAACCTTTGTTAGCGACTGAGAGTCTAGTTGTTTATTGTAAGTCAATGCTAGAAGTAGTAGAAGACTAGACCTTTGGAAATGTCTTTGGACCTGACTATCTACGAATACCACACGAGCATTGAGGTTATGAGTCGTGGTCCACCTAATTTGTTCCGCCCGGAAAAAATGCTGCTATTATTTCGAATCTTTGATTATTATTTTAATACAATAGGTAGGGTAGGTTAGTAAAGTATCTTCATTTGCTCAAAGGGCAAAATACCCAGAAAAAGGGGCTCCGCCCGAGGGCGGGGCTCCGTGGAAAACCAGGTGAACGACGATCATAGTCGGAGCATTGTTACCTACCAGTATGACGTAGGCGAACTTTAGGCGCAGTGCAAGGGGTAACCGGATTCCAATTAGTGAGATTCACAGATATTTCCGAAGATACGATCATTCAAACATAGGTAGGTACTACAACGAAATTTTCAATTCTTTATCGGTCTTGCGTCTGAAGCAGGTACGCTGTATTTACTTTGGGACAAGTGGCAATTGATTTACATACGTGTGGTGACTAGACTATACAGCTCACCTATTCCTATTTGTCTTTTCTTTACCCCAACTCAATAGCCACCGGAGCTCTCGGCGCTTTTTAAACTCACACCTTGATCAGAGCATCTACTGTGAGTTTTTACCACTAAAAACTTCTGTAGGTATTACTGCGAAAAATTGGCAGCGTCATTACAGACCGACCGCTTAAATGAGTCCTCGCCCGCGCGGCACAGGGGTGCGAGGTACGTGACAAAGGGGGTGGAGAGAGATGCGGGCCATCCTACCCTGCGCCCCTAAACCCGCGCGGGCGAGGACTCTTTTAAGCGGTCGGTCTATAGCGGCACGAGACGGCAACAAACTAATCTCGTATCACTGCAACGCTTATGCTTTCGAAACGTTTTCGGAATGAAAAACTTACACTAAACGCTCAGGATAGAGCTGCTGGGCCAAGACTTTTAAGCCTCGTATTCATGGTAAACATCTGTTTAGCAACAAAGTTGAATCAATGTTTACGCTTGTCGGGCGAGAGCTTGTCAACATGACGCTATCACCTCTGCAACATGTTGACAGCAACTCCGCAACACGTTGATTCAACTTTGTTGCTAAACAGATGTTTACCATGAATACGAGGCTTTAGAAGGCCCAATTTTATGTTGCCCGCATTAATTAATGCCTAATTGTCTATTTCCAGGCTACCCGTTGCTCCTGTGCTGGTAACCCAGACACGGGGCTGTGCGGCATCGAGCACCTTACGCCCAAGGAGGGAGACAAGTGAGGAGCTGCTCTGGCGGTACCTGGCAACCTTTGAACGAGCCTATTGATGCAACACTTCTACATGCCTTCTGGTCTTGGATAAAACGCTTTGCCTTGAGTAACAGTCGCACACAACCGCTCGGCACCAGATCGGCGCCACCTCACCACAACGGCTAGCCGTCAACCGTGCGTAAGCTCGTAGAAGCGGCTCGGTGCCTTCGAGGCGCGGCTACAGCGCGCTTACCGCGAGCCGGCGACTGGTTGGCGGCTAGCGGTCAACGTCGATGGTAAGCGATGTCAGAGAGCAGGCCGCCGGCGGGGCGTTCGCGAGGTCCGCGCGCCGTCCCCGCGGCGGCGACTCGACGTAAGCGCGGTAACGGCGAGTTGCCCACGCACTGCTAGCTTATGCTGAGGCGAGTGTGCGTTGCAGTATGGTGTTTCATACAAAGAATACTGAGCGTGTCGGCTTGAGCGGGTGCCGTGCCGGCGCGGAGCGGTTGTGTCAACCATCATGCCATCAGCGGAGCGGCAAGCGATTTCCCTATACATTACGCGGTCAAGACGCCTACCGTTTAAGGGGAACTGGCAAAATATGCTATGTATTAGAAAATCGCCACGCCGACTGCTCTTGCGTTGCTATGGCCGGACAAAGTACCGTTATAATTCAAGCTACTCTTCTATACGATTGTATTAACTTGCTTAACTAACAGAATCCGAATAAAATATCCTTTTCTAAACAGTTGTGATTATCTAGACGAAACTTTTCTGTGAAATACACTCTGTGTTTAGCAGACAATCATAATTTGGTCTGTTCGCTCGGAGACATTACAAGGAGTCAGGTGTCTTGCTTATTTTGTCGTTTGGTGTATAGAACGCCAAATGTTAAGACTCTTGATTTCGTGTTATGTATGTGAGTGAAAAACGACATACGACAGTGTCTTAAAAGGATAAGTGCTTTATATTTACGACAAACTCAAATGTACTATTGATTTTGAACTAATATACTGCAGGACATTGTTGTAACACAGGTAAAAGTGACTAATAAATATTCTGAATTTGGTTCACTTATGAGTTTTTGGTGTCCCTATCCCTTTTTTACAAACCCTCCAATAAATGGAAGAGGCATATGCCATGAGGCACACGAAATTACGCGATAATTTATAAAAAAAAAATACTACGCAATGTACTGAAATTGAAGCGAAACGGAATAAAAGGGGCTACATATCCTTCTCTGGGCTAAAATTATCTCTATACCAAATTTCAAATAAATCGCTGCAGCGGTTTAAGCCTGCCCGCGACTTCGTCTGCATAGAATTATACATAAAAACCTTCCTGTTGAATCACTCTATCTGTTAAAAAAAACCGCATCAAAATCCGCTGTGTAGTTTTGAAGATATAAGCATACATAGGGACAAAGGGCCGTAGGGACATAGGGACAGAGAAAGCGACTTTGTTTTAAACTATGTAGTGATAATGCAAAAAGACAGGGTATCGATTGAAACAAGTTTTTTTTTAAACAAATGTCAGACTCGCCTGCAATGGCTGATGCAGGACGAGTCTACGCATTTGAGTGTTTAATTACTAACACACGAATCGGTTACAAGCTCTAACACCTATGAATACAGAATACACAATATATATCAAAAACAGGCAAACATACCAACACAAAATATACACAACAAACCTTTCAAAATATACGATCTGTGGGTATATGAACATTTTAATGTATTTTTATATAAAAACATCCAACATTTAAGCTACTGTATCGGCTACACTAAACATGTATTTTGTTATTACTTGTCAACACGCTACTTCATTGAAATTACAAGATATTTAATATTATGTATGTCTATTAAATCACAACTCTACATTTAAGGGGCTATTTGAAACGCGAGAAAATTCTACGTGTATGTTTATAATTCCGTGTACATATAATATGTGATGAGCGATTAACCTAATTGCCTATTAAGCCAATATGAAATTCAATTAAGTTGAAATGTGTGTGTTAAGTATTCTTAAGCTACTCGCTACATATCGATAATTTATCTTATATGTTACGATACGTTATAAGTGGTATTATATCTACAAATATGAGAACAAAATTTTGCCTAGCAATATGATATATGTATGAATTGCATTCATATGAAATATTCGATATATATTTGCGGAATAACTCTACTTTTAGAATATTATTATTATGTACGATTATATACTAAAATCTTACACTTGCACACGACTATGTTGACCAGATTTCAGTAAGCTATTTATGTGATCCCATTAAACTTCATTGTAATACACATATATGTACATCGAATAAATTTGTATGTTATTTAATATAACATTTCCATATTCATTGCCCGAGAATACAGAAATGCTTGTGAACTTATATATCTTAAATATATTGCAAGCTTATTTACAAGGGGCTTGTTATATGTTCCGTACAAAAGCATCAAAATATATATTATATATATCCGTATCTCAAAAGAAGAACCACACAAAGTTTATAGTCTTTCCAGCACGTGTTTTATTTACAGAACATGTATATCTAACTATGTCTAAATACGATAAACGTTTCATACATTTTCGTTGTATTATATATCTCTGAGAAACTTTTATGGCTAACACTTGCTTTAAGTTTTAATCATGATTAGGCATACTTATTACGAGATTGTAAAAGAAATTTGTCAGAAATATCCCTTGTTTTTATTAGGCTATGACCTGCATACGAGTATATTATACAGATATATATTTGAATATTAATATTCTTACTTAACTTTAATTAAGAGTCTACAAAATTTTTACTTACTTAAATTCAAGTAAACGTAGTGGAAGCATTAAATTTTTACAATGCATGATTATTGTAATCCTTGGTAGGTACGTTTTTAATTACAACCATTAAATAGAAATTTGCCAACCAGGCTTGCACGAAAACCAAATGGAAGCTTTTCTAAAAAAGTAATTATTTTACTTCACCTGTTTTTTTTCATAAATGTAGGTTATATCTTGAAAATAAAAGAAATGGTAAGACTGGGAGACTCACATAATAATTTAAGCCGGGATTTGACCCGGCGCCCGTATTGAATAAGGTTTTTGGCATACATGACACGGAATACGAGAATTATACATCCTACAACTAATAAGAATCCAATCCATCCCTGAAATACCAATACAACAATCATGAAAATAAACCCATGCAAAAAACCAGGCACCCAAAACTACATGCCACGAGTTGCAGAAATTATTTCAGCTCTGGCCACACTAGATATTTTTTTATTTTATTTTATTGTTTGTAACCTAAAAAAGAAAGGAGAAAACAATTGAAGTTATATTTTTAAATAATTTCCCAAACACAAAAGTCCCCGTTTTTTTTCCAAGGATTTTAGTTTTACATGGGGAACAGGCTACGAAGACTAAAGAGACTACACGAGCCACTCAACGGTGGGTTTCGTCTCCATCGAAGGCTCGAGTGGCTCCAGCCAGTGGTCCCGTCACAGGCTGCACAGCGCCGGGTCTGTTGGAGGTATGGACGTCTCCTCCGGGCTCATGATGGTCTTGATGCGCTGTCAACAACCGGTTTCATCCATAAAACTAGAGTCTGTGAGTTCTTAGGGTGGCGTTCGGGTATGTCTTGCTGTGGCTTACTCTTACATACATAACGTCACGCCTCTCCCACAGGGGTAGGCAGAAACTAGTTCCACTTGCTACGATCCTGACACGTCTTTCGCTTCATCCAGATTCACCAATCTCTTCATACATCTCGTCGGTTTTGAAATTTATTAGCTTTCAAGCATTGACGTACAATAAACAACTAGACTCCCAGTCACGCTCAAAAACTGTCCGAAGCAAAAGTCTGAACACGCGTCTATCGTTCAGAGTTTTTGTTCAGTTGTGTTTCGACCGCGCTTTGATAACAATGTATATGTCTCTTTCGCACCGTAATCTTACTATTGAGAACAAAAGAGACAGGCAGGTTTTCAGCGCGTGGCGTCGTGTCATTACTTCTCACGATCCTACGCCATTGATATTAAACATTACTGCCACGAAATAAGGTGTCAATTTGAACGAATATGTTAATGTTATCTGTCTAAGTCGATGTGTTGACACACACAACACATAGACAAAGCAACTCGGACGTTTCTTGAGGAACCTTTGTTAGCGACTGAGAGTCTAGTTGTTTATTGTAAGTCAATGCTTTCAAGCAAGGGTTTAGAGTTGTCCTGTCTCTAAGACACTTTGGCATTCATAGACACCAGAAGTGTTCCGCTAACAGTAGGGCTGTAGCAGCAGTAACTACATGATGGTGGCAGCTATGAAAGCTATTAAAAAAATAGGTAGGTATATACTATAGATGGTAATGTAAAACCAACTCACGTGGACAAAGTTTCCAGGCGTGATCACGAACTTGTACAGCATGTAGAGCGGGATGCAGGAGACGGTGGTGGCCGTCATGGCCCAGCCCACCGAGATGGACCACGGCGGGTACGAGTACTCGCCGCCCAGCATCTCCTCGTGGGACAGCAGGGAGAACACGAACAGCACCAGCAGGAACACGGGGCTGGAGGGAGAGTCACGGCATTAGTACGCTTGCCGGAGATAATGTTAGATAGAAACAGAAACATCGGACATAGTCTTAGATTACGCAATGGTTATGGTGTTCTAAGGGGGAGGCCTTTGATCAGCAGTGGACGTCTTCAAGCTGATGATGATGATGATGATGATGATGATGATGAGATGATGATGTTATATAAATTCTCACTAGAGATCATAAAATTAGGTTAGCTTTGTTAGGTATCTTCAAATGCCCGAAGGGCCAACGGAATAGAAATAGGAGCCCCGTGAAAGCGGGGTTCCGTAGATCTTATGGAGGAGTGTAATTCGACTTTTTTATAACAATGGGGATATAACTGTGGGACCACGAGAATAAACCGCGAAAGTCACAATTTGTACTGAACCCAAGAGTGCTTTCTTTTTACCACTGACTGTGACTGTGACGCCACAGCAGAAATTTTGACTAGAAATCTAAACCGGTTCAAAATCACCGATGCCCATCGGCCCCGCTACAATTGTAACGATTCAACGGGAGCCGCTGCTCTACAAAATGTCTTCGTATTTTGAAAATTTATGGAGCAAACCTCGACGCTTGGTTGGAGCTCGGAAGTAGATGCATTTGCGTAATCATATTACCCCTAGGTATTGGAGTCATGTACATTATTTTGTGCACCACAACCATTCATTGACTTCTGCTGCTCTTGATCGATGAGCCAGGTCCTTACCCGGGCTATTTTACCCTTCGGACAACTGAAGATACCAAACTGACCTACCTATTTTTGTATGTAATAAAAAATTGAGAGATAAAAAAATGGCAGCATTTTTCCTAGTGGACAAATTAGGTGGACCACGGGTAAGTCCCCAGGCAGTCAGGGGTTACCCTGGCATATCTAAGTCCTTAGAGGTAACATGCCAGTTGAATTGCAGTTGTACCTGATATAAGACCAGCAAGCCCTCCAGAACCAGCCAGGCGTGTGGCCCAGCATAGTCCGCACGTCCTCGGAGAAACGGTCCACTCCGTACACCCAGCAGACGCCAGCTGCTTCAGCGAAGACCACGAACAAGATGGCCAGACCAGGGCCGTACACGTTCAGGAGGTCTACGAGGTACACGCCGCCCTGGAGAGAGCGAATAAATGTTTGTCTGACTCTGGAACGGTTATGTGCAAATTATACTTGTTGATTGAAAATTCTATAGGAACTCAGTTATTTGGGTCACGGTAAGAGTTTTATTTTTCTGTATTTTCTTGTCTGAGAACTTATTTGACATAATAATTTAGGTCATTTCTTATTTTTGTCGATGTTTGAATAGTCCAGTGAAAATTCTCGAGGGGCTGATTTTTTATAGCTCATGAGTGAAAATGTTCGTGCTGACTTTGTAATACGAGTAGATTGAAAGAATTTAACAGCGTCAGCATCTAGTCGAAAATTTAATTTCAGCTCTAGTTTTGTAGCAGTACTATCATAAGTCAGTATAGCATCCCAGGGAACCGATTTTTGAAAGAACCACTCGAAAGTAGTGAAAAATAATAAAGAGCTTGAAATAAGAGAGAAAATAATACTATTCTATTCAATTTCACTCGAGCCGCAGCTTTGTAGCGCAGATTTTTACAACTTTCAAATGGTCCTTTCAGAAATCCGGCTGCAGACAAAATAAAACTTGAATCAAACAAATCCTCTTTGTTCCAAGATTGATTCCGTAACGAATTACACACTGGCCACTAAACAGCGGCCCATCCATCCCTGCAAATAAAACGGGGTCTAACATCCCGATATATTACCCGCTATCAGTGGCATTACAATAACTGCATTATTCATTCGTTCCCGGGATGACCGCGGGTGCGATACGGTGAGTCACGCTGGGATGGATCGAGGTACATAAATTGTTAACCAACTAGAACTAGCCTAGGGTACAGTCAGCGTCATATAGTATGAAACATCCAGAGTGACCAAAAAGTTTGGTACACCACAGAAATAGTGTGGTGTGTGGAACTTTTTAGTCACCTTGGACACAAAATTTGAAATGGATAACGGGAATTTTATGAAAACCTAGCCTTAATCTGTCGAAAGCGCGATCAAAGAAGTTTATCTAGCTACTTTTTTATGATTTATTTTAAAACGGGCTTCGTACATTTTGTCACATTAAGTGGAACAATATATTACACTAGGTTATATTGTTGGTCACATCAGCCAACCTGAACAGCATCAACGCGACGTCTGAGGTCGGTTGGGCTAAGATATCTAGAAGCATCCCCGTGTCATACATATATCTAGCTACTTAGTAGTTAAAAAAAACAGACAATAAAATATCAGGCAAAAATACCACTGGGGATCGGAATGTTTTTTCGGAAATTATGAGCAACGTTGACACGCAGCACCCTAACCAAAATAGTCTTAAAGCGTATTGCATAATTAACGTATCTCATTCCGCGTATCGAAACCCTTTCTGTGCTATTAGATTCTAGATCTACGAAAAAAGTGGGCCACTCATGCCGCGGGCTAAATGTCCTGTGGGCTAATTTGACCATGAAGGCCAATTTCGGATTAAAAATTAAATCGTTCTTTGATGCCTTACACTTTGTTTTGTACATCGACCATATGGAAGCATTTGTCAGCCACAGTTAAAAACTCATGAGAATTTACACGTGTTTCCATCCAAACTAAACCAACCGTCTGCTCCAGTTTCTAAATAATATTAAGATACAGTGCTAGATGCACTGAGTTAATGGAATGGAAAACAAACAATTGAATAATTCGACGAACCCTAGGCTAAGCCTGTATCTGAGATTCAATTATTTGATTGGTTAATCAAAGGTATTATGTTGCATTGCAATGCTAAAAACGCGAGTAAGATCTGACTAAGCTAAGAGTTATATACTTTTTTAGCATTAAAAAAAGGTAAACGATCTTGACGTGTCCTTTTATTGAAAAACAGTTTGAAATAATAAATAACGGCAATTTACAATTTAAAATCCCTGGAATATTGTGATTTGTTTTGTTACGGTGCTATATTTTCCAGTTAGGTACCGATTTGTAAAAAGTGTTTTTTGATAAAAAGACATGTCAAAATTGTTTACCTTCTTTCTAAGAGACATTAAAAATTTCCGACGAAGAAGATACCTCAGTTTGTTAACACGATTTCCGATACAACCAAGCCTTCGTTGCCACCTCGAAATTGCCAAACCGAAAAAATATTGACTCATTAAAGACGCGGATAATTAAAATTCATTAAAAGCTGCTTATTAAGTAGGTAAAGCTTTTCATAAATTCTTATTAGATTTTCAGTTCAACGAACCAATCGAAGGTAATTGGAAAGGATCAAATTGTGGTGAAGTTTTTCGAATAGGCCATGATGATAGTTGAAAAAAGAAAAATAAAGGGTCGAATAATACTTTTTATTTGTAAGCGGGGAGGGATAGAATTGCTAAATAAGCACAATAAGAAATTGGAAGTCGTTCTCGTTATTATCCGTTTCTCCGACGAAAATATGTGTGCAGAGGTAATACGATTGCTTGCGAAATTTGCGTATCTCAAAACTTGGGCTGCACACGTATGCGTAATTTAATTCGGTATTTAAATTAAATATTTATGTATTGTTAAGTACTTTAGGTATACAAAATGGATAATTATTCTAAATTAAACAAAAATGGGAAGGACTTGATACTTTACAAATAGACGGTGAAAAATTATTTGAGCAGTTTCAATTTGAAAAGTAGGTTTGTCCAGCAAAATAAAGCGTAAACTGTATGAAAAAAAATGACACAAAAAACATAACAACACATTTTTCATTATAAAAACGACGCTGGTGATTCTGATTCTAAAAACAAAAATAAAAATTTAATTAAAATCGAGCTTTTTGCTAACTGTACTTGCATTGTCATCCGACGGATTCCGACCTACATTATGTGTACCAAATTTCAAATCAATCGGACCAACCGTTGAAGAGTTTCCTCCGCCTCGGTCCTCCCAGAACTGGGGCACCAGAACTCCACTAACAGATTTATTGTGTAGCCACCTAACTTACATAAGTATGCAACATTTCAGATCAATCGGTTGAAGAGTTAAATAAGCTTTATTGTAATAAAAATTAAACGGTAAGTTTTTGCAATTGAAAATCCTTTATCGTAGGTACTTTAACTTACGTAAGTGGTGGTCGGCAGTGCGCATATGTAGATGAGACAGAGCAGCACCGCGACGAAGACCTCGCGGTGCCTGCCCAGGGCTCGAGGGTACTCGTCACAGAGCGCCGTCGTGATTGCTTCAAGACCTGCCAACCACAGATTATGATTTGATGACTCGCCGTCCGGTGTTTGTTAGGCTGGAACAGTGCTCAGCCGACGGTAGCGCTAAACAAACCGTGTACCATACGCGCTGATCGTCGTCAGTGATCAAGCATTTAGTGCTTCACTGACAGCAGAATGCTTCAGACGTAATGTGGCTTCTATCTTACCTATACTTACTATTATTATTAAGCCAAGAGCCTTACAAATAGAGGGTCGGAGTTCTCTAAGGTGCCTGAGGGAAGCGGCGTGATGCTTGCGCATTCAAACTATTTGAATGTAGAATTGTTTAATTAAAACACAGGACAAAGAACAGGGCAGGCGGGTAAAACTAGACACTGACATCGTGACACAGTATTTTAGATGGGCGCGGACGTAGGATGCAGCACGACGAGCAGGCACGCAGTGAAACCGGGGCAGGCGTGCAGGTGACAAACCGAAACCGGTAGAGGAACCCATGCAATTACGTCGTGAGCTGGTGGTCCTCTCGGACCATGCGAAGACGTGCAACGAGCCAGAGATCGCTCTAAGGGCTGGTGGCGCACTCCGCAGTCCGGAACCTTGGAACTCGTCAAGGAGGGGCTCGTTTCGGCTCGGGGCTCCTCGTGGGCAACCCAGCAGCGTAGTCCGTCCGCTCGTTGCTCTCGCGCCGGGCCAAAAAGACTGAGCCACTGTTGCGCGTCTGGCTCCTTCTCTCTCTTCCCATAGTGCTCTGTATCGCTCGGGTGGCGTCTCTCGCTCACTCGCTTACACAGGCGCGTGCGACAGTGATGTCGCTCTGCCGGTGTAGATGGCGCTGCTACGTCGTCTATGGGATATGATGAGCTGGGTCGTTTCGCGGCATAGAGCTAGGTGGCGCTAGCAGTAAAATAAAGTGATACTACTACAACGTGTAGAGTTAACGACGTGTCTACTGATTATGAGAGAAACCCTTAGCCTTAAACGGCAGCTTTTAATTTTTTTTAAGTTCTGGACACTGACTCCAGAAACCTTACCTCCGAAAGTGCTGTCCAAGCCCAGTGTGATCAGCATGAGGAAGAAGATGATGGCCCAGAAGACGGAGCCGGTCATGGTGGCGATGGCTTCTGGGTACACGATGAACACCAACCCTGGACCTTCCAGCCCCACCTCCTCGATACTCTTTTTCTGGACGTGCGCCATGTACCTTGGGAAGGCGAAACGATGTTCACAAATAGCGTTTGACGTTTGTTTAGGTTACGATGTCACGAAACTACAGAGGTTTCGGTACAGTTCGTAATATTGCAACATAGGGACCTTCTAAAAACGAACGAGATCAACGATGATGCTTAGCGATGATTGCTTTTCAGTGTAGCGGCCCTAGCACGCCACCTAGTCGTGTAGTCGTGGACAACATAAACTGCTACGACGCATGAATAGTTAATGCCGATGACGTCACAATGTTCTATATCGCGCTAGCTAAGTTTCGTAACGCGGATGCAAAAATAAAACTCTCAACTCTGTTTCTTCGGACTTCGGTCCCCAGACATGTCATGCCTGGAGAGAGATCTCCTATTGTGTTGTGGCCTCTCCCCAAACCATCAGGTAACTCGAATGGTCGTTCGCCGTCTATCACATAAAAAAATCGTTCCTTTTTCCAAGGTCCATGCCCAAAAGATACCATTAAAAGCTTTGCTTAGTTAGGAACTAATTCAATCGGCGTTTATCAATTAAATGTTAAGAAAGCTCTTACTTTCAAAGAAAACAGCATCTCTGGAAATTCTCCACTAAACTCACCCTAACACGGAAAAGATGACAAATCCAGCGAGGAAGCTGGTGAGGCAGTTGATGGAGGAGGTGATGAGGGCGTCGCGGTAGCAGTTGTTGTTGAACTTGTTGTAACTGCTTAGCGCGAGCAGGGTGCCGAACCCGGGCCCGAGGGAGAAGAAGATCTGGGAGGCCGCGTCGATCCATACCTGAAAACGACTGATGATCTTGACAAGTCCATAGAAGAAACAGGCAAGGTGGTTCTTATCCACTGGTTGTCCTTGGAAGCATCCAAAGTGGTCTGCGGGGTCAGTCTAATAAATAATTAGATAAGTGACAACCAGACAACGCGTAAGGGTGCCATTCCGTCCATTGGGGCCGATCGAAGCCATACGTTAGATAATATGTAGTTACTAAGTGGTCCATGGCAAGACAGTAATTTTGTCGAATGGTCCTTCATGTCTGAAAGGTTGAAACCACTGAATTAGATACTCAGATCAAATTATTGTTTCATTTCGTCATTTCTATTCATAACGCCATTTAGACACCTGACAATGCGTCAATTAGATCTAAATTTCCATCAACCAGCTTCTTCAGAGAAATCATCATCATCATCTTCAGCCTATATTACGTGTGACAGAACCAATGTTACAGATAATTTAAGTAATGTAGTAAAGCAGGAGTTATATTTAGAAAGAAGATTCATGGCATTGATGATATTTCTAAAAGCTTCTTGGTTGACTCACTGAAATTCTAAAATATCTTGCATCTGTTGATGATGATAAAGTTACTTGGTTAAGTATAATCTTATTCTTAAACTTAAGAGCTACCTCTTGTCACTGGAGTAATTTCCATGCGATCCTTTTCAGGCCCTTTTATTTGACAACTTGATACGACACGACTTGCTCTTTCACCTTTCAAAGTTATAATACCTTAGAGTTCTTCAACTTGTGCCACTCAGGTGTGAGGTAGTACCGGATACCCTCGGTGGCACCGGGCAAGCTCACTCCTCGCACCAGCAGGATCAGAAGCACCACGTAAGGAGCCAGGGCAGTCACCCAAACCACCTGGAACACGGGGTTCTTTGAGCCTCAGCTTGGTAAAGTTGAGGTTTACAGAGTTCAGGCTCATCGAATTAGTTGTAAGGATATCGAAGAAATGGAAAAAACAATGTGTTGTTTATAATCACATTTTATGGACGTATAGGTGGAAAGGAAAGGGAATCAAAATAGTGGGTTTAACGCCTCCTAGGATTTTAACCCAATCCCTCAATGGGCTTTCACGATCTATGGTTTTTCTTTGCTTTCAGCACGGTAGCACGCTAGCGCGGAAGACCTGTGTCACGCACGAGATAGATTACCCGTCTGTTTCTAGAACAAACAGCAAGAAAAAGATGAGTAGTCTATCTCCTGCATGACACAACCCTCGCGCGCCTTTGAGGTAGCCGTGCAGCGCAGTAGAGGTAATTGTTTAACCATATCTTCTGCGAAATAATATTGGATGTGTCCTGTACCTTGCCTGTGCTCCGAACACCCTTCCACAGGGAGAAGTAGACCAGCACGAAGACACCAAACACGCAGAGGGCTAGCGACGGCTTGATGGGACCCATATAGTCCAACCCGTTGGACCGATGCTGCTCTAGCACGTTTCGCCTAAATAAATATTTGTAATTAGATATCAGCAATCAATGCTTCGTGCGCGATTTTTCGGAGGACTTTGCAATCGGTCTTTTCGAAGACCTTAAACGCAGTTACCCTTGAAGAAGGCCTTTTAAAAATATCGAAATTAGATGAGAACGTTCCTGACTTAGTTTTTACAAAAACAATCACCATTTTGATATCCGTAATTTTCTCTGCGGGGTAAAACTACCCTATGTCCTTAGATAGTATTCGCAGACGAACTCCACAGAAGGCTGTGGGACTAATAACTATCTCTAACCAATTTCATTTAAATCAGTTAAGTGGTATAGGTAAGACATAGATATATAACAGACGGCTGGCACGAGAGCGCGCGAGATACACTACCCGTCTCTTTCTAGACAGAACAGTAAGAAAAAGACGGGCAAACTATACTTCGAGACTCTCGTGCATTCTCGTCCTAAACATGCAGCAGACAAAGTTATTTTCACAGTTACATTAAGTAGAGATAGTAAGTGAAGTAGAGATGTTTCACAAAAAGATAAACACTTACTCAAAGAACTCCTTAGCCGGGGTGGAAGAGTTGGCATTGGACTGGGCCGAGGTGACCGGGGAGCACAGGGGGGTGTTCCACTCGTTGTCGCAGCTGGTCCAGGGAAGAACAGAGTTGATGGAGGCGAGGGAAGCCACCAGGTAGTACACCGCCCAGCCGATGATGGTGTTATAGTACATGCCCATGTAGATGTCGATCATGCAAATTGCGTATCCAACTCCTGTTGAGAAACATGTCTACATAAAGCAGAGGTTCTTAAAGTTTTTTCTCGTAGACCACGTTCAAAGTTTTACGGTTTTCAGTGGACAGTGCTGCTACATTTCTAATATTTTCCTTTTTTTTTCGCATCAACATGGACATCGTCTGGTCGTCCGTGGACTCCTGGGGTCCGACCACTTTAGGAATCTTCTTGTAAAGCATAAAGATCTTCCTAAAGCCGTCACTGGCATACCTTGCTTTGTCTAATCGTACGAATGAGACAAAGCAAGGTGTACTGGGTGTCGGTTACGGTCTTAGTATAGTACGGTGTAGAGGCAAAGATCTTAATGTACAGCTAGCTATAGTTCTACCTTTTAGTCGATTTTGTTTCTTATAATCTAAATTTTGGTGAAATTATCGTTCGTTTGGTGTTTTGTAGAGTCGAAAATGAAAATATTTTGTAATATAATTACTAACTAATAATTAATAATTTTATGTCCATCATCTATGTCAACTTTCTGACGGGAAACATTATTAGGGGTATCCTTTGCGGCTATAATGTACCCAAAGAAGCATACTGCAACGGACAGACGACGGGATTAATTGATTCAGTACCAGCACAAAGCCACACAAATACCTTCAAAGATCCCACAAAAAAGCACAAAGGACGACCTTTGAGCGGCCTGCCATTGACTTTGGCCGCTTTCGAATAATTACAATCGGATTTAAGGAACGAAAAGTCATTTGTAATTAAATACACGAGTTCGCATCACGCTACGTTGTATTTGTGGCTATTGCAGTCACATCAAGGAAAGAGAAAGCGATATAATACGCGTATGTCAAGGCGAGATAGGTAGACGAGACGATTTTTCTTACACGCTCACAGGGGCCCGTGGCAAATTCATCAGATAGGGCTCCTTCCTAATAAAGCAGTGCATCAGCGCCCCTTCTGTACTCTAAACCAAGCCAGTTCGGGGCCCCCTAGAGCTAGGGGCCCCTGGCATTTTGCCACCCTATAGTTACGCCACTGCACGCTCAGGCCCCTAGTTCTCCAATTCGATATGTCCGTGACAAATGACCATTCGAACAGGAATGCGTGGTCAGTATGAAGCCAAGAGGCGTAGAATCTCGTCAAGTTTGTAATGTAAGTAGAATTGTCACATGTCACCGACAATTGTCGTTGTAATGAAATAGGGTCCAGTCTGAAACCCAGTGACACTTCCAATTCACAATCGAAAGAAGAAATGCTTTTTTTTTGACAACTGTTTCCACTTCCATGCTGGTCTGGGAGCAAAGAAAAAACAGAATGTACCAGATGCTTCTCTTCCGAAAATCTTAGGAATCATGTTATAGGCGATGCGGCTCCCATCACTATTTTGATTCCCCTCACTTCCTATACGCCCACAATCATGCCAAGCCTTTGGGTCTTGTTACCCTAGACTCTATCTACCCGGAAGACATAAAGACGTGACTGATGTATTTAATTTATGTATGTAAAATTTTTCGGTATTGTTTCAGTTATTTCATCTGCGATCTAATGTTACCCAGATATCTACTATGTATTTATGTATACAATACAATAAGGCTGATGTAATATTAATACTCTTTAGTTCTCCTTGGACTAATGTAAATAATATATGATTTACGCGATTGATTTATGAGTTCGGCCGCTACCTACCAATGATTTTGACGGCAATCACGCACTTATTTAGGGCATAACTCAAAAGACTAATGACAGACTTCGCTACCATATCAGACTGAAATTAACCTACACATAGGTAAAGATAAAGATAAAGATAAAGATAAAGATAATTTATTCATAAATGTTTTACAAAATTATAACTAAGAACAGAGTTTCCTTATAAATCTAAGTTAACAACTCATATGCCTGAACTAGGAAATCCTGTGTTTCAGGCTATAAGAACTTAAGCAAAATGGCTATTAAATAATTAAACAATCACCAGGGAAAAATAAATGAACATGACAAAAATTATAAAGAAATGATTAAATTAAAACTAAGATTAGGTACTATCTTATAAAATCTTAAAAATTTAAATCCAATAAAAATAAAAGTTACAAAGATAATCTAATTCACAACTAATAATAAATTCTCTGTATCTTCGTATGACATAGTTTGAAGTGATTCCAGGAGAATTTTCTTGCATTTATTGTAATTGTGGGGATAAATCGACGAAATTGCATTTAACTTATTATAAAGGAATGGTCCTAGGAAAACAAAGAATTTGTGTGTAAAAGCAAATTTGGGTCTTATTTTCTGATAGCAGACTATGTCCTTTCGTCTCTTAGCTATTAGTTCGGTGGTATAGGGTAGGGCTGCGTGCTGTTTAAGTACTATACTAATTATAAATAACTGTCGAACTGTTAATACATTACACGACTTATAAAGCAGGTTAGTAGGAAAAAGGAAAGGGCGATAGGTAGACACCTTAAGAATAGCTCTCTGCGCTCTCTCGATGGCTAGTAACTGTGTTTTACCCGCACCCCCCCATGTGGTTATGCAGTAAGTTAAGATAGACTGACATAGCGAAAAATAAACTTGCCTAATTAATTTAGGGTCTGCAATATGACGTAACTTTTTAAACACGAATATCAACTTACGAATCCTACCACACAACGCTTCTATGTGATGTTTGAACGAAAGAGTTTCATCTATTATAATGCCCAAGTATTTTATTCGGTCAGTTATTTTAATAGCGGAACACACACATTGGCCATCCGTGGGGACTTTACAAGAATGAGCATATAGCGTAGAGCTAGCTGGCGTAGACGTAAGTTTGCGCATGGAAAACTTAATATAATTTGTTTTATCCGCATTAAGAGTGAGAAAATGATGTTGAAGCCAGTTATTAACCACATTGAAGCCATGTTGCGCATGCTTGTAGACTTCACTTTGCGAGTCAGCAGCAAAAAGTAAGGCAGTGTCGTCAGCATATGATACGATTATTCCATGCTCCAGTTTTAAGTTACAGAGATCATTAATAAAAATCAAAAATAGGGTCGGTCCCAAGATACTTCCTTGAGGGACCCCAAAAGATGTGTTTTTCTGGTCATCGCTGAAAACATTTCCTATTCTAACACATTGGGACCGGTCATCTAGGTAACTTTCAAAAAGTTTCAGCTGTGTTCCTCGTATACCTATAGATTCGAGCTTACTTAAAATAATAGGAATAGACACCGTATCAAAAGCTTTGGCAAGGTCCAGGAAAATGCCCAATGTGTGGAGACCATTATTAAGATTCTGTACTAAGAAATCGGTAAGATGATGCGTTGCATCAGCTGTTGACACTTTTGATCTAAATCCAAACTGCGTCTTAGACAGAATCGAATTATCCTCCAGATATTTGACCAGCCTATTATTTAAAATCTTTTCAAGTATTTTAGAAAAAGGGGGCAACAAGGAAATTGGTCTATAATTTGTGATTTCATATTTGCTACCAGATTTAAATACAGGAACTATAACAGCTTTCTTGAGACACTTAGGAAAGTGCCCCGTGCGTAAACATACATTAAATATGTAAGTTAGTGGTGGTACCAGAATGTGTCGAAATAGCTTAATAATTTTATTTGATATATTGTCCCATCCAGCTGCACAGTCGTCTTTTAGCCCCAGGACTAGCCTCTCCACCTCTGCTTCGTCGGTGTCCAGTAACACAAACGATGTCAACTTAGTGGTACAGGGAGGGGGATTACTTATAGGTTGTTCTATTGACCTTTGAACTTTTTCTGCCAGACCCTTGCCAATGTTAACAAAGAAATCATTTACCATGTTAGCAGATGCCAAATGTGATGAGTGTGCTTGTAATAAACCAGAGGATGACTCATGTTGTTTTGAGCTACTTGTTACCTTTTTAATGCAATTCCAAATCTTTTTTGAATTAGTTCCAGCCTTCTCCATTTCTCTTTTATCGTAATTGATTTTTACTTTTTTCAGTAGATCATTACAAAAATTTCTGTACCTTTTGTATGTCACTTGCAATGAAGGATTATCTGGGTGAGATTTAGCCTTCATATGCAGCTTATCTCTATGTCTCATGCAACGAATGAGACCTGGAGTGATCCACGGTTTCATGTTATAATTTTTGTTATTCAACTTAATCTTAATTGTATTTTTTTCAATTGCACACTTAATATTTTCTATTAAGTATAACATACTAAACTGTGGGTCAGCGGAATTATAAACTGGGTCAAAATCGACGTTGCATAAGTCTTCCTCGAGTTTATTTATATTCAATTTAGCAATTGTGCGAGTATTGATTAGTTTAGGTATTTTACGGTTTAAGGTTAGTAGGACGGCATTGTGATCAGTTATTGTCGAGTTAATAACAAGAGCAAGAGAGGGGAAATTTGATTTCAGTATGACATGGTCTAAACAAGATTCACTAAAATGGCGTGTAGGAAAAGTATGCGCAGGGAGCATGCCATAAAAAGAGCATAGGTTGAGATAGTTCTGAGCATCTAAATTAGCACTTTCTGGAATAATATTAATATTAATGTCTCCAACTAAAATTATGCTTTTAAAGGATGATATGTTTTGGAGCGTGTTACTTAAAGAGTCAATAAAATTGGAGGTATTTCTGAAAGAGGGAGGTCTATAGAGTGCCAGAATAGCGACTTCGGTTCCAATTTTAACCAACAATCTGTTGCAGTCTATAATATTCGGCTCTTCAACAGTTACATCAAGATGATCTCTTGCATAAACTATGACTCCATCACTTTGATTGTAGTGGATACTACTATTATGCATGCTATATCCAGGAATTAATGGTATGTTTGATCGGTTGGAAATCCAACATTCGGTTAAAACAATGAGGTCACAATCCATGTTAAGTCTCTGCTGCAAACAACTAAAATTATCAAAATTCTTAAAAACACTGCGAATATTTTGCGTTAAAATGGATAGCGAGTTACTAAAAGTGCATAGGAGCTGTTTACAATCCTCAGCTTCACAAATTCTAGACTCAGATACAGATAAATTATCTAGTTCATTAACTAAACTATTAATCATAATATTTATGTAGAAATAAAATAAAATAAAAACTTATCAAAGAAAATAAATGAAAAATAGAAGTCAGAAAATGACTCTGCTTACGGTGCTCTTAGGCACCTTCATAGTCTATAGAGTTGATGTACCTTTTTTCCGCTAGTATTTTTGCCGGGCAGTCAGCAGCACCTGTAGAGTGATTGCTGGGCTTCTTAAAACGCAAACAAGTGGCACATTTCGGTTGGGCTTCTTTCTTCGGGCATTCTTTAATTGAATGGCCAAGCTCGCCACACTGACCGCAAGTGTGTGTGACATCCCGACATGACTTGGCCGCATGGCCGTATTGTTGACACTTGAAGCATCTTGTGACCAAGGTGAAGTCTCTCACCGGACATGATGACCAATTTATAAACACTCGGTCATTGGATATCAGGGCTTTACGAATAGCTGCAGTAACTTCAAACACATAGTTCACAGTGTCAGCTTCTTTCTTTCCCGATTTGTGGCTCAATTTTACTGCATTTAAAAATGCTTCGAGATTGGTATTTTCCAGTTTGTCGGCCAAGTTTTGCTGGTACACACAGCTAAGGACTTCAGTTTCCTGCATAGATGTGGGCACACCAATAATTACCACTCTTGGCTTGCGTACATGCAGAACTATGTATTCACGCTACAATGTACTCTATGTATAATGCTGCTAATTCGTATAGTTACAGTACGTGCAGGTGGGATCAAAAACTAGACCGCCTTCGGTCATGCCTATGAATTCAGAAAAATCTCAACAGCGCGATGCAGGACGGGGACTGAACTTGAGAGTGACATCTATCGTAAAACATCCGAACTAAAATTACAAAGGTAGGTACAGCAACTTTAAGTACCTAACCACAAACAAATATAATTTATAAATGTGCGACACTGTGAAACACTAGGAACAGCCAGATCCAATCGCTAGCTTCAAGACACTGATATTTTTTATGCCATGCCAACTTAGGAATCATGTTACCTATAGGCGATGCGGCAAGCAAACCATCACTATTTTGATTCCCCTTTCCACCTACGCCCACAATCATGCTAAAGGTGGCCTAGGTCTTGTTACCTTAGGATCTGCTTCCCCGAAAGCGATATAGACGTGATTTATGTATGTGTATGCATATAACCACATCAAAGCGTTTTAGAACATCCAACTACAGTTTGAATCGAACGAAGTAAATTGTCTCAAACCCGATCATCGCCAACAAAAATACAATCCGACGTTGCTTTATCAAGTAATAACAAATCTAAGCGAATCCAATTAGGCAGCGCTCGGCATCAATTTGCGCGCGTAAACTTGTCGCCAACTTTTGACGTTTGCAGACGCCATGTTGGAATCGAATCAGCGCCATCTGTAGGTAATCAAATGATACTGCATCGCGTCCGGTAATTAGTTTACGGTGCGAGATCCGCGATGACAGATCTATAGGGAATCTAATAATATCACTGGCGCAGTTGCTGTGAACCATTGAGCTGATATTTGTGTATTTTCTATCTAGAACAGTAACGTAGTAAGTAATATATATACCAGTTGCTTCTCTAGCCGCGCAGATGGTAAAAGCCCTCCGAGGGAATGGGCGAAAATCATAGCAATCCAGTTATTAGGCGATGACGCTAGCAACCCATCACTATTTTGATTCCATTTTCCACCTATACGCCCTTAATCACGCTAAACGTGGCCTGTAAGTTCCTGTTGCCTTAGGCTCTGTCTACCCCGTAAGGGATAAAGACGTGATATATGTCCTGTTTATCCAGGAAAATTGTCGTTTCTGCGGTATAGCGATAAACATGTCAAAGCTAGCTAGAGTCGCGACGTTAATTATTGCAGAATATACTATCAACATCAGTTCTTAAGTCTAATTCTACGTGGACGACGTCGCGGGCAGAAGCTAGTAATCAATAAACAACACAGTTACAATTTCACAAAACACATCACAGCACTTTTCACTTCTCCAATCGTTTGTGGCTATCAGGGAGGCGATCGGCAGCGATAGGGGAATGAGCTACGACATATGCCTTATGGGCATATTACAGAACTCTCCGCGCAACACGTTACATTGCTGCTGGCATTCGATAGCTTGTAAATCCTTAGCTGCACCACCCGGCAATGTAAAGTATGTTTCACAATTCCTCTCCACGACGGGGGAATGGGCCGCTTACGCGTCGTAGATACGGAAAACTGCGTGTTTTACGACTCGCACTTTTATGACTTTGTGTCTTTTGAATGGCGACGAATGGGAATTTATGGACCCATAGTGACCTTTTTGATTTGTTTAAGGGTGTTTTGGATGGTTCCTTGGTTAGGGGGAAGTGTGGTTGATCTTCGTATGTCGACGCAGTTAAAGTTTCACTCCGAGGCTGGACTAAGTTGCTTTAACTATAACATTGACCATACCAACGATTTGTATCAAAGGTCTTGTGTCCAATATACGTCAAATTTACAAAAAACATAGTTAACCCATTATAAGCGCTAAAAAATTCAATTCAATAATGTCATGCATTAAAAAAAAACACAATTATTAATAAAACGTGAAAATATCGTACAAGAAACAACAAAGAGTGAAATTAAAAGTAATAATCGGTCAAGAAATACGCAAAGTATGAGAATTTTAGACAACTAATTAGTCAGCGATTAGAAAGAGAGATCCGATATGACACGTGACGTCATTTATTGTCACAACGTCCATATTAAAAACATACACACATACATACACAAATCAGGCCCCGTTTAGCAAGATTGTGAGCGTATAGGTGGAAAATGGAATCAAAATAATAATAACTCCATATTAAAATTCCGGCGACATATATTTTATCACCTTTCGTGAATATTTTTTAGTGTAGGGTCGCTCCTTGGCTATTCAGTGAAACAAATGGAACTTTACAGAGGTTTATTGTTTACAATATCCAAAGAACAACGTAGTCTCAGGGATAACGTGAGCTTTTTAAGAGAGTTCAGGGCAGAACGGCACTATTGACTTATTCTTTTCACACACACACGCCCAAGGAGCACTAGTACTCCCCTGGACGGACACGAAGGTGAGGACGACGCTGCCAGCGCAGAAGGGGCCGAAGGCGAGGGTCGCAGTAGAGGCGAGCCTTGGGTCAGGATGTCGTCCTCAGGCAGAAGCGTGTCTTCCGGTAGGGCAGTGGAGATGTGCGTTATGCAGCTCAGCAGTTTCAGGCTTTAATTTAGCCCCGATCTGGGTCCCTGTAATTTTCTCGGTGTCAGAGGCGGTCTTCTACGACGAGGGCCCAGGCAGCTCTTCGACGTCCACCAGGGGTAGTGCGTCAAAGAGTCGGCTAGGTCCTCGAGTAAGACTTAGGAACAAATAGGCGAATTTGAATAAGGTTGAACAGTCTGTGTTCGCCGTTAAATTCAAAATGAAGCTACGTTATAATTCAAATTGGAGGCCGTTGGCCCTACGGTCAACGCGCCCCGACGAAACACTTAGACCTAATTTATTAACATGATTTACATTTGAAATTACACTTAGAATAAAAAGCAATAAAACACAATAAGACACCTTGAGCACTTAGACAATGATAATTAATTTACTCACCATATAACTGGGGATTCCGTACTCGTAGCTTTTATTCTGAAGATTTGAAATAGAGTGTGGATCCCTACGGCGCGCGCGAGCTTTTATAGGAGGCCGCGGTTCCGTATGTATAACTATACTTAATTAAGCGCGACTAGTGATGTGCCACCTAGGGTCTTACGGCAAGTCGTCGATTATCGATCTTTGATTCGACTTTTTACAAGTGTCACCGTCTACCGCGTGACATTCCCCTCTTTCCCGGTGAGAAAATCAACCTAAGTTGATTTTCGGCTATTAAAACTTAGGAGTTATCTATCATACCTCACGCTCACGCTCATCATTCATACTTCTACAAGTTAAAAGAGATAGAACAATAGTATATGCCTACTCCGACCCCTAGGTAAAGGTTGTAATGGAAAGGAGATCTAACTACACATATAGATAACGACTGTCCTCGGGTTACCGGCCGCCCGTAGTACTATTGTAAACAGGTGGAATAAGGCTTATGATTTCGAGTTTCCAACACCGCTCGGTTCCTGAATACAGCTTAGGTAGGGGACTTTACAGAAGTCAGTAGTACTGGTATTAGGCTTAGTTTAAAACAGACGATTCATACATGTGAGATGACCATTCGCGGGTTTCACGACGGTTTCTTGCCTCTAAGTTAGCGCAAGTATCATGGTTGCGTAGCAGCGCGCGGAATGTAAACATCGTTACGAGGTCGCTACGAGTGATTAGATTTTAGTTTAAGCGGCCGGAACGTGTTGCTCTTGCGCTGCTACTAGCGGAATGCGAGATAATTGCGACGGCGCAAGGGGGAGGAGTGATCGCGGACGCCGACCAATGAGGTCATTGCGCGCTGCGGCTCCGCCACGGGCCGAACGCTATCTACGAGTAATTAACCTGTTGGTTTTAATTTGATGTCTTTAATATGCCACGCGCCTAAATTCTTTCCAGATAAGTCCTGTAGTTCAAATACTAATGGTGAACGTTTTTTAATGATCTTACACTTTACAAATTTCGGTGCTAATTTCTTACAAAAGTTAGCGGACTTATCGCTGAGGAAATATGTACGCTTCCATACTAAATCGCCTTCATTAAAGTGCGCTGGTTTACGGCGTGAGTTATAACTCTTAATACTATTCTGATGTGCATTGTATAGCGCGTGCTGGACTTTGTCGAATGTTTCTGCTAGGAATCCTACGTTTTGCGCATAGGCGTCGCGCGGTAAGAATAGTAGTTCATTACCCAATTCATTATCGACGTAGTGTGAACCGCACGTTACCAATTCTCTGCCGTGTACTAAGAAAGCGGGAGTGTAACCCGTCGCCTCGTTTATGGAGTTGTTTATAGCGAATTGTATTTTTGGCAGATTAATGTCCCATGACCTGTGGTCGTTTTGTACAAAGGTAGATACACAAGTCATTATCGTTTTGTTATAACGTTCTGTCAAATTAATATGAGGTGAATAGCGTGCTATAAGAAACTGATTAGGTACCTTATATTTATCGAGGAAGGATTTCAGCTCGCGGCTGGTAAAATAAGTAGCATTATCCATATATATGGTTTGAGGGACACCATGAGTGAGGAAAACTGAGTCTTCCAGGTGCTTAATGACTATAGCTGAGGTCGCGTTACGTACAGGAAACAAAAGGCAATATTTTGAAAATACGCATGTCACCACAAGTAAGTAGTTATTTTGCTTTCGTGTAGTAGTTAGTGGACCCATGAAATCCAAGGAGATAACCTGGAATGGACGTGAGCAGTGTTTAGGACGACCCATCTCACCTAGCGTAGCGTGAGTTGGGTGTTTATAAGCTATACAAGTGTCGCATGACGCAATGTATTTAGACACGTCCTTGTACATTCCTTTCCAGAAATAATTGAGAGCCAAACGATGGTAGGTTTTGAACGCGCCTAGATGTCCCGCAGTAGGTACATCGTGATTTTCGCTAATTATTTGGTGACGTAGTTCCTCTGGTACTACTTCCTTCCATGTGAACTCGTTAGCAAATCTAGTGTCAGACTTCGTTAATCTGTAGAGGGAGTTGTTTACTATTTTATAGTTAGGAAAACCCTGTGGCGCGTTAGTACAGCTGTTGTAAAGATCTAAGTACCACTTGTCCTTTGTCGTGAGATGCGCGTTTGCAAGTGTTAACGCTGACACTGGCACGGCTCTAGATAAGGCGTCAGGAACGACGTTGTCTTTGCCGCGTCGATGTAAGATCTCAAAATTAAAGGATGATAGTCGTACTCCCCACCTAGCTAAACGGCCTGTAGGATTACTTAGAGATAAAAACCATTTTAGAGATGAATGGTCAGTGTAGACTTTAAATGTGCGACCATTCTCGAGATAACAGCGCCAATGCTCGAGTGCGACTAGGACGGCTAAGGTTTCGCGTTCTGTAACACTGTAGTTTCGTTCCGCCTTTGACAAGGAACGACTCATGTATGCGACTGGATGTTCTTGACCGTTAATAGTTTGGCAGAGCATTGATCCTACGCCTAAATTACTTGCGTCTGAGTGTACCTCGAATGGTTGCGTATAGTCCGGGCAAGAGAGGACCGGAGAACTAATTAGACAAGACTTGAGTTGTACAAACGATTGTTCAGCTTCGTTTGTCCATGCAAATGGTGGTGCATTTTTTTTAAGTGAAGTCAAGGAATTTAGTGGGCCTGCTAATGTGCTAAAATTAGGAACAAATCTACGGTACCAAGACGCGGTGCCTAGAAATCTTTTCACCTCCTTTGTGTTCGTTGGTCTGGGGTAATCTAGAATCGCGGCTACTTTATCTGGGTCCGTGCGTAAGCCTTGCTCGTCTACCACGTAGCCTAAGTACTTTAATGAGTTCCTAAAGAATTGTGTCTTTTCATAATTTATAGTGAGACCTGCGTGTTTTAGCTTCGCTAGGACTTTTAGGAGCAAGGTTACATGATTGTCATAGGAGTCGCTGACACAGACTATATCATCGAGATAACAGAATACTTTGTTGTCGAATTCAGGTCCAAATAGGCTATCTACTAGTCGCTGTTGTAAAGCTGGTGCGTTCGTCAAACCAAAGGGCATCACTTTGAACGAGAAGGTACCACGTGATGGTACAAAGAAAGCTGTCTTACACTTATCTTTTTCATTGATAGGTATCTGCCAGAACGCCTTCGATAAGTCAATGCTAGTTAAGAATTTCGCGTCCCTAAGATTGTCTAATATCTCGGATATGTAAGGAAGACTGTACGCGTCCTTTTTAGTTACCGCGTTCAATTTACGGCTGTCGAGACAGAACCTAGGTTTGCCGTCCTTCTTCCCTACTACTAGTACTGGCGAGGACCACGCGCTCTCGCATGGTTCAATAACATCCAGACGCAACATTTCGTCGACCTGTTCGTTTATTATGTTGAGTTTCTCCGGTGACATTCTGTAGGAACGTTGTCTAATTGGTTCGGTAGTGCCCGTGTCAATGTTATGTACAACTAAGTTAGTACGGCCGAGACCAATTTGTTCGTAAGAGATGTCGCGAAACTGTCCTATAATATTATCTGCCTGCACGCGCTGAGCCTCTGTGAGGTTAGTGTAGGAATGCAGTGCCTGAGGTCGAATAATTCTGTCTGGATGCTTAGTGACGGTCTCGCTTGCCGCTAAAGCACTTACGTATTTAGGACAAACTTTGAAAGACCGCCAAAAGTTTATCCCTAGTATGACAGAATTATTGACCTCGGGCACTACGTATGCCCTTATAGAGTGAGTTTGATTCTCAAAAGTTATGTCGAGGTCAAAGTATCCTATACTACGCAAGCGCCGGCCAGCAGCCGCCTCTATGTTAATGTAATCATCAAAACGCATGGTATGCCCATAGGTAAGTAATGTGTTATGATAATCTTTGCCAAGCACCGTTACGGCCGCCCCCGAGTCCAATAAGCAGTGTGGAACTCTCAGTTTGTTTATATAGATAGTTATGAACGGTCGCGCGTCGCGCGGCCCTAAGTCCTGCTGCGAATTGTTTTGTTTATGTGAGTGGGGCGAGATCGTCGTTACCTTATAAGAATTAAAAAAAGTGTTAACGAAATGCAGCCATTGTGACCATTTATTAGCCCTCCTAATGTAACGACGTCCTCGCCACGAACTTAGTTTTTTGTTTGCGAAGTGGGTCTAGGTATGTGTTTATTACATGTAGTGCAATCAGGGAACTTCACCCCCACCTTGCCACACTTGAAGCACAACAAGGTCCGTGGTGCTTGACAAGTTCTTAATGTGTGTGTATTAGATTTACACCTAGGACAAAATTTATTATTGTTAGTGTGTGGTGCTTGTGACAAAATATTCACCGGGTATCGGTGTTTAGTGTTAGTGTAATTATGTTTATTAGCGCTGTTACCCGAGGATGGATGCTGATACCTATCAAAATGCCTATTTTGATGTGAAAAGGTTTGTGATTGTTTATTTATAGCTAGTTCAGGGATTAGTGTACCTGCCGTAGGGCGCGGTGGCTCTTTATAGCTAGACATTCGAGCTTGAACTAGTTCGAATTTGTGACAGACGGTACGGAGTTCATCTATAGTGGTCACTGAAGTAGCTGTAGCTAATACTGCCGCGAAACAGGGCCTAATATTATGCAACAAAATCTCTAACTGATCATCTTCAGTCATAGGTACAGTTAGTCGTGAAAACATTGCGTGCATAATAGCTAAATAAATTGTTATGTTTTCGGAGTCGTCTTGAGTCCGGGCGCGAATTTCCGCCTTTAATTTATAATCGTAGTCTGGCTGTGAGAATACGGATACGAGTTGTTTAGACAATTCGTTCCAAGTGGTAATCTTATCTTTAACCGATCTATACCAACACAAGGCCTCGCTCTCAAATATCTCAGTCGCGAAAGAAAGGAATTTGTCTGGTTTAATCTTCCTAGCTGAGAGAAATTCGTTTACACGAATGACGAAAGCGCGGACACAAGTTTTTCCACTGTAGCGAAGTTTTGCAAAATCAGAGGTTATGCCGCGGTCACATGTTACTGATATATTTGGTGGTGGTTGCGCGAAACTATGAGAAGAAGTGTTCAATTGTTCTAGGTTGTCCTCACTTTCCAAAAAGGTTTCCTCACTATCTTGATCAAACTTAGCACGTATAGTAGCTAGTTCCTTTGATACATTTTGAAAGCTAGTTAAGCATGATTTCAATACTGCCTCCGATTCGGGTGTAGTAGTAATTATTCTCCTAAGACGATGGTAGATATGACTGCACAAATTGTCTGTACGCACGAATAAATTATCGTCAAACTTTGATTTGATTAGGGTTAAATTTGACTGCGCTTTTGCTAAACTTTCTGCTACGCCTTTTAGGTCGTCGACGGGGTCTAGTCCCGATTCTAATATATCCTGGGCCGGTAAACCGGGTGCTAGTTTCACTATTTGACCGCGTAATTCTTGTACTGTAAGTGCCGGTGTAGTTCCGCGAATAGCCACCTCATAAGATAGCTCTGTTTTTTGTAGCGATAAATACTTAATATTGCGATGTGCCATTTTTAGTACACTAAAAGCTGTAAGTTACCCGCGATATTAGAATTTATTCAACCTGTTCTCCGAAGTGTGCGCGTTAAGGTGCGTTTATAATTTTAAAATAATGAAATGGAGTTACAAGACGAACCGTAGATCGATAAGTAAGTGTTGAAGGAAAGTGCGACTTACGCGTATTACCCTAAGTGCCGCAACGTATGGCTGCGAGTCGTATTAAACGTTGGTAGAATTGAACGTTAAGTAGTTAACTCAGTTGTAATGGCTAGCCTGCTATTGAAACACGTAGCGCGTTGTAGTTAGTTGTCTAAATGCTCAAAGTATGCGCAGGTATAGGTAAGGTGCTAAAATAATTCGATTATTGCAGTAAAGTGTTAAAAATCGCGAGTTGTTTGAAGTTAAGTTTAAAGTTTTCGAGAAGTGATGCTAAATTTGATTAAATTAATGTTCTTGTCGGTACAACTAATTAAGGTTGTTGTTAGATAATTGAGTGGTTCGTTATAAATTTGAAATGCCAACTGTGGTAGTTATTATGTAGTTAATGTGTATTTTAAATTGACACTGGTCGCGATCGAGCCGTTAACGCTTGCGTATTTGAATCTGCTAAGTGTCCTAGGCACACGGGTGCGAAAGAGAGCGCGCGGTCGTTGCTAACACAACGGAGCGGTGCGGAAGGAACCGTTGATTCGAATAATTAGGGCGCGAGCGGATGTGCCAAGCGCGAGTGGATTTTAAATTAACGGTTCAGTATTTAAAATATTTGACCGTTAATATTTTAAATTTAAGTACATACGTTAGGAACCGTTGATTTCAAATTACTGCTAGTGAATTTAATGTTTGTTTACGTTAATTTAAATTAAAAATTTAGAAAATAACCACTTGTTACCGACAGGAACAACGTTTTTTACGACTTCTACGTAACCGAACGAGAAAACGGCTGAGCCTATTCTTAAGCCGAGCTCAGACAGCGAACGAATTGTTACTGCAATAGTCGGATTTTACAATAAAATAAGTATAAAAGTATTTAGAAATGACCGAAGCCAACTCTTTGAGTGCGTGTGCGGAAGAAGTGCTAAGACCTGAACTGAACTAATGGGTGCCGCTAGTGCGCGTATAGAAAAAGTGCTAAGAACTGAACTGAACTAACCAAGTTGGGCGCCGACTATCACCTTTCGTGAATATTTTTTAGTGTAGGGTCGCTCCTTGGCTATTCAGTGAAACAAATGGAACTTTACAGAGGTTTATTGTTTACAATATCCAAAGAACAACGTAGTCTCAGGGATAACGTGAGCTTTTTAAGAGAGTTCAGGGCAGAACGGCACTATTGACTTATTCTTTTCACACACACACGCCCAAGGAGCACTAGTACTCCCCTGGACGGACACGAAGGTGAGGACGACGCTGCCAGCGCAGAAGGGGCCGAAGGCGAGGGTCGCAGTAGAGGCGAGCCTTGGGTCAGGATGTCGTCCTCAGGCAGAAGCGTGTCTTCCGGTAGGGCAGTGGAGATGTGCGTTATGCAGCTCAGCAGTTTCAGGCTTTAATTTAGCCCCGATCTGGGTCCCTGTAATTTTCTCGGTGTCAGAGGCGGTCTTCTACGACGAGGGCCCAGGCAGCTCTTCGACGTCCACCAGGGGTAGTGCGTCAAAGAGTCGGCTAGGTCCTCGAGTAAGACTTAGGAACAAATAGGCGAATTTGAATAAGGTTGAACAGTCTGTGTTCGCCGTTAAATTCAAAATGAAGCTACGTTATAATTCAAATTGGAGGCCGTTGGCCCTACGGTCAACGCGCCCCGACGAAACACTTAGACCTAATTTATTAACATGATTTACATTTGAAATTACACTTAGAATAAAAAGCAATAAAACACAATAAGACACCTTGAGCACTTAGACAATGATAATTAATTTACTCACCATATAACTGGGGATTCCGTACTCGTAGCTTTTATTCTGAAGATTTGAAATAGAGTGTGGATCCCTACGGCGCGCGCGAGCTTTTATAGGAGGCCGCGGTTCCGTATGTATAACTATACTTAATTAAGCGCGACTAGTGATGTGCCACCTAGGGTCTTACGGCAAGTCGTCGATTATCGATCTTTGATTCGACTTTTTACAAGTGTCACCGTCTACCGCGTGACAATTTCAAAGATAAATCTCGATTGTCATAGTTATTTTTTTTATTGATTGCTATAGGTATAAGAGCTTTTATGAAAGCGTTTTGTTTTAATTTAATAAGCTCAAATTATGCTGGTTTAAATTAAAAATACAAAAGATACCCTTCAATTTGACACGGATCCGTATCTGAAGCAAACGAGGGGTTAATCGATTTTGACACATTGTCGAAGGGTGATTTTGAATCCAAAATTATGACGAGAAACTTCTACACAACTTGTGTGAACCTGCCGAAATAATTCCGAACAATCAGAAGACACCTTATAATAAGAAGTTTCATCTCGCGCACTGTAATCTTAAAACCGTCTCGCCTCGTTAAAGACAGTTATTCGTAACATTCTTAGTTTGTTTCAAATTCTGAAAAAGATCGCAAGTTTCGAGGCGTCTTCTGATTGGTCAAATTACGAGCCAAGTTGCCGAGGGGACTTCTCGCTGCCAATAGATCACGGAGAAATCTACAGAAAATACTATTTTACTAAATTATGACATGGATTCCAAGTTCTGGCAGCAAAGAACAAACGTATAATGTAGCAGCTGCTACTCTTCCCGCGCAGATGGTAAAAGCCCATCGAGGCAATGGGCTAAATCTTAGGAATCATGTTATAGGCGATGTGGATAGCAACCCGTCACTATTTTGATTCCCCTTTTATAAAACGGATGTGTAAGGTCCCCAAGCCTTCAATTATATTAATCTATAGTAGAGATGCATAAAGTCTCTACTAGTCAAAACAACAACAAAAAAAATTAAGTTCAGCGTAGGTGTAAAACGCCTCCACCGTCAAATAAATTTGTATACAACAGGTAGTACAATGACAACCAAAGGGTAGGTAGTACTGTCGCTTGTCACAGACAATTGTCGCGTTTGTAAAATGGAGGCCTAGCAGTAAAATATGGGTTCGAGACCATTCTTTGTGTGAATGTGGCATGTACGAGGGCTCACTCGACCACATCTTCTTCCACTGTTCCAAAATTGTTGCTCCCCTTTATGACCTCCTTCCACCCAAAATCCCTCGCCCTGTTAACCTGAATTTCCTTCTTACACTAGCACACACCTCCTTTATAACTGTACTATGTAAATTTAAAGAAATTAACAAATTATATTTGTAGGTAGTCTAACAATTTATGTATGTGTTGTCTATTTTAGATTCTCATCAGAGTACCGCACGCCGAAGCTACCGAACAACGGCTGAATAAAAACAAGTAGTGTCTTCTTCAACCTCGACATTGGCAGAATCATCGACAGTATCGATGGAGCTAGGTTTTTAAAAATTGAATTGAATTGAGGCCTAGCTTCCTCAGCGAACTAACTCTTTAGTGGGGCTATGAAGCATCCAGTAAACATTTGCCGTACAGATTGTGCGGCCGGCGCGGTCTCGAAAGAAATTGAATTGCAGGCGAGTTGAAATCAAGTTTGATAATTGAGGTTGATTTCAAAATGTCATTACATTTACTATTTTAATTGTAGTAGACACCTTTTTAAGTGGATGACGAATGTGCGATGAAATTTATTTCTATCGAGACTGTAGGTAATTTTTTTTTCAATACGTCTAAGGCCGTTTCAGCTTAAAAATTTTGAGCGATTTCCAAAAAAAAGGCCATATGAACATTTTTTCCAGAATTTAACTATTTTGGCTTATGCTTTACTCAGAATCGTTTGCCCTATCACAAGAAAAAATGTGTCCCAAAATTTCCATTCCAGCTCGTCACTTTTTTAAATATATAGGTATGTATGGAACGTGACGAACAGGAAAATAAATTCCATAGTTAAATCTGGGACACACTTTTTCTTTTATGACAATGGATAGGGTAAACGATTCTGAGTCAGAAAAAGCCAAAATATCTAAATTCTGGAAAAAATGTTCGTGTGGACTATTTTTTTTGCAAAACTCAGATTAATTTTCACTTCAGTTAAAGCTGAGTCTTAACCGCGTGGCTACATGCGAGAAAAGTTGAAAAATCAAAGATAATACGTTTCAATAAAACGTCTCGTGGCTTGAGTTTACTCTATTATTTAGAATTGATTCTGGAGCCCGAGTTTTGAAAAATTGTGATGAATTTGAAATACGAGTAGCTTAAAAGATAATTACCTACGGCTCTCAATAATCTTTTCAACTAGTCAAAAATTTGATTAGAACTGTAGTTTTGAAGATACAAACAAATTTATACCACTTTCAAAAATGAGGCCCCTGGCCTTTATCTTAGGTGACATAAGGAATTGAACTCAGTAAAAAATGACGAAAACCACTATCTTTCTTACTCATAAACGCCTGTTAAACTACTATTCACTCAACATCCATTTGTCTTTTTCATTCACATAAGCATTTTCCTCTGAAAGACACAGACAACAAAATAAATTCTCCGTTTTTTAAGACACATACGTAATTAAATTAGCTCTAAAGCGTTACAAGTTTTCTATCAGACGTGCCGTGACGTCCAAGAAAACAAGGATCTCATAATATCCGGGCAACCCGCACTCTCTGTTTAAAGACAAACGGACACCCTGCCTTCATACATATATAGTAGGCAATGCTTTCAACGCCGGCAATGCCCTGGTTAAAATGTATGAACGTCGATGGCCTCGTGTGCCATATTTGTTCGGACGGTTGGGCAGTGGAGTGTTAGGGCTGTTAGTAGACTAAACCTGAAGTGGTCTTTTTGTTCGCGGAGTAGGGCCACCATTTTGAATTAAAAGGGCTAATAAATAAAGACTGGTGTTTATAAAGTCTATCTCGGAGTTTGAGAACGTTGTTTGTCTGAAACTACTTCGTCTCTACTTCTTTCGGAATTTTGTTCACGCAGGAAATCTGTTATTATTCTGGCTAGAAAGTACACTCACGAGCAGAAATAACGGGTCAAGCTTTGTATGGAAATATTTATTTTGTATAAATACCAAATTTCATGAAAACCGTTGGAGCCGTTTCCGAGATTCAGATTATAATATATAGCCGCGGTAGCCTAGTGGTTTGACCTGTGGCCTCTCAAGCAAAAGGCCGTGGGTTCGCACCTCTGATATTTTCGGAATTTTTGTGCGAAATTACATTTGAAATTTACCACGAGCTTTTCGGTGAATGAAAACATAGTGAGGAAACCTGCACAAATATGCGAAGCAATTCAATGGTGTGTGTGAAGTTCCCAATCCGCACTGGGCCCGCGTGGGAGCTATAGCTCAAGCCCTCTCGTTCTGAGAGGCTGTGCCCAGCAGTGGAACGTATATAGGCTGGAGATGATAATACATTTAAAAAATATATATATTTTTGCAAATTGGCCGCCAAGGGCTCTTTTAAATGTCTTTTTTAAAACTATCAGCGCATTCGGAAAGACCATCATTGCCAAGAAGAATCCACCGCAAGAAACTTGGCAGAAAGTCATTTTGATATGATAGATAGATGGAAGTATAGAATTTTACTAATTTGAAACTTAGCTTGTAACTTCCAATTTAGCCGTTCAAATGCCGTCTTAAAAGTACTTTGATGTGTTGCTAAAAGCCAGAGTTCAATGTCGAATCAGGCCGAAAGGGCCCATTCAGTACAAGTAATATCTTATCTTCCTTTACAAGATAGATCACAATTTGTGTCTAGGTATGATATGGATAAAAATAGTCACTGGAATAATTAAAAAAAATAAATTCGACGACGTTTTACACAATTTGTCTAAAAGAAAATCAATTTCAATTTGTTTTATTCGTTATTGTTTCGTGAGTCACAGACGGTTCTGGCTGAAAATCAGTGCTGCAGGTGTCTAACACCTCAGCGTAATGCTGAGCCAGCGAACGTTTCACTTTTGCGAAGACACAACGCTGATGATCTATTATTCATGTCTGTGTTTTTTTTTCTATTAAATTGTGTATATTCTCTTATATTTGTGTGTCTAGCAAAAATGAATAAATGTCTCCTTTCTTTCTAATTTGAAGTTTCTGTTTTATTTGACTTTTGTTCAAGCTTTGACCTCTCCGGGGAATAAAATTTGGTGTCACTTTTACTAAGGTCTTCTCTATATTTGGTCCACGAGGCCCCTTCATCATCAACCCGACAATTGTCGGTGACAAGTGACAATTGTCGGTGACAAGTGACAATTCGAATTGCGACGCGTGTTCAATATGAAGCCGTCGGCGGTTCTCGTAGAGTATGTAAAGCAAAAAAAAAATGTCACTTGTGTCTACTATTGTCAAGACCACCCCCTTATGCTTGTCGTACTACTTACCGGACGTGCTCTAGCACCATTCACCCATAATATTCAACGAACAAATAAACAATATCCTTTCATCTTTCGAAAGCCGTTTCTCAATAAGATTGATAGCTTAACAATCATTTCGATGGCGGGGACAGTGTTCCTGGGGGAACCCGGCAATTACTTAGCGCCATCAGCTACCTTGCTGCCAATCTGAAGGTATGTTCCTATACAAAATATGTACAACTAGCCGTCATCCGCGACTTGGTCTGCGCTGAATTAATATTAGTATCGTAATACGGGGCAAGTCAAACAAAATCGAAGTTTAAACCTCGATAATAAAATATTTTCGTATGTGGCATGCAGTGAACGAATATAACTATGGAAGCATTTCTGACGCTCCAAAATGACCCAACGTAAACTAGTTCGCGGCGGGCGGGGCTTGAAAACTAGTGCGGCAACGCGATCTGTACGTCTAGTGTAAGTTTTGCAATAAATTTTCGTTTACTTTTCGAAATAGTTAAACGAGCTAACTCATAACGATACGTTTCTTTTCACCGTCACAATCGTATGCGCTCGAACGCTGTTGCGTTGTCACGTCGCGGCGCGTATTCCATACAAATTCGGTGAGTTCGTTTCACTTCGCGTTGCGTTTCTCACAGATGTCACTGTTCACTTCGACTCCGTAAGTTCCTCGCGAGTATAAGTTCCAACTGTCACTCTGGTGACAGTTAACGTTCGTGAACGCAGTAGTTAAGTGTGTCACTATGTTTTTACCTAGTGAGAACGCTCTCACTCCTCATATTCAGCAAAAATAAGGTTCAAGTTTCTTTAGCAAATTTATTAACGGTCTAAACGCGGCGCACCAAAGTGCTTGCGATCTTGTATCTCTTTCTTACACATTGTGATGTCTCGCAAATACGTAAGGGAGGTTAATTAAGGAATTAAGCACTTTTTGAACATATATTTTAAGTTCCTTTTACAAACTACCTAGTTACTTACATATTTTACATTATGCGCGCACACGAATACGTGTGAACTAAAAAAACGACTTACCGTGCTAACTCCTTAAAAATAAAGCGTAAACGTTCTTAATTACAATTAAATAAAAAGCAAAAAGGAAAAAAAGGAAGGGCTCTGTCTACTCCATAAGGTATATAGACGTGATATGTGTATGTGTGTGTATGTAAAAAGGAAAAAAAAAACAAAAAGCAATAATGACGCCTCCCAATCCCGGGGTTCGAACACGAAATTGAAGAGATGCGTACTCGATTTAGACCATCAGGCCATCCGTTGGACCACGGCTACTTTGGCAGGCTAATTGAATTTGTTAATTGGTATCCGCTACTCTAGTGTCATCATTTGACATTTATCAAAATTACCCTTTAATAACATAATAATAAGAGCCACGTTGGTCGTTGCTGTGAATGACACCTATACTTATAACTGGGTATATATATTTATACTAAAAAATATGTGTAGTAACAGCGCTGTACGGTAGCAGATATTAGTATCGACCCTACTGCTATTGAAATAAGGCGTCAAATGTGAATGATGATTATGATAAAGTTTACGTACAATACTTAACTCAGCCGTCTCAGAACTAGTGAGAAGGCTCTCCCTTCTCATAATTAAGTAAAAATAAGGTTCAAGTTTCTTTAGCAAATTTATTAACGATGCTGCGCTGTGGACTTGTAGTCTAAAAACGACGAACCAAAATGATCTACAAGTAGGAGGTTAATAAGGAAGAAGGCACTTTTTTGAACATTTATTTTAAGGGCTTTATAAATACAAACTACTTGCCTACCTACATTATATTTTACATTTTGTAGGCAGCTCAGCTTAATGCGTGTGAAACAAAGAAAACATATTAATAATAATAGGCCCTTACAAATATTGACACATTTACTGTTTTTATATTACCTAATGCTACTTCAATAAATGCAACAACACATAGATTATTATTTTTCACTTGTAAAATTAATTATATTTATTCGTGCCTTATATATGAGAAAACTGTTGTGCTGGCAGTGGATATTTCCAAGTACCTGGTGAAGTGCCATGTGTCTGATACCGATGTGAGCAGGAGCTTCTGAACTGGGCGTCCTCAGACCGGCAAGAAGCGGCCCATCTTGGTCCACTTCAAAGATGTCACACTCCTGGTTTGGGTGTAGCAGTAAGTTTCTGACCCATCCCGTTACTACGCATTCATGGCTGCGAGGAAAACGTTCGAAGTGGACAAGTGTTGGATGAGAGACGGTGTCGTCATTGTGCTAGTACTGGATTGTGGCGGCGAGAAGCATCGCATCGTATCACTCGCCAAGCTACACGGGATTCCGAATGTCATGCCCGGGGCAGTGGGCTCGTCGGTCATGCCTGCAGAGGCTGCTAACACTGTATAATAAAGAGTACTAGCGTATTGCTGTGCAGCGGAAGCGGCCCAAGAGAGGCAGGAAGGCCGCGGCATAATTATGTTACACTTCACTTATTTGTCACATTTTTCTTCATGTCCTTTCGAGTATTTCATAATGTGTAACTGTCTCCTGTATTTGAGCATATTGTTTTGTATTCTTTACCCACTTTTTCTTGTTACTTTCGCTCTAATACCTCCAAAATATGGTTCTTGTTCTTGCCGGCATTGTTGCATTGCGACATGGCATGAGTGACGTTTACGTTTGTCTGGCTGACAGTTGCTAGGTTTGACGTTTCGATCCATTTGAACGTTAACTGGACGCTGTTATGCAATACTGTGTCAACCCACAAAATGTCAAACATCGAGATATTGATACCATTCGCTTCCGTATTGATACCATCCGCTTCCTTAGGTAATAAACTAAATCATTCAAAAATGTTTTAAGTGACTCAAATCAATTTTGTACTGAATAATTCAAAAAAACTGTTCACGCATAACCAAAATCCTCTACGGGATAATCTACAATACTGTACCTATCAAGAATTTTGCAATAATGTGTCATGAGACAAATCATTATATCATATAATATTACTGATTCGACATTTTTCTAAAACCGAATATGCGATTTATTAAATAGGTAATTGTATTTATTTCCAATATTTACAGATGCTTTACATCTTCCCAGATCACTTGACTATTATAATACATTTATGAAATCGTCGATTCCTATATTATCAGAGGCCCCATTTTGAGAAATATGTTGATGTCATATTTAAACACGATTTTCTTAAAATGGACATCTTGAGGGTTGGTATAGTATTGCATAACAGCGTCCAACTTTACTATTGTCGCAGGGAGCTGTCGAATGCGACGATCGTATGTTCACAAAACCGTTATACTCAGTGCGTTTCGAAAAACTTTTGCGAATGCGTTTGCTCACATCGATTAACGTTACGTTTTTAAGGTTTTTTGTAATTCAAAATGGCTGCCGCTACAGCTGTCAAAGCAAACAGACTAAAGAATTCAATTGTTGGAGAAATACAGTGTGTCCTAGGGTGACTCCACATCATCACTCAGCCGAAAAGGGGTTTAATTGCAAAATTATTTCCTTGCTGCTGCCTACTCGTTGACGTGGACAGAATCAACCGCACACTTGTCATTTAAACTGACATTGGCCCAAGCCTTACGGCCGCCACTAAGGGAGAATAGAATAGAAATACAGTGAAAAGTGATATTATGATTGAGCCTTCCTGCTCTACGCCATTCTACGCCGCGGAAATCTATTAGTAATCTAATAAGTACGAAAAAAAAAATGGTTGCCTGTAAAGTCGGTATACGGGCGAAAGTTTTACGTGACAACGACTGTCATTGTGAGCGCATAACGTGAGCGGAGCGTAACGCAGTTTCTTGAAGTGTCACCCGGCAAACCAATTTATAAGACGTTGTCACGTCAAAATTATCAAATTCTTCGGGCGAAATACCAGAACTTTGTTTCATTTCTAACTATGGCGTTCTTACGGACGAACAGGGATTACGCCAAGGATGCTTAAGATCTTCTTCCATTCAGTACTAGTCTCCGCTAGATGCGAAGCCTGTATGCTAGTCCTGTTTTGGTTTCTAGGTCTTGATGGCTAATTATATTATTGACATAAATACAATGTATTTGTATTTAAGTTCTTTGTGTTATCAGGGAAATGGGACACACATTAGTAACTAAACTGTGTCGATTTATAGAAAAGCTTTTGCAAACAGTTGAACTAGTTTTGATAATACATGTCTAAGACCCACCCACTGTTAGAAAACCTGCATTCAAATAAAAAAACTGAAACCGAATAGGTTCAGACGTAGAAGTAAATAATGAAGTCCAGTAACTAAATCCAGAATACTTCTACTTCATGTGTTTCTGTTACAATACATGCTCGCATTGGATGGTTTCAATGGGGTGAAAATTTTTAAACAGCAATGTTTTATCATTGTAACCTAACCACATACTATTTCTGGCACATTGTAATTTTGTTTATATTTATACTACCTACTTAAATAACATTTACAATTATGATACCAATCAGATAAAATTGACATTTCCATTTTTCAATCCCTTAGCAAGTGACCTGCTTTGCTCGACTAATAGATAATCTGGCCCTATAGGTATAAAGTTAGATATGTTGTGTTGTAAGAAATAAATGTCATGTCATGAGGAAATTAATTATGGGTCGCCTCAAATTATTTTTACATTTTAACTGGAAATAAACAACACTACAGTAGAACCCTCCAATAAGTTAGGATAGATATATTATGATTTGTTAAAAAGAAAAACATTTTTAATGCAAGCTTTTTTACTCATTGTTGACTGTAGTACTTGCATTTTTATCCTAAGTGTGTGTACCAAATGTTGAAGATTTCCCTCTTGTGGAGGCGGTCCTGGTTTAGAAAATTTCAGCTGAATTGCTTGAAGACATCTGCTTCAATTGAAAATTGAGTTGCAAGATTCCACCCATACAACCATACACATACATATATTGCAAATTAATTAAAAACTTGTGCCTATTCCCAGTCCACCCCCAATCATGCTAAACGTGGCCTTTTTGTCTTGTTACGTTAGGCTGTCTACGACATAAGGGATAAAGACGTGATTTATGTGTGTGGTTGTACCTAATAAAAAATGGCGAATGTATTTATTGGCATGACACGAGTACCTACTGTGTTGTAATGTGTATTATGTCATTATTATTATTATTCCTTATACATTTGGATGAGGCACATGGCAACATGGCATAAATGTATGACAGGTATATAACTCAAGTGTAAGCTACTTTAATTTCGTTTTTTTTCATAGGAATATTATGTAAACTCAAACCATTTTAATAGTAAGGGTAAGACATTGTAACTAACAAATCATAATGGATGCTGACTTTGGTCTGAATAAAAAGGATTTTGTTTTTAGTTCAATTCTTTTAATTTTTCTATATTTTATGTCGCAGGGATTTAAAATATAGTACTAGATTGTCAATGCAAGATCTCACAGCAGTTAGTATTCTAAAATTTCTAAATATATCAAGCACCATGAAAGCAATAACTAAATGTTATTCAATATGTCCATGCATGTATGTATAGCTGTCTGGAATATAAAGTGCACAGTAGACAATATGTGGTCTTATCGCTTAATAGCGATCACTATCAGACAACCACTACAAGACAGAAATCCCGGACTTCCCATACAAAATTGGCTCTTGTCTGTTTCGTGGCAAATAAATAGAGATGGAATCTAATAAGATAACAGAAACTTAACATAGTGTGGTGAATCAAGCCCCAAAAGTCATAATGATTGTCCTTTTAAATTAAATGAACCATCACTATGATATTTACTGTAAAAACGTTTCACAGTGAGTCAAGAATTGGTTCCTAGTACACAGAGAAGAGCAAAACAAACAAAACTTAATAAGCACACGGTTAAATAAAAATAGGCAACATTTATTTTGGTGTAGGTATTATTTTAATATTGCTAATTTAGTGTAGTGGCATATAAAAATAAATGGGGTTGCAGGATGGGCAAAATGCCATTGGTCCTCAACTCTCAACTCTCCACCTGATGAATATAGAATGGGCCTCAGTCATAGTTATGAAATGTTATTGCAATTTTTTATGCCAACTTCGATCTGAACGATTTGATGAACATCTGAATGTCTAAAATAATCTGAAACAAAATCCATAAAATAATTAGTTCAATGAAAATCTCTTTTGTACAACTTGCAGCCATTCTCGGAAATGTTCATTAATATGCAACTTACAACTCATACGTTTTTTGAGTTGTTTGTAAAGAAAAGATATTGATAGATGTATAGACGTCATTTATGTACGTATGTATGTAAAATATGTTAGACCAAGTTCTGTTGTTTTAAAGAAAATAAGGTATCAGGCCAACACACAAACCTTTTCTTTGAGGTTAGTTCTGCAACGATGCAGCCAAGCCAGTTCTTCTTAATTCGTATGTTCAACTCTGAACGATCGTCATCTTTATTCTGTTTGTTATGCTTCCTTTTATTGTACTATTTTTCCAAGTACAACAAAACAATTCTCACTTTAATAAGTACAACAAATAATAATTCAATTCAATTCAAATTTAGGAAAAAGTCAAACGTCAAACGTCAAAACTTCAAAAGATATCAATAGTGTTGCCAGCGCCCATCTTTCAATTGCCGAGTTCAATGAAGATCTTTCTTGAAAGATTTAAAGTTCCAATATTACGGTGTACATTATCGCTTACCTACTAATAGCTTTTAATTACTATTGGCTCAGTATAGATTTATATTAGACTAGCTGTTGCCCGCAACTTCGTCTGCATAGAATTCGTTTATCGCTATCCCGCAGGAATTACGCAATTTTCCGGGATAAAAAGTAGCCTATGTGTTATTCCAGACTATAATCTATCTATGTTCCAAATTTCGTCCAGATCTGTCCAGCCGTTCTGGCGTGAAAGAGTAACAAACATCCAAACATACTACCAAACTTTCACATTTATAATATTAGTAGGATAGTAGGATTTATTTATTTACTCAACAAAAAATAGATCGTATAAAAACATCCATGCTGATTTGGCAGCAAAGAGAAAACATAGAATGTACCACGCTCAACGCCCGCAGAGTGCACCGGTGTATCATTTACTTAGTTATCAAATAAATCATCAGTACAGTAAAATCTGCAGTGTATCGCTTCTATCAGTATCAATTATCATCTAAAGTGTGTACGAGAGCATTGTCCCGTACAAAACGTTTCTTATTTCTAATTATGAAATCACGGTAATTGCTTTAGAATTGGCAACACTGATTGGAACTTAACATAGACCGTACGGCAAACGCGCTCGATGAGTTCCGCGTTAACGTATTCGAAGGTGAGCGCGTTCACAAAAACTTATACTCGCAGTCTTTGTTGTGCAAACTTTCCGCTGGTGGCGCTGTTCACGTTTTCATAGTAATTGCTATTTTAACGCAAACGCATGCGAGACGTATTTTGGGACTGAAAACTTACACTAAGCATACAGTGCGCAAGGCGCGCGCCTGTCAGTCGTGTCACACGGGTTTTTTATTATATAAAATCAACTTATCCATTAAAAAATGCCTTCATGTGTGGTGAGGTGGTGCAGGAATCAACAGGAATATTGTCCCAAGAGTACTGGAATCACTTTTCACGTGTAAGTACACTGTTTACTCAAAAAATCCAAAATTGCCTTTTTACTAGAGGGATGTCATTATGCATAATGTAGTAGTACATTTTAATAAAGCTATTTTATAGGACATACTATTTATTATTAAGTTACATACAGATTTGGGTTTTAATTTCGGTTTTTCATCGGATTAACAAGTCGAAGTCGTTTCTCATTTTGCTTAATTTTAATTTTAATTTAGATTCCCACAAGACCCGAGTCGTAGAAATCGATGGAAAAAAGCTGTTCAATTAGAGAGAAAGGAAAATGACTGGACATCGAGCAAGAATTCAAAAATATGTTCAGTTTATTTTAAAGGTGAAGATTTTTATGTATTGAAGAAGGGACACATAATGCCTTCTAAAAGCGCAATACCAATTTGTACTGTGCGGATTTATTTGGTTTGAATGATCACGTTTTAGTTAATGTAGTGCTACTTTGTACGATTGTATAATAGACATTTACCTACATTTTCAGATGGTGTTTTCGAGTGAAAAACCAGTATTAATAAAAATTAAAAACAAAGAAAATATTCCGGAAACTTCTCAGGAAAGTCCTCAAAAACGTTCAAATTGTCATTATAATAAATTATCTACTGATATTTCTTTTATTATTTTTATCTACACCCACCTATATAATACGTTTAGAAACCGTATCTACGTAATATCATTCGTTGCGGGTGGTAGAACCACACGAGCAGGGTAAAACAGCCGGTGGAATTACTGGCACATAGTACTCTAAGCCGGCAACGCATCTACAATACTTCTGTGTTGCGGAGTCCATGAGCGGCGGTGATTACTTACCATCAGGTAACCCACTTGCTCGCTTGCCTTCCTTGTAATACAAAAATAAATAAATATGTAAACTACTATTAATACACTTATCGAACTAGGTAGTCAAGCGCGCTGACGAAGTGGGCGAAAGCGAGTGAAAATTTGGCTTACTGATTTCATACTTTTGTGCATTGGGCTGCTTTGAATCTGACTGGTCCCCTTCTGCATAACATCGTCCGTGCTTCGAAGACACACTGACAATCTGCTGACATTGCATCGAAGCCGCGAACCAATTAGCGTAAATCTGTCACGCCGAGAACCAATCGCGACATGTGACCCGACGCTTCTCAAATCGTTGAGCTTTTACGTACTTATTTTCAAAAAGTCGCAACTAGCGAAGCACATTCTAATACCGACCTAGATTCATTAGCAATAACCTATTTTCTTAAATGCATTGATAATTTTTATTTACTTTGCTTGTGTGTGTGTACTTCAAACCTATCTGTGTGAGTTTTTGGGCTAATAATGAACGGTAGGTTGTATGAAGAGACTGCTTCCATAGTTATATTCGTTCACCGGTGGCATGTTGATTTTTATTGATAAATGTTCCGTGGTATGAATTTTAGTTTGATAATGATTATGTCATTAAGTTTCATGGTTTAAACAATAAACACTAAAACATAGGCAAATCCCAGCTCACTAGGATAAGCACAAATAAAAAATACCAGAAAAAAGGAGATATAGTGTCTAAAAATGTCACCAAACTATTAGTTCTATTCCTGCTCCCCCCGTTTTAAGGTACCTCACGAATTCGACTTTTGAAAGCACATATATGCACATACACACACATAGATGCTGGTCCAGACCAGGATTGCTCCCAGGAGTAATGAAAAAAACATAGAATGCACCAGTTGCCTCTCTTCTCGCGTGCCTTCCAGGAGTGTTTGATTTTATCGCGAACAGAGAGACACGCGGCAGAGGACTTGTTTAATAATATTATGTAATAGGTAATATAAGTAAATGGTAACCAGCCAGAGTTTATGGGTGCTTACATGATAACGATGATATTGAATAGAAACAAGAATAATGGCAACCAAAAGAATAGTCATGTGAAAAAGAAAGATCCCGTAGGAGACGCGCGCCAGGAACTTCCACAGCCAGCGAAAGGAACCAGTTGAGCGCACTGTGACAACTTAATATTCTCTCCTCTGAAGACAACAAGATGTATCCGAATAACATGCCGTTGATTTCTATTAATATGATAAAGCTATTGTGTTGATTTTAACCATCCAATTTTCTTTTGTTTTAGGTTCCCTTGATTTTGAATGTGTAGAAACGAATGCGAATTGTTCACTGTTGAATTAGGGCTCTCTTTTAGGATACCAAAAAAATGCTACAAAGATGTTCATGGAATTACACAGCAATCAAATTTAAAGAAACCAATAAATGAAGTGCAAACGTCGAATTTCATATTCAATATGTCACAGTAGAGACCGTTTTTAATTTGCTTAACAATTCTTGGAAATGGTGGGCATTTTCAATTCCGATATTTGTTAATCATTTTGGGTGTTCCGATTAAGGATTTCCTTTTAAATCAATGTTTGTATGGCTCCTCGCAAAACTGACACAAAAAATAGTGCAAGAAAAATTAAGGAAACTTATCAGGTATCATCACTAACCTTTGAGAGCTGGGCAAATCCTCTTCCACAGCGTGAGGCACCCGCAGCGGTGGTACTGCCCTAGCGCCAGCTCCATGAAGAAGAGGGGCAGACCGCCGAAGAGCAGCATGATGCAGTACGGGATCAGGAAGGCACCTAGACAAGGATCGGATCAATGCGTCGCCAAGGTGGGGCTTAGAATGGGCAGCACCAAAGAAGAGCTTCCTGCTACAACATTGTCAACATTGACTGAGCGGTACAATTTAGGGATCTTTAAAAAGCGAGCCTTCCTCTTGAAAGGGCCGCCAGCGCACCTGTGATTCCCCATTTCTTGCAGGTGTCCCTGGGCGATGTGCTTACTTTCCATCAGGTGACGAGTAGACGACTCGTTTGCCCCCTCTTATATAAAAAAAAGCTATCCCTGCCCCTCCTTGACGACACCCTTGGCCTGAAGATTATACATAATCAGCCTAGCCTTCGGAGAGACTTTCTCTGTAAACCAGTACCTCCTCCGTTCTGGTAGCAGATGTAGGGGAACCGCCAGACGTTGCCCAGGTCGACGGCGAAGCCAACCACGGCCAGGAGGAACTCCGCCTTCTTGGCCCAGGTCTCCCGCACGCGCTCCGGAGTCAGCGACACCACCACCGACCGGGCTTTCGCCGTTTGCTGCAAACAACCACAATTTAAGACGCTGACAAGCACCAATGACCTTGGGCAGCGCCACTCTTCACACATACAGGGACCTTACCATGACGTCTTAATACGATTTAATTCCGACTCAGTTCAGGTTTCACGGGGCCTTACCATGAAGTCTTAAAGCGATTCAATTCCGACTCAGTTCAGGTTTCAGGGGGCCTAACCACGACGTCTTAATGCGATTCAATTCCGACTCAGTTCAGGTTTCACGGGGCCTTACCATGACGTCTTAAAGCGATTCAATTCCGACTCAGTTCAGGTTTCACGGGGCTTTACCATGACGTCTTAATGCGATTCAATTCCGACTCAGTTCAGGTTTCAGGGGCCTAACCACGATGTCTTAATGCGATTCAATTCCGACTCAGTTCAGGTTTCACGGGGCCTTACCATGACGTCTTAAAGCGATTCAATTCCGACTCAGTTCAGGTTTCACGGGGCCTTACCATGACGTCTTAATGCGATTCAATTCCGACTCAGTTCAGGTTTCACGGGGCCTTACCATGACGTCTTAAAGCGATTCAATTCCGAATCAGTTCAGGTTTCACGGGGCCTTACCATGAAGTCTTAATGCGATTCAATTCCGAATCAGTTAAGTTTTTAGCTGTCATTTTTAATATGGATCTGGCAGCGTTCATTCAACCATTGGTCAAGGCTGCGTGTAATTATGGCTTAAGAAATTTGAGTCTGGCTTGATGTAACTACACTAACGTGTAAAAATAATGGGCCACTCTTCATACAGCTTTGTGTAGAAAGCGACCCGATATTTTTGCTTGTATATGTATGGTAATTACCGGGGTGGTGGCAGTAGTAGGTGGTGGGTCTGGTGGCATCTCGTCCGGCGGCTCGCCGTCGCCGGAGCGCCGCTCCGGTGCCGGACTCTCCCCCTGCGATAGAAGAAAACGACACATATCACGTCTTTATCCCTTACGGGGTAGACAGAGCCTAAGGTAAGACCTACAGGCTACGTTTAGCAAGACTGTGGGCGTATATGTGGAAAGTGGAATCGAAATAGTGATGGGTTGCTAGCCGCATCGCCTATGACAAGCTTTTCTTTTTTACAAGCTTTTATTAACTTGCAATGTATGTTTGTAAGTATGAATCGTGGTGGAATCGTGCAACTCAATATTGAAGCTTATTATTTACTTATTAAAGATATTTAACCGATTGAGCTGAAATTTTGTATACTGGTGCAAATTTAATGACAATACAATAATTTGGTAGTAGAACTCTGGTCCACCTATAGATACGCCCTAAATCATGCTAAACGTGGCCTTAAGGTTTTGTAATCTTAGGCTCTGTCTACCCCGTAAGAGATGAAGACGTGATTTATGTAAATATGTACGAATGACTAGTAGACTTTATACGTCTCTACTATAGACTAATATAATTTAAGGCTCGGGGACCTTATACATCCCTTTCATAAATGCATTTAATTTAAGTAGAATTTAAGTATTGTAGTAGCTTAATGTATTTTATTTTGAAAAATAACTTTCTGCCAAGTATCTTGCGGCGCAATCTTCTTGGCAATGATGGACTTTCCAAATGCGCTGGTAGTTTCAAAAAAGACATGTAAAACAGCCCTTGGCGGCCAATTTGCAAAAATAAATTTTGAGTTTTGAATTTTGAATTACTAGCCGCATGCCATTTTATGTTTTTCACCTGTACGACCGTGAACTTCTGCCCACGAAACTACAGCAACGGTGTTAGTTTTACTAATTCCCTGTCCCTGAGCACCCCACCAACACACCCTGTGCGTCATTGGCACGTCATTAAGGTGTCAGAATTACTTTTATAAGCGTGTGCAGCCTACAGCTTTAACTGGAACCGACGATTTTAACATATTTCATAGGTAACATGGAGATCTGAGAGCAAAGAAATTACATAGAAGTTGGTTAGTTGCATAGTTGCTTCTCTACCATCAAATCATGTTATAGACGATGAGGCTTGCGACCCATCACTATTTTGATTCCATTTTCCACGTACGCCCTCAATCTTGCTAAAGCCTTTAGGTACCTTTTACCTTAAGCTCTGTCTACCTCGTAAGGGATAAAGACTTGATTTGTGTGTGTATGTTCGTATGTATTTAGTTATTTTAGTTTAGCAGTAGTTTTAGTTATATATTTACATTTTAAGTATCTGTTTTTCTATACTTACATGAAATAAATTGTTTCAGTAAATACCAGAAAAATGTTGTGTATAACTTTTCATCTAATCTAATCTAATCTGACATGGTTCACCCCCATCCCCACTTTATGGACGTTTCTAGTATTAAATAGTTATTTGTGTCACAAGGGAGCAAAATGATGTTTTTAGGGCGAGGGCGCTACATTGAATCCAGAATGTAGCGAAGGATAGTACAGTAGAATCCTGAGCGTAGCGAGAGATTCTAAAGTAGAATCCAGAGCGTAATGAGGGATTCAATGGTTAACGCCCCAGATGAAATTTTGCTCCCGAGTGGCTCATACAACTTTTCACACCGAACATCAAAAAACTTGAAAAATAATTCTAAATATAATTAAACAGCTACCAGCATAGAAAATGGCATGGTTTTACAATAAACAACTTCAAATAATTGCATTTGCAAAAAAATCTTAGAAAAGCCTTGAACAGAAAAGCTGCACTTTTGATTTCTCTCGACGGCGAGCAAAGTTTACTTTTCTGATTGACATACATACATACATAAATCACGTCTTTATCCCTTACGGGTAGACAGAGCCTAAGGAAGACCTACAAGCCACGTTTAGCAAGATTGTGGGGCTAGGTATAGATAGAAAATGGAATCAAAATAGTAATGCCTATAACATGATTCCTATGATTTTCGCCCATGGGCTTTTACCATCTGCCCGGGAAGAAAAGCAACTGGTACATTCTATGTTTTTTCTTTGCTCCCAGATCATGGAATGAGAATCTCTGAATGAGAGAGTCAAAAAACCATTACTTTCCCATAGCCACCCTAACACTCATAAATCCCTGTAAAAACCTCAAAGAATCCCTTATTTGCCAACGTATTTCCTGGGTACAGTCAACACGTGGCTGTTGACAAACAGACGGACAGATTGCCGGATAAATAAAAATAATGAACAGTGACCCTTGTAACCACAGAGTAGAGGCGCAGAAAGTTCTTAATGCAATTGTGCCGCTCATGAATCTGGGATATTTATATCGAATTTATTTTTTTAGTGGAGAAGCTAAAATAAATTTAAAACACGAGAAGACCCTATAAAATTTCGTAGGACGGATATCTACCCTACCCGTAACCCTAGAGACGTCGCGTTGAAGAATCAATGAAGAACGCATGTATGGACGTAGTTCATTCATCTGGCGTACACGTTTCAGAAATACATAATATGGGGCCTAAATATCAGTCAGTTAACAGTAGCAGAAAGCTTTTTTCACACCTCTTATTCAGAAAAGTAATTTTGCCCCCCGACGTGACAAAGTGAAACTTTTCTGTTCAAGGCTTATTGCTAATGTATTTTTTTAATACCACGCCATTTTCTATTCTGCTTATCTGGTTTACTTGTAGACTACACGCCCATGGAAAAAAAACATGTGAAATGAACCAGCGTGAATGAAGCTTAGAAGGCTGTTACTATATCATAAAATAACTCTGAGCGCTATGCCGTCATTTCCGAGCGGCACATTTATGGAATTTCTCAGGTACAAGTGAGGAATCACGACTAATTATTAATTTACGGCGTTTTATAGCTTATAGATGTCGAAAAACCTAGTGCCGCTTTAAAGTGGTGGTGCCGGAAGTTAGTGCAATTTTTTTTTTCAATGTATGAGAAAAAATCTGTTCCGCTCAGAAATGACGGCATAGCGCTCAGAGCTATTTTATGATATAGTAACAGCCTTCTAAGCTTCATTCACGCTGGTTCATTTCACTTTTTTTTTTACATAGGTTTGTATTCTACAAGTAAACCATCTGTTCGTGTACTCTGCGTCTTCAGGCTCGGCGGCGCGGCCGCAGCTGTTTGCAGAGTAAATTGTCAAAACAACCGAATGTTACTTCGGTAAGTGTCTGCGGAGGCCTGCGGAGTCCCCACCGTGACGATTTGGGGCCCTGTTAGTCGCCAATCTAGTTAGCTAACTAGCTGTTGCCCGGTCGTCTGCATAGAATTCGTTTATTTCCCGCAGGAATTACGCAATTTTCTGGGATAAAAAGTAGCCTATGTGTTATTCCAGACTATAATCTATCTATGTGCCAAATTTCATCCAGATCTGTCCAGCCGTTCTGGCGTGAATGAGTAACAAACATCCATCCATCCTGATGACCTAAAGGCCACGTTTAGCATGATTGCAGGCGTATACGTGGGAAGGGGAATAAAAATAGTGATGGGTTGCTAGCCGCATCGCCTTTAGCGTGATTCCTAAGAATTTCGCTCATTCGCTCGATGGGCTTTTACCATCTGCGGGACGAGAAGCAACTGGTACATTCTGTTTTTCCTGGTAGTTATTGTTATTTCAACAGTTATGCCTACCAAACAATTTGGACACAATTTACAAAGTATGTGGTTAAGAGCGTAAAGTATTTCGCTTGTTTATATATTAGACCGGGAGATAGTGACACAAATTATTGGGTCATTTGTACCAGTATGGCGGTTCTACAATTTTGCAACAGGGATGTATTATGGGGGTGTACTGAAAATCAGCGCTGTGTCAGTTGGAGGCTCCTAAGAGAGCTCTAACCGGCAGCAAATGGTGAGTACATCCCCTTTGCCACATTTGTTTTATGTATACCTATTATATTTTATATAGTAAAAATAAGGTTATAGTTGTATTTAACTGTTTTTTTTTTTTTTTTTTTTTTTTTTTTTTTTTTTTTTTTTCCAAGAGACATCCAATGAGGCTGGCATAGTCACACAAGTGCACTTAAGCCTCGTAAAAATATTAGATTAAAAAAAAAAAAAATACTGTTTTTTTTGTAATTGTTGTTAGTGGCAATAAATCACCGTTTATCTTTTTTAGGGGTCTTAGTACGCAAAGACAAAAAGAAAAATGGTACTGGCGGCCCAATCGCGTACCAGCGCTATGACCATCATTTTTCTTTTTGTCATTGCGTACTAAGACCCCTGAAGAACCGCCATACTGGTACAAATGACCCAGTAATTTGTGTCACTATCTCCCGGTCTATATCTTTGGTAAGCGTTGTGTAGTGTAGTAAAAAGCGGGTATCAAACCGTACGGAACCAAACTTTCGAATAGTTGAAATGAGTCTCTAATCGAAACCGTATCGGTTGGCTTTTTGTCGACCCCCGCCCGAATCAGATGGCGAATATTTATCGTCACTACTTTGAATAACTTCGTATCTCAAATCAATATGTGAACTGAGCTTTGAAAGCTTGAAGTTCAGTTAGTAACATTATCGATTTTAACATACGAGCTTATTACACAAAGTCTTCCGCTGCGTCTGTCTGTACATACACATACATACACAAATCACGTCTTTATCCCTTACGGGGTAGACAGAGCCTAAGATAACAATACCTACAGGCCACGTTTAGCAAGACACTGAGGGCGTAGAGGTGGAAATTGGAATCAAAATAGTGATGGGTTGCTAGCCGCATCGCCTATAACATGATTCCTATGATTTTCGCCCATTCCCTCAATGGGCTTTTACCATCTGCGCGGGTAGAGAAGCAACTGGTATATTCTATGTTTTTTCTTTGCTCCCAAACCAGCATGGAAGTAACTTTAAATAAGTGCCTTTTAATTAAATTTAAAAGTAACCATTCCCATTAAGCTAGAATTCTCTAAGCCCACATACGAAGCGTTATATACAGGAGGTTTAAACATCGAGATAATAAATCTCGAGCAAACAAATCGAAAGTCTCGCTTGGCAATCGTAACCTGAGCGTTTTACTGTGTCGGATTAGTCGGTAATTGATTCGGTTAGTCTATTAACGGATAAGATAAGATGGGGTAATGAAAATAGGCACTTGTAGCGTCTGGTACGGAGTCTAATGGAGAGCTTATCCGACTTCCATGGAATAAAATACGGGAGCCTTTGATGATATATATTTTTAAATACTTTGAGACATCGTTTCGCATTAGTGGTCACATACACAAATACATACACGTACACAAATCACGTCTTAATCTCTTAAGAGGTAGACAGAGCCTAAAGTGGCAAGACCTAAAGGCTACGTTTAGCAAGATTGTTAGCTAGTTAGGTAGGTTGTTAAGTTAACTTTGATATTTGTATGGTATAAGCGATAATTAAGTTTATGGGATTTATATGTGTTTTATGTGGCAGGATTGCATGAAAAACATATATGTATATTTGGCGGTTATCTTGCACGTGAGTATTGGAGTAGCGAGGTAAATTTTTTTTGTTCATTGAAATGGACCTCCACAAAGTAACGCCTGATTCAATAAAATGTACATACACATACACAAATCACGTCTTCATCCCTTACGGGGAAGACAGAGCGTAAAGCGACAAGACCTACAGGCCACATTTAGCAAAATTATTGGCGTATAGATGGAAAATGGAATCAAAATAGTGAAAGGTTGCTAGCCACATCGCCTATAACATGATTCCTATGAGTTTCGCCTATTCTCTCGATGGGCTTTACCATCTGCCCGGGAAGAGAAGCAACTGGTACATTCTATGTTTTTTCTTTGCTCCCAGACCAGCATGGAAGAATAAACTGTAATGTAATTAATAATCACTAACATGATTTACAAATCGGTCACCAATTTCGTTAATTTGCAGACACTGCTAAGCTTTTTAAATGTTTTAAATATAGCAGAAAAATTGTTCAACTGTCGAAAATTCGTCGGCTGTTAGCCGTAGACCGTCGTTAAACCGAAGGGCTCGCAACAAAGATCGTGATTACATGCAAAACATTTAGCCGCCTTTTGTGCCCTTTACAGCGCTGTTATAGACGATAAACCAATGCCTATCACCCGGCCACAATTCAAGTTTAAACCTTACAAAATTGTAAGTAAAGTCCATGTTTAAACGCGACAAAAAAGCCCTATAGTGGAATGAAGCCATCCACATTTATAGCAAGGGCATGGGCACACATAGTCTGGATTACTTAAGATTTAACGGTTTTTTCTCCCATGCTGGTCTGGGAGCAAAGGAAAAACATAGAATGTGCCAGTTGCTTCTCTTCCCGCGTGGTAAAAGCCCATCGAGGGACTGAGCGAAAATCATATGTTACAGGCGATGCGGCTAGCGATTCATTACTATTTTGATTCCATTTTCCATCTATATCTAGCCCCACAATCTTGCTAAACGTGGCCTGTAGGTCTCGTCACCTTAGGCTCTGACTACCCCGTAAGGGATAGAGATAGAGGTAATTTGTGTATAACTGAACTTGAGTTGACGTCCATAAGGCATACCTACATCTATAAGTATTAAGTTTGAGGTTAACTCCACTAAGAGACGTGGATCTTACTGCCGTGCTGAAGCGAAAAAGCGGTCAAGTGACAAAATCAAGTTTTGAGTTAGAGCCGAAAATCGCGGATTTATTTTAAAATATTTATTCCTTTTTTTTATAAAAGAATATACATAATGATATAGAAAAGAAACAAAAAAAATGCACACACATGAAAAATAGATCATCAGCGTTGTGTCTTCGCGAAAGTGGTGTTAGACGCCTGCAGCACTGATTTTCAGCCAGAACCGTTTCAAATGCATATTGGGTCGAAATACGTAATGGTTCGCCTGATTTAGTAAGTTTCTTCATTACAGTATCAAACTCACGTTAATTTTGCAGGCTAATACGATTTGACACTTTTAAGCCGGTAATTTATTATGGACAACCTGTACATGGGGTGCGAGTCGGGTTATTTCTACGTGTGGTCAAGAGCTGCGGTTCGTTTTTGGATCCGCCCGAGGGGAAGAGCAGTGCTTGGTCCGGTGCACCCTGGGCATCGGCTAATGATTGGCTAAGAGCCTGACAAGGGGGACCATCTTTGACCATTACCGTAGAACGTTGCCGACACTTTGTCACAAGATTTTTTGATTATATTTTTGTTTACGGCTTTCATTAAAAAGGAAAGCAGTGATTTTGGATTTCTTCTATGACTTGTGTTGCAAGGCTTTACCTGCATCTTGTCAAATTTTATACACACACACACAAATCACGTCTTTATCTCTTACGGGGTAGACAGAGCCTAAGATAACAGATAGGCCACATTTAGCAAGATTGTGGGCGAATAGGTGAAAAATGAAATCAAAATAGTGATGGGTTGCTAGCCTCATCGCCTATAACATGATTCTATGAAACAGAAAAAAAAATTAATTCTATGAAAACGGGAAGAAAAGTACCTATAGGTTTTCATTCCCGGCATGAATTCTTGTCAATACACTTTTAAAAGGTATTTTTTAGTCGCATCATACTTTGAAACTTCATACTTAAGTACGGTTGCGAAATACCAATTTCAACTTTATGTCTACACTCGTTCCTAAGAAAGAGGCTCTAAGGCAGACGAACAACTTAGTATAAGGTTTCATGTATTCTTCTGAGACACGGGACTCCAAAATCGACAGATTCTTTGCAACTTTCTGCCGTTCTAATAAGTTGTAATTATTAAAACCTGATAAAAACGTAATATTCAGATTGTCAACTCAAACAAGAAGTAGATTTGTTTTAGGACCGGATCAAAAAAGTCAAACAACCACGATGGATTAAATCATCAATATTCTATTCGATTGTGTCTGGATTCAATTAATTTAAAGGGTTTGCCGATCGCTTGGGGATTCACTGCATTTAGAAATAAGATGTTATTTATCTTTATTGCGTTAGACTCTTAATTACAAAATTACGGAAATACGTCTGTTTACAGTACTTATAGTAGGAGATACGAACGTAGGTCGATCTTCACCGAGTTGATAATAGAATTAAACATATCTTATAATAAATTTAGTATATTAGAAAATATATTAACATTATGCTGAGTGGGGTCCACTTTACACCATATCGGTACTATTCCTTAGTACATTGTATTTCTCCTTGTTTTATATCTACGTATATCGAATGTGTGTAAATAAATGTTTCTCTTTCTTCTTTTCTTTCTTATTAAAAATGGGTTGGCTAAAAAAATCCTGGACAGACTATTTTTTCTTCATAATAATTATAATAATAATAATATATTTATTTGCAGTAAATGTAGTGAAGTGAAGGCATGGTTATATTATAAAATATGTTTCATTCTATTATCAGCTAGGTAAAGGTGTTTAGGTTCGGATCTTAGACTATTAAAGTACATTCATAGAGTGATAATGCGGGCCATTCAATACGGCTAAGCTTAAAGGATTTGTAACACACCTATATATGGAGCATCTTTTGTTGGCGACTGGCTGGGTTGGAGCCTTCTATTGAAGTACATAGTTTGTATATTAACTACTTATGTTCAAGACTACATGAACAGTAGATTTTATTTATGGTTTTTTTGTTTGTCTACGGTTTATGTTCTTTTTGTTTGTCTATAAACACATTATTTTATTTAATGGATCCACGCATAATCCTGTAGTACCTATTAAAAGCCACGGCCATATACGCGGCTGCGTCGGATAGAAGTTAAGTTCCATTTTTAAAATACCTTTCTTTTGTACCGAGATCAACTTTCAAGATAGTTGCTCCGTCAGGTTGCTAGCATAGCTGTTCCGTATTAGGCTCGTTACTTTGTTTTTGTGTTATTAAACCATTTAAACCATAGCGGAAACGTTTTTAAATTCCGTCGTCATCAGTGAATAACCGCTTGTGTGTTTTTGAAATTTGGAGCACATATTTATCTCGCAAGTCTTAATATATGAGCCAAATTTGACATGTTTATGTGAAATAGTTTTTGAGTTATGACGGGGTCAAAAGTGGCTCCGAATGGTTTGCTACGAAAAGCTCCGAAAGGCTTGATACGTTGCCGCGTGTCTAGATCTGCTAATCTTATTTTAATACTAAGACTAGCTTCTGCCTGCTTCGTCTGTTTAGAATTACACATAAACCTTTCTCTTGAATCACTCTATCTATTTAAAAAAACCGCATCAAAATCCGTTGCGTAGTTTTAAAGATCTAAGCATACATAGAGACGGACAGCGGAAAGCGACATTGTTTATATGTAGTGAAGCTTTGCGTATACTGTAAAACAGACAGACACAAGTTGCCATTATGTTAGTAGGTCTAGACTAAACCGGCAATGCGGGGAATTTCGGTTTGGGCACGCGCTTCATTCCTACGGAGTTGAATACTGTTATAGTGTAATGTTATGTATATGTACCCGTATCGTATGAAGTGTCCCGTAAGTAGGACAGACTTAAGGGGGGATAGGTGGGCAGGTCATCTAATAGATATAAAATGGCCAATGTAAAAGTTTTATTGAATCAGGCGTTACTTTGCGGAGGTCTATTTCAATGAACAAAAAATATTTACTTTGCGGAGTAGCTACTTAAGTATCCGTTAAGTAGCGGAGTAGCAAGGTAAATATTATATTTTGTTCTATGTAAAAGTGTTATAAAAATTGTAACTCCCAAGAGATGTCAAAGCTTGAATACATATCCACAAATGACGTATTTGAGCATTTATAAAAAGACGTGTGCTTTTTTCCAACAACATTTCTTTAAAAAAATTTCGTGTCAGTTTTGTGACGACCCATATTTTTCCGACGAGCCGTTCGCGCGTGAAGAAGTAACAAACACACACACACACTTTCGCCTTTATAATATTAGCGTGATTTTTAATTTCAGTAGGCAAGTTCTTCATTGTGTGTTGAAATCATCATCATCATTTTTAGCCCATAGATATCTCATCCCACTGCTGGGCACTAATAGATAAGAAGAATAGATTTCAATACACATTTTAGAAAAGTTTATTTAATATTATACATTTTTTTTTTTTTTTTTACTACGAACTGGTGGAAGGTGCAGTAGAGGTCAAAGGTGTAACTCACTGGTTCAGTAATAGCCTATTCACTCTAGCCTTGAAGAGTCCTAGAAACAAGTTAAACTATTAAATTAAAAACGAATTAAAAACTAAACAAAACTAATCTTAAAATAAAATAATTAAAAAAGGGGCCCCGTGGCATAGTTCCGCAGACGCTGGCAGCATTCAGCATTTTAGAATAGCTACCTACCTACAGTTTTACGTTTTTTTTTCCGTCAAAAGCTTCTTAACATCCTGTCGGAAGGAAGTGCCGTTTCAGACAAAGGACTTTGAGCTTTGGGTACGAGAGCTTTAAAGAACCAGCGTCTCAGTAGATACGTTCGATTGGTAACGCAACATATTATAAAAAAGTCTGTCTATCTATGAAGGTTAGCTGTAAGAGATCCCTTTAAGGGATAAGTTCGCGTTTGTACATTTGTTTTCTCATTACCTGTAAAATTAATGTGTTTTATCTATACATATAATAAACCATCCTACTTTTAATATTATAAATGCGAAAGTTTGTAGATATGAATGGATGGATGGATGTTTGTTACTCTTTCACGCCAGAACGGCTGGACAGGATGAAATTTGGAACATAGATATATTATAGTCTGGAATAACACATCGGCTAGTTTTTATCCCGGAAAATTGCGTATTTTTATTTATTACCTCCTATGGGTGGTGTAGGGGTATAGCACGAGTCACGGAATGACGAGGATCCGGGTTCAATTCCCGGCCATAGCTTTACTTTTCGTATTTTTTTGTGTTCTAATTTTCAGTGTCATATAGAAATTAAACTTCTAACAGTAAAACCGTAAAAGTGAACATAAAAAATCAAGTAATAAAAATTCTCGATTCATTTGATAGTAAATTTAGATTAGTAAGTACTAATTAAGAAACTAGAAGCATTGAACATAATTACACATAAACGGATAACTCACGTATACAAAGTCGAGTGATGCTCGACTTGTTTCGGACCATTTCGTAGTCCTTCTGTTCGTCGTCGTTCTGTTCTGTTCTGGGTGTTCGTTTCGCTGCCGCCGGGGCGAGCGCTCCAGGAAGAAGGACTACGAAATAGTCCGAAACAAGCTGAGCATCACTCGACTTTTTATCCGTGAGTTATCCGTTTATGTGTAATTAAATTTGAAAAATTCCAGTGGTTTGGGCTGTGCTATCCCGCGGGAACTATGCAATTTTCCGGGATAAAAACTATCCTATGTCCTTTCCCGGGACTCAAACTATCTGTATACCAAATTTCAACTAAATCGGACCAGCGGTTTAAGCGTGAAAAGGTAACAGACGGACAGACAGACAGAGTTACTTTCGCATTTATAATATTAGTAAGGAAGTGAGGATATTAGTAAGGATAAGGATTATGATTAAGTCTCACGGTAGTTTCATGTTGATGGAAGCATTGAACCTTTAGGAACAAGCAATCCTGGAACGTAGGTAGGTTCGGTCAATCTCGGCTAGTTCGTCGAAGTTGGATGTGCCGGGGAACTATGATAACAACTTGGTTGCCCGGGACAAACAGGGTATCTAATTCAACTGGGTGCACGCTATGTTGACACACATATCCCTTTATAGCTAATTCCAAGCCATTCTAACAGTTTTACATACATACATACATATAACATGTATTAATCCCTTACGGGGTAGACAGAGCCTAAGGTAACAAAACCTTAAGGCCACGTTTAGCATGATTAAGGGCGTATAGTTACCTAAACGTGCAATTTCTTACATAATAAACATATTTTCGTTCGAATTTGTGTGGTTTTAATTATTTTAAATTAGCTAGGGGTAAACTCAATTCCCATACTTGTTCACAGGGGTAGTGACATTGAAAAGGTTAGGAACCACTGCACTAGAGGCACTGGTTACCATCGCCTTAAAAAGTTGCGTCGTGCAAAATTTTAACAGTTGGTATATTTTTTTATAAACCTTGATAACAACAGTAACAAAAACGGACCCCTTCAAAGCCAGGGTCAGATTCCCGGCATAGTTCAACTTGGCCGGGGCCGCTTCCCTTTCCTTTAATGAAATGGCTTCACTTCAAAGATGGCTATTTTTTAGTTGGCCATTGAAGTTTATTTTGCTTGACTGAAAGACTGTGAAATGTTGCGGTACTGAAAGCGATATTGGCGTATTTGTACGTTTGTTCATTCGCCATTAAGATACGTCGTAACCTTGTAACTTTACATACACATACCACTTTATCCCTTACGGGGTAGACAGAGCCTAAGGAAACAAGTCTACAGGCCACATTTTGCAAGATTGTGGGCGTAGGTGGAAAATGGAATCAAAATAGTGATCGGTTGCTAGCCTCATCGCCTAAAACATGATTCCTATGATTTTCGCCCATTCCCTCGATGGGCTTTTACCATCTGCGCGGGTAGACAAGCAACTGGTACATTCTATGTTTTTTCTTTACTCCCAGACCAGCATGGAAGAAACATACACATACACATACCACGTCTTTATCCCTTACGGGGTAGACAGAGCCTAAGGAAACAGGTCTACAGGCCACATTTAGCAAGATTGTGGGCGTAGGTGGAAAATGGAATCAAAATAGTGATCGGCTAGCCTCATCGCCTAAAACATGATTCCTATGATTTTCGCCCATTCCCTCGATGGGCTTTTACCATCTGCGCGGGTAGACAAGCAACTGGTACATTCTATGTTTTTTCCTTGCTCCTAGACCAGCATGGAAGTAACTTTAAGTGTTCAAAAATATCTGTAACACGACCTATTATAGGTAACTTATTTTTTCCTAATTGTCTACTACTAGATTTAAATTTCTAAAGGACACTGAAAATTAGGACACAGAAAAGTCTGAAAAGTAAAGCTATGGTCGGGAATCGAACTCGGATCCTCGTCATTCCGTGACGCATGCTATACCCCTACACCACCCATAGCAGGTGGGTAAGCCTTCGATTTTTTCTACCTGTTACTAGTCACACCTTGTTACTACGCGAATTTTTGTCGCTAAGCGTCTTCTGTTTGAATGACGTGCCTGTAAGACACAATTTTAAACTCCCGTGGAACATCTACTGCTCACCAGGGACAAGAGAAGGCACTGTTTTACTAGGTACTAGATTTACCAGAATTATTGGACGATTTTTTACCCCTATTAATATTATAAATGCGAAAGTAACTCCATCCGTAAGTCTGTTACGGTTTCACGCCTAAACCACTAAACTGATTTTCATGAAATTTGGTACAGATACAGTTCCGGTCTAGGGGAAGGACATAGGATAGCTTTCATCCCGGAAAATAGCATGTTTTTGCGGGATAACAATAAGCTAAGGGTCGCGGGCCACTAGGGTTTCATATAATCATAACATTATGGAAATATGCTACTAAAATGGTTGAACAGATCTTGGTGAAATTTGGTGCATGGATACATTATAGTTTGGTTTGGAAAATTGGATAGTTCCCACAGGATAGCGACAAACATTTTACAGATGAAGTCGCGTGAAAGAACGAGTTAGACTATACGATTAATAATTAATAAACCGTTATACCAGGTAAAGAAAAATAAAAAAAAAATTTGAGAAACTTTCCCGACGGACATTAAAGTATTACAAAACTATGGAGAACTTTCGAAAACTTTCACAAAAGAGTTTCGTAATAAGCTTTCTTTTAGTCCCTCGAAGTTTTCAGCGGCTTTTAACTCACAAAAAAGTTTTGTAGCTTCAACAATGCAAGGTCAAGTGGACGTTGGCCTTGCCCATCAAAGTATAGTATGGTGGAGAGGGTCTTGGAGCAGTTCCTTAAACGGGGCTGTTGGCGACTGGCTGCGGATCTATACTTAACCTTTTTTATAGTTTTATTTTTGATATCTTGTCTTGTCATATTCTGTTGTTGTGTCACTTGTTACGTACGGTCGCTAAAGCCTGTGTGTGTGTGTCCGGTTCGAAGGACCATAAAGATGTACGGTTTGTACTACCTTTTAAATGATAGTTCTGATGCTAAGATAATTACTTTATTTATACACAATCAACGAGTACACATAAAGGCTGATATTAGTGAACTGCCGTGTGTTGACCTACATTATAGGTAACTCGGCGTAAATTGATGATTATGCGGAATGTACGGTGCTGTTCCGTACAACCTTCATTATATTTATTGCTACGAAATACCGTGTTTCCATCACCACCACTCATCTTAACGCCTTAAAGTCCACCGCTCCATAACAGGGACGGTGTAGCAAGTACGGATCACGATGCGTCCCAAGCAAACTTTAATTGCTTAAGGCCTAAATACTTGAAATAGAAATGCTGTGCTGGTGTGGGATGCAACGTACGTAGACACATTAGCCTCGTCTCACCTTCGCGGAACCACGGGTAGAGCAGGCGCGGCTGCAGAAGCGGCCGAAACAGGCAAGATAAATAAATATAGACGTCTCAGCACCGAATATAACTTTGTCCCTTTCGGTGTTGGTCCTTGGTCCGTGGGGTCCTAGCGCTATTAGCCTCTTCAAAGATATTTCGAAGAGGCTAATAGACGCGGGTGACCGCAGAGCTGCCAGCTTCCTTGGACAGCGTATTAGTACCGCTGTCCAAAGGGGGAATGCTGCCAGCGTCTGTGGAACTACGTATATGCCACGGGGGCCCGTCCTTTTTTAATTATTTTATTTTAATATTAGTTTTAGTTTAGTTTTTAATTTAATAGTTTAATTTGTTTTAATTCCATTTTACGTATATACTTTGTTTAATCAACTTAATAAAATTGAACGTTACAAAATACCAGGGATGCTTTATCAAGCCCGGTTCCAGCAGATCTGAGGCCTTCCTCAAGTTTAAAAAAAACTGAATAAAATCGAACGAGTGTTCGATTTATAAAACTTGAGCGCAAACACGAACCAGCCAGTCCGTAGACCTATAAAACGTATTCTATACATTGCTAGGACAATATAGTATACTAGTAAGTAGCTCTTTAGTATCACTGCATAGTATAAAACAAAGTCGCTTCCCGCTGTCTGTCCCTAATAGTCCCTATGTATGCTTAGATCTTTAAAACTACGCTATGGACTTTGATGCGGTTTCTTTTATTAGATGGAGTGATTCAAGAGGAGGTTTGTATGTATAATACATGCATAATATAGTAGAGTAACACTGATTAGATCCGTGCAAAGCCGGGGCGGGTCGCTAGTCTATACTAATATTATGAGGTAAAGTTTGTAAGTTTCTGAGGTAGGGGTAAACTCCGGATTTACTGAACCGGTTTTGAAAATTTTTATACCAATAGAAAGCATTGAGAGTGTAAGCTATAGTAACCAAATAAAAAAAAATGACGGAGAGTACAATGGCGAACTTATCCATAGAAAAAAATATACAATCACATTGAGAACCTCCTCCTTTTTTCGAAGTTGGTTAAAAAGGATCTCCAAGTGTAAGTTGTACCATAATACTTTATCAGTAACATAACCAGAACTATAGATTTTAACATAATCCCATTAATTATAAATGCGACAGTTTGTGAGTGAGTATGTTTGTTTTTTCCTTCTTCACGCTGAAACGGCTGGCCTGATTTGAATAAAATTTGGAACGAAGATAGCTGGTACCCTAGATTAAAACATAGGCTACTTTTTATCCCGGAAAATGCATAGTTCCCGCGGAATAACGATGAACATGTCAATGGTCGTAGCTGCCGAAAGTCGAGACGTTATTATTGCAGAATGTTATTAACACAGTTCTTAAGTCGAATTCTAAGGAGACAAAGTCGCGGGCTGAAGCTAGTTAAAATATATTATTGATGGCGAAAAAAAAATAAGCTTTACCTTCCGTTTGAGTAGACGTCAGCGTTCTGGAGACAAGAGTCTCATGTCGAATCTGAGCTTGTGCGCCATCTCGAGTGCTGGCGGTGGCTTCCACGGCGGTACTGGCTGCCAACAGCACGAGGCTCGGACCTGGTGCGGTGGGCGGGGCCGACACGCCCACTCGCAACAAGTATTTGTCGGCATTTGTTTTTTTTAGGCTTAAGGGACGGTGTAGGAGTTCTTTTCGTTTTTTTGTGAGTTGATGATAGTTTTGTTTGTGAGGATAGAAATGAGTTCGTTTCTTCAGATTTATGGTGCTTTATGACGATTTTAGAAATGACTTCTGGTCTGGTCTGGGAGCAAAGAAAAAACAGAATGTACCAGTTGGTTCTCTTCCCGCGCAGATAGTAAAAACCCCATCGAGGCGATGTGGCTAGCAACCCATCACTATTTCATCATCATCACTACCAAACGTTGCCTTTAGCTCGTGTTCCCTTAGCCTCTGTCTACCCTGTAAGCGATAGACGTGATTTGTTTTGTGTAAGTTAGAAATGACTTAAAGAGCGGTATTACATACGCATCACTTTTTGAATACTTACGTACGTACATAAATCACGTCTTTTTCCCTATCGCGGTAGACAGAGCCTAGCTAGGGTAACAAGACCTAAGTAACGTGACGTAAGTAAGGTGCATTGGGGTAAATTCGTAATGGGGGGAATTTCGAAAATCATGGATATCCACTTAACGGGGAACAATTCCATAATCTGGCAACGCTTATCTAGACGCCAAAGCCATGAGCTTCTAGGTAAGCGTTGCTAGATTATGTAATTGTTCCCCGTTTAGTGGATATCCACGAGTTTCGAGACTGCCTCAATTTCGAATTCACCCCAATGCACTGTAAGATTTTTAGAGTAAAATTTTAGTTTAGTTAAGTTTTTCTTCCTTGTAGGTTTACTTGTGTAGATATATTAAACATCCAAGACAACTCATAATTACACATAAACGGATAACTCACGTATAAAAGTCGAGTGATGCTCGACATGTTTCGGACTATTATTAGCTATTGGTATTGGTATTGGTATTGGTATTGGTTATTGCTATTGGTTATTGTTAGCGCTGGCGCGCAGTGTTCGTGTCGCTGCCGCCGGGGCGAGCGCTCTTGGAAAAAGGACTTCGAAATAGTCCGAAACATGTCGAGCATCACTCGACTTTTATACGTGAGTTATCCGTTTATGTGTAATTATGATTGAGTCTCACGGTAGTTTCATGTTGAAAATCCAAGACAACTATTTAAAAAAAACTACTTTTCTTCGTTATCCTGCACCCAGCATTACGCGGCGTCTGCAGGCCCGCCCTGGCTGTGATCTCCGCAGATTTGACCAATCTACGCGCATCGTTATATCCGCCGTCTCCACTTGTGGAGCTGCAAACTACCGCTACTTAGCAAAAATGCCGAGACGCTCAATTGTAAGTATTAGCCGAATGCTATACATACATAAACCACGTCATCCACGGGGTAGACAGAGCCTAAGGTGAGACCTAAAGGCCACGTGGAAGCCAGGTGGAAAGGGGTATCGAAATAGTGATGGGTTGCTAGCCGCAACGCCTATAATGATTCCTAAGATTTTCGTCCATTCCCTCAATGACCTTTTGGAAGAGAAGCAACTAGTGGGTACATTCTATGTTTTTTCTTTGCTCCCATACCAATATGGTAGAAAAATAAACTAAGTACCTAAATCATCACTACATAGTATAAAACAAAGTCGCTTTCTCTGTCCCTACGTCCCTATGTATGCTTATATCTTCAAAATTACACAACGGATTTCGATGCGGTTTTTTCAATAGATAGAGTGATTCAAGAGGAAAGTTTTTATGTATAATTCTACGCAGACGAAGTCGCGGGCAGAAGCTAGTAAATTATAATAAAACTTGCTGTTTTAGAAGTATGATTTTATGACTAACGAAAATTATACCAATTTATGCGTTCAGAACTTCAATTTAATAGGATACAATATCCCCGTGAAGGTCTCAATTCAGTTTCTTCGACTGTATCTATCTAAATAAAAGCGTGTGAATCCATGAGGCTGGCATAGTCACACAAGTGCACTTAAGCCTCGTAAAAATTGTAAAAAAATAAACAAAAATTTTAGCAAAAATAATTGCATATTCTTCTACAACTTAATAATCAACTTACTTTTTCTGCTTATCAATATGTAGGTACGATCTATCTAATGTTAGACTAGACCTACTAAACGTGCTGCTCATATGAGACAGCGCCGTTTAAATGAAACGGACGAAGTCAGGGAGAAGCGCTTATCTCAACAGAGGCAATCTACTTCGACGACACTTTCAAAAGCTGTCTTCCGACAATGAAGTAATAATAATAATAATATCCTGGGACAATTGACACCAATTGACCTAGCCCCAAACTAAGCAAAGCTTGTAATATGGGCACTAGACAACGGATAAACGTACTTATATAGATAGATACATACTTAAATACATATTAAACATCCAAGACTCGAGAACAAACATTCGTATTTTTCATACAAATATCTGCCCCGACCGGGGATCGAACCCGGGACCTCAAGCTTCATAGTCAGGTTCTCTAACCACTGGGGCATACGGTCGTCAATGCCATTACCATTAGCATTAGTAATGCCATTACTTAAGGTGTATTATGTATGCCTACACATTTTAAGGATTTTCCTCAATTTTCTCAGGATTCCATCATCAGGTCTTGTTGTAATGATCATGGGACCATCTGTGAAGTATACCCTTTTAATTAAATAAATAAATCGAAGTCGGTGGCGTGATTTTGACTTACTCGTTCATTTGTCGCACACACTTAATGATAATTTTAGACTTATATGATTTTCTCATGGGTGCCATTGTCAGAACTGGACCAAATTGAAATGGGACCACACGGAAAGCACCAGATTTCAAATAAAAAAAGAATCATTAAAATCGCTTCGACCAGTCGAAACTTATGAGGTACTTAACAAACATTAATAAAAAATACAGACGAATTGAGGACCTCCTCCTTTTTTTGAAGTCAATTAAAAAAGAAAAAAAATGTAAGAGCAGCGGCTTGACGTCCATTAGAACTTGATTCCTACCGGCTCGCCTATTTTAAGGCAGTTAGGCATTGTGCAGAATTAGAGGAAAAGGCTTTTTAAATTCCCTTCGGCTAGCCCTCTTGTATACTTGACGCCACGCCACTGGTGAATAGTTTGTTTAAGGCTGGAATGAGGGTGACATGCAGCGCCGGAAAGTTACGCGACTTGCCGGTGTAGCCTTGACCCTTGAAATTTACATTCCTGACCCTGTGACCTGCGTTGGAAAGCACGCGAAAGGCCTTATATTTGCCATGGCAGTGACCTGTTATGGTCACTAAGTAACGTAAATGCTTACGTACATATAACATGGGGTAGCCAGAGCCTAAGGTAAGACATAAAGGCCACGTTTAGCATGATTGTGGGCGTATAGGCAAAAAGGAAAATCAAAATAGTGATGGGTTGCTACTCGCATCGCCTATAACATGATTCGATTCCTAAGATTGTACAAATATAAACAAACAGACACAAATCATTATCCCTTTAAACCACATCCCTTTACGGGATCATTTTCAAGGTTTAGCGAGCACATGTTACACCAATGTTTAAGTCAAGTCTTTAATTGAATCAACTGCTTCACATTTTCACATCACGAGGTTAATATTGATACACTTTATTTTACCAACAGTATTTTTAACAAATGAAGTTAATCACACAACAATTGACAATTACATAATCTAGCAACGATACCTAGAAGCTCCAATGTTGGCTTCTTGGATATCCATCCACGATTTTCGAAATTCTCCCAATTTCGAATTTACCCCAATGCACCCTATGGGCATTATGACAAATCACGTCTCATGTCATATCGGATCTCTCTTTCTAATTGCTGACTAATTAGTAGTTTAAAACTCTTATAATTTCTGTATTCCTTCACCTTTTAGGGTATTTTCATATTTTACTAAGAAACGCATATTTCCTATTGCAAAAAATTGCGAGGATTTATGGATGTTTGTTACTCTGTATCGTCAGAACGGCCAAACAGATCTAGCTAAAATTTGACACAAAGATAGGCTATAGCCACTAAGATAGATTAACACATTGGCTACTTTTTGTTCCTGGAAATTGCGTAGTTCCCGCGGGATAGCGATAAATTGCAGACGAAGTCGCGGGTAACAGTAGTAGCTATATCGGAAGGCCATCTTGGTATTAGGGTAGCTGTCCAACTAGCGTGTAAGATAAGCTACGTCCAGTATGCGGGCTTTATCTTCCCGCCAGCCTCATGTCCTAAATATGTAGTGAAAGTAATCTTTCATTATTTTCCATGACTAAGTAAGTAAATGCTTTATTGTAGGTACAAATACAATACAATACAAATACACTTTATTGAACACCACAAATCAGTACAAAACAATACAGAATCAAAGAACAAGGTAGACAATAGGCGGTCTTATCGCTTAATAGCGATCTCTACCAGACAACCAATAAGACAGAGAAATGAGTTGGAGACAGTTTAAGTAGGTGGCGGAAACAAATAGACAGGATAAACGCAGGGATAATAAAAACAACAATACCAACATAAATTTAATACATAGCTAAATAAATAAAATAAAATAATACATACATACACACATAACATTACTGTATAATACTTAAGATGAAATAAATGTGAGAAAGTAACAATGAAAAATAAGAAGGATATACAATAACAGAAAAGGATTTGATCAGAAGCAAAAAGAAAAGATAAGGTACTAAAGACAGGAAGTGGATTAAATTAGTGATAAATAGTGAGATTTGAGTTGATTTTTAAAAATAGGTAGAGTTTTAAATATAAAGAAACAGACACAAATCACATTAAAAACATTAAATATATGCACAAAGGTGAACTTATCCCTATAGGGGACCTCTACCATAAGACAATCCAAGTCTAAGTCTAAATCTAAGTCATTATTCGAAAACTTTTTTGTTTCACATCCTCTTAGCAATCAGAAACTTTTTTACAAATTGAAAAAAATGACTGACGTGAAAAAATACATACATACATGAATCACGTCTGTATCCCTTACGGGTTAGACAAGCCTAAAGAAACAACGCCTAAAGGTCACGTTAGCTTGATTGTAAAAAAAAATGGAAATAGAAATACTGGCTGTTGTCCGCTACAGAGTTTAAGGCCCTGGGAAGAACATTTTATAGTTTTTATCCCGGAAAATTCCACAAAAGTCACGGGCAACGGCTAATTCACAATATTGTAGAACCCTAATAATAGTGTAAATTAAGAAAGAAGAAAGAAAGAAGACATTTATTCCTTTTTGCAAGACACACAAATATAAGATAATATACACAATTTTACATACATACATGCATACATACATATATCACGTCTTTATCCCGTACGGGGTAGACAGAGCCTAAGGTAACAAAACTAGTGTCCGACCGAAACACGATTTTTAGCCGAAACCGAAACCGAAACCGAATATTCGGTTTTTTTCTGATTTCGGCCGAAACCGAAACCGAAACCGAAATTTTTGAAGACGTATCAAAATATTCAAAATTACTGTACAAATCGTAAGGAAAAGGTTATTGCAAGGATTTCTTATTTGAGAACGTTTCTTTTTTTGTTAAACAAAATAAAAAACGTTTATTTTTAATGAAAATAGGTATAGGTACATGAAACTACCGTGAGACTTTAATCATAATTACACAAACGGATAACTCACGTATAAAAAGTCGAGTGATGCTCGACCTGTTTCGGACTATTTTGTAGTCCTTCATCCTGGAGCTTAGAGTACATATTTCAATTTGTACTTTTACTTTACGCGCCCGAATTAAGCCGAATGCTCCCGATGCGAGAGCCGCGAGAGGCCGCGAAGTAATTTCGGCCCGGCCGAAGGTTTCGGCCGGATTCTGGCCGAAACCGAAACTTCGGCCGAAATCACTTTTTTGGCCGAAATTGGCCGAAACCGAAACCGAAACCGAAACTTCGGTCGGACACTAAACAAAACCTTAAGGCCACGTTTAGCATGATTAAGGGCGTAGAGCTGGAAACGGAAATCAAAATAGTGATGGGTTGCTAGCCGCATCGCCTATACCATGATTCCTAAGACTTTCGCCCATTCCCTCGATGGGCTTTTACCATCTGCGCGGGAAGAGAAGCAACTGGTAAATTCTATGTTTTTTCATTACTCCCAGACCAGCATGGAAGAACACAATTTTATAGAAATATAAGCAAGGTAAAACGAAACATAGACATGAAAAATAGATCAGCGTTGTGTGTCTTCGCAAAAGTGAAATTAGTAGCTAAATCAATTAAACATCGTAATTATTGGGCCGCTTTGGTTACGAAAATCGTATATTCGAAATCAAAACACACGAAGGCTGTGGTTACCGTAATATCATAATTGTGTGTGCTGTGAGTGCTAGCCCTGCAATTATCACGTGAGCAGGTGTTGACAACATTTTTTTTAAAGATAATATGAGTTTTGAAAACCGACTTCAATGTGAACAAAATTATAATTACAAAACAAAGTATTTACAAATAAAAACATTAAGATGACATTTAAAAAACTATTGAAAAATGTAAATATACAAGATAAATTAGGTACCTGTTACCTTATCTTAGGCTCTGTCTACCCCGTTAAGGATAAAGACATGATTTGTGGATGTATATATATGTATAAATTAATTAAACTAAAACTAAAATGAATCCAAAAAGTATCCCCCAGCGGCATTAAGCCAAGGATGCTGGCAGCATAATCCTTGCTGTACTGCAATACTAATGTGTAATAATTAGTAATTTTGTTTTTCATAAAGCGTTATCGCGACCAACTCTATCGAATAACAAAAAACCCCGCCATTCATAAAGAAACATGCAGTTGATTTAATAGTTTCATACTTTTTGATGTCTGTTAAAAATTACCAATTTGCACTACAATTTTACTTGGTTGACAAAGCCTAATCAGTTTTTATTTACGTTGTTTTAAAATGTTATTCCCAGTGTTATTTTAACATTTATGAAAAGGTTGTTGACCACTGACATTTGCAATTAAGCATTACAAAGAAAATCTCAGCATTTTCAATTCAGATTAAGCTCAGTCCAGTTCTTACCGTCACTGCTTTCTATTCTCAAGGAAATAAGTGGAAAATGGGCGTTTTCGAGAAAAATGTTAATCTGTCTGTCGGTTTGTCCTTAACTGCGTTGAAAATATTCGGGTTTTGGGTCCCTGACAGACTCAACCGGGACAAGCGTTTGTTATATCATTGCTATGCTTTCTTCTCATTTATGTTCCTTTTGGGTAAGAACACAAGGGTTTTGTTTTCGGCAGCAAACTTTGCACCTTCTAGTTGTTTAATTTTATACTCGTGCCTATAGGTATGTATATTATAAACATAGGTCTTCATAGTCACCGTAAAACTCAAAAATAGCTTGACCGATTGGTTTAAAAAAACCAGATTAAACAAATAAAAACCGCCCAATTCCGAGTCGGACTTGCGTACGGAGTTCCTTACATATTCGGCAGGTGAATATTATAAATCCAGTGTTACCAGAGCCCTGATGAACCGAAATGTGGGCAGTGTGAAGTTATAGACAAACGGATCACATGTTTCGGACTAGTTCGTAGTCCTTCCTCTAGGAGCGCTCGCCCCGGCGGCAGCGAAACAAACACTGCGCGCCAGCGCTCTGTTTGCGCGGCTACTCGTCGCAAGTGACAGCGGCGCGCCACTACCCTCGTTTTCATCATCATTTTTATTATTGTCAAAAGCAGGGCAGCACACAACACTGATCTCTGATCTTAAATAAACAGTCATACCTACATAAAAACAGTTTTTTTTTATTTATTTCTCAAGAGTCGTCCGGCCGTGTCTTATCCAACCTCGCCATTGGCGGAATCATCGCACGTTTAGCATGATTAAAGGCGTATAGGTGAAAAGGGAAATCAAAATAGTGATGGGTTGCTACACATCGCCTATAACATGATTCGTAAGACTTTCGCCCATTCCCTCGATGGGCTTTTACCATTTACGCGGGAAGACAAGCAACTAGTAAATTCTATGTTTTTTCTTTACTCCCAGACCAGCATGGAAGAAATTATCCTATTCCACAAATGCCCTCCATCTGTCCCTTTCAAATGTTCATTACCTTTCAATTGCCAGGAACCTACCTGATCATCCAAGTAGTGGACATGTTCATGATCTGGGGCAATCTGCCCCTTATGACCGGAACAGCCTTCCTGCTGTTCACGAACCTGGCGCAGGCTACCAAGATCGCGAGCCTGGTGTTGCGCCGGCGCAAGGTCGGCGCCATCATCGCGGACGCTGATCTACTGCTGCAGGGCGAGGTGGGGAAGGGCAGGGAGATCGTGAAGAGGTAAGTACTTATCACGATGTGAGAATGATGGAGGGGGAGTTGATGTGACGAAGCAGTACCTTTTTATTCCGAATTCGCTACAATTTCAGTAAGTATGTTGTTGTTTGTTTTATTATTAAATTGTCGCGTAATTCGGCCTCATGGCATAGGCCTCCTCCGTGTGCTGGAGGGTTTGGGCTATAATTCCCACGCGCGCCCAGTGCGGATTGGGAACTTAACACACACCATTGAATTTCTTCGCAAATGTGCGCAGGTATCCTCGCGATGTTTTCCTTCACCGATAAGCTCATGGCAAATTTCAAATGTTTTCAAATCTTCGCACATAAATTCCGAAAAACTCAAAGGTGCGCCCGGGATTTGAACCCACGACGCTCTGCTTGAGAGGCCACAGGTCAAACCACTAGGCTAATACCACGGATTTTCACGAAGCAGTATACACTGGCGTTCGTGTCGCCACAGTGTATGTGTTTTTTGTGTTTAGTTTTAAAATTTTATCTGGGTCCTACTGAAAAACAGCGTTGCGGCTTGCCGCAACATTAATGCTGAGTGGGGTCCATTTTACACCATATCGGTATTTCTTAGTATATTTTATTTCTCCTTGTTTATGTCTACTTGTATCGAATGTGTGTAAATAAATGTTTCTCTCTCTCTCTCTCTCTCTCTCTCTCTCTCTTTGAAAATGCTGCTTATTTTTTGAGTTGTGATCGGGAAACGAGTCTTCAGCAGTTGCTGTACTTCTGTCTCACGACGGTGACCGTCGCGGGCTGGGCAGGCAGCGCCGAGAAGAATCAGCTGCCTTTGAGAGCTTGGTAAGTTCTTGTTGGTTGTGTTAAAATCCTCTCTTACATCCAATGAAACTCGGGTTAGTAGCGCACATCGTTTTATTCACTTGGTCAACAACACAGAGTACATTGAGCTAGTTCAGTATGACCCTCCGCGGGAAGAACTAGCAAGAAACCTCACGGGCATAGTCTTTTCTTATTGATCGCTACGTCTTCTATAACCATTAATTCAGATTACACTTCGAACGTATCACTACACATATCAGCATCTCAGTCTGAATGACAATACAATCTCCGCGTCTCTTCTTCGCGCCAAAACGTGCCGTTGACATCTGTCAGCTGTCAACGTCACTGTGACTGTTCTCTTTAATAAAGCCTGTTCTCATTTACCATAACGAAGGATCAGTTTTGAATTCTTAACAGTTGGTTCACCTGAAGACCACTTGGTGCGCGGAGTTAATATGTACACAAATGGCAAATTACGGCCTTCTAGTACTAAGAATTTGTGAGCTAAGCCGCCGACAGACAGACAATAAAACGGAGACAGACGAAACTATTAGGGTTCTTTGTTGACTACGGAATTCTAAAAAGGGAGTGGAAACTTTCCGTAAAGTGGAGTATTCAATGGCATCAGACTTATCTGAAATTTTCAAATCTTACGAACATGGTTCTTAAATTATGATAATATCAGTTTAGTCTTGTTTTGTGTATGAAAAGTGACCAGTTATTTTTGCTCGTCAGTATATACTGTGCTACCCAATTCCATAACAACAATGTACTAGAAATGCTGGAACTATTAATTTGCCACTTTTTGATAGTAACTAGTGAGTTTTGTTCACTATGTCACTCAATGACTAAACATTTTGCTATTTACATACATACACAAATCACGTCTTTATCCCTTACGGGGTAGACATCGCCCAAGGTACAAGTTTACAAGGATCAAAACTATCATTACGTTAGCTGTTTGCCCAACTCTAGCGTCCCCATTTTTTATGAAGTTGCCACTCCTATGGATAAGGTTTGTGAATTTATTCTTTATACTAGCTTCTGCCCGCGACTTCGTCTGCGTAGAATTATACATAAAAACCTTCCTCTTGAATCACTCTATCTATTTAAAAGAAACCGCATCAAGATCCGTTGTGTAGTTTTGAAGATATAAGCATACATAGGGACATAGGGACATATGGACAGAGAAAGCGACTTTATTTTATACTATGTAGCGATGTTCTAACAAAAATTCGTGTACAAACTCTCACCCAGGTATCCCTACGATACTTCGAAGTCCCCAGCCTACGAGCTGACATACGTGCACCAAGTGGGGGCTCTCTTCATAGCAGCCTACCTCAATGTGGGCAAGGATACTCTGGTGACAGCGCTGATCGCGCAGTGTCGCTGCAGGCTCCGACTCCTGGGTCTTGAGTTGAGGACTCTCTGTGAAGGCCTGGCGCCTAACAAGCAGGTAACTTCTCTTACAGCAGCAGAGAGAGACATCCGCTAGCGGTTCTAATCGTATTAAGAGAAGGCAAGGAGACTAAGCTTTGCTTGCACGTGATTCAAGTGGGGGCTTTCTTCATAACAGTTGTCACGGAGTGACCAGATGTGGAGAGGGAAGAAAACTCAGGAGATGATGGATATGGAGGTTCTTTATTTAGATTATAAAGTAAGGTAAAGATTAAGATTAAGGCACCTGAAACAAGGTATAGAAACACTTAATATAGTACAAATACAGTAATTTATAAAAACAGTTAGCCCAATTAATATAAAACTTACGAATAGTGCCTTTGGAAACAATGAAGAACAATTATGATGATAGCAATGGAACTGATAGAAAATCACAGCACAGGATAAGATCGGTTATTTAATAATAATGCACTGCACAATCCTAGTACTCAAAAATGACTGAATAAGTGGGTATGATGTTATTTTAAAATTGTATAGTGAATAGCTAGGTATGGATTATGCCATCTCATTTAGTAATGACATAGAGTCATGAAAGATCGAACAATACGATCGATATGCATTCTAAATTTTGAATTTGAAATAGAGAAAAACATGAAACTGAGGACGGAGGATGAAAACAGAGAAGGCTGGATACCGCCTTGTTACAACAGCCTTCCTCAATGTGGGCAAAGATACTCTGGCGACAGCTGTAATCGCCCAGTGTCGCTACAGACTGTGAATGCTTGGTTTTTAATTGAAGACTCTGTGTGAAGACCTAATGCCGAATAATTAGGTACAATACAATACTGTGGTATTTTAATGAAACACCGAAATTAATTAATTCTGGTTTTATTTCTGACGGAGCCGAAACACACGTTACAAGTAGGACATATATAGAGAGAGAGCATCGAAGTGGGAAAGAGATAAAAGAGTGATTTAGCTGCGTTCAGGATACCACACTCTCCCCCACTTATTTAACCCTTTAACCCCCGTTGTATGGTACAGAAAGCAATGCGACGTTTTAAAGTAAATTATGATAAAGTTAAATGTTTGCAAGTTACTTTAGACCTGCTCGGCGGTTAAAGGATCAATGTTATTCTTATATAAATATTAGCATGCAACTTAACTTAACTTACTTCTAATGACTGTGAACAAGGTAACATTTGATTCACATGCCTCTTCCATTGTAACCCTTCTACCTCTATCATATAGCTTACCCCCGGTATAGAGTCGCCTATAATTAAACCCTGAACCCATGGCTTGCTACCCTTCCTGTAATCTTTAACCATGACCTTTTGTCCCAATTCAAATTTAGTTTCTCTATTCCCTTGTCGTCTTTTCTCGACCTTCTCCCGCACTACATCAGATATTGGGGGTGGTCGCAATATACTGAACCTGTTCCTTATCTCTCTGCCTAACATTAACCGGGCTGGTGACACACCAGTGGTACGCTGAGGTGTGCTTCTATAGTCTAATAGGAATAAATTTACAGCTGCGACTATGCTAAATCCACTTTCTCTTATCTTTGTTATCGCTGATTTAAATGTTTCCACAAATCTCTCAGCTGCGCCATTAGTGGCTGGGTGATATGGTGGCGTCATTGTGTGCTTTATTTGGTTTAATTTACAAAATTCCTGAAAGTCTTCACTTGTAAATGAACGACCATTATCCGTAACTAAGTGCACAGGATAGCCAAATCGCGAAACTAAACTTTTAAAAATGTCAATAGTACGATTACTGGTAATATTTGGCATTTCATATACCTCAGGCCATTTTGAGTAGCTATCAACAATGACTAAAAACATTTTATTGTAGTATGGACCCAAAAAGTCAGCATGTATCCTGTACCACGGTGATGGAGGTACAGGCCAAGGCTTTTGCATCTGTGTGGGTGTTTTGCTGTTTTGCAAGCATATTATACATTCTTTAGTTATATTATCTATTTCTAAATCTAAATTAGGCCACCAAAAGTATGACCGCGCGATTTCCTTCATTCGAACAATTCCGAAATGGCTTTTATGTAATTCGGCCAAAATTGCTGCTCTTACCGCCTGTGGTACTAATACTCGATAGCCCCAAAATATACAGCCCCTGTCTAAGGTTAATTCGTCTTTTCTATTATAAAACGGTAATATTTCTTTGTCTAGTTCTTTTTTACCCGGCCAACCGTCTGTTAAGTATCTAATTGTTTTTGAAAAAATTACATCTTTTTGTGACTCTAATTGAATGGTTTTCCAATTTAATGTTTCCATTTCCGAATTGTTCGTGTAACTGACTGCACTAATGTTTCCATTAGCACATAGCGAGTGAATTTTTATTTCTTCACAATTTTTGTCTACCATTCTGGACAGAAAATCGGCTGGATTGTCAGTGGACTTAATATGTCTAACCTTATAATTAAATGCAGAGAGAAAAATGGCGTAGTGTTGCAGTCTTTTGGCAGCCATTTTTGGAATGCTTTTGGTTGGACCAAAAATTCGCACCAATGCTGCGTTATCTGTCTCCAGTTCAAAAAATCGTCCGTAAATGTAGTTATAAAATTTTGTAATTCCAAAAACCACTGCCATTGCCTCTTTATCAATTGTTGTATATCTTTGCTCCACTTCACTCAGTTTTTTACTAGCGAAGGCAATCGGTCTGACCACACCACTTTTATCCCTGTTTGACAGCACTGCCCCGAGGCCAGTGTCCGACGCATCGCATGTTAATATCAGTGGCAGTTCCGGGTCATAATGTTTTAAGTTACCCACAGATGCTAATTTTTTTTTAATAGTTCCAAAAGCTTTTTCACACTCAGGTGTCCAATTAAATTTGTTTATTTTAGTACAATTATACAAGGGGGTCAATATAGTAGCCATGTCCCTCAAAAAACGTGCATAGTAGTTTATTTTGCCCAAAAATGATTTTAGTAATGTTAAATTTGTCGGTGTTTTCGCATTTAACAAAGGTTCAATGTTGGACTGGATCACACTAATACCATTTTTGTTTACACGGAATCCAAAAACCTCTAGGCTTGTTGTGAAGAATTTACATTTTTCCGGTTTCAATTTAAATTCACATTCATTTAATTTTCTCAGGACTTTACATAAGGTTTCATAGGTATCTGGCAAGCTTTTACCCTTAATATAAATATTGTCTATGAATACAATTGTGTTCGGAATGTTATTTAGTTTTTTGGTCATTAAACGCTGAAAGGCCCCTGGTCCAGAACTGACACCATATGGCAAATAATTGTACTTAAATGTACCGGCCTCAGTGACTATGGTAGTACAATTTTTGCTTTCAGGACTAAGGGGAGCTTGTAGGTAGGCTTCTTTTAAATCCAGTTCGCAGTAGTATTCGCCGTTTTTGAGGGTATTTAAAATATCGTCCACATGTGGTAATGGGAAGTGGTCGATCTCGAGACATGGGTTCACTGTTAACTTATAGTCACCGCACAATCTAACCGAATTATCCGGTTTCAGTATGGGTACCACTGGGGTCCCCCACTCACTTTGCATTACTGGTGTTATTCGACCATTTTTTAACAATCTGGAAATTTCATTATTTACCTTTTCTTTGAGTGCGAAAGGTACTCGCCTTACTGGTAAACACCTGGGTCTGGCGTCTGGTTTCAGTTTCAGTGATATAGTTTCTCCCTTGAAGTTTCCCCAACCTGGGCTGAATACCTCTGCGAACTGCCTTTTTAGAAGTTGTTCTGTATCTGAAACATTTTGCATTGCATAAGTTCCAATTTTAAAACTATTGTTTACACTCGGAGGCCACAGTTTTAACTCATTTAACCAGTCTCGCCCAATAACTCTAGGGGCATTATTTTTTACTACAAACACGTTTAATTTCTTAGTGACCTCATTGAATGTCACTGTTAAATTTTTTAAAATACCTATTGGTTTGGTTATACTTTGGTCAAAGTTTTTAAATAACACATTACTGTCCTGTAGTTCAAAATTGTGAAAATAAGTATTTTTATCATTTATTGACATAACTGTTACGTCAGACCCCGTGTCCAGTTCAAATGGTAGCTCCTGGCCACAAACCTGTACTTTAATATAATGAGGTGGTATTCTACTTACACCGACCCTGTATGTCCTCTCACAATAGTCTTCCTCAAATAGATTTTTAATTGCACTTTCTGCCTCTTCCGTTTCTTCTTCCTTAGCCTTTTCTTCCAGCACCTTGATATTACGCTTGTTACACATTTTATATATGTGCCCTTGTTGTCCACATTCGCTGCAAAATTTCTTTATTAAACGGCACTCCGCTTTAATGTGGTTATTTTTTCCACAGCAAAAACACACCAATGATTGTTGTTTATTTCTAGGAGTGTTTTGCTTATGCTTAGGCCACGTACCAGTGCTTCTTTGTTTTTGTCGATTGTAAAATACATTTTCAGTTCTTTCATTTGACCCATTAGTATGTATCAGGGCTGCTTCTACCGTTCTGCTCACTTGTAAACATTTTTCCAAAGACAATTCCACTTCGCTTTTCATTAGTTCATACTTGATTTGCTTTGAGGATACCCCGTCCATGAACTTCTCTTTTATTTGATCCTCCGGATCTTTGAACTGACATTTTCCCGCCAATTTCCGCAATTCTAATAGATAATCTTCTATTTTTTCATTTGGTAATTGATTCCTTCTACGAAACTCTGCCCTTTCCACAGCCGTAGATAGAAGTTTTACATATTTGTTTTTTAGTTTTCTACACAACTCATCAAACGTTGACTTTGCTGGTTTTAGTGGTGAACACAAATAGGTTAATGTTTCAAACACTTTTGGAGATAATTTTGTCAATAGCAGGGGCACCCTTTTACTGTCGTCGATGTCATTAATTGCAATGAAACATTCGAGTTGTTGTTCGAATACGTCCCAGTTCTCTCCATCAAATTGCTTCATTTCTCCACACCACGACATTTTTGGTGTTTTTAGTTGTAAGAGTGTATGTTGTGATGTCTCTGTTGTTGTTTTAGTTTTATAGAAATCACTTAAGAGTTTTCGCAATCCATCCAAATTTGTGTCTGTTGGGAAACTGATGTTTTCGTCCCTTAATAGTTGGTGTAATTCTTGCTTTGTGCACTTGTAAATGTAAGTTCTTTTTCCTGACTTTATTAATGTTCTTTTATCCGTTTTTTGTTCTGAAATTTATTCTACGTTGTTTTCCTCAGCACTTGAGTATTCTAGTTTTTCGGAATCTGACATACCTACCCACAATCATAAGATGGAAAACATTTTTGTTAAAAACAAATCTGAAGTCAGCTGCAGTTGTCCGTGCGCGTATGCATCTGTGGTATGAAATAGCCTGTGGTTCAATATGGCATTAATAGGGTAGTTGATGTTCTATATCTAACTTCACTTCACTGTCCGCGTTTTTATTTTCACTGATTTTGCTGTTAATTTAATATATTTCTGCTACAAATATATATCACTTTGCACTTTAGGTTCTGGTTCTCGTCGCCAATTGTGGTATTTTAATGAAACACCGAAATTAATTAATTCTGGTTTTATTTCTGACGGAGCCGAAACACACGTTACAAGTAGGACATATATAGAGAGAGAGCATCGAAGTGGGAAAGAGATAAAAGAGTGATTTAGCTGCGTTCAGGATACCACAAATACAATAACTCTTTATTGAACACCACATATAACAACCAAAACAGAAAAAAGGTATACAGAATATTTCAAGGTAACAATAGGCGGCCTTATCGCTACAGAGCGATCTCTTCCAGGCAACCATAATGGACTGGAGAACAGAACAGATCTGAGCAGGTGGTGCAATTTAGAACATATATTAATATACTAAGTATTGAAATACATAATATATTATACATAAAACACACATACCTACATAAGGTACATAAGGTACCTATTTTTGTTGTCCTGTTTATACCGGAACACCAAGGAATTAATTTAAACAGAGGTGCATAACTACTATAAATAGATTGTGAGGATACTGAGAGTGAAAATGTAAGTATAAGTGAAAAACTTGAGTAAACGACCTGTTGTATGTGTGAGTAATGTGTGCGAATAGACAAATTGACATTCCAAATTATTTTATTGAATCAGGCGTTACTTTGCGGAGGTCCATTTCAATGAACAAAAAATATTTACCTTGCACGTGAGTAGCGGAGAGTAGCAAGGTAAATATTTTTTGTTCGTTCCAAATTAGAAACATGACTTAAGTCCCATATCAGTTCTGTACACTATACTACATACTTCAGTCGTTTAATTAAGTTTTTCACCTTTAGGCAAGTTGATTGTTGTTATTCTATATCAATCGATGTATGCTGCGCCATCTTTTGTTGAGTTAAGAATACTTGAAGCAAATATTAAGAAGTTGTTTCGTAATTCCAGCGAATAAATAATTCCACGTAATATTCACTAGATGTCACAAATGTAATGAAATGAAACGCTTAACGAGTACGTTCTTTAGATCTAATGCGAAAAATGGGCGAATGTGAAAGAAAATCAATATTACAGTCACGACAGAACTAAGACGATTTTGTCTTTATCTCATGTTCACTTACTAAAGTTTTGTTAAGCCCACTCATAGATGGCTCTGACCACTATGTGTTCCCGTTCTTCACTAGATGTCGTTATTATCGACAGGGAATGCTAACTCCCGAACAAGAGAAGTCGGTGTGGTCTCGACTGCGAGTTATTGTGCGGCGCCACCAGGCGGCGCTGGAGGCTTCGTCGCTGCTGCAGGATTGCTTCTCAGCTCCTATTTTCGCTCAGTTCCTGGTGTCCATGGTTATTATTTGCGTGACAGCGTTCCAATTGGCTGCTGTAAGTAAAGTTTAACATGATGAGGCTCAACTATGTATTTCAACTATGTATCACCCGATGGCCCCAACGGAAGACCAGCGCTGGCTGTAAGGCCAGCAAATGCTGAGTTGTTAAATTTTTTAAATTGTTCTTTCTTTTATTTCCTATAACCTGTTAAATAATATTTTTCTTTCTTTCTTTTCTTTCTAAATATTGCACGTATTGAAAAATGTCTACACGAGAGTGAACAATGAAATGTCAATGTGAATTATGTATTTTGTTTTGTTTTCTGTAGCAAACGGGAAATCTAGTCCGCCTGTTTTCTATGGGGACGTATCTCCTAAACATGACGTTCCAAGTATTCCTGTACTGTTATCAAGGCAACCAGCTTTCAGAGGAGGTAAGCCAAAACAATGAAAACAAAATAACACATGACATAAACATGATAACAAATTTCTTCATATTCATTGCCTATTTCTCATCAATAATGAGCTAGTAATAATTGCCAAAGGAGTTAAAACGCGTTACTTGTTAGTTAAATTTATGATCAAATTTATGACTATGACGCTAAGTAATGCTGCTATGTGTTACAAAGATACGGCATATAAATTCATTTAATTATGATTTTACTTTACCACAGTTATGTGGGTATACATGTATGTAAGTATCTATAACTCTTTTTTGTACATAAAACACATTCAATTTTACAGGTAATGAGAAAAACAGATGTACAAAGGCAAACTTATGCCTTAAAGGGATCTCTTCCAGCTAACCTAAGAACGATTGACAGGACAGCAGAAACCAGATTATAGAGGGTAGAGATACTAAAAAGCTAATACCAAAGACCCTTTTTTTTATTGCCCGGGGGAAATCTGATCTAACCAGATACCTCATCACCACGGGGAGGCGATGGGGCTAAGTGGGGTTCATACCCACTAAAACCCCCGGGGTGTTCCTTCCTCGCCGCTAAGACCAAAGACCCTAACTTAACCTAAACAAATAAAGCATACAATATAATTAATGCTTTCACTGTAGAAATTTATGAAGCCAAATTTTGAAATCACACTTCTAAGAACACCATAGGAAAATGCCCAAGCGTGATTTAAAAATCACCCGTCAACGCCATCTACTTCCTGTTTTTAGAACTAAAAATAACAATTGAAGCCTCAGACTCTAACATTATAGTAGATTAACAAGCGAAATGTGAGGTCACAGATAATATAATTAACAGCAAAAAATCATTTGACTTTAGCGACTGTACGCTTTCGAAGACGTGACAGAGTGTAAATGCAGTCATTTGTGCCTACCTAAGTAACAACAAAGAAATAGCTGTGGCAAGAAGCCACAATAGAGATCTCTCAGAGATCGAAAAATCGAAGGAAAACAGTTCGCAATCATATTTATGCATCTGTGTTAAAAATTTCGCTAGCGCGATGTAGAACATTGTGATGTTGTCGCCGCTAGCTACTATTACGTAGCAGTTAATATAGTCGACTACTAGATGGCGCTACAGTCGCTCTAATGGCCAAAGGTGTTTTGCGCTTTCCACAGAGTATAGAAATAGCGGGCGCCGCGTATTCGTGCCCGTGGTACTCGTTCAGGGCGCCGCTGCGCCGCGGGCTGCTGGTGGTCATGGTGCGCACGCGCCGCCCCGCGCGCCTCACCGCCGGCGGCTTCACCACGCTCTCGCTCACCTCCTTCATGGCGGTAATACACTCGATGGCACAAAATACGGCCCAACATCAATACACACTCATTTGGAAACGAGCGCTGTTGTTTTATTTTGTTTTTTAGGATATTACTGATTTTGGCAATGACAAAAAATAAGGTAACTTCAATTGATCGCATTGGTTGCACACAGTGGCGTAACTATAACGTCTGGGGCCCGTGGCAAATTCGTCGGGCTCCTTCCTCAATATAAAGAAGTGCATCAGCGTCCCTTCTGTGCTCTAAACCAATTTAGTTCGGGGCCCCGTAGAGCTAGGGGCCCTTGGCATTTTGCCACCCCTGCCACCCTATAGTTACGCCACTGGTTGCACACGAAAAAGGAAGGATAAGTTTTCAACTTTTCATACATTCTATTGAATGGCGTTACTTTGCGAAGGTCCATTTCAATACATAGATATACATACGTACATTAGTTCGTCGTTGGTTTGCATAGTTAACATGCTGGTACTCTTACTTTGAGAATGATCCCGTAGAGGAATCGAAAGGCGTCAGTGTTTCGTGCGGTGCAGGGGATTTAAGTTTGTGGGATTTATGTCTTACTCAGTGGCGTAACTATACCGTCTGGGGCCCGCGGCAAATTCGTCAGATGGGGCTCCTTCCTCAATATAAAGAAGTGCATCAGCGTCCCTTCTGTGCTATAAACCAAGCCAGTTCGGGGCCCCGTAGAGCTAGGAGCCCCTGGCATTTTGCCACCCCTGCCACCCTATAGTTACGCCACTGGTTTTACTAGCAGTTACCCGCCCCGTACCAGATTTTTTTTTCAAAATATTGTTGGGTGAATTTCAAAACCGAGTTTTCTGACTGTCCCACGCTACCAAAAAAAAAACTATGACATATATATGTACCAAAAAAAAAAATGATCGTATTCTTTGCAATCATTTATGACGAGGCAAAACCTTGAATAAATGATGATGAGCTACCAATCCCCGAAAAAAAATATTGAAAGTTCGAAAATCCACGATTAGCATAGCTGTGAGGTATGTCACACGCCAAGTTTAGCTCAGAAAAATGAATACAACTTCGTCTATAATTGTCGTAATTTATTTCTGTAAAAAGCATTTTAAAGAGCTCTTCCTGGTCTATATTATAAAACAAAAAACAATGCAAAAATCTCGTAATTTAAAAATACAGGGATAGGAATGTGTTTGTCCCGCGCGAGAGCGTCTTTCGATGACTCGCAAATACCTGCTGGTTACTGATTGGTTGAGCTATGTAACGCCATTTTTAAGTTATTACGTCGAAGACATGCTAGTTCGCGTTCGATTACCGAGCAAAGCGTCTAATCTAGTCTGCGCTGTGATTTTTAAAAATAGGTAAGTTTGTGACACGATACTTTTGGTCAGCCTATAAGGTAATTTGTGTGGCTAGTAAATATTGCATGTTCAACTACTTTATCGATGTGTCTATTTAAGTGTTGTATAGTTTAGAACATCGAGAATGAACAGTCCTATTGTCATTTACTTAAAGCTTATACTTTCGACAGAAAAAAATAACTACACTTTTGCCGTAATTTGTGTGGCGTAATTTGTGTGGCACTTTTGCCCACGCAAATTACAAACGCGCCACACAAATTACATTTTATGTCTTATTTCAATAAAATGAGCATTTTATGATGGTTAATAACACTTGCTATCTTTAAAAAAACAACGTAAATACAATTACAATACTTTCTACTATTTTACGTTGTATTTTTTAATTTATTATTTTTGAACAACTTACGTTTCTATGATACTGTTTAATTTTGTAATTGACGTTTAGTTTAATTACAACTTGCTTTTAGTTTCTGATTTATACCTTTTCTGTTTAAGGTATTTCAAAATGCGTCAAAAAAAATGGATAGACTCGAGAAAAATAAATTGGCGGAGAGAAAAAGGAGACAGAAAATTAAAAACGATGCAGAAAATTATGAAAAATATAAAAGAGAAAAAAGAGAGAAATATCATCAAATGAAAAGAGAGAGAAAAATTCAAATGACTGTTGAATTAGTCTGTAGAAACGCAGTGTGATTTTTAATTTTTTTTTTATTAACTACCGGTAAAACTACCCAAGTATAGTCCAGTACTTTAACTATGGTCCATAACTTCAAGACGACTTTAAGTATCCATACCAATATTCTTTTTTGTTTTGTCCAAGTTTTTCCTTCCGGTAATGAACATATTTAACCATTCAACATCCTCGTTCTAATAAAAGTGACGCCTAAACGGAAATATTTGAATCAGATTTGGAATATAGTTGGGACCTTTTGGACCATAGTTGTGTAGTCTTACGGTACCTTAAGACTGATTTGTTTAGAAAGTGTCATTTTCTGTTTTAATGAATAAATCGGAAGATCAAAAAGTTTAATTTTATTTAGCAAACTGATAGTAAAAAATTAAAAATGTAATTTGCGTGGCAACAATGTAATTTGTGTGGCATGAATTTTTTCGCCATCGAATTTTAGCTAAACTATTCAACACAGAAGAGTGCCTCTTTTTGCGTTTTGTTCATCATTCCAATCTCTACCATAATCTATTATCAAAATATAAAATAAAAGAAAAAAAAAACGCGCCACGAAAATTACCAAAAAACGTCCCGTTCAGAAATTCACCCTGTTACATTAGAACCTTCTTCTTCTTTAATATGGCCCCATCGATCGATGCGATGATTTCGCCAATGTCAAGGTAATAAATTCAAAGATCTTGGGACAAAAATGTCGGCAACGTTGTACGGTAGAACACGGTCAACCGACCTCCCCCTGTCGGGTTCTTAGCCAACGAGTAATATCCCTCAGAATCTGCCAGAATCATTGACCAATGCCCAAGGCGCACCGGACCAAGTACTGCCCTTCCTCTCAGACGGATCCAAAAACGAACCACTCTCGACCACACGCGGAGGTAACCCGACTCGCGCTCCCATAAGAACCTCTGACAGCAGTGGAGTGCACACTGAACCGACACGCTGCTGAAGTGTTCCGGGTTGTTTTGTAGACACTGTGTACATGTACAGTCAAGAACATCATGTACGTGAACAAGACGTCCAAAATGTCTATACACCTTTATGCATGCCATAATGTGGCTGTATCGGTATTTATGCCCTCGACTGCACACGTACAAAGATGAAGTGCCTAATTGTATTCTGCATTGTATTGTGATTGTGTGTGTTTTCTATCAATTTCAGATCGTGAAGACCTCGTATTCTTTGTTCACGGTTCTGCAACAAGCCGAAGAACGTAAAGGTTAATTACTTCGTAGCACATAGAGTGACACTAATAATTACATGCTTTCAAACACATATTGAATGTTTTACTTTTTACCATTTTTGTGTCCTTTCCATATTCCCCTTTTGATTCCATTTTCCATCTATACGCCCACAATCTTGCTAAACGTAGCCTGTAGTCTTGTTACCATAGGCTCTGTCTATCCCGTAGGTAAAGACGTGATTTGTGTATGTATATGTTCCATACTTACCCTTTTACTTTTTTAAACTGAAGTAAAATATCTTTCACCATTCGGTCGCTATCCAAAACTGATATGGGACTTTTTTCTACTTTGGAACGTCAATTTGTCTATTCGCACACGTTACTCACACATACAACAGGTCACTTACTTACGTTTTTCACCTATACCTATGTGGAAATAAGTATAGTGCATTTGGGTAAATTCGAAATTGCGGGATTTTCCAAACTCGTGGATATCCACTAAAAGGGGAACAATTACATAATCTAGCAACGTTTACCTAGAAGCTCCCATGTCCTTGGCTTCTAGATAAGCGTTGCCAGATCATGGAATTGTTCCCCGTTGAGTTTAATCCACGATTTTCGAAATTCTCTCAATTTCGAATTTGCCCCAATACATCTTACTTGACAATTATTTCGTTGACAGTAATTGCAATCTACCCTTCCATTCGTAATCCATGACCTGTAGAAGTGAGTAGAATTGGTTTTCTAAGATTTAGGCAAACCGACATTCTTAAGAACAAAGAAAAACCGACAAAGCCAATTAAAGCTATTACATAAAACATAAGCGTAATTAATACAATTGATAATGATAAAGAGAAACCGTTACAAAGCAGAAGTTAATCTAACAGTAGGCAAATCCACGATAAATTAGTCTATAAAATTTATATCTTTGCACTCACGAAATGGAGGCGTGGACAAGACGTCACTGACACACACTAAAACCCTGCTTATTGAGTGATCCTGATAACTTTTAATATGTAGTAAAATAAGTAGGCGTTAGTTTGTAGCAACGACAAATAAAACCACTTCGAAAGAGAGATGAAGACGCTATCGCAGAAAAGCATCGATGAGTCTGTTTCAACTGTTACACCAATTTTTACAATTCTGGCATCGCTGGCATTTAGAGTATCTTCATCATCATCATCAAGTCAGCCGAATACGTCCACTGCTGGACATAGGGCTCCCCCAAGGCTCTCCACTCAGACCGGTCTTGTGCTTTCCGCATCCACCGCTATCCCGCAGGTCAATCAGGTCGTAGCTCCATCTTGTTGGAGGCCTATCTTCATACTCTACAGCAAAGAGTCAAGTGGGTTGACCCCGCCATCTCTCCCAAGGTGGGAGATATGGTTCTTTCGAAGGAGGCCAAAGGTTCTCCCCTTTATTGGCGCCGTGGACGATGGGTGTGGTTAAGTTGGATGGAATTGATACCACGGAGGGCGTAGAAACATAGGAAGGCAGCAAAGTACGTGATGTCAAAATGTGAAGGAATTTGAGTATTATACTCAGCTATGGGGAGATAAAGGGAAGAGGAAGGGAGAAGTAGATAAGTAGTGAAGTGAGTAGGTAGTTGAACAGCAGAATTTTAGATGAGACGTTGAGATTAGAGCCAACTGGAGGTCAATTGCAGCTGTAGGACGACCGCTTAAATGAGCGGCCCAGGGGCGCGGTCGGTTTATAACTGTTGAATATTTTATCTCCAGGCTTCTTTGAGCTCAACGAACTTCAAGGTCAGAAATAGTTGGGAGCGGACGCTTGTCTTACAAACGCTTGCACTTACCTAATGCATGGCTGCTGTACTTAGGTCTAATAATCGCGTTTCCTTGCAAGGCGGACTTCACAACAAATTAGGATTAGTAATAAAACTGTTGCCAAAATTTGGCCTTATTTATTTTGAGCTTGAGTGACGTTCTCTGACAAAAAAAAGTATGATATCATCATTACCATCATCATCATCTGCTGTACATGTAGGACTCCCCCAAAGAGCGTCATAAAGACCGGTCTTCCGCCACCCTCATCAAACTCCAGCGACCTCCACCAGGTCATCAGTCCAAGGGCCTTCCACATGACAACGGCGTAGAAATTGATGGAATGGCAACGTAGGGGTTTTTAGAGGAAGTTTGACCAGCAATACGTGGCTAGCTAACGTAAATTCAAGATCTAAGTCAAGACCCGATTCGTGCCTAAGAACGAGTGGTGGTGATTGTTTTCTAATCACAACCATCACTTTACATAGTGTCCTTCTGACCCACGGCACAACTACGCTGCTCCACTGGTAGAGCCCTTAGGAATTCAGATTCCGCATGGCACATATTAGTTCCGTCAATAAAACTAATGCAACCGCCTGCTGAAATAAGCCAGAATATTTTTTAGACTCTCGGTAAATTCTAAACATCTGTTCTTGTGACTGCAGCTTTATTTTAAAAATAATCATGCCCAAGATTACGAAACACGCGAAACAGATTAGAACAATTATATATAGAGCGTGACACCAACCACTAGCATTATATTTAGCTAGTGAACTATGATCTCGTTGCTTTTGATACTGCTATTTAGTTTTGCTGTTAGTGAAAATTGTTATTGGAACCGAGAATGTCCCAATCTGCTGCACTCTACAAAGACATCATACGAAACCGTCCGCGGGGACATAAGAGACTATCCCGACCCGGAATGTAAGCATCTCCACCCTATATATCCACTGCTGGGCACAGGCCTCCTCCAGGCGTAACTATAGGGTGGCAGGGGTGGCAAAATGTCAGGGGTCCCTAGCTCTAGGGGGCCCCGAACTGGCTTGGTTTAAATCACAGAAGGGACGCTGATGCACTTCTTTATATTGAGGAAGGAGGCCCATCTGAAGAATTTGCCACGGGCCCCAGACGTTATAGTTACGCCACTGGCCTCCTCACAAATAATAGAATGAAAGGGCTTGAGCTATTCTACACAGCACAGTATCTACAAACCTGTCATAAGACAAAGTACCTACTTCAAAAACACTTAGACATGTACGTCCACCCGCTCAAGTCCGTTAGAGCCAACAATTTTAGCTCTTTCAGACTGTGTTGCCAGATGAAATATCTCACAATACAATACATTAATACTTAAATTAAATACAATCATAAAAGGGATGCATAAGGTCCCCGAGCCTTAAGTTATATTAATCTATAGTAGATATTAAAGTCTCTACTAGTCAAAGTAAATACTTATAACATACGCACGTACCATCACGCCTCTTTCCCATAGTAGGCAGAGACTACTTTGTTCCACTTACTACTGTCTTAACATCATCACTATCACTACATAGTATAAAACAAAGTCGCTTTTTCTGTCCCCAAGTCCGTATGTATGCTTATATCTTCAAAACTACACAACGGATTTTGATGCGGGTTTTTTTAATAGATAGAGTGATTCAAGAGGAAGGTTTATATGTATAATACATGCATAATATACCGTGCGAAGCCGGGGCGGATCGCTAGTAAATAAATAAATGTGAAACATTACCACCCTCTTTTCAGCATGTGAAGCGATAAGCGTATGGACGCTGCACCGGCACGGGAACAGGAACCCTGGCTCCGTGTCGGTGGTGATGAAGGAGCTGATCGACACCGTGCAGAGCCAGATCATCGAAGCTCATGAGGCTGGGAGAAGTCAGCTCTGCGCTCAGGTAGATAAAGACCAATGGAAATTGACACCGTCAACAATTATTCTAGGACCTTCCTGAAACCACAATTAACTGTAAAATTGTTTAGTTGCTTTGATATAAATCTATAGTTAGTCATTGAGTTGGCAGTGATGTCACAGTTAATAAAATATATCTATTTACTACGTACATATGCAATACAATAACTCTTTATTGAACACCACATATAAAAACCAAAACAGAAAAAAGGTATACAGAAAATTATAACAATAGGCGGCAGTGGCGTAACTATAGGGTGGCAGGGGTGGCAAAATGCCAGGGCCCCCTCGCTCTACGGGGCCCCGAACTGGCTTGGTTGAGAGCACAGAAGGGACGCTGATGCACTTCTTTATAATAAGGAAGGAGGACCCATCTGACGAATTTGCCACGGGCCCCAGACGTTATAGTTACGCCCCTGATAGGCGGCCTTATCGCTACAGCGCGATCTCTACCCGGCAACCATAATGGACTGGAGAAAAGAACAATTACATGCACATGGCCAAGTGCGAACCTTTTGTTAACTCGCTAAGTGTGTTATCCTATTTTTATGATCCTATTATACATACATACATACATATATCACGTCTTTATCCCTTGCGGGGTAGACTGAGCCTAAGGTAACAAAACCTTAAGGCCCCGTTTGGCATGATTAAGGGGGTATAGGCGGAGGGGAAATCAAAATAGTGATAGGTGGCTAGCCGCATTGCCTATAACATGATTCCTAAGATTTCATACCTAATAGTTTATTTCCATGCTGGTCTGGGAGCAAAGAAAAACATAGAATGTACCAGTTGCTTCTCTTCCCGCGCAGATGGTAAAAGCCTATCGCAGTGGGCGAAAATCATAGGAATCATGTTATAGACGATGTGGCTAGCAACCCATCACTATTTTGATTCCACTTTCCACCTATACGTCCAGTCTTGCTAAACGTGTTTGTGTGTGTGTATAAATATAGTTCAAACATGGCCAATTATATAGGTAAGTCCGCTTTCAATACGCGATTCACAATACGAGTATTTATGACACTTTAGGTGAAGTATTTGTATTGTAGGTAAAGCTATAATTTTAGGTTCACGTCATACACACATTCACGGTCCAAAGAATACCATTGTCAAGTTTTATCGAAATAAACTAGCATAACTGTAATAGTTTACAAAGAATGAAGTGATATTTTTCGGTATTTAGAACGTCGTAACGAATGTGTCATGTCGATAGTTTTGTTAATTGCCCATGTTGCCTACCTTTCCAAACATGAACCCTGGATATTTTGTAACTGAGGGGGGCGATCTTTGAGTAGGTGTAGTGGGAGAATTGTTATCATCATATCCATGCTGTTCCTTCCACTATTGCATATTCCTCTTGGAATGAGAGGGCCGGGGCTATAGTTCCCACGCAAAATTTTTATAATAGCTTAAAATGAATCACGGTTAATACAAACCACTATTTTCTACAGGGTCTAGATCCCGATATTACGCAGTTGCATGCATCTAGGCTTATTACCTAACTCGCTCACAATCGCCATCGTGATCATTTTGACAGTTCTTGTATGAATGTGACAGCTAGCCGATTCCGATGCCAATTGTCAGCCCATACATGAACTGTCAAAATGAACACGATGGCGATGGCGAGCGAGTTAGATAGTAAGCCTACAGATCACGGAAATATCGAGAGCACGTTAAAGGCGACTGTGGTTTATATCCCATCAAAACAAAACTTGTAAAGAAAACCAAGTCTCGCAACTCAGTTCTTCTACCGTAAAAAGTTGTGAGATCCATGTAATACCAAGTCGGTTAATTTATTCAGTCCCTACTAAAGACCTCCTGTCTTAAGATATTACGTAATTAGCAAACCTAACAACAAATAATGCCCACGTCAAAATTAAAAATCGTTTATGTTATAAATAAATAAATTAACTTCGCATTAACCCATCAATTTAATATAATCTGTATCTGTATCTGGCCTGAACTGCTTCGAGAAAAGATGGTACGGCCGTGCCGCTTTTTTTGCTCGACTTGGCGGGGGCACTGCCGTGCCCCCAGACGTCTGTACAAAAAATATATAATGTGTAGACTACAACATTTCCCGCAACACGTGTTTCTAATGATAACGAACAGCATACGCCAGTAACATTCTATTATTGTTATCATTATCACAAATGGCTTTTTGCAACCATTAGTTATGATTGATATCCTATGCATGCAGCCGAGTTGTCTACAGAGCTTGATGACGCCAAAGTACTTACGCACGAGACGGGCAATTTTTTTAATTTTGTGTGAGTAAATAAAAAAAAAAAAACTCTTTATTGCCAAAGTACAGGTGTGACAGTCAAAAAACATTACAAAACAATACAATTAGGACTACACTCTGACAATGGGAACCGTTCTCAGCAAATGCTGGTTTAAGTTTCCAGCGCTGGTTTTCAGCCCGGTCCCTTTGGCAAGGGCAGCCGTAACTAATACAAAAAAAAAAAAAAAAGACCTAAAAAAAATACAACTGTGCAAACCTTAACATATGTACGTGTGTGTGTGTGTGTATGTATGTGTTTTTGTGTACATTAATTCTCTAACATAAGTAGTTATGCACTTTTCAACATTATTTGTTTGGAAGCCGACCGCCATTAGAAATCGGGGAGCGAGTCGGGTTACCTCCGCGTGTGGTCAAGGACTGCGGTTCGTTTTATCCGTCCGGGGGGAAGAGCAGTGCTTGGTCCGGCACCTTGGACATCGGCTAATGATTTCTTTGACCGTTGGCTAAGAGCCCGACAGGGGGGTGGGGTCTTTGACCATTTGGCGCATCTAATTCTACTTTGTAATTTTTGAATTTTTGTGTTTTTTTTTGTGTTGGTGAATAAAAATTTCTTCTATTCTATTCTATTCTATTCATTACCGTACAACGTTGCCGAAATTTTGTCACAATATTTTTTTATTATATTTTTGTTACTTTGACATTGGCGAAGTTGTCGTCGCTATAACGACTTGATACTCCGCGAATAAGAAGAAGAAGAAGTCATTAGAGGTCTCGTTGTGGGACAGTAAATCCTATGGCAGTATGTATGTATGTAAACTCTTTATTGTGCACAATAAACACGACAAAATAGGCAGGAAATAGGCAGTTCTTGGTATCAAGAGACAATGCTCCACCAAGCAAGTGTAAACACAAAGTATTAGTTCTATCCCTTCTCCCCCCCCGCAATCCCTTCTCACCCCGTTTTACAGTATAGTTCCCGAAAACGTCTGTGATATACGAGCAGACTAGAGGATATTCCACTTCCTCTGACTCCACAAGGGTTTATAACAATATGGCTGTGAAAAACCTTAGTTTTATTTCTAAACTGTTCTGCAGGACATAGAAGCTTTCCGCAATTGGAGTTTCAACGAGACCATTCTGGCCTCCCAGTCTTACCTGACGGGCACTGGATACGAAGAGCTGTATGACATTGCCAAGCGTCTGCGGCACCGGTACCCTCATCTCTTCCAGGTAAGTTCCTATGCCCTGGTTGTTGAAGGTGACGTAACTCACCAATAGGACAGTTGCTGTAAGAAAATAGTATACATACATACATAAATCACGTCTTTATCCCTTACGGAGTAGACAGAACCTAAGGTAACAAGACCTAAAGACCGCATTTAGCATGAATGTGGGCGTATTCCTGTTCCTGAAAGGGCCGGCAACGCACCTGTGATTCCCCAAGTCTTGCAGGTGTCCCTGGGCGATGGTGATTACTTTCCATCAGGTGACCCGTCTGCTCGTTTGCCCCCTCTTATATTAAAAAAAAAAAGTATAGGTGGCAAGGGGAATCAAAATAGTGATGGGTTGCTAGCCACATCGCCTAAAGCATGATTCCAAAGATTTTCGCCCATTCCCTCGATGGACTTTTACCATCTGCATGGGAAGAGAAGCTCAGTAGCTTCTCAGTACCAGTGTACATTCTATGTTTTTTCTTTGCTCCCAGACCAGCATGGAAGTGAAAATTGTATACATTTACGATTATGGAAGAATCTTGAGCCAAGTCCTTGGGCACGTGCACGGCAACGCGCAGGAGTCGCGTCACGCGAGAGATAGATAGCCCGTCTTTTTCTTAATGTTCGTTTTAGAAAGAGACGGGTAGTTTACAACTGTGTCACTCGTTAACCTTGCCATAGCTCTTGAAATTACGGCACAAGTTCTTAGAGGTAGTTTCTGGGCTCGTAACGCATCTGGAATGAGTTCTTGTCTTTTAGGGCAATGCAGACGACTACTACTTCAGGCCTACCAACTCGCAGAGGACTATAGCCAGCGCTATGGGCTACGTGCATGGCTTCACAGAAGGAACCAACTTGAACGTCAATTTCGATGGGCCTTTTGAGAGGGACGACATGATACGGGTAAGCTTAAACATACATACATAAATCACGTCTTTCTCCCTTACGGAGTAGACGCTAGACAGAACCTTAGGTAACAAGACCTAAAGGCTACGTTTAGCATGATAGCGTGTACAAGTGGAAAGGGGAATCAAAATAGTAATGGGCTGCAAGACGCATCGCCTATAAACTGGATTCCTAAGATTTTTGCCAATTACCTCGATGGGCTTTTAACATTTGCGCGGGAAGAGCTTATAATAAAGTTGAAACTTCAAGACGCAACATAGAAGAGGGAACTAAGGAAATGTTTTTGTGAAAGCAGATAAAGAGCTCTGTAATGATAGTTCACTAAATGAGGATGATACTGGTTAGTTCCCAAAGATCAGGGAGAGTGAAAGTTATCTTGCTTAACTTTTATCTTTGTTTCCTACAGCCTTATGAAAACTGCCTGAGGTACCAGCAAGAGGTCAGAGGAGGCCCACTCTTGGAGCAACAGTTGATAGATTACGCCGAAACTGAAGAATATCTAGCGGTAAACCTGAATATTTATCTATGAGATTATCAAGTAGAACATTTTTTTTATTGAGAATAAGGAAGAAATAATATTAGGTATTCCGTCTCCATTGGCTACCAAATGATCAGATTAATAGGAGCAGCCTTTAGCATGCTAATTAAGTAATTAAGCTATCTCTTGATGAGTGGTTCGTTCACTTTTTATTGAGCAAGGCTTAGAATGTTCATCAAAATCAATTTAGGTTCATTCTCTGTCCCTCTGAAAATTGGTTCAATTAACTAATAATAATTTACACTATACACTTTATTTTGTTTTATTAATCGGCTCTAGCAATACCATTACCCCTCAAAAGATTTAAAAGTTACGCCAAGTCAAATGCCATGTATATTTCAAATCTCAAACATATCAACAGCTCCAAAGAAGAGTCCAAGCCAGACTCGGCATCACCTACCAGCTGACTCAAGACGATATTTACACGCTCTACGAAATCTGCCGGTACCACCGCACTTGGGTGCCTTCGCATCAGGACGCGTGGTGTGCTGCCTTCACTAACGAGGACTTGGTGGTGCTTGAGTACAGAGATGATGTCCGGCATTATTATAGAAACGGTTACGGGTCGTGGGTAAGTAACCAGTAGTATGGGCTATACGTTCAAACTTAGGTCCATCTTCAGCTGCAGTTTGGTAAAGTGGGACTCAGTGGTCTTCTAACTTCTCATTGCAACGTCATGAACGATTGAATTGAGTGTCTCATCAATGGCTACTCCTCAACCTTTTGAAGTTAGAAAGACGAAGAGGTTTTCATCGCGACTTAGACATGGAATAAAATGCTTTTCATACCAGCACGGCTACAGAACGATCGCTTAAATGAGTACTCGCCCGCGCGGCACAGGGGCGCGGGGTAGGACGACAAAGGGGACCGAGAGAGGTGTGGGTGGGTGGTGCACCTGTCACCCGCTCTTCTCTCGACCCCCGTTGTCGTCCCACCCCACGCCCCTGCACCGCGCGGGCGAGGACCTTTTAAGGGGTCGGTCTATAGCTCAAGAGCGCGGGAGAGCTGAATCGCACGTGAGATAGACTACCCGTCTATTTTTAACTGATCACTGTCTCATGTGCTGTTTGCTAGCCATGCAGGATCATCAATACAACTGCCGATACCAACTCCTCAAACTTTTTCTTCAGGTAACACCACGCCTTGCCGGCCCACTTCTCAAAGACCTGCGTGAGCGCTTCCAAGCCGCCGTGCGAGGGGAGGGGAAGAAGTTCGTCTCCTACTTCTCCCACAACGCTATGACGGAGATGACCTTCGTGGCGTTGGGCCTGTTCCGGGACAACTTCGCTGTCGTTGGTGCTCGGAGGGACACTAGCCGGATATGGAGAACCAGCTTCATTGCGGCGTTCTCTACCAATATGATGGTGGTTTTGAACAGGTAAGGCTGTATAGTTGACGATCATCATCATCATCTCCAGCCACCATTGCTGGGTAGTTCTCTCGCAACCAAGAGAAGTCCTATGGTTCCCACGTGCGGATTTGGAGCTTCACATACACAGGGGCGTGCAGTGGGTTTTGACAGAGGGTAGGCATATTGACAACAAAACCCGTATTGGTACGAAGCGTGTCGGGCACATTTACGTATACCTACTTACACTTACTTACTAGCAGATATTTGTATGAAAAATACAAATGTTTGTTCTCGAGTCTTGGATGTTTAATATGTATTTAAGTATGTATTTATCTATATAAGTATGTTTATCCGTTGTCTAGTGCCCATATTACAAGCTTTGCTTAGTTTGAGGCTAGGTCAATTGGTGTCAATTGTCCCAAGATATTATTATTATTTATTATTACAAGCACTGCTTATGCCTGTAAGGGATGAACGCGTCTGCACATACACTATCACTATTGAATTGCTTTGCTGGTGTGCAGGTTTCTAAGTTCATAGTAAATTTCAAATGCGTGGGATTTCGCACATACATCCCTAACAGCCGTAACTTTATACTTCTCTTAATATTAACATTATTAAGTCACCAATTGCGATGTCGCGACACTTTTATCATAATTCTTAGAGCCATAATCCACTTTTCTGATTACATGATCACAACTGATTAAGTAATTAAAATAGGCAACGCTGATAATGACGTTATCGCTAGCTTCTCACGCAAAGAACCGATGACCAGATTACAAATGCTGTAGACAGTAAATTTTAATCTCAGTATCAGATAAAGGACCTACGGAACCGTGGTGTTGATATTTATGTATCATAAAAGCGAGTTGTTTTAACGGTTTTTAAGGCCATTTCTGGGATATGTTTTTCAACTAAAGTTTGTTTAGGACGCATCGTGATCCGTACTTGCTACACCGTCCGATTTAGGTAGTGCTCCAAGAGCTACTCCACGTATGGAACTCTCTCTAATCAAAATATCTTGCCCACAGATGCACGGAATCCGGCACTCAGACCCACAGAGTACAGTTCTTCATCAACGAAAAGGAAACGACTCTGTGTCCGCTGTCAGGGTGCACCTGGGAGCAGTTCGAAGACCTAATGGGGGACTACGACGATAACCTGGACTTCTGCAGCCTGGATTACCCTGAACCTGACTTCGAGCTGCCGGGAGCTGGTGGCGCGTTTGTCGCGAAAGCTGGATGGTTAATCGTCGTTCAAATCGCTTTAGCGTTAAGTTGCAATATGTTGTAATATTGTATTTTAGTTACGTTTTAGGATAAAGAGGCAGTACAATAATATATTTTTAATGTTAATTGTTTTTATTTGAATTACCTATCTTGTGTAGAAGTCTTCCATGCTGGTCTGGGAGTAAAGAAAAAACATAGAATGTACCAGTTCCTGCGCAGATGGTAAAAGTCCATGCTTGATTCCAGTTTCCACCTATACGCCCACAATCATGCTAAACGTGGCCTTTAGGTCTTGCTACCTTAGGCTCTGTCTGCCCCGGAACGGATAAAGACGTGATTTATGTACGTATGCATGTATGTGTAGAAGTAGTCTTCTAAAGAAGCTATCCAAAGTATGATTGACTATTAATAAAATAAATATTTTTTCGTAAAAACAAATATAGTGATACTTAATGGCTTAATAGAAAGACTAGGTATTAAAGAATAGGTATTGATCCAGATATTTGCATACCTAAAAAAATATTAAAATTCATCCAGCCGTTTTAACACACCGACAGACAAACTCACAAACTATATTTCGATACGAAGATCAGGGGGTGAGTTTTAGCTGTCATTTTTAGTGTTGATCTGAACGAACGAACCTAAACTGAATCGAAATTGAATCGCATTAAGACGTCATGGCAAGGCCCTTTCCTTTCACTATATTTTATAGGAATACGACACAAATAGCAATCACAACTGTTGCCAAGTGCTGCCTGACCACAGACCACTATCCAAGTGGATGACGTAAGAGACGTTCTTGTTTTTTTAAACAAAGCAGTGCCGGATTAGCCACGTAGCAAGAGTAGCAAATGCTACGGGCCCCGCGAATTTGGGGGCCCCGCGCTCCAACGCCCGTCTGACCGTAATAAAAAAATATTAATTGAGATAAGAGCGTAAAATATTTTTGTAACAGTTTTGTTTTATTTAATACCCTAAACTTGACAATCTAAAGCAAACCCAGGGCCCCTTGACAGAATTTGCTACAGGCCCCGCGCTGGCTTAATCCGGCACTGGAACAAAGAAGGCATTTGCAAGTGGTTTACCTGATGCTAAGTTGTCAACACTGTCAGAGGACATCCTCAACACCGGTGCCTTGCATATCCGTAGCATAGAAAGCTATAGAATAGAACAGAAGCATAGAAGGTGTATCTCAGAAAGATAGAATAAGGAACAGTGTGATAAGAGAACGTGCTGGTGTGAAAGAGGATATAGTGACTAGGATAGAAAAAAGTATGCTTAGTTGGTTTGGGCATGTAGAGCGGATGGATGAAAGTAGACTAACTAAACAGATCTATATGGGGAGTGTGAATGGTTACGTTGGGAGGGGAAGGCCTAGACGGACGTTCCGAGACCAAATAGGAGACGTTTTGGAAAAAGGTCAGGTCAGGAGTACCCGAAACCGACGAGCATGTATGAAGAGATTGATGACTGTGGATGAAGCGAAAGAAATATGTCAGGATCGTAGCAAGTGGAACAAAGTAGTCTCTGCCTACCCCTATGGGAAAGAGGCGTGACGGTATGTATGTATGTATGTATGTAGAAAGCTATAGACCGACCGCTTAAGTGAGTCCTCGCCCGCGTGTCACAGAGGCGCAAGGGTGGGACGACAAAGGGGACCGAGGGAGGGGCGGCGGTTGCTTTTTCTTCACAAAAAATAACTCCTTTTAGCGGTATGGCGGCCATTTGGAACCGTCAGAAAAGTATGGCATGGTGATTTTTCTGAATGGCTACTCGACGGCTGAGCAAAAATTATCCGGGTACAAATGGTTGAATTGTTTTTTTTTTATTGTTGTATTTGCGTCGGTATGGCGGGCTGTAAGTCACACTGGAGGAGTATGGCATTACACTACCGCCTTTTTTATCGACTATCGGAAAAAACGGGAATTTTTGTCGAACAAATCATTAGACACCATTGACTTACAATAAACAACTAGACTCTCAGTCGCTAACAAAGGTTCCTCAAGAAACGTCCGAGTTGCTTTGTCTATGTGTTGTGTGTGTCAACACATCGACTTAGACAGATAACATTAACATATTCGTTCAAATTGACACCTTATTTCGTGGCAGTAATGTTTAATATCAATGGCGTAGGATCGTGAGAAGTAATGACACGACGCCACGCGCTGGAAACCTGCCTGTCTCTTTTGTTCTCAATAGTAAGATTACGGTGCGAAAGAGACATATACATTGTTATCAAAGCGCGGTCGAAACACAACTGAACATAAACTCTGAACAATAGACGCGTCGTTCAGACTTTTGCTTCGGACAGTTTTTAAGCGTGATTGGGAGTCTAGTTGTTTATTGTACGTCAACGTTAGACACGTTATTTATCCGGCACGTTCGATTAACGCCCACGCGATTGGGCCGCCGGTGCTAGCGCTACCCCTAAACAACCGCCATACTGGTACAAATTACCAAATATTTTCTACATTTTATTTTATTGAATCAGGCGTTACTTTGCAGAGGACTATTTCAATGAACAAAAAATCTTTACCTTGCTACTCCGCTATTCACGTGCAACATGACCAAGCCTGTGTGAAATATTTATGTTTTTCATGCAATCCGTCCCTCCACTAATGCCACATAAAACACATATAAATCCCACAAACTTAATTATCCCTTACACCACACAAACACAGACGCGTTTCGATCCATTATCAAAGTTTAATGAGCACAACTGTTACACATGCAAACCAACGTACAGATTCGAAAACCTATAAATAAACATAATGTACGTACATTTATATATCTTCCCAAACTACCCTTTTATTTATGATTTTTATTGTACACAAAAAACTATCTTCAAAACTTGACTACAGCAAAAACAAAAAGGTTTAGGCACTTGTCCCACCAAGAGCGAGTAAGCGATTAGCTATCGGCGATTTTCTCGCCCAAGAAACGAACAAAAGATAAGGATCCTGTGTTAGTAAAAGAGACACGTATACTAATCGTTCATCGCTGGCTGTTCACACTGCCGGCGAGAACACTCGCTCTACTAGTTTGTCGCCGCGATAAGAGCGATAAGATAAAACTAGCTCAGCGATACTCGCTCGGCGATACTCGCTTGGTAGTTAGAACTCAAGCTGCGATACCAATCAGCGGTAATAGCCCGTCGCACTCGAACACTCGCCTATAGCCGAGCGACAAAACTATTGGAGCTAACACTCGCTTCTCGCCGCTCGCCCACTCGTTTCTAGTTTATCGTTCTACTCGTTTATCGCTCATCGTCGGCGGTGGGACAAGTGCCTTACTATGTATTTAACAAAAACTAGTTTTCTACTCATCAAAACGGACTCGCAATAAATATTTTCTGGCCTACTATGACTACATCGAATTGAGTGGCAACTGTACCTGCTACGAAACGGCCACATATAGTTGTTAGCAACTGTACTTAAACAAATAAACACAGTTATTACAGTTGGTCAGTTTTTTACATTTCAGTTGTCCGACTAGAAGCGACAAAGGTGGACTTAAAAATGTTCGTGCTAAATTGTTTATTTTGTTTATTGTTTGTATTTGTTTATAGTAAAGAGTGTTATTGGAATTCAAAGAGCCCTTACAGTTACTTTTCCACGATAACACCTTTAGACGCTGTAAGGGGGGATTTGAGGGATCAAGCTCCAATAGATGGTGAGTTTTATGATCTACTAGCCTCTGCTCGCGACTTCGTCTGCGTAGAAATATACGTATAAACCATCACTCTTCTATTAAAAAAAACCGCCTCAAAATCCGTTGCGTAGTTTTAAAGATCTAAGCATACATAGGGACAGATAGCGGAAAGCGACTGTTTTAGACTATGTAGTGATACATATAATAAATTAGTAGAAAGTTCCCTTTGTTCCTCACAGATAACCAAGTTAGATAACCAGTAACCAAGAAAGAAAAAAAAATCTTCCCAGATAACTGGTTTTTTAACAGGAAGGATTTCTTCGTGTTTGTAAACCATCAGAGATGCGGTAGCCAAGAAAGAAAAAAATCTTCCCAGATTAATGGTTTTTCAACAGGAAGAATTTCTTTCTGTTAGTACCTAAACCACCAGAGATGCGGTAGCCAAGAAATAAAAAAAGTCTTCCCAGATAACTGGTTTTTTAACAGGAAGGATTTCTTCCTGTTTGTAAACCATCAGAGATGCGGTAGCCAAGAAAGAAAAAAATCTTCCCAGTTAATGGTTTTTCAACAGGAAGAATTTCTTTCTGTTAGTACCTAAACCACCAGAGATGCGGTAGCCAAGAAATAAAAAATGAAAAAAAAAATGAAATAAAGAATTAAGAAAAAGAAGAGTAGATAAAAATATCGTGTCACTTTTGAATAAACGCGAGAACATAGATATTTCAAGATTTGTCGAAGTACGTAAAAGTTTCGGACATTAGTCTGTTGTTATTGTTTTAATCTTATTAATCTGAGGTTCCGATTTATTGTTTACTAGGTTAATACGTTAAATATCTAAATTTTAAAACTATACTCATTTTTGTTTTACTTCTTGGAAGGCCGCGCATGATATACTTTTTATCCCGAAAAGTTATAAATAAAACTCTCAAATTGAGCGACATGCAGAAAGCAATAGGATAAGAAGATAATTAATTAAGTATTGTTCTATTTAATGTTGTTGAATTCTTCAAGGTTCATGATAAAGGTTAAATATTTAATGATTTGCGGATGAAAACGTACCTATGTTTACTTTTAACGTCCGGTCAGAATTGACTAATGGATTTGCACTACGGAATTTATGAGCTACTAGCGACCCGCCCCGGCTTCGCACATTATATTATGCATGTATTATACATATAAACCTTCCTCTTGAATCACTTTATCTATTAAAAAAACCGCATCAAAGTCCGTGGCGTAGTTTTGAAGATTTAAGCATACATAGGGACAGAGAAAGCGACTTTGTTTTATACAATGTAGTGATAGTGATAGTGATTTCACAGCGAAATAGTTGCTTGACCATGGTACTAGCTTAAACTCTTTGCTTATTGTGTCTCTATGGAGTATGTGTCAATACCTTTTGCCAATGTCCGTTTCCGCTTTCTCGGCGTGCGGCCATTGCCTTTTGTCTTTTGTTTTTATATCAAAACTGAAGCTTTGTGTAGTTACAAGAATAAAACGTAATTAATTAATTTGCGGTTTTTATTCAGTATATAACACTTATGATCATGAATGCGTGGTTACGTACGTCATGTGTCATGTTTATGAAATTGATTTAAAAAGGGAACGTCTTGTTTTTTCTGATTAAGTGTCATTAGTCATTACTGCTGTTTTCCTCCTGTGTTTTGCCACTTTTGTTTATCAGTTTTGTTGGGTATCATAATTGCTTACCTTCGTTGGTATATCTTGATTACAGCAAAAGCAGTATACGTGTTTGTCACGTACCTCTATAAACGGAAAATTGACACAATATACGAGTAAATATTACTGAATATCTGATGGTTTGCTATCAAGAAGAAACCCTTCCTGTTAAAAAACCAGTAGGTAATCCGTGATTTTTTTTTCTTTCTTGGCTACCGCATCTCTGATGGTTTACTAACTGGAAGAAATCCTTCCTGTTAAAAAACCAGTTATCTGGGAAGATTTTTTCTTTCTTGGCTAGTGGTTATCTAACTTGGTTATCCGTGAGGAACAAAGGGAAAGTTCGTGTTTATACTATGAAACATACATACATAATTAGTTAAAATTTGGTATACAGTTAGTTTCAGTCGCAGGGACGGACATAGGATAGTTTTTATCCCAGAAAACAGCATAGTTCCCGCGGGATAGCGATAAGCGAATTCTGCACGGACGGAATGGCGGGCAACACCTAGTAATAAATATGTCTGTTAATAAGTAATGTCTACAAATATAAATTTGTTAATTTTGGTGACACTGTTTGCTTTATCCGCCATAGCGCAAATAAATCTGTTAATTTGTCTTACAAGTTACATCAACGTGTTCCTTCCAGTTACAATGAGTCTAGTCTAGAGTAATACCCAGGAATAAAGTGCTGTTTACTTCTTCAATAACTTCTTTTAGCTCATCTCCAATTCATAGTGGGCAATTCCACTCTATCCCCCTTATTCATAAACGCTCTACAGATTCTGCTTACTTAGCAATCGTTTGTCCTTATCTGTGAAAGGTAAGTGTCAAAGTGACAGAAAAGGACAAACGATTGCTAAGTTAGCAGAAGCCTACAGAGCGTTTATGAATAAGGGGGTATTAGATTGTTTGCTCTATGTTTTAGGGTGTACTCCGACCAGTCTCTGGGGCATGGTGAGACATGGCACTCGCCACCCCTTGCAAGAAACTGGGGAGAGGATGAAGAGTGCAATGACTCTGAAGGACGCCATCATTGAAAATTTCTATGCAGGCCGCGGGGAGATGTGTGCTCAGGTACTATCAGCGTAGCATAAATTAGGGTTCCGTACCTTCTAATCAGCCCACATCTACCCATGCTGAGTAAAGGCCTCTTCATTCTTCTTCTTATTTGTGGCGTATCAAGTCGTTATAGCGACGACAACTTCGCCAATGTCAAAGTAACAAAAATATAATTATAAAATCTTGTGACAAAATGTCGGCAACGTTGTACGGTAATGGTCAAAGACCCCCCCTGTCGGGCTCTTAGCCAACGGTCAATGATATCCCTCAGAAACTGCCAGGAAATCATTAGCCGATGCCCAGCGCGCACCGCACCAAGCACTGCTCTTCCCCCCGGACGGATCCACAAAGGAACCGCAGCTCTTAACCACACGTGGAGGTAACCCGACTCGCACCCCACCTCTTCATTATCACGCCACTTTGCCTGGTCCCGTGCCAGTCTCATCCACAGTTTTCCAGCCGAATGACAGATCGTCGGGTGAGAATACGTCGGGTGAGAATACATTTTTAACCAAAATGGATTTGGAGTAAAGCTTCTTTCAGATCACGAGTAATCTTTTGCACGAATCGTTGTGTCAAAATAATTATTTTTACTGAGGCAATAGCATTTAATTTATACCATACATAAATATAAATCACGTCTTTATCCCTTACGTGGTAGGCAGAGCCTAAGGTAACAAGACCTAAAGGCCACGTTTAGCATAATTGTGGGCTTTAGGTGGAAAGGGGAATCAAAATAGTGATGGGCTGCTAGCCGCATCGCCTATAACATGTATTGTTTCTTGCGGCGCATTCTTCTTGGCAATGATGGTCTTTCTGAATGCGCTGGTAGTTTCAAAAATACATGTAAAAGAGCCCTTGGCGGCCAATTTGCAAAAATAAATATTCATTCAATCATTTTAATTTTAATTTTAATTTTCATGATTCCTAGATTTTTGCCGAGATAAATAGTAATCACAAAAATGTGCTACATCCGGATATGACACGAAAGTATGCTTAAACTCCAGTAAACGGTGTGCCAAACGACATGATCATTTACGATTTTGTGCCATATCCACCTCTAATCAACCTACATTTTATTTTATACTAGCTTCTCCCCGCGACTTCGTCTGCGTAGAATTATACATAAAAACCTTCCTCTTGAATCACTCTATCTATGAAAAAAACGGCATCAAAATCCGTTGTGTAGTTTTGAAGATATAAGCATACATAGGGACATAGGGACATAAGAACAGAGAAAGCGACTTTATTTTATACTATGTAGTGATGATAGTGACTATGTAGTGATAGTGATAATTTCAAATACCCACTTTATTCGTATTATTTATATCAGTGAGTGACAAATGCATTTCAAACCATAGCATAGTAAACAAAAATATTTGCACCTTACCTTGTAGTTTGCGTGGTTTAGTCATACTATACAGGTTGCCCAAAAAGAGTAGATATTAAATAAAAATGAACTAAAATCTCTTTTTACTTGTAACCCTATGACAACTGTCAAAACTGGTGTAGTATGAGCGAAGTCCTTTGGTTATTAGATAGAGTCGTGACTTAATTATTGTTTTCTGTTATTATTGTTATATCAAAACGCTATTTCCCATCTAAAATGAATAAGACAATAAGAAGTGGCGCCAGAGAAATCATATACAAAGTATTTCGACGATGTTTGGCCGAATATCATGCCGGCAAACTTCTTACAGAACTAGATGATATTTACAATCGAGTTGCTGAAATGACTGGTAAGTATTCTTATTTATTTTTACATTACATCTATAGTGCGTGTTTGAAACTAAAGATACATGTTTATCAGTAACCATAATCTGACGGAAATAATTGTTTAATTGATGTTTATCTTTTATTTGTAGGTTATAATTTTAGGTTAGGAATTTCGAAACACTTGCATCACTTTTGACAAGAAAATATAGAGCAACCGCGAAGTTTTGATGCTTTTGCGTTATGTCAGTTAAACTTTGTTTGTTTTATTATTTATTCATGTACAACAATAATGACTACTTACTTCTCCGCGACTTAATGCGATTAGGCCCCGGAACAGCAAAGTAATTTATAGTAGTTCATGGACCTCCGTAAAGTAATGTCTGAACTGTTTCAATCATTTCTTTTTCTATAACTTTTTGTTTACTTATTTATTTCAGGAAAATCTGTAGGTACCGTTAGGCGTATAGTGGATGAAGGTCAAAATAATCATGGCAAATTTGGCATTTGTGATTTTAGCCCCATTGAGCTTATTTGGGGTATAGCTAAACAAAATGTAGCGTCAACGGACATAAAAAAAAACACTGAAGAAGCATTCAGCCAGATAACTGTTGATATGTGGAAAAACAGCTGTAAGCATGTGGAAAAAATTGAAAAAGAATATTACGAAAGAGGAAGCATTCTCTACGAAGAAATAGATAAACTTGTAATAAATTTAGCTGATGATAGCAGTGAAAGTAGTGAGAGCAGTGGCTCTGATTTTCAAGAGGAATTAAATTCTGATTAATAAATCTTTAATTTCAAAATTTGTTTTTAATTATTTGAATGAAACATCACGTTTCTCCCACTCCCAATTTTCCTATTCCTATTTCAATGTACTGTAGCAAAATAGGTCTCATAAATAACTTAAATTTATATGACAACTTACTACTATCAAGACCATTCGGGTCCAAGTATTTGTGTTACCATAATGAACGATGGTGGCGCCCTCATTTAATTTCTACTCTTTGTGGGCAAGCTGTAGCTATCTAGTAAATTATTGATAATAATATTTAATCATGTGTGATGGAAAATTTAGTTCGCCGTCTAGAATAACAGATAATGAATACAGGTGCGTTCAACAAACTTTGTTTTTGTACGTAATTAAAAACAATTTACTACAACGTGAATAAATATAAAAAACTAGTTCTCAGTTAGGCATCATTGCCAAAACTTTTAGTTTTACACATGTACACTAATTGAAAATAGAATATTATAATTTACAGTTCTGACAATCCTTTTCAGCTTTAATCACCTTCTAACACCGAGGCCGAAAGGGATTAGAAGGTCAAAAATAAACATGTTACAACCAATTCCGAATGAGAAAAACGTTAGCAGAATTACAAGCAAAAATAGTCTCACATTCTAACTATGTTGAAATTCATGCCTAAAGACGATACATCTTACTATGAAATCATGTTCGAATGAAAATAGTGATGGGTAGCTAACCGCATTGCTTATAACATGATTCTTATGATTTTCACCCGTTCCCTCGATAAGCTTTTACCCCTGCGCGGGAAGAGAAGCAACTGGTACATTCTATGTTTTTTCCTTGCTCCCAGACCAGCACGGAAGTAAAATAAAAAAATATTAATAACAATAAATAATACATATTAGGGAAACAATAAAGAACAGTCAAAACTTAAAAATAACTTAAACCTAGCTAAAACTATTATTAAAGATAAAAAATTTCTCCCAAATCGCCGCCAATGGGGAGGGTGCCCAGAAGGCTGGCAGCATTGCCACGTTGTATGGCAATGCTTATTCGCTGAGCGAAAAATTGGCCAGCCCTCTGGTCACGGGAGGCCTCTATAAGGCGCGCCGAGATATCTTTATAGACACGGCGCGCGCTAGGGAACAATTCACACAAATTGATCAAGTTCAAAGTAAGCGTTAGTAAGGCTTGTGTTATGGGTACTAGACAACGATATACATACTTAAATAGATAATAAAAACATCCATGACTCAGGAGCAAAAATTCGTGCTCATCACACTAATGTATGCCCTTACCAGAATTCGAACCTGGGATTACCAACTAAGCCTCACTAAACCTCAGACTTCATTTTGTTTGGGAGCAGGGCTGTGCTAAACTCAGGATTTTATATTCACTTACTTTTAAACGACAGATCTATATGGGGAGTGTGAATGGTAACGTTGGGAGGGGAAGGCGTAGTTTCGAGACCAAATAGGAGACGTTTTGGAAAAAGGTCAGGTCAGCAGTACCCGAAACCGACGAGCATGTATGAAGAGATTGATGAATGTGGACGAAGCGAAAGAAGTATGTCAGGATCGTAGCAAGTGGAACAAAGTAGTCTTTGCCTAAACACATTATGTGCGACTGTGATGCCCTCGCCAGACTAAGAATGAAACTCTTCGGCATCGGATACCCTGAACCAGAATATTTCAAGGCACTACATCTGCGCCCAATCACCCAATTCATGAATGAGGTGGTAAAAGCGATGGAATAGTGCGAAGGAGGGGTAATTACACAAACGATCCACGAATGGGTCGAAGTGTATCCGTAAGGACCCCTAGATTAAGATAAGATAAGATAAGTCTCTGCCTACCCCTGTGGGAAAGAGGCGTGACGGTATGTATGTATGTATGTACTTTTAAACGGAACCATCGGTGGAGTCCGACTCGCACTTGACGCAGCCGCAGTGCATCACTGCTTCTAAATGCATTCCACGTCTTACGTATCTATTACAAGTAGACCATCTTTATTTATGAATGTTACTGTCATTAGAATTAGAACTAACTGCTTAACAGATTGCCTTGCATAAATAACAGATTTCATAGACATACGTCAATATTAAGACTGACGAGTATGTGATCGTTAAACTCCATCTTTGTTTGGATGCTAATGCTAATTAGAAAACGATCACAGCGCACGCCGTGGCAGAAATGTGCAACAATGGGGCTTAGTGAAACTTGTCATGTGAATGTTGCTTTGGAAATGGGTCGTTATTAAACATGTTTACAGGGTGTTAAGTTCACCGATGTTTGGGGAATTATGTTGGCTCGTATTAAATAACTATTGCCATCTTAGTTCTTCTACTTTCTTACGTACGATACATATATCACGTCTTTATCCCTTACCTACGGGGTAAACAGAGCCCAAGATAACAAAACCATAAGGCCACGTTTAGCATGATTAAGGGCGTACCTATAGCTGGAAAGGGAAATCAAAATAGTGATGGGTTGCTAGCCGCATCGCCTATAACATGATTCCTAAGACTTTCGCCCATTCCCTCGACGGGCTATTACCATCTGCGCGGGAAGAGAAGCAACTGGTAAATTCTATGTTTTTTCTTTACTCCCAGACCAGCATGGAATAATTCCTACGTGTTCTGCTAAAACCAATTTATTTCCTTTCAGAAGTTTGGGGGAAACTTATTTTGTGTTTTACACACTCAAAACCAGTTTTTATAATAATATCCATTTTACCTATTACTATTTGTAACAAATGCCTCTAAAAATACTAGATATTTATTGTATTTCTATATAATATTTATTGACTTAATTTTATTTAAAATACTTAGGACTATTATATAGGACTCGTCATTCCCTATTTGACAAACGCTCCTATAGTTGCGTTCGCGAGATGGCGCTACTCGTGCATAGCGCCAATATTGCATGAGAGCCACATCTTTTCCGCTGAGCAGTGGCATAACTATAGCGTCTGGGGCTCCTTCCTCAATATAAAGAAGTGCATCAGAGTCCTTTCTGTGCTCTAAACCAAGCCAGTTTGGGGCCCCGTAAAGCTAGAGGCCCGTGGAATTTTGCCACTCCTGCCACCCTATAGTTACGCCACTGCCGCTGAGTATATCTTCTTCTAATTTTAGGACATTACAAACCTCGCTAACTGGACATGGGATGACAGCATAGACAGCACATGGTCTTACCTCACTAAGGAAGGGTACCAGGAAGGTCTGCATCTGGGCCAGAGGGTCCGCGAGCGATTCTCCCCGCTGCTAGAGGACCTCGACTCCTTCAGATTCAGACCCACAAACACGCAAAGGACCAAGGAAACCGCCAAGGCTTTCGTAGAAGGGCTGGAGGACTCCAAGTTTACTGTTGAAGAACAGATTCCTGAAGGACAGGAAGACGTTGTGTCGGTAGGTTTTATGATTTCAAGTTCGAAATCGTGATCACTTGCGCCATGATTGTGATGCCACGTAGTAATAATAAAGCGGTGTGTAAAGAACACGACAAAATTTACTAACATTCCAAAAAATTATGTAGCAACTTGCAAGCAATGCTTTATAACGTTACTAGCTTCTGCCCGCGACTTCGTCTGCGTAGAATTATACATAAAAACCTTCCTCTTGAATCACTTTATCTATTAAAAAAAACCGCAACAAAATCCGTTGTGTAGTTTTGAAGATATAAGCATACATAGGGACATAGGGACAGAGAATGCGACTTTATTTTATACTATGTAGTGATAGTGATGATGTGTGTTTGACGACCGGATAGCCTAGTGGTTAGTGACCCTGACTATGAAGCTAGAGGTCCTGGGTTTGAATCCCGTTAGGGGCAGACAGTTGTATGATGAATACGAATGCTTGTGCCCGAGTCATGGATGTTGTATGTATTTAAGTATGTATTTATCTACATTATATAAGTATGTTTATCCGTTGCCTAGGTACCCATAGTACAAGCTTTGCTTAGTTTGGGGCTGGGCCAATTGGTGTAATTTGTCCCAAGATATTTATTTATTTTATTTATTTATTATTTGTCTGTTATTATTTTACAGCCATTCTCAACCTGTGCTGACCGAATGCCAAAGTTGCAAAACAAAACGCGCGCAGAAGAAGCAGTCGCCAAATTTCACGTGTCAAAAGACTTTGAACAGGTAAATTATTAACGTGGTTAATAAAAAGTTTTTTTGCTGACTTTTGTGAACCAAATTTCAAGTTCCCTCCTGCGGGGACGATCCTGGCTGGGGCACCAGAACTCCACTAACAGATTGTATTGTCATCTGACTTACATAAGTATGCAACATTTCAGCTAAATCGGTCGAATATATCTGCTTCAAAATTGAGTCGCAAGATTCCACACGGACAAACTCAAAAACAAAAAAGTTTGTAAATTGTAAAAGCTTGTAAATCACCTAACTTCAAATATCCAGTTTAGGTACAAGCTTTTATGCTAACTGTACTTGTTACCACCAGTCCTACATTATGTGAACCAAATATCAAGTCAATCGGACCAACCAGTGAAGAGTTCCCTCCTGCGGAGGCGGTCCTGGCTGGTCCAACTGAATTCTACTGCCAGATTATTGTATTGTCATCTGACGTATGCCAAATTTCAGCTCAGCTGAAGATATCAGCTTCAAAATTGAGTCGTAAGATCCACATGGACAAACTTTACATACATACGTTCCAAGTTAATTATAAAGCTTGTATGTAATTGTACAAAAGTATGCTTAGTTCGTTTGGTCACCTAGAGCGGATGGACGAAAGTAGACTAACTAAGCAGATCTATATGGGGAGTGTGAATGGTTACGTTGGGAGGGGAAGGCCTAGACGGACGTTCCGAGACCAAATAGGAGACGTTTTGGAAAAAGGTCAGGTCAGGAGTACCCGAAACCGACAAGCATGTATGAAGAGATTGATGAACGTGGATGAAGCGAAAGATGTAATGTCGTCAGGATTGTAGCAAGTGGAACAAAGTAGTCTTTGCCTACCCGTGTGGGAAAGAGGCTCGACGATATGTATGTATGTAATTCTAATGAAATTGTATATAAGCTTGTATTCAAAAAAGACAATACGAATATTTTCAGATGCTTGCAAGCGTCCGCCAGCGTGTGGGTCTGCCCGACCTTACGCCTCACAACGTGACAGGCCTATATGACCTGTGTCGTTATTACCGGGCCTACACTGTCGTCAAGCGGAGCGCCTGGTGTTCGGTCTTCAGAGACGAAGACCTGCAGGTCTTGGAGTATGTTGATGACTTGAAGAACCATTTCGAGTAAGTACACTGTTTTTACTTTATTTACCGATCGGAATAGGGAGAACAGTTAATGGGTCAAAGCCGGTAAATGCTAGCATTCATATACATAGATACCTATACCCAGGATGTTCTCCCGCTCTCCGTTGTCCCTTTTCTTGCAGGTCTTGGAGTATGTTGATGACTTGAAGAACCATTTCGAGTAAGTACACTGTTTTTACTTTATTTACCGATCGGAATAGGGAGAACAGTTAATGGGTCAAAGCCGGTAAATGCTAGCATTCATATACATAGATACCTATACCCAGGATGTTCTCCCGCTCTCCGTTGTCCCTTTTCTATCTGTGTCAGATACAAGCAAATGGCGATGTGACAGATTACGCGTTTATGAATAAAAGGGTTAGTTTTCAGACTCATCTGTTTCGTAAATGTTTGGGCAAGGTCCGTCTGGATTGCCAGCACCAACTTCGGCCGTGTTTGCGCCATTTTGTTCCAGTGTAGAGAGTAAAACCGGTGGAATTACTGACACAAGACATTTCTTGGCTAGAACTGCAATTGCCTTTGGCTTTGCGAGTGGTACTTGCCATTAGGTGACCCATTTGCTTGTTTGCCACCCAAGTAACAGTTTCAACTTAGTCCTTGATTTCAGATGCGGTTACGGTTCTCCATACAGCGCGAAGATAGGTGCTATTCCTCTAAGAGACCTCTACGAGAATCTAGAAGCGTCCGTCAACGGTTCTAATAGGATAAACATCTTCTTCACTCATGACGTGGTGATGGAGGTGACGGTCACGGCCTTGGGACTATACCATGACTACCCGGCCATCAATACTTTAGAAATTAACCGAGAGAGAAAATGGAGAACTAGTTTTGTGGCGCCGTTTGCTACCAATTTAATGGTAGTTCTTAACAAGTTAGTATGTTTATCCAGCCTATCTATGACCCGATATGTGTTGCTGGGGGCGCTGCTAATTATTGGAAGGCTTTACATGGCATAATGTAAACTGATTTAAATGGCGAGTTTATTGGAAGGAGAAGAACAAGACGGACGTTCCGTGGGCAAGGGGTTTTTGACAAAAGGTCAGGTCAAGAGTAACCTAAACCGACGAGCATGACGTGTGAAACGATTGAATGTGGATGAATCGAAAAGGGTGTGTGAGGATAGTGGCAAGTGGACCAAAGTAGTCTTCGTGTACCCCTATTGGTAAGAGGGGTGGCGGTAGGCATGTATGTTTGTATATTTCCTTCATCTATGGGGTTTCGTGTCGAGAATGCCACAGCGTCTTTGTAAATTTATCTACGCACATAATCATCAGTGCTCTAAAATGCGTTCAGAAATAGTAGGAAATAGCCAGCATTGTTACACCCTTAAAAAATCTGTACTTTAATGTTATTACATGCAATTTTTTTCATAACCTTACAAAAATCTATAAGTACTGTTATAACAGATTTTACCCACTACCACAGACAAGAAAGTACTTGCTTAAATAACGTTTTTATTTTTTTAGTATAGTTTGGTTGTAATAATGCTGGTCATTCTCCTACTGCTTCTGAACCCCCTTTTGAGTACCTAATTTATGATATGTGTGTAGATAAAGTAGTGTGCAACTGTACATAAGTAGGCCTTAACACACTTGTGTTTTAAGGACCCTTATTATGTAACGGTTGCATAAAATACTATTGTTGTCGTTTTGAATTACAGATGTGCAGTTGAAGACGTGAATTCATACAAGGTTCAGGTATTTATGAACGAGATGATGGTGCCTCTTTGCGGAGATCGAGCCTGCGACTGGTCTGAGTTCAGGGAGAAGTTGCTGCCGTTTGCCGACAGCAATCTTGACTTCTGTAAAGAGTAACGACCGAAACGAACAAATAAAAAGAAATACTTATGCATTTTCACGCGTTTTTTTGTCCTACATACATACATAAATCACGTCTTGATCCCTTACGGGGTAGACAGAGACTAAGGTGACACGACCTAAAGGCCACGTTTAGCATGATCGTGGGCGTATGGATGGAAAGGGGAATCAAAACAGTGATGGGTTGCTAGCCACATCGCCTATATAAGATGATCCCTAAGATTTTCACCCAATCCCTCGATGGGCTTTTACCATCTGCGCGGGAAGAGAAGCTACTGGTACATTCTATGTTTCTTCTTTGCTCCCAGACCAGCATGGAAGAAATTTTTGTCCTACTGTCCCATATTTCACCAACTTGACAATTGTCGGTGACCTTTGACAATTCAAAATGCAAAGCGTATTCAACATGAAGCCAACCGGCGCAGATTCTCGTCGAGTTTGTAATGTAAAGAGAATTGTCACTGACAATTGTCGTGTTGGTGAAATAGGGGCCAGAAAGCTTTTTTTTCTGTTTATTCCATGTCATCATGCGTCACAGGCCTCTCAGAATGTGAGGGCTTGGATTCACACGCCAAAAAAGGACACGTTTAGAGACGCCGAGACTCAACGGCTATATAGCACGTTACCGTATCCAACTCGGCAGCCAACAGACTTGGTGACGATGTCAGAACGGCTTTTATACTTTTTCATTTTATACTTTGTACGTACAGCTATGTATATAGCTGGCGACGTCGCCGTGGCATACCGGAGATGTAAAGCTCTTACGTCTCAATTTCTGTATGTAAATTGGTAGTGCTATCTAGCGACACCCAATAACACAGTTCTAATCACTTATAATCGTCAAGGGTTAGTGTGTGGGGGTTGAAAGAGAAAACGCCAGTTGTAAATGTTTTATGACAACGATATCGCTTTATTAGATGTCAAGAGGGCGGCAGGGCGCGCGGCGCGGGCGCCGGTATGGGGCTGGTGGGCGTGTCTCTGCGGGCGCGGGCCCCCGCCGGGCGCCCCCCCACCCCCACTCTCGATACATACTCAGCAATAAATAAATAAATATCAACAAGTTACAAAATAGCTTTTCGTAAAAAGATTAGAATACTAAAGTGTATAAAGTTTTTTTTTGGTGTTTTAAACATGTAAAATTACAGTTTTTCGTTTCACGCGTTTTTACTGCTATGTATAAAAAAATTATGTTAAATTAACAACGAAAATCTGTACAGTCCGTTTTGGTTTTGTGGAACGTTTAGAAATCATCGTGCGCCAGGTCGAACCTTGGTGGGAAGGTGCCGAAGCCTTCGTGGACGGGGCGCGGGCGCTGGGGCTGCGGACAGAAAGGACACATTAGCGACTGCCTGCACCAACGGAGGCCCATGCGGGAGACATGCCGGAAAGTATGCATTACTTGAGATTTACCAAAAATTTTGAAACTAATCTCACTACGACCAATCTTGCAGCTTCTCGCTGCATATAAATCTCATCCTTCTATGGATTGATTTAGCTAGGTCGGGTTAGCGCGGCGACCGTTCCTGTCGCCGTGGGGGTAGAGCACTTACATCTCACTCCGTGGTCACTTATACGCGCCCTTTAACGGACGCCTGGACGAAAGAACACAGTTTAGTTATAGCAGAATTCTATAAGCAGAAGTAAGACGGAGGCTTTGAAAGTGGTGAGGGTGTGAAACTTACCGCCGGGCTGACTCCTCGTGCCGCGGACCCCGCGCGTCCCTTGCCGCGGAACTTGCTGATGGCCTGCTCAGCCAGGTCAGCGCGCTCCTCGGCCTCCTCCAACTCCTGCTGCGCCTTGCGGAACTTAGCCAAGTTGAGGGCGGCGATCTCTTCGGCCTCCTCGATCTGCCTCTTGTAGGTCTTGATCTTCTGTTGCAGTTTGTCGACGAGGTCCTGCATGCGCTCGTGGTTCTTGCGGTCCTCCTCGGCCTGGAAGGTGAGCTCCTTGATGCGCCTCTCGGACTTGCGCAGGTTCTTCTGGGCGTCGGCGTGCCTCCTCTGTTCGCTGTCGAGCTCGTTCTCCAGCTCCCTGACTCTCTGTTCGAGCTTCTGGATGGCCTTCTTGCCTCCCTTGAGCGCGTTGGCCTCGGCCTCGTCCAGGCGGACCTGCAGCTCCTTGATCTGCTGCTCGAGCGCCTTGCGGAGCTTCTCCTGGGTCTGGGCGTGGTCCTGTTCGGCGCGGAGCTCGTCAGCGAGACGGGCGGCGTCGACCATGGCCTTCTTGGCCTTCTCCTCGGAGTTCTTGGCCTCGTTGAGGAGCTCGTCCAGGTCAGAGTGCAGGGTCTGCAGCTCGGACTCGAGCTTCCTCTTGGCGGCGGAGAGCGAGGCGCTCTGCGCGGACAGCTCGTTGAGCTGTTCGTGAGCGTCACCCAGCTCCTGTTCAGCCTGGCGGCGGGCACGGTCGGCCTGTTCCAGCAGAGTGCGGGACTCTTCCAGTTCATTCTGGAGGGCGTTGGCGCGACGTTCGGAGATGCCGAGCTGTTCGCGGGCATCGTCACGGGCGCGCTGCTCCTCCTCGAGGGCGGTCTGCAGGTCCTTGATCTGGGCCTGGTAGCGCTTGATGTTCTTCTGGGCCTCGGCGTTGGCCTTGTTGGCGTGGTCAAGGGCGATTTCAAGCTCGTTGATGTCAGCCTCAAGCTTCTTCTTCATGCGCAGGGCCTCAGCCTTGCCCTTAGCCTCGGCTTCGAGGGAAGCCTGCATGGAGTCGAGGGCACGCTGGTGGTTCTTGCGGGTGTTTTCGAACTCCTCCTCCTTCTCCTGGATGCGGCGGTCGATCTCCTGGCGCACCTGCGACAGCTCGAGCTGTGCGCGCAGCACCTTGTTCTCCTCCTGTTCGAGGGCGGATTCGGCCTCCTCGAGGGCGGCCTGGAGTTCGTCCTTCTCGGCTTCCAGACGCTTCCTGGCCTTCTCGATCTCGTGGATGTTGCGGCCACCTTCGCCGATCTGGTCGAGGAGGTCCTTGACCTCGTCGGCGAGGTTCTTGTTCTCGCGGCGGACGGCCTCGAGCTGCTCCTGGCCCTCCTCGTAGGCGCCCTTGAGACGGAACAGTTCGGTGGAGTAGTTGCGGCACTCCTTCTGGCTGGCGTCGAGCTCGGCGGCGAGGTCGTCGACCTTGAGCTTCCATTCTCCGATGATCTTGTCGAAGGCCTTCTGCTTCTTCTCGGCAGCGTTGGCGATGGCGGTGGCACGGTCGACCTCGAGCTGCAGATCCTCGACCTCGGTGGCCAGGCGCTGCTTGGTCTTCTCGAGAGCGACGACCTTCTGGTTGAGGGACTCGATGGTCTCCTCGGCCTCGGCGAGGCGGGCCTGGAGCTTGCGCTTGGCCTCCTCGAGTTCCTCGGAGCGGGCGACGCCCTCGGACTCGTACTTGGAGCGCCACAGCTGGGACTCGGCGTTGGCCTTGGACAGCTGGCGCTGCAGGTCAGCCTTGCCTTCGGCTTCCTCCTCGACCTGTTCGCGGATGTTGTCCAGGTCGTGCTCGAGGTTGCGGAACTTGCCAAGAAGGGTGGCGCGTTCCTGTTGACAAAATATAAATCGTTATTAATTGTTGTTTATGCAAGGCCGGGTTCTACTTTTAATTTGAAATTTATAGAAAGGAGTTTCATCATATGTTGATACTGACCCTGGCCTCCTCGTCGGCGAGCCTCTTGGTGTCCTCGAGCTGGGTGGTGAGCGACACCTTGATCTTGGACAGCTGCGACACCTGGGACTCGGCCTCCTCCAGCTGGCGGAGCAGGTCAGAGTTCTCGATGGACATCTTCTTCTTAGCGGCATCAAGGTCGTTGAGGGTGCGGTTGGCCTCATCAGCGCGGCTCTGGACCTCGTTGAGCTGGTGCTGCAGCTGCTTGGCGATCTTCTCCTGGGCAGCCTGGAGGGAAATAGTAAGTAAATGTTAGTGGATGAAATAATTAATTGTTATTATTCTCTTTGTTTAAAGATGGTTATTAAAGTTCCATTTGAATGGGGTTGTGATACGATTTAGACTACTTTGGGGTTTGAAATGTGTTTCTAGATATTTGTTGCTGTAATATCTAAATTAGTTGAGGATTTACTTATCACGCTATCGTTAGGTTGAATGTAGTTTATTATTTTCAATCCTGTGTTATTATTATCATTCTCACAAAAATATTCTTATCGGTTTAATACGTTAGAAGTCTTCTTTTTCACTCTTTAGGTGGTTAGTGTCACTTGAAAGCGCTCTTAGCTTCTTTGCGATTAGGATGAGTTGTTATTGGTTGGTTATTTGACGTGTCTCATGTGTTGTGTTCTATTCTTGCGAAGCGAAGCGATGTCCAGCTGGATGCTGAATTATTATAGTACCTTTTCGTTGGACACGTGGTCGAGACCAGCGCGTAGGTCATTGACTTCGCTAAAGTATTGAGAGCGTTCTTTCTCAGCCCTGGATGGATTACAAAAACAATTAATAACAATCCTATTCGGTTTGTGTGTGGGGTGTGTGGTTCAAGTCGTGGGATGGCGACTTTGGTGGGTTCTTCCACTTTAGTACGTGGGTTGTACCACATTAGGGGACCATGCAGGGTCACGGTAGACATGCCTTTAGGACGACATGTTACCTTTTCGCGTGCAACCTGATCGACCGCTGCGCGCGTGTTGTTAAGCTCGCTGTAGCATGACGCGCGGTCATGTTCCGCCCTGGATGGCAGCAGAATTGAGTTTAAATCCCACAATGGATGGTTCACATCTCCAATAAAACATGGTGCCACAACATGTCCCAGAATTTAGAAACTCTAAAGCTTTAAGTCAGAAATCATTTTAAGTCTGGTACCCGTTTCATTGCATAAGTATCCGAGAGTGGATTCTAAACCATCACACCATAATAAAATTGAGTATATTTATAAACCGGCCGCCTAATGCCGGTGTTTATACGGTTTGCCACGTAATGGGAGCGATATTTTTAGCTCGCAGTTCAAAGAAGTCCTACTTTTAGTTAGGCTGCCTAGTTAAACCAACATCTATTTAAATCTACAAAATCTTTGAAGATCCAAATGTAAACATCTTATACAAACATACATACATAATAGTTTAAAGAAAATAGGAGGAGTTACTATGCTTACTTGGCCTTGAGTTTGTTGAGCTGGTCGAGCTGCTCACCCATCTCGGCGACGGCATCGTTGTGCTTCTTGCGCAGGTTGGCGAGGGTAGACTCGTGCTGGATGTTGGACTCCTCCAAGTCGCGGCGAAGCTTGCTCAGCTCAGCCTCACGCTTCTTGTTCAGCTCGATCTGGGCAGAGGTAGCACCACCAGCCTCTTCAAGGCGCTCGCCAAGCTCCTCGAGCTCACGAGCCAGGTCAGCGCGCTGCTTCTCAGCCTTAGCGCGGGCCTGGCGTTCGGACTCGACCTCCTCTTCCAGCTCTTCGATGCGGGCCTGCAGTTCCTTGATCTGCTTCTGCAGCTTGCTGACCAGAGACTGCTCGTCCTCCAGCTTGGCGGTCAGGGAGGAGATCTCCTTGTCCTTGCGCTGGATGGTCTGCTCGAGCTCCTTCTTGTTGCGCTCGAGGTCGGCGACGGCCTCCTGGGTCAGCTTGAGGTCGCCCTCCACCTTCCTCCTCTGCTTCTCGACGTCTCCGCGCAGCTTCTTCTCGCGCTCCAGAGAGTCCTCCAGCTCGTCAAGGGTCTGCTCGAGTTTCTGCTTGACCTTGTTAAGGTGGTTGACCTTGTCCTCGGCAGCCTGCAGCTCCTCAGAGGTCTTCTGGGTGCTCTCGCCCTGCATCTTCTTTTCCTTGTTGAGCTTGTTGATGAGCTCGTCCTGGTGGGCGATCTCATCGTTCAAGTTGCGGATCTGGTGGTCCTTGGTGGCCTTGTCCTGCTCGGACTTCTGGACGGCCAGCTCGAGGTCCTCAACGTCCTTCTTCAGACCGGAGACCTCCTGCTCCAACTTCTTCTTGCCCTGGAACAGCTGGTTGCGGGCATCCTCCTCCTGGGTCAGGCGGTCCTGTGTGTCCTACGATCACAAAAGGTCGAGTCAGTATTGCGAATCGAAAAACATCCATTGAAATAAATTTAAAATTAGCTTAATTGCTTTCGCACTTCCTCTAAACATGTCTGGTTTCTGTCTATCGGCAAATAATAGCAATTAATGGTCTGCAATAAAATCGTGCAACCTGCAGACGTGCAATTTATTTTAAACTCCTCAAGCTGCTTTTCGTGTAAACAAAGCTGTGTTTATTTAAAGAAATACGTGAGAAAACGAAGCATGTTTCATTGCAACAGTGTATGCGAGTACATATTTGGCTTGTAACGCGGTATGTCTCTACCGAGTTGCCTCACCGCAGGAATCTCGACTAGTTAATTAGCTAAAATAATTAATTAGGCTCGTTATTTATTTAAGCGCGCTAAAGTATTCGTGATCTAAATAGTTGCAGCTATTTCAGTTGATTCAGCATAATTAATTACTGTCGCTTTAATTATGCCACAAGATTCACAGTCTTTGAATAAAATCGTTTTCACTTTTAAAGAAATATGAGTAATTAATTTTTTACTACCCATTACGTGGGCAATTTCGTCGAAGGACTCATAAAAACCCTTTCAATACGAACTAACGTCGTTATAATTTCCTGAATAAAATAATGGCGTAGCTTTAAGTTAGTACTCACCCTAAGCTGGGACTCCAGGTCGGCCTTCTGGGCCTGGAGCTTGGCGGCACGCTCCTGCGTCTCGCTGAGCGAGCCCTTCTCGCCCTCGAGACTGCCGAGCAGCGCGTTCTTCTCTTCCAACAGCTTGGCGTTGAGGACCTCCAGCTCCTTGCGAAGCTTCTCCTCCTTCTCGAAAGCCTCCTGGGCAGCCTTCGCCTTCTCCTCGAGTTTCTGCAATTCCACCACACTTTTATCCACACCGTCCCATTCCGACACGTGTATCGCTGCCATCTTACTAACTGATCACATCAATCGATTGCTATAAAGGAATGTCGGTTCGTTCGTAAGGGTAGGTGCGCGCTCGGCCGACCGCCCAACTACTGACATGAGTGCTGGAGTTTTCCAGCGGGCGATAGCCGCCCACGCGCATGATTACTTAGCTAGGTGAGCGGGGGAGGGGGGAGGTATTCCAGAAATGGCCGCGGCAGGTGCGGTGTCACGTAACGCAGGTGGGCGCGGCCGGCAGCTATTTGCGTGGTTGATTCACGCTCTAAATTTGATTATTTATTGGGTCAGAGCGCTCCATCATGTTAATGCGGTGAGTGATGCTTACCGCGATCTCATCCTCGACGCGGGTGACGTTGAGCAGAGGCTTGACCTTCTGCCACAACTTCCACCAGGGCCAGGTGCGGAGTTGCAGGTACTTGCGCAAGTTGCGCTGGACAACTTGGAGGGCGACCCTGTTGGTTGTAAGTTACATTTAGCTAATGACATCCTAGCTTTCTGACAAGTTGTTCTCAAAAAAGATAAGGTTGTAAAAATGCAGGCAGAGAACTTTTTTTATTACAACTAAAATAAAAATTATAAAGGAGTGCCAAAATATTAATCATAGCTAAAGAACTATGACAATGATACAAGTTAAGTTGATGATTAAAAAAATGTTTAAGTGCTTCTATGCCATACCTCTGTTCCTGCAGCTTCTTGTACTCCTTACGGGACAGGTAACCACGGATGTAGGCCTGGAGCCAAGACACGATCTTGGACAGCCTGTCGTCACGCAGCTCCTCCATCTGACCCAGGACACCAGCGCGGAAGAACACCTAAACACAACACCAAGTCAGGACAAGTTCCTAGAGGCCCCAAGTGAACTAAAACATCAAGTACATACCAAAAGTGCTTAAGACAATGGTCCCACAGACCTGCTTAGAACACGATTTAGTGTTTCCAAAACATAAACAATATTTCAGTGTTTTACAGTTAAAATTTTGGTGCTATAACACAATTAATGTTAGTCCGGGTTTCGCGTCAGTAATCTCGAAAAACCGAGATATTTTTTGAAGCGGCATAACATGGAATACGTAGAAAAACTTATATTAACAAGTAAAAGTACGACACAGAAAGAGATAGTTCGAGAGAGGTTAGTTTCGGAAGTTGTGTTTGTGTAGTCGTTAGGCATGCACTACGTCTACCTTCGTTTTCCCGAGTCTGAACGACTCCGAGTCCAAGCCGGTTTGTTCGAGAATTTTCTCGGTGGCTTTCTCTGGCGTTATTGGCTCTTTGATCAGGTTCGGGCACAGAATTTTGTATCTGCGTTTGAGGAGCATACAAAAATATAACAGTGTATGTGTGTGTGTGTACAGAGGATAGGGAAAACCAAACAGGAGCCTTGGTCACGTGGGCTCTTGTAAAGCTGCTTAAGGTCTACGGGTCATATTACAATGCCATTAACAAATGGTGCTCGTAATACGACAAAGCTGAGCTCGCAAGGCCCTCTCGAAGCTGCTAGCTACACAACCGGATGAACATGCCTTGGTGTGACCGAGACGGTACGACTCGACATCCAGAGCCGTGGCGTCCAGGATAACTTGAGCGATCTTCTTAGGATCGGATTCCTTTTCCACTGCTTGAGGGGCCAGGATCTTGTAGCTACATTATCAAAATATATCCACACAATGAAGGAATGTCTATATAATATAAAATACAGGGCGTGCTGGGTAGAAGAGGTAAGGTAAAAATGGTGTACAGATATCGCAATGTTAACCACATTGTATACAGTTCAGGGTATATAATGCATTTCAAGTGCCGTGGTTTACAATTACAACGATGGGGGAAACCTCGCCGACAAAACCTGTCGTAGAAAAATGAAAAAGGGGTAAACAGAAAACTCTATTCTTTAGAGTTTGTTCCGAATAGGTACTATTTCACCATGCTAACACCATTCTAATCTCCTTATATCCTTGCCTTGGTGTGACCGATACGGTAGCTCTCAGGGTCAAGCTCAACTGATTCCAGACACTTCCTAGCTGCCTCTTTAGGATCTTTTTCGGCAGTCATGATGGCAGGCGCAAGAATCATGTAACTGTTTGTCGAGTAATAAAATTCAGTAAACTAGATTCTTACACAAATATAAGTGGATGACACGTTATAACTAAATATAAATTGTATTAATTAAATGAATCCAGAAGTGTTACTCATAACTGAAAAGTAAGCAATACTAATAATGACTTCAGATGCGTCAGCTGAGTTACCAGAATAGTAACTCCAGAAAATTCCAGCGCTAAAAGAAATTTGTTTTGACTCGGCCACCGCATGTATCAAAATAAATTTAATCCTTTTCAAAACAGAGACATAAACTTCAAAATTGATAGTGTTAAAAATTCTTGAGCTATTTTTGAATGAGTATTTCGGTCGTTGCGAATCTTACCGGAGCTTGAAGTCGGGGTAGACCATCCTGTTGGGGAAACCTTTACGGCAAATACGGATGCCCTCAAGTACACCGTTACAGGTCAGCTGGTGCATCACAAGGTGAGAGTCGATGAGACCTGGCGGGCAATCACGGCACGGTGAAGTTTCAACATTTTCAAAGCAGACGAACTTTTGGCTTTTGGGCATTTCTCAGAAAAGAAATCCACACATCCCTTTATCTCAAATTACACAATTCCAATGGCAATGGCTCAGAATCACGAGAACTATTGACTTTGGTATTAAGGCAAAAGTTTTCTAAAGTTTTCGTAATTTAGAACAGACCATCAAAGTTGTATAATTCGAGAAAAAAGTGTGTGAGGTCCCCTATCGGAAAATGCCCCTTTAGACCATTAGTAGTATCCTAGTTAGTCCAATTTCAAAATCTGATGACGTAACAAAATTGATTGTAACTAGTCTTTACAGCTAATTGGATTTAACTACAAAATGTGGTTGATAAAAAGTAGATTACTCACCAGGCTGTTTCAACTCGTTGGGGATGATACAACGTACGAAGTGAGGCTGGGTAGACCTCAGAGTTGTCATCAGGTTGTTAAGTTGTTCCTGTGAGCACAACAACAGTTAGCATATAACAATTTAATGTACTATCTGTATGAAAAGCAACAGATCATTATTAAACGTCACATATGAAGCTGAAATTGGTTTATTCAGATCACTTCTATTTCATGTATGTTCAATAGAAATGATAACTCGTAACAATTACGCCAATAGCACACAATGGGATATGAAAATTGAAGTATTTCTGAGGTGAGATGAAAATTATAGTGAAGTCACACAAAACTAGGGTTAGGATAAACAGACACACTGACACACAAAGCTTAATACACCCAGCAGCGATCCATACGGTACTTTACTGCGTGGGCTGGTTATGCGCTGTGCGTTGTACTAACACAGTGCCTCTACACTATGACACTATAGTGCATGTTAAAGTGACAACATTGAAATTCATAAAAACACTAGGTAATTTACTGTTACCCTTAAATTAATAAACATCTACCACAATAATTGAAGTACTACAATTTTATTATGACTGATGTAGAACCAGAAAAACATCAGTTAGGTGAACAAAAAAACCAAATCGACATAATAAACTTTTAAGAACCTTGTAGGCGGAGGAGACAGTAGCGAAACCACCACCCTTCTTACCGCGACCGCCTACGGATGTACATTGTAAAGAAGCATAGATTAGTTTGAGGACGTTCACAATAGCGCGTCAGCGGAAGGGGGCAAGATCAGACTCGACAGCTAACCTAATCGGCGACATGAGCTGCTAAAACATAAACTGACAACGAATATGAAAGCGTGGAAGACCAACCCTGCGTACCACCGATCGCTCGCAGTGACTCGAATGAAGAGTCAAGATCAGTGCTCGATTCATACGAGGGTCAATCTTTAGCGTGAAGGACGATACATTGAAGCTACGATGAAGGCATTGAAGCAAATGTGTTTCATTTCATTGAATTTCACCTTGTACAGCGATGATACGGTCTGGAAGGCAGAACCCTTGGCACGCTTGCCACCAGCGCCTATGTTTGTTAAAAAGTGTAAATGAAAAATAATCTTCATAAAATTAAAGTGGCACAGGATGAAAAATTGTTATGAAATGAAAATATGAGCGATCCGAAGATCAGTGAAGTAGGTATCGATGAGTTTTTTTTCGATGTCCGGATGTCGAGTATCCGTTTCTGAAAAGTGATGTGGAGTGATGTTCACAGAAGTATTCGATCAGCTCATGATACCTGGTATTCTTCGTTTTTCTGAATTGCTAAAGGACGTCTAGAATTCGATAGAATTATTGTAAGTTTTAATTCCATTTTTTTTCTGTACTATACACTGATACGTACCCTTGCCGCCGCCACCAGCGTCAGCACCACCAGACTGGCCAGGATGGTCAGCGAAGATCTCAATCAACAGCTTGTTCTGACCCTTCTTGAACTGGTCAACGACGGTGTCGTTGAGGGGGTCCTTGTTCTTCTCAAGCCAGCCAGTGATGTTGTAGCCGACCTGTTCCACAAGATTGTAGTCAATTAAAACACTGTATTTACATAGAACAAGTTGCAATCGTTTTTTACCGAGTGCTGGAGATACGAGTAGAAGAAACAAAAATTAATAATCTAGATTTTATTTCAAGTGTTGAACTAAACATACATCTAAATACTCTCAGGGGGTATTGCTTACTAGCTATCGATAAAAGGAGTTGCAGACGCCAAATGATCAGAAAGAAATATCTAATGCGAGATGAAGCTAGCGTGCTAGATCACCAGGAACATTTAAGAAGTAAATGACATTTGATAAATCGTGCGGAGACCGCGGATCTGCAAGAGGTGGACGGATGACCTGGTTAAAGTCGCGGGTATACGGTGCTAATCGCTTCCAACCGAGGCAACTGGAGGTTTACGGGGGAGGCCTACGTCCAAAGGTGGTCGTCCTATGGCTGATATGATGATGATGATGATGATGATGATGATGATGATGATGTGTCAAATACTTACGTTTCCGGCATAATGGCCAATGGCGAAGTGGGCGGCCTGGCAGCCGGGCTTGGGGGGCTTGGGCTTCAGGTACGGGGGCGACTTGCCCAAGTGGTTGTTGTTCAGCTTCTCAACGAAGGTCAGGTCGGTGGCTTTCGGGAACATAGACTCTTCCTCAAGGATGGAGAGGATACCCATGGGCTGTAATCGGACCGGTGGAGTTAGAACACGAAGTCATGTTCCCTGAAAAGCTCGCTGTAGCAACTTGTACCAATATACTTTAGGAAAACGGAAAACAGATATGAAAATTAGTTTTCGGAACGGATAATATTTGGGGAACTTTTTTCAATCGTCAGATTATTCTACGTTAAATAACTTCTATGTTATTAATGAAATAGAGCTAGTCTGAAGATCAGGAAAATGACTATAAAATTAATTTTAAAATCAGTAACATTGTTTGGATAAAAATTACTTTGAGGTCAAGTGCTACTCTTAATTAAAAAATATATTTATAAGTTAAGGCGTTATCGAATAAGCGACATGCGTTAGTACTGTCGTGTGTTTTTACTTATTCGCGTGTGGAAATTAAGAAGCCTATACGTTACAACAGAACATGAGTTTTTTTACTTTAACTTTACTTTTACCAATGTACTTCAAGCAGTTAATGCTATCGATTATATTTCCAAATGTAATGCAGCGTTACGGATTAGACTAAGATATACTCGTTTCAAAGTGTGCGGTCCTGTCAGCAGTGTAGGTTGTATCGCGGGTTGTCTACTTTTTAGATTCATCTGAGGCCTTGTTTGCTAGAAAGGTCTGAGCGTGCGCTGGTATCAAGCAAATAATATACTTGTTGCGGGAAGTCGTTCTCAGCCCGAAGCTTCGTCTAATCGCGCCTATCATCAAGCTGACTGATGTCTAATACCTTTTCTATTAACTCTATTGTCGCTTGAAGGTCCATACCAAAATCAATAAAGGTCCACTGAATCCCTTCACGTTCGTACTCTTCTTGTTCTAGCACGAACATGAAATGATTAAAGTACTGCTGTAATTTTTCGTTGGTAAAGTTAACGCATAGCTGATTAAACCCGTTCATCTGGACCGCGACACATGTAAAAGATAATCGGAGTTTCTGTTAACAACTGAAAAATATACGAGTCCGTTTTGTCGTTTGAAGTGTGAGGAGATATTAACATATAAACAGAAAAAAACACAATAGGAACACATAAAACACAGTGAGTTGCATTGGTGGGTGCTCGAATAAAGAAAGGCCCGTTTGATTGAAGTTAAAATGATTGATATGGTTTGTAAGGGTTGTATCCTTTTTTCGGGCACCCTGTGGCGTGAGGCAAGCGCTCGTCGTTGCGTTTCCGCCAACTACCTTTTCAATAAGGTCAATGCAATTTTGGAGGTCCATGCCAAAGTCAATGAAAGTCCACTCGATGCCTTCGCGCTGGTACTCTTCTTGTTCCAGCACAAACATGTGATGGTTAAAGAACTGCTGCAGTTTCTCGTTGGTGAAGTTAATGCAGAGTTGCTCAAAACCATTGAACTGCAGGGAGATAAGTAACGTGGAATGTTAAGTCAAGAGTGTTAGGTACGGATTCACTACGGATTACATTCCGCAGCTGTTTTGTTTTAGTCCCTACATGACGCCCTGCCAGTTGGAGGGTGGTGACGTAAACGATGCCGAAAACTATCCCGTCTCGGTGTTCCTGCGTCGACGGGTCGAGTGACTGCTTCGACTATTACCTTCTCGATCAGATCGATACAAGCGAGCAAGTCCATGCCGAAATCGATGAACGCCCAGTTGATGCCCTCCTTCTTGTACTCTTCTTGCTCGAGTACGAACATGTGGTGGTTAAAGAACTGCTGCAGCTTCTCATTGGTGAAGTTAATGCAGAGTTGCTCGAAACCGTTGTACTTTTATAAACAATAGGAAACCCAAGTAAATCGACACGAAAACATGGTTAACATAGACTGGCTGCCGTTATCACTTACGAATAGATTAGTTAGTAGGGCACAGATGGTACTAAGGTCTATAAGCTATACGCTAAACACAGAACTGCTTCCAACCGAGCGTGCTTTGCACTCAGTGTACCTTTTCAATAAGGTCTATGCACGCCAGTAAGTCCATTCCAAAGTCAATGAACTCCCAGTGGATGCCCTCTCGTGTGTACTCTTCTTGTTCCAATACAAACATGTGATGGTTGAAGAATTGTTGCAGTTTCTCGTTTGTGAAGTTTATGCAAAGTTGCTCAAACCCATTGTACTATGAAATCAAATGATCATTAACACAAAAGAATTTTCAATGAAATTTTGAATAAATTCTTCACACTACTAGCTACTTCAGATATATTAACAAAATTATAACTGTTCTTTTCTTAAAGCTACATTTTAAACGACTACAAAGTATACTGTTTACAACGGAATACTTTATTGTCATTGTTAAGAACCGATTTTGTGAAATTTCCTAAAATATTCAGTGCATCATAAGACTAGAATGATGCACCTAAGTGTTTCCCTCTATACTCACGTCGAAGATCTCGAAACCGGCGATATCCAGTACACCGATGAAGTGCTGCCTCTTCTGCTTGGTGTCCAGAGTCTCGTTACACTTCTTGACGAGCCACTTGAAGAGACGATCGAAGACACCCTTGCAGAGGGCACCGACGGAGTTGGAGACCTGGTCCTTGTTACGACCCTGGGTGACGAACTCGTTTCCGACCTTGATGCGGGGCTTGAGCAAGTTCTTGTACAAGTCCTGGCAGTCGACGCCAAGGAGCTTGGCAACCCTCTCACCCTCCTGGAATTAGATATTGATTATAAGTAATTTTCAAAGTTAAGCATATCAAAACGTTGCTACTGAGTGTCAGTCGTCGTTAATATTGATTCAAGGATCAATTTTTATATTTTTGGGGGTGTATATTTTTTTGGAGCTCGATGCTATTTTATCTACACCGTACAGATTTCTAAACTTAACGAGTGGTAATAGGAATTCTTAGAAGCACTTTTGGGTGATTCTATACGTAAATAGTAGGTAGATGGTTGTTATACGTGCCTCAGTGCCGTCAGCCTCAGCCTGTTCCTCGCGACCCCTCTGCTTGAACTTCATGCCACCCATGTGCATGACAGCGGCGGTGATCTTGTAGACATTGTCCTTCTCCTCTTGGGTGAAACCAAGGATGTCGAAAGCTTGCTACAATACCAAAAAACGTATTAGAATCGGTACAATACGGACAGTTATAAGGGACAAAGTTGGTTTTGTTGAAACGTTAAAAGTTTTTTTAGAGGGAAACATGAAAATTAAGCTACTTTAAAAAGTGTAGAATAGAAAAAAAAATACAGACGAATTGAGAACCTCCTCCTTTTTTTGAAGTCGGTTAAAAACTGATGAACAACAAAACAACTTATATCTTATACACTGAACAATAGTAATTATGGATTAGTAAATATAAATAAAATCGGCGTTATTGCTTGTTAGGCGGGCACATTGTAAGGCTTGGGTGTGGTGCACGGGATCTAATGCTGGATCACAGTGCTTGGGCAAATTGGACAGTGAATCGAAATCGTTTCTACACGACCTCACTAACTAACTAAACAGGTAAATCTTTTCGACCAGTCCTTTGGCTTAAATCAAGGGAATCTAATTTCTATTTATTTGACCATTACTGTTCTAGATAATGGTGTAGGTAACAGGGTAACACAGCTCGTCGTGTAGCTTTTCCGTTGCACCCCTCAAACGAGTCCGTATTCCACTTACATCGGTCAAGGTGCATTCTTCGCCGTCGTCCATGTTGGGGATGGTAATCTTACCCTGGGAGACGTTATAGTAATCGTAGATGTCGTTGGACAAGATACACTTTTCTGCAGGATAAAACGCCAACGTCAGTACAATAATTACACCACAATGCACGGCGTCCTATCAACCCTAACCGTCCTTGTCGTGTAGCACGTGTAACCTGTGTGGGGGTGATGGGTTGCCAAACTGTGCAAAAAGCTCTGGACATTGCAGGGGCGAGCATGTGCGTGTCAGATTTGCTTAATGTCCAGTGCTTGAATACCGGGGCTGCCTCATGGGCAGGTTGACTTACGACCGTCAGTATCAACTCCTCGCTGTCGTTGACGCCGGGTATTCGTGTTTGCCCTTGACTTATGAGGGGATAGTCCGAGATGTGGTTGCTTAGCATCGTCACCTCTGCAAACACCAAGCTCAGATCTGACACACACATACCGGCAGAGACATTCCACCGTAAGCAAAGCAGCAAACGATAGACACAGCTGAAGAAATGAATTGAAGGATACAGAATGAAATGAGCCAGTGATCGTATTCTGGACTCACGTCAGTAAGGTTCATTTCCTCGCCGTCATCGACGCCAGGAATGATAGTCTTGCCTTGCGCGACGATGTGGTAGTCATTGATGTCGTTAGACAAAACGCACTTCGCTATAAAAGGACACCAATCACAGTCATATTTAGTAATTGGTGCGCAAACAAACTACCATGTTGGTGGCCTAACCAGTTATTGGAACACTTTAAGCCGAATTATTTGTCGTGCCAGTTCAGGGGCACGATTGTCCGGCCGTCGGCGCCGGTTCAGCTAGCGGAGCGGCCGGACGGTAAGCAAAAAATTTGAACACTTGTAGCTTCGAGAAGCCCTCCCAGTTTGTTGGGAGGCTAGACTTACATCAGTCAACACACATTCCTCGCCATCATCTAAATTGGGGATGGTGGTCTTTCCTTGTGATACGATGTAATAGTCGTATACGTCGTTCGACAGGAAACATATTTCTACATACAGTAAAAACACACGTTAATTATCAATTGAAAGGGGTGCGTAGGATTGATGCGGAAAAATCGTGTCATGATGTACTTATGTATGTGGTCTTTGGACAGAACAAAAATTTGAAAAGTAAATAGTCTTTAGTAATAAATTTTGTAAATATAAACAAAACTAGAAAATTTTAAGTCATTTAAACAAAAATATGTTATAAAATTCTCATCTATAAAGACAATGTCTACAACATCTGCAATAGTTTTAAAAATTTCAAATCGGTTCACAGCTTGAGACTAATTTCATAATTCTTGATGCTTTATGTTATATACGAACCTTTAAGTCCAGGGACGGAGCCAGACATCATCTGGTAGAAGATGTGGTAGGAACGCTCAAGCGCTTGCTGGGAGATGACACGAGCCTTCTCCAGCAGGTCTGAAGAAGAAAGAGAATTAATGCCAATACACGTCGGTGGAGATAAGTGAAGGTGATAGTGAAAATGTAGAAGAACTTACAGGTCTCAATATCAGCACCAGCCAGTTTACCAGAGGGGCCGAAGTGGATACGGATGAATTTACCCTGGGCAAAGACAAAGACAGTTTAAAAAAGTACACTGTAAAATTCGTGTGCGTGGAACATCTCAATGGTTCTCCAGCCTAGAGAGGCTTGAAAAGTTGTAGCCAAAATCGAAAATGATTTTAAGTCAACCAGTTTATAGATGATGTAGCATTTTGGAAATTTTTTTACTTCAGGTTTTGCTCTATTGTTTATTATTTTATAAAAGATAATTATTTATAATTACAAAATATACTTACGAAACGAGAAGAGTTGTCGTTACGGACGGTCTTGGCGTTACCGAAGGCTTCAAGCACAGGGTTAGTCTGGACGACTTGGTCTTCCAGGGATCCCTTCTTCTCCTGGTTGGGGTCCTTCTTCTGGGAAGCACCGACGGTGGCGAAGTACGCAATTACCTTCTTCGTGTTCTCAGTCTTACCGGCACCAGACTCACCACTGGAGATTGAAACAAAACATTTTGTTAGGGTAAGAAACGTGGGAATCCTCGTAAGTACTCATATTGATTTTACTCTTTCTTAATTTCTTATTTTTTGTATTAAAGATATTGCTAAATTCCATATCTTTCGATGCCAACAATTTTTGTTTATACAAACTTTTCTTGCTTTTTTGCGTGGGTCAAATTTTGCAAGTCAAATATCCACTTTTAGTAATCGGATTGCATCGAAATTTTGGTATGTAAAATGGGTGACAATGCAAGTACATTCACTAACAACTTATTACTTTTATTTAATCTCTCAACGAAGTTTGACGAGGGACAGTATTGGCGTCGAAGTTTTTTAATACTTACGTAATCAACATAGATTGATTCTCGTGGTTGGTCAACATGTTGACGTAAGCGCCGTCAGAAATGGCGAAGATGTGGGGTGGCACCTCCGAACGACGCTTGCCACGGTACAGGCGAGCGCATCGGGTCGTGTACACGGGGAATCTCTTGTAGGGGTTGATAGCCACACAGAAGAGACCAGAGTACGTCTAGAGGGACACAACGGTACATGTTAGAATGACGCTGATGCTACGGGTGATCAGAAGCGAGATGGTGATGACTTGGGATTTTTTACTTCGACTTCTTTGCGTAGAGCAAAATCGATATCATTTACAGATTTACAAATCCTTATTTTATACAAAACATTTAAGCACTTTACATTGTATTTTTTGGCTTCAAGAGTTTTTTATGTGATGTGAAAAATGATGATTTTGCACACACGAGTTTTTGATAATCATATGATTTAGACATGATGGTTATTTTTTTAAAGGGAACAGCATATACTTATGCTTGCCCTGGCGATTTTAACTCATATATATCTAGTTTAATAAGGCTTCATCGCGCAAAAAAATGACATTATTTCCTTGTCGTATCAACCATATGCAAAGCAACAGCAACGAGTACCAAGTAGACGCCAAGGAAATTAATAAACGCATTTGTACGCGTGATGAAACCTTGATACCAGATAAATATTTGCAACTACTCCATCAGTATGATGATTATCAAAAACCGATTTCAATAACAAAGACATGAATAAATCACACAGCACAGAGATAGTATTGTATCGATACTTTGAATCTCTGCGCTTAGAAATGATAAAACTTTCATAAAGTACCCAAATTTTGAAATCCACAAAATATGCATTATTTGGGCTTGATGAAAATTGTACCATCGGCATTCAAAACAATCTGAGAATTCTCGACAATTTTGCAAGGGGTATAGTAACGATACCTTTCTTGCGAAGAAAACGATCTAAATCTCAAAGTAACAGACCGAAACACACAAAAACAAAGAAACAGTTCAAGAGAGATAAACACACAGTTTTCCTCCATCGCCGAACGATTCCACCGACTTGTCCTGTGTAGGAGGGCTCAAGTACGGCACAAGGAACGAGGGATCTTTGGAAAAAGTAAAACGATTGGGATATGTAGACACATTATTCCTCTCTAAGGTACTCAATCATAGCACAACTTCCGTTTGCTATTATGATCTAACGTAAGATCATTTTCATTCATCATTTGAAACGTTTCGCTAAAAAATAGTAGTCCTTCATGTGGTATTATTTTTTGCCGTTTTTTGCCGACACATTAGATTATATCATCTGGCAGCTGTTTGCAGTTAGGGCGCGACCGAAATAACAAACACCGAAATAGACATTTTGATACTCATCCATCGCACTATTTATAAATGAATTGGGCCGATCCAAGACAAATTGCGCTTCATGGGCAGCTATTGATCTTTTGAGTTTGGTATCTATCCAATAAGATCAACGGCAACAGAAGGTTGATTAAATTGAGAGTTTGGCGATGGATGTCTCAAAAATTTCTTTGCTATCTCAGGTTTGTGGTGTTTATAATCGGATTAGACTGCCAATTCGGATTCAAAGCTCGATCTATCAGGGGTTAATGTGTCTACTAAGTTTTGTGAGGGTTTGGGATATTGACATGCACACTGCAAGGCTCCAACTCCTCGTCGCGGCTCCTGACTTACGTAGATAAGCTTATGGTAATATCTCTGCTTCAAGTTATACAAAACCGAAGCGTCGTTGAGGTATGTCAAGTTGGACATGTCCTCGCATTTCTCGTACTTGGGCGGGTTGACCTGGCCTACAAGATCCTTCTTGAAGTCTTTCGTCTGCGGGGAAAGATGGTCGCATTAGTGTTGTAGTAAATAAAAGGCGCCTGGGGCGCCTACTCACATAGATAAGTTTCGCATAGTATCGTTGCCGGAGGTTGTGCAGCACGGCAGCGTCGTTCAGATAGGTCAAGTCGGCCATGTCCTCGACTTTCTCGAATTTCGGCGGGTTTACTTGTGAGAGGAGTTCCTTTTTTAATGTCTTTTCCTGCTCATTTAAGATCAGTTAAAGTTGATGTATACTTTAAACATAGAGTAGCTTTGAGAGTTGGTACTTGAATTGCACCATGATCAAAATTTGTTTTATAATCAAAAATAAATAGCTAATTTCAAACTTAAGGCTTTGACTTGGATCCTCATTTGAACTTCTTTAAAACTAACTCTTTCGCAAGTTCTAATAGCAAAGCAAACTCGTCCTTGATACTAAGTCTATCGTAATCAAAGCGTTAAATCTGATCATAAATAATTGAAGAGTGTACCTCGCCACCGGGAAGGTTGACGGTCACCAGCTCGCCCTTGGTGGCCTTGATCTCGCCCTGGAGGAAACCCTCCTTTTCGTCGGGAACCCAGCATGCCTTCTTGCCATCGTAAGGTTTGCTCTGGTCGATACGCTTCTGTTCGAGCGACACGAACAGGTACGGGGTTGGATCCGGGTCCTCGCCCTCTTGTACGATCGGCTTCGGCATGTTCGGAGGGTTAACGAGACTTCTGGGCTAGTCGAGACACGAGAGCAGCCCTGAGCCTTCCTGTGAACACAGCGGACGTTAGTGGCGGGCGGAGGGGGGGATGGACGGAACTGGCGCGTGCGTCTATTTGTGGGTGTAATCCGAGTAGCGAGCGTGGAACCGTGCCAGCGCGCACGTTTGCGTAATACCGATTTTTTACACTGATCCCGCGTTACGTCACACGGAATGCGCTGGAGCAGCGCCAGCCGATTATCAGATTGGTTATCGTCTTTTATGGTGCTGGTTGATGGGTCAATTGGATTCAGATAAGACACGGCCCGATCAGACTTATTGCTTTCATAGACTTTATCAAATTAACTGGTAATGTTACAAGCTTTTAATCTTTCATACTACGTTACCGAATCCTTTCAAACAATTTCAACTCTAACGTCTCCAGATCGTTTAGCGATCGCAACGATCGGTCCGAAACCAATAAGCACTGCCTATCCTTGAACCAAGAGATGCCACAATCCAGCACTTTCACCACAATCCGGATAAACAGCTGACGCGTCACTTTCGCTATCGTATGCACTCGGATTCTGTATGCACTTCACAAACGCACGGGCCGCGTGCGCGCGTACTCACGTTGGAAGCCGTTCTGACCGGCGGCGGGGGGCGCTGTTCCTTTTTATACCAGGAACACGATACCGGGCCGCCCGATCTCCCCATTTTAGGCGGATGCCCGCCCTGGCCGCTACACTTTCAGCCGATCTAAGCTTTCAATCGCTCGCGGGCGGGCGTCGCGCGCGCATCTACTCGTATGCATTTCATTTACAGGGAATTAAAATTTCGAACAATGCGCTGCGGAATTGTAGCTGGCTGGAATTGTTGCTGTTTAGATTTGATTAAAAATAGATAAGTATTTAAAATTGTATAGCCAATTAGCCTTAGAGCTATCAATGTATGTACCCGAGTCATATATGGTTACTACATGTAAATTAAACGTTTGGCTATGTATGTATGCATATCTCATACCTTAATTTTTGGTTAGTTTGGGAGTAGATTTATTTTTGTAAATTGTCCAACAGTTTTCTTTTTTAAGATGTTTTTTATTCCTTTATTATATAATAAATTACTTGTAATTCAGAAAATCATGTTCCGCAATCGTAATTTTAATTTAATAGCGATTCAAAAAATCAAATGCGTTTTTAAACCAGACTCCAGCCAACTTGCCCGGGATATAAATTAAAAATGAACACGATGAAATATTTACTCGTAACTTACTCATACGTTAAACATTGGAATGTTTAACGCGAAAAGGTATTTGTTACCGATGTTCTGAAAGCTAAAAACATTTACTGATTTGAGGGCGGTTCTATTGCTTATAAAGTCGGATCAGACTTTAATGTGCAATAAAACATTTGAACGGCTGCAGCTCTTTGATTTTTACGGATACTTCCAGTTATAAACAAATTAATTGGAATGATCCAATACACTTACGTGGATGATCTAATTGTGCATGTAAAGTCGAGATGGAGTCCTACTTACGGCGAAGTGAGCCCGGCGTAACTACGCCTTAGCTTGTGCATATAGCACGCACACAAACGCACACGCGCATTAGCAAGGCTTAGTTCCAACAGGCCTCGCTTAGCTGTTCCTAGAACTCCGTGTCGATTTGTAATTATCTGTTTGATACTAGGTAGGTATATGTTTTATTTCTGCGTTGTGGCATTTAGTAATCGTAATTTTAAACTCATACTTTGTTGGTGCTTAGTTAGTATTTATCTCATCTACTCAAGGATTAACTGGTAGAGATCCCTTATCATATTTTATCCCTTATCATTGGAAAAACAGCGCCTTCTCTCGTCCCTGGTGAGCAGTAGATGTTCCACGGGAGGGGGCTATCGCGTGTAATTTGCCACTAGAGGCACTAGTGTGGCGTGAGGTCCAATAACAATAACTTTTCACTGGTTTTGACGGGCTTCGTGACATAAATTATAATTTCTTTCATTTACCCGTTGAAAAGTGATCTCCTTCGTGAAATTGTCGCAAATATGGATTATTTTGCGATGAATGTGAACGCTTTGAGAGCGAATTTTTTTCCGAACAAAGCGGAACTGTACAACATTGCGGCATAGCTACTCGATATGATGATAGTTATTTATAATTAATAAACTTAATGAAATTAAAAATTTAAAACTTTGTTTCGGCGGCGATCTTGTAAAGTCGCCTTTGACAGCTATACCTCTGGACTTTAGTCAACAGTGGCGCCAACTGGTGAGCAAAGAAACGATAGTCCCCATTGTGTCGTACAGACACATCAATCAAACAGATGACGCTTGGCGACAAATTTTCGCATAATATGACAAGGTCACGTGAAGGCTGGTACAGATAGAAAGATTCGAAGGCTTACCCACCTGCTATGGGTGGTGTAGCGGTATTAGCACGCATCAGGGAATGATGAGGATCCGTGTTCGATTCCCAGCCAATAGCTTTACTTTTCGGTTTTTTTTATGTGTTCTAATTTTCAATGTTGTTTAGAATATTTTTTTATTTCATAGTAGGTACAGTATAGTCGCCTTTGTACTTATAAGTCGGGTCATTAGGTATCAATAATATTTTTTTATCTACTTCCCCACCTTTACGTAGATGATTGTATCACCTAGATTTCGCTAAGGCTCCGTATATGCTATGAAGTGAAATGAAATGAAATTATTTATTTCGTAAGAACTAACAGGTGTTACAGATGTAGCGACCCTAGCGCCACCTAGTTGTCGACTACATAACTACAACGACGCATGATTAGCTAGCGCCAGCTCTAGTGACAGCTGTCACATCGTTCTACATCACACCAACCAAGTTTCTCAACGCGCAAGGGCGTCGCCAGCCGATGGTGCAGGGGGGGGGGAGGGGCAAGTTGACTTTAACTACTACAATTCATACTTTTCTCATTCTCTATGACTAGTCTAGGACTTTGGTTGCATTATATTTGGCAACTTTTTTAGAATCTCTAGGGGGGGCAGCTGCCTTTCCCTGCCCCCCCTTGGCGACGCCCTTGTCGACGCGGATGCATAAACACATTGTTTTGTGTCCTCATTTAAATTATTTTACATTATAATACCATTCTACTCGCGTACTATTTCCATTTAGTTTTGAGCCCTGGCTAAATAAAGGACATTCCCAGATGTTCCAAGCCCGCAAGGACGCCTGTCGCTAGCGTCCTTCGCCAACAACTATATTTAGCGCAAACCGGAGTTGACGCTATTTGCAGCAGAATAAACATTAACTTATGCAATTAAATGGATTCTGTGCCAAAAAACAATCAATCCAAAATAAAACCTACGAAAGAACAACTTTTTAGATAAGTCATTAACACAATATTTGGTTGAATGAAGGGATATAATAGACGAGATTTGTGTGTAGGTAATGAGACGTTCTGTCTAATTTTATCATGGGGCATGGTAGGTAGAGGTAAAAAAAGAACACGTCACAAATTGATGAGAATCCGATCTCTTTTCACAGCTTAAATTTTTTTATTTCTCCATTGTGTTCTCGTTTTCAGTATCTTTTCGTAATAGACAATATGTCAGTCAGCCATCATAGGAAGGGGGCAAAGCCATCAAAAGTAAACTGGTGTCGACTAAGCCCGCGGGCTGAGTAGACCATATAGCGGTAGACTGAAAAGAAAGAAAGAAAGAAAGAAGAAATCTATTCCTTTTTGCAAGACACACAAATATAAGATAATATACACAATTTAATAGAAAATAAACAAGTTAAAACAAAAAAAATAGCATACGACATAAAAAATAGATCATCAGCGTTGTGTGTCTTCGCAAAAGTGAAAAGACCACCACGACAACCCCACGACCACCTGACCTGACCCGCGGGCTGAGTAGACCATTATGACTGAGTAGACCATATGGCTGAGTAGACCATGTAGCGGGAAACTCGTGTCGACTACTCCCGCGGGCTGAATAGACCCCTTGGAAAATTAATGGGCCGAGTCGCCCCCGACAAAATAGAAGGAGTCAATCGAGCCTATGGGCTGTGTGGTGTGTGAACCGAGTTGCGAAGGGAGGCAATCAAATAGTAATTATTAATTAGAGCACGTTGGCTGCAATATACATTTCAATGCAAAGGGATTGCCAAAACATAGTAGCAAGTGAATTAATGCACATACTTTGTCACAAATTGGTGGTGTGAGTCATAAATGTAGCATCAAATTGCGCATTTCTCATATCTATCAGGGACATATATCACATACCGTATTACATAATTACCGGTAATATTTAACGTCCATTGGAACTGGAGAGCGTTTAGATTAGTCTCAGACTTGGACATGTCACAACATGCCAGTAGTGATTGAAAAATATGCTCGTGCTATCATGTTTATTTAGTTTTCCGTGACTTTACGATACGTGTAGTACTGTTAAAGTTATTTAGGCATCATAAAAACAGATTTGATTTAGCTTATTATGTAAACATGGAATGAGATGCTGCCATGCGGGTCTGGGAGTAAAGAAAAAACATAGAATGTACCAATTGCTTCTCCTCCATCGAGCATCGGCATAGTAATCATATAGGCGATGCGGCTAGCGACCCATCACTATTTTGATTCCCCTTTCCACCTATACGCCGACAATCATGCTAAGCGTGGCCTTTGGGTCTTGTCACCTTAGGCTCTGTCTACCCCGTAAGGGAGAAAAACGTGATTTATGTATGATTTATGTATGGTCCAATACACACATACGTACGTATTACGAGCTGATCAAAGCTTAGGATCCAAGACCTAAAGACCACGTTAAAACATTGTTGGCGTATAGGTTGAAAAGAAATCAAAATACGAAGACTGACCTATCTCTTGATAGGCTTTTACTATCTGCGCGGGAAGAAAAGCAGCTGGCACATTCTATGCCTTTCCTTGCTCCCAGGAATTTCAGTTGAATGTTTGAATTGTTGTAATTCTCTAAAAGAACCTCGTCCGTGGAGTCATTGCTGCGCTCGGTGACAAACATAAAAATACAATACTTAACTCTTTATTGAATATAGTATACTAGCTTCTGCCCGCGATTTCGTCTGCGTAGAATTATACATAAAAACCTTCCTCTTGAATCACTCTATCTATTAAAAAACCGCATCAAAATCCGTTGTGTAGTTTTGAAGATATAAGCATACATAGGGACATAGGGAAAGCGACTTCGTTTTATACTATGTAGTGAAGAATAAGAATAACACCACAGAAGTTATAAAGTGCATAACATTCTACAAAGTGCATAACATTTCACAAAGTGCATAACATTTTACAAAGTGCCCAACATTTCACAAAGTGCATAACATTTTACAAAGGACACATTGTTACATAAAGATGAGTACATGACATTTATGCGGTAAGTGAACTAGACTCTGGGTCTGTACCAATAGTATGTCCTTGTCAAAGACTTAAAAATCCTCATAGACAACTGGTTGCGAAACTCAGTTGCGATCGCGGCCGAAAGCTGCTCTGCTGTTTCGTACAATACATTCCCGCAGACTTCCTGGAAGCGTTGTTTTTGTAAAATAGCTACGTAACAATATATTTATGTTTACTGTAGGCTCACGTTACAAATTGCAGGATTGAGTCACGTCGTAGGGTAAAAGCCCCTGTTACAATACATCTAACGCCTATTATTAGCGTCAAAGGGCAGAGATAACACGTCTAGCATAAACGATACATAATGGCCTATATTTTGTCCCATAAAATTAAAATTCCGAATGTATACTTTGACGACCTGTACGTCCACAATCAGGCTAAACGTGACGTGGTCTTGTTACTTCAGGCTCTGTCTACCCCGTAAGGGATAAAACGTAATTAAATACATAATAAACTACATAAATATACACCCACAAGACGTATATGCGTAAACGTATACGAGCTTTATGCTTACCTCAATACTCAATCAAGGTATCTATACAATATAATACAATACAATAACTCTTTATTGAATACCACACATAATATAACAACCAAAATAGAAAAAGGTATACAGAATATTACAAGGTAACAATAGGTAACGTTATCGCTACTGATCGATCTATACCAGGCAACCATGATATAGGTATACTCCTACTGTCAAAGATGGTCAGTGATTGGCGCTTTTACCCTGCCAATATGGGGAGCATAATAGTCGAAATATTTGAGCAAACTGGAAATATATCGAGAGCGAACGTTAAAATAAAGATATTATTTATAGAACGCTGGAGTTAAATAAACAAAGTGATTCATATGGAGCAGCGACGCTGGAAGGAAATTGAGAATAACTCTTTTCATAAAAAGTGGGTGTGAAATACACAGACAGAGACAGAAAGAGTGTTATCATAAGGGTGCTTGTGCCAAAATCAGATCGAGTAAGATGGAACGGGTGTGTAATGATTGATATAAAAATATTTAATATATTTTCTTTCGATATATCAACATTTGATATAATTTCAAAGGGTATAATCACTCATTGTGTATAATAAACGTTTGGTATAATTTTAAAATATATAAATTTATTTCGTATATTTATCGTTCGGTATAACGCTTATTTCTTATAACGATTATATGGTATAACGCTCATTTTATATACAAAAATATTTTTTATAGCAGTTCGTTTTTGTTGGGGGACGCAGTTTAAACCTAACCTAACCTACTTTTTGATAGCAGTTCGTTTTGTGATTATGTCTCTAATACATTATATCACTAATGGTTATGCCAATTGTTGTATTTTATATAAAAATAACGTTATACCGTAAGTTCATTATAGGAAATAAGCATTATACTTAAAGAATGTTATATTAAATGATATTATATCAAATGATCATTATAAGAAATGATAATTATGTCATATGTAAATATATTAAGTGTTGTTATATGATTTAATAATTATATCAAATGAGCGTTATTGCTACTAATATTATACCAAAAATTTTTATATACATCGTTACGCACCCAGATGGAACACCTGAAAAATATATTTCGGAATGTTTGTTGCAGTTTTTTTTGTACTTACCATCAGGTGACCCACTTGCTCGTTTGCCTTCCTATTAATATAAAAAAAAAAAAAAAAAACTTTAATTTAAAAATTTACCCGATTTCTAAAATATCAAATTCCCAATGCATACATATATCACGTCTTTGTAGACAGAGCCTGACTGAGGCAACAAAAACTTAAGGCCTTGTTTAGCATGATTAAGGGCGTATAGGTGGAAAGGGAAATCAAAATAGTGATGGGTTAGCCGCATCGCCTATGACATGATTCCTAAGACTTTCGCGCAATCCCTCGATGGGCTTTTACCATCTGCGCGGGAAGAGAAGCAACTGGTAAATTCTATGTTTTTTCTTTACTCCCATACCAGCATGGAAGAAAATTCCTAATGTACCACGCTTTCTTGTTACTGTGTTTCTTTATATATCGGATTGCCAAAGCAACTTGTTCCATTTCAATCCGGATTCCCACAATCCTACTAATAGGTATTATAAACGCGAAAGTTTGTAAGTAGGTATGGATGGTAGGATGGATGGATGTTAGTTACGCTTTTACGTTAAAACTACTGAATGCATTTGGAACAGAGATAGCTGATACTCTAAATTAACACATAGGCTATTTTTTGCAATATTGCATAGTTTTCGCGGGATAGCGAAAAACTAATTTCTGGCAGACGAACTTATGTGGTACTATAATGAAAACACTAGGCTCGCAAAATGCAATGTACCTACTTGAAACACCTACTTCCTTTATCTACCAGGGACTGAATATAATAAGATAGCCAGTTTATTTAATTCCCAAGACAAAAGATTTGCAATTATGGTTTTAAGGGAATGAGCATATCACTAGGTACATAGTATAAAACAGTCGCTTTCTCTGTCCCTATGTCCCTATGTATGCTTATATCTTCAAAACTACACAACGGATTTTACTTTTTTATAGATAGAGTGATTCAAGAGGAAGGTTTTTATGTATAATTCTACGCAGACGAAGTCGCGGGCAGAAGCTAGTCGTAAATAAAATAATCTATTTTATTTTAAAATGGCTTTACACCATTTTGGAAAAGCGCTGATGCTCTTCAAACTGCTGTACCGATTTTTATTTAACACAGCTGCTAAGAACCATCGCAAGGAAAGTGGCTTTCCAACAAAAAAAACCGCATCGATATCGGTCTATCTGTTTCAGAGGGTATCCGATCATTTGACCGATAAACGTTTGACAAATGTATCGTTTGACAAACATTTCATTTCACAAGAAAAAAACAAGACGTGAAAAATAGATCATCAGCGTTGTGTGTGTCGCAAAGTGAAACGGTCGCTGGCTCAGCATTCCGCTGAGTTAGACACCTGCAGCACTGATTTTCAGCCAGAACCGTCTGTGACTCACGAAACGATACACAGATAAAATATACTACATAATCCATAAACTTGTACGTAAATAAAGTAACAAATAGAATATCAAATTGTATAAATAAATATTAAGCTCTAGCTAGATGTATACTAAGTCCACTTGACGATATAATTTCCACCTTTAAACTGTAATGTGGCTTGTAACATAGGTAAGAGTATATTTTATTCTAAACTAGCTTCTGCCCGCGACTTCGTCTGCGTAGAATTACACATAAAAACCTTCCTCTTCAATCACTCTATCTATTAAAAAAAACCGCATCAAAATCCGTTGTGTAGTTTTGAAGATATAAGCATACGTAGGGACATAGGGACATAGGGACAGAGAAAGCGACTTTATTTTATACTATGATGATGTGAGAACGTTCTACATTGTGTCAGTCTAAGTACGAGTACTTTTAGAGTATACTGGCGAGTAATGTCGTCGAGCCGTAAGTAGGTATACAAACTTATTGACAGTTCTTGTATGAATGTGACAGCTAGCTGATACCGATGCCAATTGTCAGCCCATAAGTGAACTGTCAAAATGAACACGATGGCGATTGCGAGCGAGTTAGGTAATAAGCCTGCTCTGTAAACTGGACCAGCATATTTTTCTGAAGGAGTATCTTTTGTTTTCTTACACATACATACACATACACAAATCACGTCTTTATCCCTTACGGGGTAGACAGAGCCTGATGTAACAGATACATATAGGCCACATTTAGCAAGACTGCGGGCGTATAGGTGAAAAATGAAACCAAAATAGTGATGGGTTGCTAGCCTCATCGCCTATAACATGACTCCTAAGACTCGCCCATTTTTATAATAGTTAAAATAAGGTCGTGTTACTTTTTGGCCACTTTGGGTGTCACGTAGGTACGTGTATGTATGTACTGGTCTGTATTGTTTTCTTAGCTAAATAAATAAAATCACGCGCTAACTAAAATAATTCGCAAACGTAACCAAACCGTAAAACGTCAACTGGTCGCGGAGCGGTTTTATTTTACGAGATCGAAAATAACTGGCGCGCAACAATCGCATTCTTGGCAGCGCGCGCGCATGGATCGCGGCGATTCCGGACCTCATCCCGGCCTGTCAGGGCCCTAGTCGGCGTCACGGGAATAAACTAAAATGAATGGCCAATTGTGCCACAAATAAACAAAAATTTTAACAAAAAAAAAACCGACTTCACTAAAGGAAACTATTCCAAAAAAAAAAGAAAAAAATAACCTCCTCCTTTTTTGAAGTCGGTAAAAAAATAATTAAAAACATAACCGTGATGAACCGTAAATGTTTCTCTTTCTTTCTTTCTTTCTCTTTTTTCTGATCTGCTATAAACATACATACGTACAGTCAACGTCAAATAGTTCGTGACACCCAAAGTAGCCAAATAGTTCGCAACACGTCATTTTTACATACATACCAATCACGTCCATAGACAGAGCCTGAGGTAACAAGACCTAAGGGCTACATTTAGCATGATTGTAGGCGTATAGGTGGAAAGAGAAATCAAAATAGTGATGGGTTGCTAGCCGCATCGCCTATAACATGACTCCTAATATAATATAAGACTCGCACATTTTTATAATAGTTAAAAATAGTATAAAATAAACTTACGCTTTCTCTGTCCCTATGTCCCTATGTCCCTATGCATGCTTACCTATATCTTCAAAACTACACAACGGATTTTGATGCGGTTTTTTTTAATTGATAGAGTGATTCAAGAGGAAGGTTTATATTATGTATAATACATGCGCAATATACCGTGCGAAGCCGGGGCGGGTCGCTAGTAATAGTTAAAATAAGGTCGTGTTACTTTTTGCCCACTTTTGGGTGTCACGTACGTGTATGTATGGGAGTAATGAAAAAACATAGAATGTACCATTTGCTTCTCTTCCCGCGCAGATGGTAAAAGGCCATCGAGTGAGTGGGCAAAAATCTTAGCTAGCAACCCATTACTATTTTGATCCCCCTTTTCACCTATACGCCCACAATCATGCTAAACGTGGCCTTTAGGTCTTGTTACTTTAGGCTCTGTCCCCGCAAGGGATAAAGACGTGATTTATATTATGTGTGTGTGTGTGTGTTTCAGTAAACTGACTACCCAGCTCTAATTCTCGAGCTCCTTAGAATTTGTACATAATTGTTATAATTAATATTGTGTTTTTTAATGTATCCACTGAAAAACAGCGTCGTTGCACCCTGTGCTCCGACACATGCTGAGTTGGAATCCTATTTTGAAACAACTAACATTTTTTGCTATCTATTAGATATAAAGTTCTTTTAAATACAAACTGTACTTATATCATTGTTGTTGTTGAGAAATAAATATTTCTTTCTTTCTCTTTCTTTCTATATGATCTAACATTCGACGGTATACTGTCAAGCCAAAATAACTGGTCACTTTACACACACTTTGTATAGGAAGTGAACCGATTTTTTGGCCCGCTACTGTACATTTAATAGACTATTTAGAAGCTTTGTAATCGTAACGTAAGATTCAATCCGCGCCGTAAAAGTAATTAATGGATTCTTATTCGTTTTATGCGCTCTTCAATACAAACTCAGATATCAAGTGAACTTCGCTTTTATTACCCGCATAAAGAATATAATAAATCAGTAGAAAGTTCGTGTCTGTACATACATACATACATATATCACGTCTTTATCCCTTACGGGGTAGACAAAATAGTGATGGGTTGCTAGCCGCATCGCCTATAGCATGATTCCTCAGACTTTCGCCCATTCCCTCGATGCGCTTTTACCGTTCTACGCGGGAAGAGAAGCAACTGGTAAATTCTATGGTTTTTCTTTACTCCCAGACCAGCATGGAAGTACATATATTAAATAAATCCATCACAAATAGAGTGCTAATGATTAGGGAAGAGTAATAAAACACAAAAAAGTAGATTTTATCATTTTTGTCTGTATGTATTGATGTGTTCATCTATGTCTGTGTTCGCTAATCTCCAAAACTGTTGGACCGATTTAAATGAAATTTTGCGTGGTGGTACCTTATATCCCTGGTCAATGTTTTAAATACTTTTGATCCCGGGAAATTAAAGAGTTCCCGTGGAATAGTTAAAAAACTATAATAACTTATGCAGCTTAGTTCACAACTTAAGCATCTAATTACGTAAAATTGGCGTGCTGACACCTTACATGCCGCGGTTACATTATCATAGGTACATAATTAGTTGAAATTTGGTATACAGTTAGTTTCAGTCCCAGGGACGGACATAGGATAGTTTTTATCCCAGAAAACAGCATAGTTCCCGCGGGATAGCGATAAGCGAATTCTGCGCGGACGGAGTCGCGGGCAACAGGCTAAAGAATAAGAAGAAAGAAATTCGTGTTTTAGCCGTTTTTCATAATAAACTAGGTTAGATTTTTTTGTTTCAGCTATATTAAATTACACAACGATCAAATGACCGACTGCTTTTCGTTTATCGTTTCTGTACATTATTTCCAGACAGTTTTCGTGCGTAGTCACTACATAGTATAAAACAAAGTCGCTTTCTCTGTCCCTATATCCCTATGTATGCTTAAATCGATGTATACACAAATCACGTCGTTATCCCTAATGGGGTAGACATAGCCTAAGGTAACCAGACCTAAAGGCCACGCTCAGCATGAATGTGGGCATTTAGATGGAAAGGAATCAAAATAGTGATGGGTTGCAAGCCGCATCGCCTATAGCACGATTCCTAAGATTTTCGCCTATTCCCTCGATGGGCTTTTACCATCTGCGCGGGAAGAGAAGCAACTGGTACATTCTATGTTTTTTCTTTACTCCCAGACCAGCATGGAATCTGACATATCTGATGAATATCTGACACTTAAAATTAGAAACAGACAGAGACCATAGCAGTGGCGTAGCTAGGTAACCAAGGGCCCTGGTGCAAATAAAAAAATGGGGCCCCACTACTATTTAAACTGGTTATGTTTTAATAATAATAGTTTGATCGAGATTTTCTGGTAAGGATTCGAGGGCCCTCTGAGCTTGAGGGCCCCGGGGCACTGCGCCGCCTAGTCCCTAGGTAGCTACGCCACTGGACCATAGATCCACTTTTTAGTGCATAAGACATTTCCTGTCCTCTAATTAAGTGCTGATACATACATACATTAATTTGTTAATTATAATCGTCTCAGTCTATCACTGAAGTCGTTATCTGACATTTAATTCACATTTCATCTGTCTGAATTCCTAACCATTTAATCATACCTCCATCTATTCTGGAAATGCTTGTCCTTTCCAGCGCACGCGCAAGTGTTACTGCTCAGGGCTGGCAGCTACGTAACCGAATATCAAATGGTACATACATAAATCACGTCTTTATCCCTTACGGGGTGGACAGAGCGTAAGATAACAAAACCTTAAGGCCTCGTTTAGCATGATTAAGGGCGTATATGTGGAAAGATGGGTTGCTAGCCGCATCGCCTATAACATGATTCCTAAGACTTTTGCTACGGGGTAGACAGAGCGTAAGGAAACAAAACCTTAAGGCCTCGTTTAGCATGATTAAGGGCGTATACTAGGTGGAAAAAGAAGATGGGTTGCTAGCCGCATCGCCTATAACATGATTCCCAAGACTTTCGCTTATTCCCTCGATGGGTTTACCATCTGCGCGGCAAGAGAAGCAACTGGTAAATTCTATGTTTTTTCTTTGCCCCCAGACCAGCATGGAAGAACTTTTATTTAGAGTTATTTTAAAACGCGAGCATGTATGAAGAGATTTATGAATGTGGATGAAGCGAAAGAAGTATATCAGGATCGTAGCAAGTGGAACAAACTGCCTACCCCTGTGGGAAAGAGGCGTGATGGTATGTATGTATGCATAAGATTTATTACTTTGATGTGGCAACACTGTTATTATCTAAGTCTCTCTCTGTGCGAATGGCGGACGACACGGTAGATGTTTTTTGTGATTTATCGAAATAAATTCTTAAGTGTGTAAGTGAATGTTTTACTTCCAAGCCCTCCGACCCTCATGCATGTATGTATGTATGTTAAAGCTTGAATCGTTCTGTTGTCAGCCCTCTGGTTTGGCCAATTAGCTGATGCGCACAGATGCGCCAGCGCTGGCGGTCAGCCAGTACCGCTGGTTTACAGATCAGATAGGGAGCTTCAGATCCTAATGTTTTTATAGTAAATAGATTTCATGTATCAGCCTCTTATGATCAAGGTCAAAGCCGCGGCAGCCTAGTGGTTTGACCTGTGGCCTCTCGAGCAGAGGGTCGCGAGTTCAAGCCTAGTATTTTAGAGTACCAACAATTTAACACATACATACATACATACATACCGTCACGCCTCTTTCCCACAGGGGTAGGCAGAGACTACTTTATTCCACTTGCTACGATCCTAACATATTTCTTTCGCTTCATCCACAGTCATCAGTCTCTTCATACATGCTCGTCGGTTTCGGGTACTCCTGACGTGACCTTTTTCCAAAACGTCTCCTATTTGGTCTCGGAACGTCCGTCTAGGCCTTCCCCTCCCAACGTAACCATTCACACTCCCCATATAGATCTGTTTAGTTCACATGTTCATGTATTGGACATTTAAATAAATAAATAATTCAATAATTCAACACATATTAATTTCAATTTCAATTTCATTTATTTGCATCATTTCCATTGTTAAAAAATACAATTTGAATAGCCCTGGGAGGGCATTGCAAAATTATATAAATATTAAAACTTAAACTTAAACCTAATCTATAAGCTAACCCAGTATCAACCCGAACCATAACACAACACAAAACACAACATACACATAATAATATTACAGATAATCCACACATAATTCAATTCAATTCAATTCAATTAATTTAATTAATGTTAGTGTGTATGTGCATGTTTTTGTGTGTGTGTGTGTGTCGATACATGTAGGGGGGTGGAGGGGCAGCTAATGAGTTCGGCAACTGCCTATAGCGATTTTTGCTTGTCCGTCAAGAATTTCATGAGACGCAGTATGGACATATTATATCTCCTTTTAATAAATGTAATTTGTTATCCACATTTTATTTGCTCCTATCCCTTCTGACCCCACTACGGGGTGAGTTGGGATTTGCCTATTATATGTTAGTGTTTATTGTTTAAATTGTGAAATTAAACGACAGGTAATCATTAATAAACTAAAATTCATACCGCGGGAACATTTTTATTTATAAAAATAGACTTGCTACATGTGAAAATATTTTTATCGAGGTATGAACTTCAATTTTGCCCCTGCTCACCCCGTCTCACAGTTTGAACTCTTTGTCGCCGTACACCTTGAACATCGATAAACTTAATGTATTGGACAATTACGAGATACTTACAGACATAATTGGAACGTATTTGAGAGTAGCTGGCGTAAAGATTTGTGCTTCGAGGTCTGCAAACGCGTCATTCAGTATTTATTACGTACTAGCTTCTGCCCGCGACTTCGCCTGCGTAGAATTAGACTTAAGAACTAATGTTGATAGTATATTCTGCAATAATTAGTATATTTAATTATTTATTTATTTATATCTCCGTCATCATCACTACATAGTATAAAATAAAGTCGCTTTCTCTGTCTCTATGTCCCTATGTCCCTATGTATGCTTATATCTTCAAAACTACTCAACGGATTTTGATGCGGTTTTTTTAATAGATAGAGTGATTTAGAGGAAGGTTATTATGTATAATTCTGCGCAGACGAAGTCGCGGACAGAAGCTAGTTTATTATAAATGTGTGTTTCATGTATAATATATTATGTATTTCAGTATTTAGTATATTAATATATATTCTAAATTGCACCACCTGCTCAGATCTGTTTTGTTCTCTAGTCCATTATGGTTGCCTGGTAGAGATCGCTCTGTAGCGATAAGGCCGCCAATTGTTACCTTGTAATATTCTGTATACCTACCTTTTTTCTGTTTTGGTTGTTATATGTGGTGTTCATTAAAGAGTTATTGTATTGTATTGTATTGTAAAGTCGCGACCCTAGGCTGCTGTGCCCTTTGACATGTTTATCGCTATCCCACGGGCACTATGCAATTTTCCGGAATAAAAAGTAGCTTATATGTTAGTCTAGGACACCAGCTGTCTCCGCTCCAAATTTTATCCAAATTATTTTAGTCGTTTCGGCGTGAAGAAGGAATAAACATACGCACTCACATCGTCACATCCATTCATCCATCCATACTAAAAAACTTTCGCATTTATATTATTTATAATGTTAGTAAGATTTCAATAGTAAACTAGATCCGCCTTCCCCTTATAGTGATTCGCCTAGTTGCTATATTTGTCCTGCTCAAAAAAGTCCAGAAGGAAAGAGACACGGAGAGCAATGAGAGTAAAGATTTTACGCGTCTAAGTGCTGTGACGGTCGCTCCGCAGACTGGACTTAGCCATTGATGTCTCCGGCACACATTTTAGATCAGATAAAACTCTGCCAAAACCATTTCCTGATTCATTCGACCAATTTAGACACTCTAGTTTAGGGTCGACGCGCTTTAGCTTTTATGTTTGGTAAATCTAAATGGATTTTTGGGGCGACAGAACCTAGAGGTGAGAGGCATTTACCTGGGACCTTACCATGACGTCTAAATGTTCCAAACCAAAGTTCAATTCAATTCAATGTTTGGGAATATGGCTCCATCAAACGTGTTCTTGAGTGGAGACCGCGAATCGGCAAACGTAGTGTAGGACGCCCTCCGGCCAGGTGGGATGACGATCTGTGAAAGACTGCAGGCAGATGCTGGGTGCGTCAAGCTGAAGACTGGGCGCTATGGCGCTCATTAGGGGAGGCCTATGTCCAGCAGTGGACTAATATAGGCTGATGATGATGATGAAACTTTTGATGACTCTGCCAATGTCGAGGTTGGATAAGACACGGCCCGAACCAAAGTTGGATCAATCGCTGTCAGATCCATACAAGAAGTGTCAGAAATGACAGCTGAAGTGTCGGAATTGAATCGCATTAAGACGACATGGTAAGACCCATGATTCTCTCCCTACTCTATTTTTACGTGGAAATAAATCTGCATTGCTTTCATTTACATTACCTTAAGCCTATTGCCTTCAGCTTATTGCATGTTCTCTTCGACATTCGTTTATCTTTATAAATATTTCACCAAAGCCTATTCTGGTTGAGCGTCTACACATCACACTTTCGTGACTAAAGCGTACGTCCATCGTTAGCACACATGCAAACATATTAAACATAACTTTATCCCGTAGACAGATCCCAGGATAACGAGAACTGATAGCCACGCAAATAGTGATGGGTTACTATCCGCATCGCCTATAACATGACCGTTTGATCAGAAGACTTATGACATTGCAATCCGCTAACGGACAGCGCGATTACAAGGCTTCATCCACGCTCATCAAATCTATTTCTGTCATCCGACACGTAAAGTCTCCGTCAGCACATTTCAGTACGGCACAACAAGAATGAATCATAGCAGGCATTCCGTCGCCATGCCAAGCCCCGTAAGGTGTAACACGACTACCCAGGTCTATCCGGGGCCGACCATCGTGCATCGCCATTGTAGAATCCCGACCCACTTTAAGTGTATAAATAGAGTCGCTTAAATAGCCGGCAGGGCGAGAGACGCTTATAGCTCGGCGACTCCGCGTTTGCGATGGCGCTTGCTTTATTTATCAGATTGTCTATTGTTCCGTATGCCATGGATTATTCAGGATCGACCTAACAGAGGGTAAGGTTAGAAATGGCTAGACAGCGCAACTGTAAGTTCTCATCATCATCACTACATAGTATAAAATAAAGTCGCTTTCTCTGTCCCTGTGTCCCTATGTCTGCTTATATCTTCAAAACCACACAACGGATTTTGATGCGGTTTTTTTTTAATAGATAGAGTGATTCAAGAGGAAGGTTTATATGTATAATACATGCATAATATACCGTGCGAAGCCGGTCGGGTCGCTAGTTGTGAATAAGACGCATAATGTAGTCGTTTTTTGTGCGTGTTGCCGTCGAGGCTAACGTGAGATGGGCAAAAAATTTATCAGCTTTGATAAGTGAGTTCGTTTAAGCGCGAGTTCCAAGTTACCTAGTTAACGTTAACCATAAGCAACGATCGTCGGCAATTGACACTATGTTCGCAATGTTTGAATCTCACAGTAGTTTTATGTTACAACTTATCATTTTTAACCTCAAACAAAATACTTACATGTACCTACTCTTAAAATATGTTTATGGTGTCATTCTTGTTGATTCCTGCTCCCGCTCTCCTGCGTTTGCCTGGGAACATCTGGACATCGTTATCTGTGTGCGTAATGCTCGCATATGCAAATACATACGCAAATGTGGTGACAACGAAGCGCGACACAATTTCTGGTAGAAATCGGGTATGACGCTCTTCCAATATGTGTCTTCTATTCCGAGGGAGTATTTGTCTCAATGGCATAGATCAGACGATCAACATTATCGTGATACTGTTATTATAGGATCGTGGATTGCAAAACAACAAGATTCGCTGCGATACGCATTATTATTTCGTATTACGTTTAGCATGATTAAGGGCGTATAGGTGGAAAGGGAACTCAAAATAGTGATGGGTTGTCAGCCGCATCGCCTATAACATGATTCCTAAGACTCGCCCGTTCCCTCGATGGGCTTTAACCAGCTGCGCGGGAAGAGAAGCAACTGGTAAATTCTATGTTTTCTTTACTCCCAGACCAGCATGGAAGACGTGATATGTGATAATTATGAATCAAACGATATTGACCGTCTGTCTCCTCAATCCTTGCCAATGATGCTGGAAAAATAATTGTAAGGGATCAGTTTTGGGAAAGCACAGATTTAGAAAAACCTACACTGTCTTTCTCCAAGTCCAAGTGCTGGAATGATATTCCTCCCCCTATCCAAGGATCGTCAAGTAGTTACACCTTCAAGCGCAAGCTGAAGGATCACTTATTGACGCTCCAAAAATCCTTCCAGTAGTCCTCCAGCACTTTGCACTTTGATATGCCAACCTGTTGTTTTTGAACAATTTTATTTTCCCTCCTTTTTTATTTTTGTTTATTGTAAACTATTTAATTAATTTATGTATTTCTTTAGTTACACATAAGTCGGGTTCTATCTATGTATTGCATTGTTTACGTAAAAGTTTGTAGATTATGTAGTATATTTTATCTGTGTATCGTTTCGTGAGTCATAGACGGTTCTGGCTGAATATCAGTGCTGCAGTCTAACACCTCAGCGTAATGCTGAGCCAGCGACTGTTTCACTTTTGCGAAGACACACAACGCTGATGGTCTATTTTTCATGTCTATGTTTTTTTTTGTTATACCTACCTTGTTTATTTTCTTTAAAATTGTGTATATTGTCTTATATTTGTGTGTCTTGCAAAAAGGAATAAATGTCTTCTTTCTTTCTTTCTTCTCAAGTTTATTTGCCCGACGCATTCTTCTCATTTCATCTTTTGAAGGTTAAGTGCAGTCAGTACACAGATGTTGGTTTAGCAATAGCAGCGGTTCCGTTGGTGCTTTGTGTAAAGCAGTGGTTCCTAACCTGGGGATAATTACCCCCGCAGGGGTAAAACGGAGATTCTAGGGGGGTAGCACGGGATGGCACGAAATAGTATTAAAATAGCAATAAACAAAATAATAGTACGGTAAACGGTAGCACGGCGCTCTCATGCGCGCGGCTTTTCTTACTTTACTTACTAGTTACCTAAACGTGCAATTTCTTACATAATAAACATATTTTCGTTCGAATTTGTGTGGTTTTAATTATTTTAAATTAGCTAGGGGTAAACTCAATTCCCATACTTGTTCACAGGGGTAGTGACATTGAAAAGGTTAGGAACCACTGGTGTAAAGTGTCCTAATTATAAGTATTTCAGTCGAACTCGCGTGATTTAGTGATATAACGCAACAGATGGGCGATAGACAGACAGTGACCTTCCGGTTTTACATTGGCAAACAAACATTTGGTGTGCCTGTGAAGAAATAATGAAATTATCTTTAATTTGAAACAATTTCAGAACATTGATCGAATCAGGCGTTACTTAATCATGATTTTTAATTTAAGGACTGCCAAAACGACCGGTAAGTGTGTTTTCTTCTTCTTTTTTTTAATATGGCCCCATCGATCGATGCGATGATTTCGCCAATATCAAAGTAATAAATAGAGTATTCAAAAATCTTGTGACAAAAATGTCGCCAACGTTGCATGGTAGAACACGGTCAAAAGACCCCCCCCCCCCTCCCCATATTGCGTTCTTAGCCAACGGTCAATGATACCCCTTAGAGACCGCCAGGAAATCATTAGCCGACGCCCAGGGTGCACCGGACCAAGTACTGCTCTCCCCCCCGGACGGATCCATGAACGAACCGTAGCTTTTGATCACACGTGGAGGTAATCCGACTCGCACCCTTAAGTTTGTTTTATAATATTTATTATGACGCTCCCACACTATGTGTTTCAAGTGACAAAAAGTGACGTGTGGGCGGTGAGGGAGAGGGTGAAGGTGGTGTTGATTTTTTGACGTTTGAAACACCGTGTGGGATCACTAGTGGTCTAGTAAAAGTTTACTTCATCATCATCATCAGCCTATGTTAGTCCACTGCTGGACATAGGCCTCCCCTAATGAGCGCCATAGCGCCCTGTCTTTAGCTTGACGCATCCAGCATCTGCCTGCAGTCTTTCGCAGATCGTCATCCCACCTGGCCGGAGGGCGTCCTACACTACGTTTGCCAAGTCGCGGTCTCCACTCAAGAACACGTTTACCCCAGCGGTTGTCGGTTCTTCGCGAGATATGGCCGGCCCACTGCCACTTCAGCTTGCTAATTCTTTGAGCTATGTCGGTAACTTTGGTTCTCTGTCGGATGTATTCGTTACGAATCCTGTCCTTCAGAGAGACTCCGAGCATAGCCCTTTCCATAGCTCGCTGAGCGACTTTGAACTGGTGGACCAACCCTACCGTGAGTGTCCACGTCTCAGTTCAAGTAAAAGTTTACTTGAACAGGGCTATCAATTACCATACAGCAACGGGTGTATCCCATCATCAGTGACCCTCTAAGGTAATCTCTGAGATAATTGAGTCCCTGGCTCTCCGCAAGCACATCCATCTATTCTCATATTATACAGGCTCTACAGGGATGTGATTTTCTAAAATAAACGCCTGTGAAGAAGCGCTCTATGATCTGACCCATCTAGGAAGCATTAAAAGGAACCAGGAGTCTTATGCCTTTGGTCACGCGTTGACCAGTTAAACAGACACATAACTCGGTATAATATCTACGAAAGAGCAGGTCAAGTTTGTTGGTTGATTGTATACCAAACGCAGCGCAGAGAATCGCTCCAGTATAGATAATGTTCTGATGAACTTTTTAACCTTGTCCCAGCTGCCAAGTTTCGCCATCGTACTGCTCGACGGAAAATTATTTTTCATCAACACCATGATGTATCGTCCTCTTGCTTTAAGCGGTGTTTCTTGTCAATTGTAAAAACTGGTGGCAGAGGAATTGCCGTATTGCTACAATATAGGTGAGTACCGACCCAAAGAAAATGCATCCGCCCGGTACGGGGTTACCGGGGGTATGTGGGGCTCTTCTGTGACGGCAGACATACCCACTAAAAACCACACGGATTCCCTTTTCGGTCGTATATGAGGCGTTACGGGAGCACTTGGTGTCACCGCGACGCCTCACGACACGACCATCCCGGGGTGGGGTTCTCTTCTTGGCACCAGTGCAATAGTGAAATGCAAGTTTGGGAATTAATGAGTAGCGACCCGAGCGCCACCTAGTCCACGACCATATTAACTGGTACGACGCACGAGTAGCTAACGCCAGTGACGCCGCACATGTTCTACATCGCGCCAAAGAAGTTTCTCAACGGGGATGCATAAATAAATACAACTTCCTTCGGACTTCGGGCCCCAGGCATAACATGCGTGGAGAGATATAGTAACTGAAGGCAGCCCTTTTCCCCCTCCTCTCTCTCGTATTTAAGCATTGTACGAGTGCGTATTAGTGTTACAATAAAACTCCTGAATTAATTAATTTCTGTGGCTTTTATTCAACCAAAACCAAATAATACTACGATAGTCCCTGCGGTACGCGAATCTCATAAGAGAGATATCTCTATTGTGGCCTACTCACATAGGAGCCCTTCAAGGCAAGTGTAGCGAGGGCTGCGTATAAATTCGGCAAAAATAAAATCCAGTATCAGCAGAGCTCTGCCTCCTAACACAATGTAGGCAGTGTGGGATCATTTTATATTGGTTAAGTACATAGACAAACCTAAAAATATTCCGTTTTGTTGTTATAGCGGCAACAGAAATACATCTGTGAAAATTTCAAGCAACTATTAGACTACAGGCCCACATACAAAAAATGTGGGTCATATGAACCACCAGGTGACGTATATAGGACGATATAAGAGCATAAAATAATAAGATTCAGCACTATGCCGTCACTTGTAAGCTGTCCAACTGGGTGCTGGTGAGAATTCAAAAGTGCAACCCTCGATTTTTTCCCCTTGTCGCATGATTTTTGTACGGCGTTGCGGAATAATGAATTAGAAGCTGTATTGAAACAGTATGAAACTGATGCCGTACAAAATGGTGCGCCACAAAGTCGGTAATTTTTTTTGATTTTCTGACCATTTCCAGGGTAAATTTGGTCATTTGATTCTGTACGGCATCAGTTTCATATTGTTTCAATACAGCTTCTAATCCATTATTCCGCAACGCCGTACAAAAATCATGCGACAAGGGGAAAAAATCGAGGGTTGCACTTTTGAATTCTCACCAGCACCCAGTTGGACAGCTTACAAGTGACGGCATAGTGCTGAACCTTATTATTTTATGCTCTTATATCGTCCTATATACGTCACCTGGTGGTTCATATGACCCACATTTTTTGTACGTGGGCCTGTAGTCTATATCACTGTTCATGGAATACAGTCTGGTACCAGTCAGACAAATAGACAGACAGACAATGGAGTCTTAGTAATAGGGTCCCGTTTTTACCTTTTTTTGGGTACGGAACCTTAAAAAGCACGCCTTGTGGAAATGTTTGAGCAAGTACGAAGAAAAGCCGTTGCTATGGCAGAAATCACATTAAACCTCAGCGCAGAAAAAACAGGAATTTTTAGGTGTTCTTCGAGTTAACTGTGTATGTACATGAAGCAAGGAATTCGAGGAATTACCTAGTAACTTTTGTTGAGAAGTGTGTGTGTATGCCTTTAATAACTATATACCTACTCTATGGCACACGCATATATTTTGTTTTTGGTTTGACGTCTCTCTCTCTTCTCTTTTCAACCGCCGTGACATGAGCATACCTACTTACTGTATTGTATCTGATTATTTTTGAAAGCACATCACTCGAAAGTGCCACTCGAAAGTGGTATAAATCGGTTTGTCTTCTAAACTACAGCTCTAATCAAATTTTTGACTAGTTCACAAGATTAATGAGAGCCGTATCTTCTATGCTACCTACTCGTATTTAAAATTCAGCACAATTTTTCACCACTATCGAGTAGTATTTTCACAAATGTGCCTTCAATAATCGTGCCCCTGTACCGTGGCCAACGGACATCCCTTTGCTCCAAATACAAAAGTCTCGAGATATTTCTGTGAACGCAGCGCTAATGTCAATTTAGATCAATGCAGAAGAATATCGTGACGTCACAGCTCAAATACTAACTGACCTGTCAAGTGACTCAGCATCTCTGGCCAGCGTCAGAAACCCAATCCACCTCACGACTGCTCCCTGCCAATTCTATTCTTAAAAACAAATGAATCCCCGAAACAACATCTCAACCTTAAGCGTAACGGATAGAGCTCAATTCGCTTTGTTGTACCAAGCAGTACTGGCAACCTAAAATGAGTTCTCATTTTGAACGGCAAGATTGTTTCTCTAATGTGTCGCCGCGCGAATTCCGCGCGAGTATCGCCAAACGTCACTTTATGATAGTGTTTCGAATAATCGAATGGACTATTTAAGTCTGGAACGTTCTAATAATTTTCTAGGAGCCGAAACAAGTGACAGTTGCACGAGCTTGCGTGATGGGCCCTATTTTTGAAAGCACATATATGTGAAAATGACACTCGAAAGTGGGGAAAATTGTGCTGAATTTGAAATACGAGTAGCTTAGAAGATACTTACGGCTCTCGTTAATCTTATAAACCGATTTATACCACTTTCGAGCGATGTGGTTTCAAAAATCGGGTCCCTGGCCCCCATACAAGTACATAACATGATTCCTAAAATTTTCGCCAATTCCCTCTATGGGCTTTCACCATCTGCGCGGGAAGAGATGCAACTGGTACATTCTATGTTTTTTCTTTGCTCCCAGACCAGCATGGCAGTAAGTAAAACAAAACGCCTGACAATTTTAACTAGCAATGTGCTGAGATGTCCTTGGTGAGGTCCAATGGAAATTAGGGGCCGAAACACCCTAGCGTAGTGGCGCCAATGACCGACTTATAGTCGATAACTGGTAGTTGTCGATAACTAGGTGTTGGCGTTTGGAGACTTTGGAGTTTCAAGTGTCGATTACTGGAGATTTTGAAGTAAAAATGGTTTTTCAGTTTTTTTTTCTACTACATATTTATTTAAAAGTAAAACTATACCCCATTCATATCTCAATGATATATTTCATCATATTGAAATGTCAATTTCCTTCTAAAAATTACATAAGTATTTAAAATTTTATAACACAACACACCATCTCCTTAAAGTGTTGATTATTGGTGCCATTACGTTACTAATATTATAAATGCGAAAGTAACTTCTGTAACACTTTCACGCCTAAACCACATAACCGATGTTAATGAAATTTGGTACAGCTAGTTTCAGCCCCGGCACAGGATAGTTTTTGTCCCGGAAAATCATATCTTTCCCGCGGAACAGCTAGTCAAAATACAAGCTGTCGCAACGAGCGAAGCCAGTAATAGTCTATACTAATATTATAAAGAGGAAAATTTTTATTGTTTGTTTGTTTGCATTGAATAGGCTCCGAAACTACAGGACCGATTTCAAAAATTATTTTACCGTTAGAAAGCTACATTATCACTGAGTGACATAGGCTACTTTTTACCGCGGGAAAATACCTTTTCCTACGGGAAAATTAATTTATCGCGGGCGAAGCTGCGGACGGAAGGCTAGTATATTAATAAGGTGACGAAGTTTACGACTTATGTTATGAATGACTCGCCGACACCGGGTCTGGACAAGCTCCAGCTGGCCGGACTGTAATGCATCTAATTTTAATGTGACTTACATACACACACATACACAAATCACGTCTTTATCCCTTACGGGGTAGACAGAGCCTAAGGTAACATGTACCTATAGGCCACCATTAGCAAGATTGAGGGTGTATAGGTGGAAAATGGAATCAAAATAGTGATGGGTTGCTAGCCTCATCGCTTATAACATGATTCCTATAAGTTTTGCCCATTCCCTCGATGGTCTTTTACCGCGCGGGTAGAGAAGCAACTGGTACATTCTATGTTTTTTCTTTGCTACCAGACCAGCATGGAAGAAATAATGTGACTTACTTAGTTTTTTTTTTTTATCAAACGTATCTTAACCTTTCTCGGCCACGAACCTACGGAACCAAGGAAATCTAGCACCATTTTCAAGGACCCCGGCTCTAAAAGTAGCTCTGTCTGTCTGTCTCTCTTAATACGCTTTCCCGCCTAAACCACGGAACTGATTCTAATTAAATTTGGCATGAAATAATGTGACATCATAATTTTTCACATTTTCATGGAATACGAGTAGGTAAGTATTTATATCATTTGATTCCCAAAAATACAAGTCACGTGGAAAAGTTAGTATCACTGGGTGTTTTTTCTCGTGGTAAAAATGAAAAATTATCTGCTTATATATTTTTAGTTTAATCTTAAAACAAGTTGACCATTTTTTATTTTGTTTTTTGCTAAGATAATTACGAAAAAGACACTGTTGATTTTTTTGACACATTTTAGCATAAATAATCATAAATTATGATAGCAGCAGTAGCAATTTATAGGTACTAAAAAAAAACTGGAATTCAAGACCAAAAAATCTACGACAATGTTGCCACTGAAATAAAATATGTGTACAATAGTACATTCCTTTTTTTTTAAACACACGATAGAATATTATTTTTATTAGTAATTTCAATCCTATAATTTAATGAAGTAATTTTGTTTACTTACTTTTATATAAATACTAGACGCCTGAATAAAAACTTAAACATTTCGTAATTTTTGGTTGAAAAACTGGTATTGTGCTTGTATTTCTTCAGGTATTCATAACATTTGGTGCAATAATTTACAATTAAGATAAAATCAAACTAATATTTGATTTAATTTTTTACATACATTTAGATAATCAACTAAACTGTAGAGTAATAGTGTGTAGCGCGCTTTATGGGGTTTATGGTGGCCATTTTTATTCGGCAGCGGCCATGACACCATGGTTTGTCATTCTCATTCGACATCTGACGTCTGTTCCGAGTGTTCGAATGTTCTTTTTGCTCCGTGGTGATTTCATCCTTGTTGAGTTTTTGTTATTTGTTAGCTTGTTTGTTATTTTTGTTATTTGTTAGTTTGTGTCTTCTACGGGGGCTTTGCGTGTGCGCACGTAATATGGAACCTCAAGCAGGACCTTCTTTTGAGAAGGAAATTCTTTCTCCGAGAAAGAAACGTTGTAAAACCGCTATGACCGCTAATGAAAAAACAATGGTTATGAACTGCTACAAATATGTATACAATAATTGGCCTGAAGACCAATACCGTACATTAGCGGATTGTGCAAACAAAGTTGTGGAGATATTGGGAGTATCTGAAACGACAGTGAGAAGAGTTGTGAGGGAATATAAACAGATGAAACAGTTTACTTCTCCCAAGAAAACAGGCCCAAAAATTACAGTTTGAATAAAGAAAAAAATTATAAAAAAATATTTTATTTAACCTTTTCATATTCCTTTCCTGTGATTTAATATGAGGCCTCTTATGTCTTGCACAGAGCATTTGTCTCGTATTATGTATGTATGTGAGTGCTAGACCGTTATCCTGTTTATGTTCCTTAGAATAAAATTGTCTCAATATTAATTGAGTTGAAAATAAGTTAGTATTTTTTTTTCACAAAATCCATATTTAATAGCAATACAAAGAATCATATTAAAAAAGGTTGGCGAAACCTGAAAAGTTTATTTGACAGTGACATAAGTGACATTGACAGTGACATATCTGTCGTAGATTTTTTGGTCTTGAATTCCAGTTTTTAGTTTAGTTACCTACCTACTGGCAAGAGCCGGTATACACATGTATTGTTCTGTCATGGAAATAATTACAGAGGCCATCGAAGTCAACATGCAAAATTATGAAGCTACAGCAACAATAATTTACGTCTCATTGGGCACAGGCCGCCTTGCAGCATTAGAGGGCTTCTGCCGTAGTTACCACATAGACTCCCCGCTACCTACATATATCACGTCTTTATCCCTTACCCGGTAGACAGAGCCTAAGATAACAAAACCTTTTTTAGCCTGATTAAGGCCCGCTAACCGAACCCAAAAATTTCATTTTTGATACAAGCTCTCGAAGACTGTACTTTTTGTTGACTGTACTTGCATTGTCATTCGTCCTACATTATGTGTACCAAACTTCAAGTCAATCGGACCAACCGTTGAAGAGTTCCCTCCTGCGGAGACGGTCCTGACCGGGTCACCAGAATTCTACTACCAGATTATTGTATTGTCATCCAACTTTCACAAGTATGCCAAATTTCAGCGCAATCGATGCCCTCGTCCATGAAATTGCTAAAGAAACAATCATAATCATAATAATAAATCATTTGATTAATTCGCATTTGGCATTGTATGGAGTTAGGTGTTTTGACATACTAAGGTCGTGCGAACGTTAACCCTTCTTTTTTTCAAGTCGGTAGTGTACTCAATTCGACCCTTAAACTAACAAAACTAAAAAATACATACATACATAAATCACGTCTCCTTTACGGGGTAGACAGAGCCTTTGCTAACAAGACCTAAAGGCTACGTTTAGCATGTAGGCGTATAGGTGGAAAGGGGAATCAAAACAGTGATGGGTTGCTAGGCATCGCCTATAACGTAATCCCTTTTCGCAGAATCCCTCGGTGGATTTTTACCATATGCGCGAAGAGAAGCAACTGGCACATTCTATGTTCTTTTTGGTCCCAGACCAGAATGGAAGAAATAATAAAAAATAAAATACAAAAATACCATCTTAAATTATGTTTATTATAATTAACACTGCGAAAGTGCAAGACACCTGACTACGTATTATACCTACGAGCGAAAAGGCCAATTTATGATTGTCACTCGGCTTAACTCAAGTGAGTTAACCGCAAAAGTATATTAATAGTACATTGTTGTAGAGGGACGGAAAGTGAGCTGTGACGGACGAGTGAGTTCGAGGTCTAACGTAGTTGAGGCCCGTGATGATATGAGCCCATCTATTCCTATTCCGGTTGAGACATAACATAGGTAGTGCTTTTTAGAGCTACCAGAAAGAAAGAAAAAATTAAAAAATCGCAATCACAATCTTCACTTGAAATGTCCATTTTGGTAAAAGTTTAGCCAAGCCTGTTCTTTTTTTAAGTTGGTGTTTTCTAAGCGGCCAATTTGAGTCAATTATTGTTCGAATTTTAAATAAAAGTTTTATATAGTACCTACCTAACTTCTTAAACGATTAGAGCATTATTGCATATTCTTCTACAACTTACTTTTTCTACTTATCAATATGTAGGTATGATTTATCTAATGTTGTTACAATTATTGTTATTTCTGGAGTCCTCCTTTTTGAAGTCGGTTAAAAAATGTGTCTCAAAATGTCCATTCCAGTTCGTCACTTTTTTGAATATAGGGGCAGTTCTCCGAGACAAGCTGTTTTAGGTGACTTCGGTGGCAAATTTTTCTACTAACTTTTTTAATGTATCACCTCAAAATCTAAATACAGGCCTAAATTTAAAAAATATTAGTACTAAAGGCCTTCTAGTAAACCTGTTAGTTAGTAAGATATTTAAATTTAAACAATCACCGAAATCAAACATACTCACCGAAATCAAAATTCAAAAGACAGTGCCACTTAAATCAAAAAGGTTCCAGTGAAATCAACTTGATAATGATAAAACGCATTTTAACTATACCAAACACGCTTTAATTACAAAAAAATATATTTAAAAAAAAATCATACAGTAATTCTTACATAATTGCGAAAAGCGGGATGGTTTCAAAAAACACATTCTTACTTAACTTGCTTAAATGCCTCCAGCTTCAAATGTGCCAGAGTAACTAAATAAGTAAGAGATAAGTAAAGAATAATGATTTTTGAAGTCTCTCATTGCACCATAGTTTCAAACAATAAAAAGACATTCAAAGAAATTTAAGAATTAGGATAACAAAATTCCACAATCTCAACTTTTCTTCAAAAGAAAATAATTCGTCTATCCTATCTAGGCACTTGGATCCTCATAATGGTAATCAGTCTTCGGTTAAAGGGAATATTTAAAAATAATCGTAAAATTTCTTTCATCTCTTCTGGGATATCTTTTCCTATTTTTCGCTTTGTATGCCTCGTAGAGTTCTGGATCACTTGACGAAACGTATATTTTAATCTTTCTGGAGCACATACTATATTAATTTTCATAAAAATCGATTCAACCGTATAAAAAGCGTAAACAAGCGACAACTTGACTGAGAGATGGACAGACATACTTCTTTAATTTTATTATGTGCGTGCAATAAGTATTCGTGCAGAAATAAAGAATATTTTAACGTTTTTCTAAAATAAATATTGATAGCTGTGGTGGCTTTATTGATTTCGGTAGCAGTTTTGTTGACTTCAGTGGCAGTTTTCTTGATTTCGGTGACCCAAAACCCCACCGAATCCACTGAGATCATTGCCACCGAATTCAAAATTAAACGTTTTTTCCAAATAACAGAAAATATAGGAATAGTACTTACAAGAGCCACTTAATAATGAAATCACATACCCCTAGAGATGACTTACTTACTATCAAACTACCAATAGAACTAACACTGAAAAAATTAATTGCCTCACCGAATTCAACAAAACACGAAACCAAACCCACCGAACGACGAACATTACCTCGAAAAATTTGGCGCTGAGTTGTGAATCGACTTCCGCTCTCGCCAGCAAACACGGCACATCTGAGGCTACCTACACGCGCGTCGCGAGATTCCTGGTATGTTTCTTTGTTAGGATGCCGGCGCGTTTCGTGAACTCCACCGAGTTCAAACGTTACCCTCGGACATGGGGAAAAATTGTTTTCATTGAATGAATTTAAATGATATTTTTTATTAGTGTGTATTATATGATTTATAAACAAGTTTTGTATATAGGAATCCATTTGAGACCAGGAAATAAAATTCGTATCTTAAGATATAATTTTTTTTCTCCGCTCATCTGCGTAGGGGACACTACCACCGAATGTCAATTTTTAAATGTAATATTTTTTTCTTTAGAGTTGGAAATAACTATGGAGTATTTTAATAGTTCTCCAAGCGGGACTGAGCCTAAAGTATACGTCTGATTTTTTTCAGTATTATCTAGCGACGAAATCTATTATTTTTTGCCCCGGACACGTAAAAATGCCACTCCGGAGAACTGCCCATAGGTATATGGAACGTGACGAAGAGGATGAAAAATCCATAGTAAAATCTGGGAAACATTTTTTTTTGTATTTGAATCGATTTGAAAAATGTCATGTGGACTTTTTTTTGAAAATGCTCTTTGGTGAAATTAAAAAAAACAAAGGGTTTTGATGCAAGGAAAAATAATTAAAAAAGTGATAAATTTTTCAATTTTTTTTAATACTTGAACTGTTTTTCAATTGTACAACTAGGTATGAACTGGTTTGCGGCCAGAAATTAGAACCAATATTTTCGCCAAATTTCCGAAATGGCGTAAAAAAATTAAATAAAGTCTACAACATACACATACACAAACCACGCCTGTATCCCTTAAGGGTAGACAGAGCTTAAGGTAAACGTGATTCCTAACATTTTCGCCGATTCGATGGGCTTTTACCATCTGCGCGAGACAAGCAACTGGTACATTCTATTTTTCTTCCAGACCAGCGTGGAAGGTGACAAGCCAACGAAAAACAGTAGTTTTAAAGTCAAAGAACATCCCAAAACATTTGTATTTCGGCAACATTTTGTAACAGTGACATGTGAACTAACCGTTTAACATTAAGATTAACAGGTTTTTATTATCTTGGCGAACTTCAACAACTTGATTTTGGTCGTCGGCCTTGTCAGCTGGCCTTTGAGCCCTATACCTCACTTTGACGTCATGGCATTTCTTAACTCTTAACATACACCAAAATTATTATTTTACTAACATATCATCATCATCATCATCATCATCATCAGCCTATGTTAGTCCACTGCTGGACATAGGCCTCCCCTAATGAGCGCCATAGCGCCCTGTCCTTAGCTTGACGCATCCAGCATCTGCCTGCAGTCTTTCGCAGAACACTACTACTTACACATATTTCAATGTAAATTATTTATTTGAATATCATCGCTACTTGACACTTCCATGCTGGTCTGGGAGCAAAGGAAAAACAGCATGTACCATTTGCTTCTTTCCGCGCTGATGGTAAAAGCCCATCGAGGGAAAAGGCGAAATTCTTATAATAATCATGCTAAACGTGGTTTTTAGGTTTACCTTAGACTCTTTCTACCCCGTAAGGGATATAGACGTGATTTGTGTATGTGTATGTTGTCTTGGGAGGCATGTTATATAGGCGATGCGGCTAGCAACCCATCACTATTTTTATTCTTTTTTCCACCTATACGCCTACAATCATGCTAAACGTGGCCTTAGGTGTTACCCCAGGCTCTGTCTACCCAGTAAGGGATATAGACGTGGTTTGTGTATGTGTGTGTTTGTGTGTATGTACCTAATATCATCGCCAACAATAACACGACTTTATTAAAAAATGCGCGTTCTGACTTGTTGTTTAAACTTGTTTTATACGTACCTACAACATTCTAATATGTACTTACAGCCTTTTTTATATGACAGGGAAAGCAGACGAGCTATACTTCATTTATTTTAGGATGAGAAACCACAACAAAATTAAATTGCGTCTGGTCAACTATTTCTTACCTAGCAAATAGTACAGTGCAATAGCCTGGGCGCCGCAAAATAAAATTGTTTTAATACCACTTTATTTTCGTGTCGTTTACAATTACTCTAGTACAAATTGCAAAGAGAGCACACTTCACGAGCCGCAATATAATGTTGTTGTGGTTTCTCATACTAAATTAAATGAAGTATAGTGGGCCACCTACTGGTAAGCGAGCACCCATGGACACCCATAACTAAATAAGCCATATTTAAAGGATATTCTGCTGGTTCTTCTTAATTTTTTGATATAAATAATACACTATCTAAAAACGAATCCTAAATTTAATAGGTGGTTCAAGTTTGTACGACTATACATTTTCTTTTTCAGGACCTTTTAACTTCTGTCTGTGTGTTTCCATATATTCTATGTTAAGTGTATAGAGTCAAAGGAACGACTAAACAAAACGTTTACAGAAGTGTTCACTTACATTAAACCGACTATATGACCATGGTAATTCTAAAATCATGGTACTATCAAATGAATCAAGAGTTTTACTTCTTCATTTTTTATTTTTATTTTTCCAAGAATTTTCCGTGTTCTAATTTTCAGTGTCGTTTAGAAATGTAATTCTAAAACACATTGTATAATAAAATATTAATAAATATTTTTGCACTTTTTATGAGTTCTTACTTAAAACTTACTACCTGACCTACCATTTCTTACTACTTGTCCTTAAATAAAATAACTACTGACTGTAAACACTACCTTACAGGAATGCTCGTGATATTATCGTTTTCGTCGTACAGTAACAAATATTCCAAGATTTTAGGAAACACTAACTCCGGTATCCTCTTTCCTATAACCATGTCTAGATGATTCCATAGGGGGTCTTCTATCACAACCAGTTCCTTAACATTGGGCAGCTTGCTTACTGTCCACTCTACGTCCTTATAATCTACTATTCCATCGTTTTTGCCTTGAAGTATGACTACGGGGACCGTTACAGCAGACAAATTGAAGTCAGGTGGATCACCGCCATATAACTTCATATTCTTTTCGTGTCCATAATCGAATTTACAATACCTATCACCGTTAACACTTTGACCGTACCGCACCAGATTTTTCAACGAAGTCCCAGCTGGGAAATGTTCCAATGCTGCTTTTAAAGAATCCACAGTAATAGAGCCCGGATGAGGCGCGTCGAGGTAAGCTATAATAGCTTCACAAAACGTCGGTCTATGCTGACACACAGTTCTGAACACATCACCGAAACCTTTCCAAGCAAACTCGTAAAACCCTAATGTGTGCAATAACGAGTCGTGATCCCTTATAATTGTAGTTAGCTGCCTGAATACAACGGATTTACAGTTGGTATGCCTCGTGGCCGGCGCCAAACCGATAAGCACTTTAACCTTATCACAATACCCAGGTTTTTCGGAGCACATTATGAAGAAACTGCCCGCTCCCTGAGAGACTCCTACATAGTTAAGTTTCTCTGCTCCCGTGTAGTTTAGCACGTAGTCGATGGTAGCTGGAACATCATGTAGGCCTATTTCGTCGACTGAGAAATCCCAAAAAGCCTTGTCATCGGGGTTGAGGGTGGTGTGGCTTCTGCCGTAGTAAGTTCCTCTTGCGTTACCGATCCAAAGGTCGAAGCAAGCATCGGATAGAAGGAAAGGAAGTCCTGATTTGACGCCCGCGTCCAAGAAACTGTCAGCACTGGCTATTAGACCGTTCATGAGCAGAACTGGCGTTTTTGTCGGCTCCTTAGTACAGTTGGCAGCTTCTGTGATCCTGAATATGGTTAGTAGATAACCATCTTCGGTTTGTACGGTGTGGTGGTCACTTTTATATCCGTATTGGGTTATGATTTGAGTGAAATTTAAATCTTTATAGCCCGTGGCGAGTCTGTAGACGTTTCGTATGGTTGAGAATGTCGATAGTAGGCCTAAGCCGAACACAAGAACCACCGTCCAGTTGAATGCCATGACGGAGACGTACTAAACGAGAAATATTATGTTTTACATCGATAACAAACTTGTTCTCGGTGACTTTGACGTTGACTTCGTTACTTTAGGCCGGTGAACGAATATCTTTAGGCGCTTCGGGCTCAAGGAATTTTTGAGTGTACTTTATTTATTTTTTATAATAATATTTTAGGTTCCTACGTGACTCCAGTTTAATTGGAGATTATTTAAGTGTTTTTTAGGTTACAATTTGTAACTTACTATCAAAGCAGGTAGCTAAGGTAAATAATAATATATCAAATCTTACAACTCAATATTTACCTACGTTCAATTGTCCGATTGCCATGAAATTTGGTAAATGATAAATATTTATGATCATAAAGTTCAAGTAGATATCTTCAACAAAATGATTGTTTTTTCAAACATTGTCGTAAATGTCGTTATTGTATTTTAAGTAACAGAACACGAAGGGCCTTGTTGACGGCCAAAATTATGTTGTTACGTGTTTAAGCTTTTTAATTATATAATTATGCATATTTTGCCTACGAATTGACAACTCCGCAAATGTAACCATGAACAGATGACAATTGGTGACAAAAATTCGCATAGTAACAAGATCACGTGACAGGTAGTAACAGATAGAAAAAATCGAAGGCTTACCCACCTGCTATGGGTGGTGTAGGGGTATAGCATGCGTCACGGAATGACTAGGATCCGGGTTCGATTCCCGGCCATAGCTTTGATTTGATTTTTCAAAAATATTTTTTATTTCGTAGTGGGACAGCCGGTAAAATTACCGGCACATTATTTTATCCTGGCCCTCTGGGCCGGTAGCGCATCTGGAATACTCCGGTGTTGTGGATGTCTATGAGCACCGGTGATTGCTTACACTTAGATAACCCTCTTGCTTATGTATCATCATCACTACATAGTATAAACCAAAGTCGATTTCCGCTGTCTGTCTGTCTCTATGTATGCTTATATCTTCAAAACTACGCAACGGGATTTGATGCGGTATTTTAAATAGATATTGATTCAAGAGGAAGGTTTGTATGCATAATTCTACGCAGACGAAGTTAACGTTTAAGACAAATTTAAGTATTATGGGTTTTTCTTACTCAGAATCATTTACCCTATCGATTCTTATGAGTAAAAGAAAAAATGTGTCCCAAAACTTTCATTATAGTTCGTCACTTTTTTTTTTGTCGTTTTTTTTATATAATTATGTACGGCACATCATGTACAGGAAAAGATCTATGTGAGTTAGTTTTGAACACGAGTAAAGGAAGAAGCAGTGTATCTAACTCGCTCGCAATCGCCATCGTGTTCATTTTGACAGTTCATGTACGGGCTGACAATTGGCATCGGAATCGGCTAGCTGGGCATTTAAAAAAAAACGTGTAGGTACCCTTTTTCCAACAAGATTACCTTAATTTCCCATACAACTTTTTCGTGTCAGTTTTGTGACGCCCCATATAAATCGTATTAAAATAGTGTCACAAAACTGACAAGAAAACCAATGGACACTTTTTTCTTTACAAAAATAAATAGGGCTAATAATTCTGATTCAGAAAAACCCAAAATGTCATTTTGGAAAAAAAGTCAAGGGTACATGTTTTTTTTAAATGCCCAGCTGTCACATTCATACAAGAATTGTCAAAATGAACACGATGGCGATTGCTAGCGAGTTAGGTAATAAGCGTACTGTTGTTGTTTAAGCGCGTTCAAACTCAAACTCAAACTTATTTGCTTTGATACAAGATACAATATACAAGATCAAACCCTGTAGGGGCACTGCAAATATTACATTTTTAATGTACAAATAGTAGTACATTACATTATAAATTTTAACTGTAAACAAGTTTTCTTAATTTCTAAAACATGTCTGCTTATCATCAAAGAATTCCTGAAGGGTGTAGTAGGATTTCTCCAGCAAGTATTTATGTAGGTAGTGTATTTTAAAAGGTTTAATGTCTTTTATATTTTGGATGAAGTTCGGAATTTTATTATAATTTTTTATGCACATAAAGCTATACAAAACTAAATGTAATAGTCTAGTGGACAACAGATGGCGCTAGTGTTATCTTATTTTGAGATGAAATTTTGTATATTTTTTGTAAAAAATAGTTTATTGTCATCATAAAAATATAAAAAGTGTAATGCAAAGATAAAACTAACAATATATCTAATTTTAATAAAATGTTTTTGTAATCATATAATTTCAAACGTGTCCAATAGATGGCGCTATAACGGAAATAAACTAGCTATTGTTATGGTGTTCCAATTAGAATAAGAATATTCAGAAGATTATCGCCGAGCATGGACAACGTGCAACACGCGCAGCGTAAACAACAACTTCTTATGACGTCTTCGCTAGTGTCAATAGACGGTTTATGATATTGATGTATCCGTCCTGTGTTCGGTTTCTAGGACCCCTTCCATTCAGTTGATTATACATACATGTTCTCTCATTTACTTCAATAAGTTCAATGTCCACATTGTCATACAGTCCTCATATCGTGCGCTTCTAACTGATTACTTGACTTTTTTTGGAAAACACTCTCGAATGATTTTCATGAAATTTTGTATGCAGGTTCGGAGGCGATCGATCGATCTAGCTAGGTTTTATTTTTGGAAAATGTTCTACAAAAAAATGCCGAGCAAAACTCGGTCACCTTGGAAATGCCGAGCAAAACACTAAGGGTTTAACACAAAGCCGTTATTATGGTGTTTCAGAGCATTAGGCTATGACGCCTGAGGTTCAGGGTTCGATTCCCGGTCGAGCATGAAATTATGAATGAAAAATTCAAATGTTTGTTTGAGTCTTGGACGTGTATCCGTTACCTACATAGTAAAACCTTTGCTTAGTTAGGAACTAGGTCCGATGATGTCAGTTGTCCCTAGGTATCTGTCTGTATGCCCAAATAAATATTCTTTTAAATAGTCTGGGCGTAAAGAAAAAACATAGAATGTATCATTTGCTTCTCTTCCCGCGCAGAAGGTAAAAGCCCATCGAGGAAATGGGCGAAAAATCACAAGACCACAGCAACCCATCACTATCTTGATTCCCCTTTTCACCTCGCCCACAACGTGCTAAGCGTGGCCGTTAGGTCTTGTTACCTTAGCCTCTGGCTACCCCGTAAGGGATAAAGACGTGATTTATCTATGTATGTCAGATTTTTCCTGATAGGTATTTATCTGTTATCATGCCTAAAGTTAGTACTTCCACGCTGGTCTGGGAGCAAAGAAAAAACAGAATATACCAGTTGCCTCTCTTCCCGCGCAAATGTTAAAGCCCATCGAGGGAATGGTCGTAAATCATAGGAATCAGTTATAGGCGATGTGGCCAGCAACCCATCACTATTTCGATTCCATTTTCCATACGCCCACAATCTTGCCGCCTTAGGCTCTGTCTACACCGTAGGCATAAAGACGTGAAATGTGTATATGTAAAGTTCCCCAACTCCCACAAAAACCTAACAGCAAATGTTCTACAATCGAGACCCCGCCAGTTATATACGCGACCGATTCTATTATTACCTAGTTCTACATCCCACCAGCGCTGCCGGCTAAACTTTATAACGTCTCGCATAGAGTTCAAAATTGGTGGATTCCAGTGACACAGGGAGGTGAGGAATGGTTTTCAGAATCAGGAAGTCGGCAGCGCCAAGTCGGACACTCGCGGCCCGGTGAATCAGTTACCGATCTATTCTGGTTGATCTATTTGAGCCATGTTTAGGAGCTTCTTCTCATCATTCCCAGTCTATATAAGTGCCGTTGCGGGACAAGTCTCTCTCTAGTAGCGTAACTATAACGTCTGGGGCCCGTGGAAAATTCATCAGATCCTTCCTCAGTCTATATAAGTGCCGTTGCTGGACAAGTCTCTCTCTAGTAGCGTAACTATAACGTCTGGGGCCCGTGGAAAATTCGTCAGATCCTTCCTCAGTCTATATAAGTGCCGTTGCTGGACAAGTCTCTCTCTAGTAGCGTAACTATAACGTCTGGGGCCCGTGGAAAATTCGTCAGATCCTTCCTCAGTCTATATAAGTGCCGTTGCAGGACAAGTCTCTCTCTAGTAGCGTAACTATAACGTCTGGGGCCCGTGGAAAATTCGTCAGATCCTTCCTCAGTCTATATAAGTGCCGTTGCAGGACAAGTCTCTCTCTAGTAGCGTAACTATAACGTCTGGGGCCCGTGGAAAATTCGTCAGATCCTTCCTCAATATAAAGCAGTGCATCAGCGTCGCTTCTGTAGTCTAAACCAAGCCAGTTCGGGGCCCCCTAGAGCTAGGCCCCTGGTATTTTGCCACCCTGCCACCCTATAGTTACGCCACTGTCTCTCTCACAATAAGAGTGCTTGGAGTTGCCATACCGCCATCCTAATCCTACATACATACATACATACAGAAATCACGTAACGTCTTTATCCCTTACGGGATAGACAGAGCCTAAGGTAACAGGTACCTACAGGCCACGTTTAGCAAGATTGTGGGCGTATAGGTGGAAAATGGAATCAAAATAGTGATGGGTTGCTAGCCTATTCCCTCGATGGACTTTTACCATCTGCGCGGGACGAGAAGCAACTGATACATTCTATGTTTTTACTTTGCTCCCAGACCAGCATGGAAGTATAAAGAATATACATTGAAACAATATCACGTATCAGCAGTGCTCAAGCTCCTGTGTTATTCTGGCGTGGAGACTTACTCTTGCTTTGCCAACCTAGAGGGTTAAGATTGAATGCCTCACGTTCCATTAATTTCACCGGCTTACTCTTCGCACTGAAACACAGCAACGCAGGCACTGCTGCACTGCAGACAGACGATGCAGAGGTCCTACCCGCATCCTTTACAACCTACAAACCATCCGTGCTGGTCTGAGAATACATAAAAAACATGGTCCCCCCCAGTTGGTAAAAGCCTATCAAGGGAATGAGCGAAAATCTTAGGGGACATGTTATAGACGATGCGGCTAGCAACCCCTATTTTGCTTCCCCTTTCCACCTATACGCCCACAATCATGCTGATGGTGACCTTTAGGTCTTGTCGCCTTTGGCTCTGTCTTCCCCGTAAGGGATAAAGACGTGATTTATGTACGTTTGTAACCTACAAACGAAATCGAAAGCCATACATACATACATACTTTATTATTCGATTCAACATTAACCCTGCCCTAGTCATTAACCCTTCTAATTAAATCGTTGCAATGATGAACAAATAATAAATACTGTCAACCAAATTATCAAACCCAACAAAACGTCCTAACTCTCAAAGAAGTCATTGCAATTCTGACTCTAACACAGCAACATTAGATCCAAAATGGATAAGCGCGTGGCGTGGCTTGTCTCTTTTTGATTAGAAACGAGCTATATTTGACAGTTTGAAATGGCGACAAGTCATCAGTCCGCATGCCAACGCTTGCAATTGTTGCTTGTGGGCGTAGGTAGCTTGTATCTGTGTTTTGGTAATGATTGAAATGCAGTGAGTGACTAAGGCGTACCAAAATTTCATTCTAGCTGTGTTGTACACGCCCCGTGAAAATGTTGAGAGTACTTAGAAGTGTGTCATTTGAAATTGAAATATTAACAACGTTTTTACATTTCACATGTAGAGTTACGTAATACGTTGTGAAATGACAAGGTACAGCAGTTTTGATTGAATTGTCATTGATTTGAATGTAACGGTGTCTCTTTCTCTCACGGTTTGTTTAATCGATCGAAATAACAAGCTTGTAGGTTCCCGTGGGATTCTTATTAAGTTTTTATTAACCGAAAAGCTCATTGAATTTTAAAGGTAATTTCGCATATAAATTCTAAAGGTGCAAGCCTAGAGTCGAACCTTCGTCTTCTGCTTGAGACCACTAGGCTACCCGGCTTAACAGAAGGAAGTTATGCCCTCATTTAATTTTTATTCTTTTATGCCGAGCTCTAGATTTGTTACGTGACGTCGAAAACCGCAGGAAGTTGAAGTCATTGCTCGGACATTAAATATTTGCTAAGTCAATATTTTGTCCGAACTAGTAAAGTATCTTTGCCCCAGTATGCGATGACGAAGGCCAGTACAAGAATGAATCACAAATAAGAGGCACTTATATAATAAAGAAACAATCATCAGATAACGCATAGCACAAATGCTAACATGGGCAGGAAACCTGAAAAGAAAGGACGACAACAGAACAGTCAAATTAAAACTATCTCTGCGAAGACCCCACAGCGGAAAAGGCCCAAGGAAGCGGTAGAAGGAAGAGTCCTTCTCTACGCCGATAGACGAGGATTTGAAACGCATAGGCAAGAAAAAGAAGAAGCGAGGCCAGAGATGCAACAAGGCGGAAAAATATTGAGGACGTCAAAACTTACAAAGACTTGTAGCCCAGCAGAAGAGGGAGAGAGACAGAAAAAGTAAAGCAGGAACAACGAAGTATCACGTTTATTTATGCGACAATCATGATTCCATTTTAAAGACAGGTCTTTCTTGCTTTTTGAACACTATGCGATGCCGATTAATCTATGTGCGAAAGCGATTTGAAATTTTGAAACATCTTCCTCAGGACACGAAGCAGTTCGGAGCTTAAGTCACCTCTTTCTGGGGAGGTCTGTTTCCGGCAGTGTATTAGAAGTAAAAGTAATAAATAATTATCAGAGCATGCTGTAAACATGAGCGGAAGTTTACACTAGCCAAGCTTGTTTTGATAGTGCATCGTCTACGTACATTCACCGTTGTTACGTCAATTCGCATACCTCTGACGAGGAACTAAGTTTTATATAGCCAAAACAGTATACCTAGACCACCATGAGTAATCGTGAAGCATCTAATCAGACTAACTGAGTAAGTGTAAAGCCAGAGTGAGCTATCGGCTCACACTCACATACGTAGATTATGCTTCTACATTGATTGCACATCAGTCTTCTCGGCTAATTTCGGTTTCGTAGAGTGTTGTCTCGCTTTAACTTACGTGGCGCCAATTGTGTCTTTTCAAAGACCGAAGTGCAATCTTTATGGCTGGGTCCTATAATTAATGTACGCCGGACGCCCCGCCCCGCAGCACGCTCCCCTTAAGAGTCCACTCGGGCCGTACACTTAGAAAGAGGAGACTGAGCGACAAACGGGTAAATCGGGTATCCTCCAGATCTGTGCGAGGATAAAATGCATCAACAGGAATACAATATAATACAATACAAATATTATTCATTGAGACCACAAATCAGTACAATAATAAAGATATAAATAAAAAACAAGGTAGACAATAGCGGTACTTACTACTTCGGTTTCCTAGCCTCAATCAGTGTAGATTTTTTCCTTCACCGAAAAAATCAAGATACGAATCATCGACAGTATCGATAGAGCTAGATTTATAAAAATTGTATTTGATTTAAATGCAAGATACAAATTTAATTTCGCACATAAATTCCAGAGAATTGAGTTGCCACAGCTTGAGATGCCACAGGTCAAATACTGGGTTACCAAGACTTGTTTACAACAGACATAAATTTGTCTGCAAAGTGGTATCCAATACATCCGAAGATTCCGAAAAATCGAGGCATTATCAGATATTTTTCAACACCTTGGCTGCTCTAAGATTTCGGCAACTGATCCCAACAAAATGAAAACAAAATGAAAGCTTGCTCACAAGTATACACACATTTAATCATACAGATACATCTTGTTCTTAATGTTCCACTCTTGGCACTTCTTCATGTAGCCCACGTCTTGGGAGAGGTCCTTCGAGACCGTCCTGATATCCGCTGTGGAAGCCGAGCTGGTGCCTTTGACCCTGGGTTTGATGTAGGGCATTATCATGGTGGACCAGGCTCTGCCGAAGATGGTGATCAGGCTTATCACGGACAAGCCTAGCAGGAAGCCCTGTGAGAAGTATTTTTGTTTATGTCGATGAAATGATGACTTTTTATGTGACAAGGAAGGCAAACGAGACTTCTTGGCCTTCTGTAACTTACATACATACGTCACGTATTTATCCCTTGCAGAGTAGACAGAACCGGGGTTCCCCTGGGGTAACAGGACTTCATGTTTAGCGTGATTTTGGGGTTTGGGGTTGGATAAAGCAAGAACTTTAAGTTTTTAGTGGTCTAGATGCCATACTAACTATATTATCGGCCACTTTGGCAATATACCTAATCATCACATAGTATAAAACAAAGTAGTTTCACGATCTCTGTCTGTTTGTAATCACGCTGTTTTTCAGATGTTTTTACTATGCAACGGTTTTTGATTGCAGTTTTCCTCAAAAGATAGAATGATTCAAGAGGAAGCTTATACATACGAGTACAGTCTATGAGCTCTTAGAATTCTATACGGTGTTGCTGTCTCACTCAGACTCACAGGTTTGATACTTGAACCGACCGAGTGAGTAAGACAGCTAAACACCCTGTGCGAAGCGGGTAATAATTATATCTCGTAGTTTACCACTCATTGCTAGTGACACACATTTCTTTTATTTTCGTAGTCATTACGCTCTCATTTACAGCCTTTAACATGTAAATATCTGGAACGATTCTAGATGTCAATATAATATTATTAACATCTCCATTATTCACAACTCTCTGATCTCGAAATTACAAAATCATTTCAGCGTACGATGCGTGGGTGACTAGCTCTGCATGGATACCTAAAGCCATCGAACGTGCAACCAATAGACTAGAAATATCAATAGTAAAAATGACGATGAAAACGAGGGTAGTTGTGCGCCGCTGTCAGTTGCGTCGAACAACCGCTGTTCGTTTCGCTGCCGCCGAGGCGAGCGCTCTAGGAAGAAGGACTACGAAATAGTCCGAAACATGTCGAGCATCACTCGACTTTTTATACGTGAGTTATCCGTTTATGTGTAATGACTAGAAATATCATTTGAAAATAATTCGGCGCTCGGAAAGATCAGCGTGGGTCGCCTTCCAGCTGAATGGAGTGATGATTTGCGAAAGACAGCGGGTAGTGATTGGATGCGACAAGCTGAAAACAGGGCAAAATGGCGCGTTATAGAGGAGACCTATATCCAGCAGTGGGCTGCTACAGGCCGTTTATGAGTTGAGGTGAGTATGAGTTATTTCATTAGTAACTAGTAATAGGACACTATGTTTCTAGTTTCGGAATTTGCATAGCCAGTATTACCACTCTATTGGTTAAGTTCTCGATGCTCTAAAACATAGAACAAACACGGAGATCTGACGTATTTACGTAGAAAATTGTTCACTAATTCATCTCGGCCATAAATATTTCCATGGCGGTGCGGAGGCCAACGATGAGGTTATATTATTTGGAACTGCGCCAAGCGATTGATGCATGGAGTGCACAATGACAGGTTGATTTTGACTATAGTCTGTTCATAATCATCATTTCCATCATCATTAGCCGGAAGACTTCACTGTTGAACACAGGCCTCCCTTGGAAGGCCACAATGAACGACAACTTGCAATCTGAATTCACCGGTTGCCCACAACTGAGCGATATCATTGGTCCTCCTGGTAGGAGGCCTCCCAACGCTGTCTCCCGGTTAATGTCTGTTAGTTAGGCCTTTCATACCCGATCAAGGAGCGGGGGGAGGGTAAATAACCTCGTGTGCTCGATCGTTAAGGTTGTGGCAAATGGCATTAAGGAATTTCATACACACTTTGACCAGATTTGGAATGGGACATCTCCGGATCGGTGCACTCTGGGCAACAACGGTTAACTAATTTAAATGAGGAAATGTTTAGCTGATCTCCGACTGAGAAATGGGAGAGACAGCTATAGAGGCTGATAACAAGATGAAGATGACAGTACCCGTTTACGATGAAGCCGGATCGATTTAGCAATTTCTAAGTGTATTGTATTTAATTGTTCTCCCGATTCTGGTGAATCCAAAAATTTACTAAATACTTACGATGCTTCCACCGAGGTCTGAAATGAACAGGTTGAAGTCATAGTTGTGGCGTTCCTCGTACACTGACACCATCATAGTGTTGAAGTGAAGGTACAGCTAGAACAGATAAAAAACGAAGTTTATTCAAGCCAGGCGTCACTTTATGGATGTGCATTGCTAAGTTAGTGTTAACCCGTGGGAAACCCATGAAAGGATGGGTGTTTACAAAAATTAATAGAACTCGCATAATTTACAAACTTTGTTTAGTTGTGCATCTCTGGAACTACCTGCTAAATTGATTCTAAATTTATTTCTGTTATAGAAAACTTATCAGCAGCTAAGCAGGGATAATCATCCTTGGTTATTTGTTATCCCGGGAGAGTTGCGAAAACAGGGCCATAACAGAACATGACTATGCGATCCAGAGGGTCGGCAAACAACCCAGCCTATTCGGGTTAGGCTGGATTACCGGATTGAACCGGATTGGCCGGATACCAGCGTTAGGGACGGCCCAGGGTGCCAAATTTCAGGGGGCGATCGGTGGGGGTGGGATGCTTCCTCCGCCAAACTGATACTCGATCTTGGTTTCCTTAAGTAGGCGCCACAATATTTTTGCCCGGGGTGTCAGTGGTCGTAACGCCGATACTGCTTAACCCTTGGAAAACGCCTTATGCATCCGCCCGGTACGGGGTTACCGGGGGTATGTGGGGCTCTCCCGCTAAAAACCACACAGATTCCCTATTCGATCGTATATGTGGCGTTACGGGAGCACTCGGTGTCACCGCGCTCCACGACCACCCCGGGAAGGGCTTCCCTCTTTGCGGCACCTGTGCAATGCAGGTCTGGGAATTCCCGCCCTCCAATACTGCTTGCCCCTACCCCCTGCTAACACTTTACGTAGACCCTTGAACAAGAATCATACATGGGTTTCCAGCACAGCATCTCCGAAATTAAGGGCCCAGACTTTCTGGGCAGAATCCCAGGTGTAGTCACTGCGACGGAAGTTGACGAAGGCATTGTAGAGATACGCCCGGCAGATCCGCGGGCAGATGGTGCAGTTGTGATCTTCGTATACGCTGCAAAAATGCAAGTCTTTTTTATATGAGACAGCGTGGCAAGAGAGCAAGCCCTGGTGGTAAGTGACAATACAAATTGCGATGCGTGGTCAATATTGGCGATATTATAAAGGCAATCAGCGTAGATTCTTGTCGAGTTTGTAGTGTAAACAGAATTGTCACTTGTCACCGACTATTGTCGAGATGGTGAATGGGCTTGATGGTAAGTGATCATCACCACCTATGGACACCATCAGCAACAAATTTTATACGTTGCCAGTCTGGACTAAGATGGAATACTTCAAGTGCCAGTAATTTCACCAGCTGTCCTACTCTCCTCGCTGTCACAGTAGTGCAGCTGCTTGGCGGCAGGAGTGAGTGAGATAGTGGTAGTGATCTGGACGGACCTTGCGCAAGGTCCTACTACCCACACAATTAGGTGAAAATATTTAAAATTCATACGGACGAAAATCCCTACTTCCCTACTAATATTAGAAATGCGAAAGTAACTTTTTTTTTTGTTATAAAAGAGGGGGCAAACGAGCAGACGGGTCACCTGATGGAAAGCAATCACCGTCGCCCAGGGACACCTGCAAGACCCGGTGACTCCGACTGTCTGTCGGTCTGTCTGTTCCGCTCTCACGCCTAAACCACAGAACCAATTTCAACAAAATTTGGTACAGAGATAATTTAAATCCCGGGGAAGGACATAATATAGTTTTTATCCCGGAAAACAAAATATAATCGAAAACCCTCGTTCTTTGAAGTCAGTTAACTAACTTGACGTAAGCAGTGATGAGCCTCCTCATGTCAGCGTAGTTGTCGCAGCGGGGGAGGGCGCTGGTCATCCAGGGTCCGGAGCAGCCCGCCGCCTCGCCGGCCAGCGTCGACACGTAGTCTGCGGTGCACTGGAGTAGATGGAAGGTATTCTGATTACAGGACTGTTGCTACCTGACTAGATATTTATGCTTGCCTAGCATTGACGTACAATAAACATCTAGACTCCCAATCACGCTCAAAAACTGTCCGAAGCAAAAGTCTGAACACGCGTCTATTGTTCAGAGTTTTGGTTCAGTTGTGTTTCGACCGCGCTTTGATAACAATGTATATGTCTCTTTCGCACCGTAATCTTACTATTGAGAACAAAAGAGACAGGCAGGTTTCCAGCGCGTGGCGTCGTGTCATTACTTCTCACGATCCTATGCCATTGATATTATACATTACTGCCACGAAATAAGGTGTCAATTTGAACGAATATGTTAATGTTATCTGTCTAAGTCGATGTGTTGACACACACAACACATAGACAAAGCAACTCGGACGTTTCTTGTGGAACCTTTGTTAGCGACTGAGAGTCTAGTTGTTTATTGTAAGTCAATGTTGCCTAGTTAACATAATGCTTACGATACCTGATAGGCTGATAATATATAAAAAAAAACACCCAAGTACGAGTGTTAGCAGAGCCCTGCTCTTAAGAGAATTAAGGCAGTGCGAGGTCATTTTATGTTGGTTTATGACATAACACAGACAGTCAAAGAAATATTCTATTTTTAGTATTTGTTGTTATAGCGGCAACAGAAATACAACATCTTTGAAAATTTCGACTGTCTATCTACCAAGGTTCATGAGATAGAGCCTGGTAATTGGGTCCTGTTTTTACCCTTTGGGTACGACACCCTAAAAAGTAGCTCAGGAGAAATAACGTACACATACACATACATAAATCACGTCTATATCCCTTACGGGGTAGACAGAACCTGAGGTAATAAAAGCTAAAGGCCACTTAGCATGATTGTACGCGTATAGGTGGAAAAAGGAATCAATAGTGATGGGTTGCTGACCGCATCGCCTATAACATGATTCCTCAGAATTTCGCCCATTCCCTAGGAGAAATAAACGCTTAGGAAAGACCGCTCTCTTCGTCTTGTCTCGGCGTGGAGTATCTCTCGTGTTGCGAACGTCTCACTTACCATCAAGTAATTCACTGGCTCCTTGGCCTTCTTCACTATCATCATCACTACATAGTATAAAACAAAGTCCCTTTCTCTGTCCCTATTGCCCTATGTCCCTATGTCTCTATGTATGCTTAAATCTTCACTACACAACGGATTTTGATGCGGTTTTTTTTAATAGATAGAGTGATTCAAGAGGAAGGTTTTTATGTATAATTCTGCATAGACGAAGTCGCTGGCAGAAGCTAGTTATGTATCAAAAATACAATATAAGTAAATGAAGTCCACGACATTATTGTGTATTCTCATGGAATAGTTTCAGCCAGATCTGATAGTTGAGACAAACAAAAGCTACCTGATTGGCACTGTAGTTTTCCCAGCTGACGCAAGGGTCCCTGTCCTGGCTGATCTTGGCGTACTGGTCCACGGTCAGCTTCACGTCGATCGTCTCTCCCGTGTTGACGTACAAGTAGTCTATGAGGCCACCGTTGTATACCGCCACTTCTAATAAGCGAACAGAAATGGTACTTAGTTGTTGATCCTTCCGACCGATTTCGGCCATGGCGACCACTTCGACCCCTAGTTAGTATGATGCTCATGCGCCCGAAGATGGCTTGTAGCCGATCTTAGCGGTCAAACCCCGCGCACAAAGAATGCAGGTGAGCACACCGTCGACATAATGGTAGCGAATGGCAAGCGGCAGGTTGTAATGGTTACTTAGACACAATCTGAGACAGATAATATTCTTAATGACGGCAAGGTGCCAACGGCCGTAGCAACTGCAGTAGAGAACTGGAGTAGGAGAGGCTTTCGTTGATCAAGAAACAATAACTAAAGTTTTGTTACGTTGTACTTCTTACCACGCACGGTTATACTCTGAATCAGCTAGCGGCACCAATTTTCCATGACCTGTACCGACATAGGGATCTTCAAAATGGGAGCCTATTCTTTTCTGAAACGGCTGGCAACACGCTCTTAACGCCCTATGTTATGAGTGTCTATGGGCAGCGGTGATTACTTTCCATCAGGTGACCCGCGTACCCCTATCATATAAAAAAGGTATCCCTTAATTTCGTGGGGCGTATATAGAAAATAAATTAGTCCAGGACGATTTAAAAAGAATACATCATACGCAGCACTACTGGCTACTGTTCTATTTTGAGCAAAAATATTAAAGCCTACGCCATTTTATCTTGATTCAATATCTTACCAAGGCAATAGTCTAAAAACAATGACAGGTTATTCCTATCCCTCAAACAATCAAAAACTGGTACAAAGTTTTCTTGGTCTATTTCCCAGAAAATAACAGCTCGTAATGTACCTAGCTAGTTATGATTCGACGTCAAATTATGAAGCGGTCTTTCTTCTGGTATGGTGCTACAGTCATGACCTACCAGTAAACGGTTCCTGGGAGTAATGTACGTAGACGTTGTACCCTGGCGGCGTGGTGCTGATGCTGTTCACGATATCCTTGGAGCTGTGCCGGAGGGTCAGCGAGTACCCTGAGCCACGCGACGCCTTCTTGCTGAGAACCTGTCGAAATACCTCAGTAAAGATCTGAAGCGTGATTTGTCTTACACTTGTAATGAGATCAAGTGAGGTCCTCGTATTAATGGGAGTGCATCGTCATGTCAGCCAAAAGACTGTCTACTGGTACGATCGAGTTTGTGCCCGCAGACAATGGCTTCCCACGACTTTTACCAGATCTTCCGTAGATAATACGAGAGGCCTGCCAACAATTCGCCTTTAGGTATGCGGTCAAAACTCCAGAACCTTCTAACCCCACCATTGGTTTTACAAGCATGTGACACCCATTACCACTGCTATGCGGTTGTGGGGGACGTATGCATTGTCAGCGATATGCGAAGCGATGCATGCAGGCAGTCCTGCACCGCAACTCGCTACCGACACTTGTGCTATTTAATTGTAAATCTAGTTGGTAGCGAATTACATTACAGATTACCAACATTCCAACACGGTGTAATGCGTGACGTGATCTAATTATAAAAATATTTTTGTGTTTTGCTATCGAGAAAATATATACTGAAGATTGTTGTAAAGGCAAACAAATCTGTTCAAACGTAAGTGAGTTCCAACCTTCGGAGTGAGCGTGTGGCATTTGCCCAGGACAAAGCCAAGCCGCGATGTCACAGCGACATCTGCAAGTAGAGAAGAACTAATAGATAACACATACATACATACACAAATCACGTCTTTATCCCTTACGGGGTAGACAGAGCCTAAGGTAACAAGACCTACAGGCCACGTTTAGCAAGACACTGAGGGCGTAGAGGTGGAAAGTGGCATCAAAATAGTGATAGGTTGCTAACCGCCATCGCCCATTACATGGGTCCTATGATTTTCGCCCATTCCCTCAATGGGTTTTTACCACCTGCGCGGAAAGAGAAGCAACTGGTACATTCTATGTTTTTTCTTTGCTCCCAGACCAACATGGAAGTGCATAATACAAATAGATAAACAAACAAATACACAAACAAATAGATAAACAATTTAAAAATCAATTTTTCTTCCATGCTGGTCTGGAAGTAAAGAAAAAATATAGAATTTACCAGTTGCTTCTCTTCCCGCGTAGAGCCCATCAAGGAAAAATTTAGGAACCATGTTATAGGCGATGCATCACTATTTAGATTTCGCTTCCCACCTATACACCCTTAATCATGGTAAACGTGGCCTTAAGGTTTTGTTACCTTAGGCTCTGTCTAACCCGAATGCACTAATGTAGCCACGAGATACCCGAATAAAAAAAAATGGAATTATGGAACAAAGGTGGTCAATGCACAAAACACTAATCTAATATATTTTCTATTTGCTAAATGCACCTGGTTCGAAATAATCATTAAACAGATTCCAAGAAACAGCTAGCAAAAAAAAGGACCAAGCGCCTAAAGAAAACTTTTGATAAACACTAGGTAACATAAGTAACGTATTACTTTCCACGAGCCCGTCCAATCCGTACTGCACAAAGAACTCGTCTTCAGTGTAGGTGATGTCCTCCCAGAGCTCATCCAGACTGGTCCGGGAGAAGTTGAAGTTGCGCCAGACCGAAGTGAACCGAGGATGGGAGTAGAGCCCGTACTCCTAAAGTGTAAAGCAGGAATGAGTTTAAGAAGTACCTAAATTAGTTTTAGGGAATGTAGATTGTACATACATACATACATACCGTCACGCCTCTTTCCCATAGGGGTAGGCAGAGACTACTTTGTTCCACTTGCTACGATCCTGACATATTTCTTTCGCTTCATCCACAGTCATCAATCTCTTCATACATGCTCGTCGGTTTCGGGTACTCCTGACCTGACCTTTTTCCAAAACGTCTCCTATTTGGTCTCGGAACCTGGTGTGTAAATAAATGTTTCTCTCTCTCTCTCTCTCTCAATTTGAATTGTGACACTGGGACTTCAAAAATTAAGCATTAGCAGCTTTCATACACTATAGAGCTACTAATAAATACGCCTGCGTCTGTTCCTTCATCATCAAGAATGTAGAGACATTTACTGGCTCCATCATTGGCCAGATCTTCGCTTATCAGGCGTGACTGTGCCAAAGCGCATGCCTAGCCAAAAAACTTATAGCTGTTACCTCAATTTGTACTCTAGCTGTGGAATCATTACCTCCATCTTGTCGAATTTGTACGGGGGCTCCCGACAGAAAGTGAGACTGGGGTACATGAGCGTCTCGTTGAAGTCGAAGTGCGTGTACGTCGTTATAGGAATGTGGATCAACTTCTGCACGCATGCTGTTATCTAGAATAATGACATCATCTATAAACAAAAACTTTCTGCTAATTTTCTTGCGGCACATTCTTCTCTTGCTCTAGGCTTTAAGAGGCCAAACAGATATCAAAATGGGTGTAAATGTTTACAACACTGAGTTTGACAATGACGGACCTGCTGCAGAACGACAGCGCTGCAGATGACCACGACGAGGGTCCGGATCAGGTTGGCACCCTTCAGGCATCTGGCACACCTCTGCCTGATGGAAACTCCAGCTTCGATCTGCAACACGAACTCTGGGGCTACTCGGGGTTTTTTTACATCATCACTTCACTTCCCCATGTCCCTATGTCCCTATGTATGCCTATATCTTCAAAACCACACTACGGATTTTGATGTGGTTTTTTTTAATAGATAGAGTGATTCAAGAGGAAGGTTTTTATGTATAATTCTACGCAGACGAAGTCGCGGGCAGAAGCTAGTCATGAATAAAAATGGATCGTCGAAATGTGTGTACGCGCAAAACTTCCAAACGACTGCACCGAATTGGATAATTCTTGTTTAGTTGTGTTTGTTACAATAGAATATTGACTCCAAAACATTATTAGGTAGGTTATACTGATTTGATTACTGTCGTCTTAACGTTAGAACCCGTCACTGTCTATCCGTTTAAAAGTAGGTAAAGAAGAAAGATGTTTTTATTAGAAAGAAATTACGCTTTTTACATCATTAAAATATTTAAATTGAAATTATAATCTCCACGAAACTAATAATGAAAATTTGATTCCTTCTTGTTAACCTTAAAACGAGAAAATAATGACGATTTCGTATACTATGCCGTGTTCGCTCAAACTCAATAAAAAAAACTCTTCGATACCTACCTCTAGCACTTCACTGTTTTTTCTAGCTTAAGTATCAGTTACTATACGAGACAGCGGGTTCCTAGGGCTCGGAGGCAAAGGAGCTAGTCAGGGAGCTGGGCGGCAGACTGAAAGATAGGGGCTGCAATCGTGGCTGGTTCAAAGGGTTTCCATTGCAGTTCAAAGAGGCAACGCGGCCAGCGTAACCTTTGAACCAGGCACGAAACAGGGGGCATTTTTTAGGTTAGTTTTTAATCATTTTTAACACACTACTTTAAATCAACTTTCCTAGTTTTAGTGTTATTTATTGTTATTTAGTTTTTAATAGTTTGTATATTAATAAATTCCGTTACTGTACACTTAAATAGATGTTTAATACTTACCTCAATATCATCATTACACTCTTTCGGCATGTCGAACTACCTTCTGCCACGACCGCCCGTCTAAACTTGACCGCTGCCTATCTGCCGCGGCCACGCCAATAAATATAACACTTACAACCGTTAACTTTATTATAATGTCATAAATAAAGATTATATCATAAATGGAGCACTTTTCGTTATACGGTCCCAAGGTCGTTTGTGTTTGTGTACTACCCTGGGGACAGGCACCTTGGTTTTGTTATGTTAAAAAAAAAACTTTCTGTCTTTCGGAAAGCGCCGCGCCGAGTGCTTTAAAAAAAGACATGCCAGAGTAAATGAGTTCCAGGACGTCTGGACAGATCTGGATGAAATTTGGAACATAGAAGGATTATAGTCTGGAATAACATAGGTTACTTTTTATCCCGGATAATTGGGATTGTCTATTTTTTTACAATGTATAGTAAATCGAAAACCATTTCGAGATAAATGCTTTTTAAATCGTTTTCTGTATTTACTTTATTTTATTTTACTATAATTAATTTATTACATGAAAAATAAGCAATGACCTTCATTTGACATTCCCAGACATGATGTAGACGGTCCAAAATGTACTTTATTTGCAAAGGTTACAAATTCTATGCTATTTACGCGTGGATTATACTACGGAGTTCAATTTGGACCCGCAATCTGACATTTCATTCATCTTATGACAGATGACAAGCAAATGGGCAATCTTGTTACTGTCATTCTTGTTTTTTCCACTGTTTACTTTCATATTGTTGTATTATAGTTTAGATTTAGAAGCACTTTCGGTAGATAATTAGGCAAGAGTGTAACCACACAGCGATGTGCTTCGCTCACATGAAAGATTTTCCGCTAAATATTTTAATGAAGAGCGAAAATATTACGTTTTCAGTTTACTTTCGCCTACTGAGTTTACTGACTTATTTCCGGGTCCTGTTTTGTCTCGATCATACCTGGTATGTGTTTATGGACCTTTCTGCTTCGCGCAGAATGTTATGGTATGTGTAACGGTTGTGAAAATATAAAATTCATAGGAGAAGATCGCGTGAATCTTCCTGTGTTATTGTTGAATCATGTTGACATTGATACTGATGACAGTTTGCCAACTTCACCACAGATAGAAAAGACGTTAATGGCGGCTCTTCACATACGTTTTATGACCAATTTATCCAATAAGCAGATGTGTGGCACCGGCAGTGGAAACTCTGACGTCATCAACCAAAATACTTTCAATAATTAATAGTAAAAAAAATACCGAGTTATATGAGAAAATATTGAATTTGGTTTCTTATAATTGACTATTCTGCACAAAAAAAATATAAAAAGGATAGGTATTTTTTTTTAGACAATCCCAATTGCGTGATTCCTGCGGGATAGCGATAAACGAATTCTATGCAGACGAAGTTGCGGGCAAAATGTTTGTGGCCGTTTTCTCGTTGTAATAACAAAATTGACTAAATTGGCTACATTTGTGTAAACATGGAAATTAATATTCGGCACAATGTTATCTTTTCGAGTGGCGGGGACTTCAAACATTATTGAATTCAGGTTTCAATAGCAAACAGAAAAGGCCTAACCTCTATACATACATACATACATACATGTGTCACGTCTTTATCCCTTACGGGGTAGACAGGGCCTAAGGTAACAAAACCTTAAGGCCACGTTAAGCATGAAGGGCGTATAGGTGGAAAGGTGAATCAAAATAGTGATGGGTTGCTAGCGGCATCGGCTATAACATGATTCCTAAGATTGTCGCCCATTCCCTCGATGGGCTTTTACCATCTGCGCGGGAAGAGAAGAACCTCAGTTGTACCTACCGTTTTCGAAATATTTCGATTTCAATTTTAATTTTTCTTCTATTTTATTGTAAGATATATTAGCCAATCAGATATCTTCAAATATATTTCGAAGGTTAGTAGACGCTACGGGTGACCGCAGAGCTGGCAGCTTCCTTGGACTGCGTTAGTATCGCGTAGGTCTCATTTCTTTTGCCGTTAAAGTTAACAACCAAGGCATAATATTATAATCATAGTATTGAACTTGGCTCTCATTTCACATTTATATTTTTGATGGGATTTCAAAAAACGGGATTGGCGGATTCTATACCTTCTTAATCTGCTCTACTTCAGTGAAAATGCACTTAGGTAATTGTTTTTTAATTGTTTAGTTTGTGTAATTATAAAATCTTGTAGTCCTATAGACGCCAACGCCATCTACATTACGGAACCGACCCTAAAGAGACAACTGTGTCAGTAACCTGTGACATTGAAGCCCGGTAGTGCAAACGTTATATGCTGTTGTAGAGTTATCACACAAAGCTCCTAGATGGCGCGCTGTGTTCCATTGTCTATTTTTATTTTTTACTAGCTGACCCGGCTAACTTTGTTCCGCCTTAAATTTGAAAAATTCCAGTGGTTTGGGCTGTGCTATCCCGCGGCAACTATGCAATTTTCCGGGATAAAAACTATCCTATGTCCTTTCCCGGGACTCAAACTATCTGTAGCTATACCAAATCTCAACTAAATCGGCCCAGCGGTTTAAGCGTGAAAAGGTAACAGACAAACAGACAGACAGACAGACAGACAGACAGAGTTACTTTCGCATTTATAATATTAGTAAGGATACAATTACGGGAATACGCACAATTATTTTGGTATTGCAAAAACAGCTCTGACGATTTCTTTTTTTTTATGTAGAGAGGAAAAAGGGCAAGCGGGCCTTGACTTCTGAATCCCAGCAACCCCAGGAGAGTTGCCAGCCTTTAAGCGAACAGATTTTGGGGAGGGAGAATTTCAGTGAAATTTTCTTCATTGAATTATATCATGTTAGGGAAAACATATTGATAAATGTTTTTTATCGGTGGCGCTAAATCTCCACGTAGTTAGGTATGGTTGAACTATATCAAAAGACACCTCGCCATCTCTTATTCTTCTTCTTTTGTTGGATCAACTAGGGGCCCGATTTTTGAAAGCACATGAAATGAAATAAATGAAAAAGTGGTATAAATCCGTTTATATCTCCAAAACTACAGCTCTAATCAAAGTTTTGACTAGTTCACAAGACTAATGACAGCCGTAAGTATCTTCTAAGCTACTCGTATTTCAAATTCAGCACAATTTTTCACCACTTACGAATGGTATTTTCACACATGTGCTTTCAAAAATCGGGCCCCTGGTATCTAATCTATACTAATATTAGGGGAGACCGAGGAGAGTTGATACAAAGCCGACTTTTCTGAACTTTGACAGATTATCGGGCCGGTAACTTCGCTAATTCGTTGCTCTTTCTACACTCCACAGTTTGTGTGAAGTTGTGACCTCACTAACTGTCATAGGTGCAGAGAAATCGGCTTTGTATCAACTCACCTCTGTCTCAACTCTCCTCGGTCTCCCCTAACTATATAAGGAAAGTTTGTGAGGTTGTAGTGTAGGGGGTAATTTCAGAATCTACTGACTCGATTTAAAAAAACTCTTTTACCAATAGAAAGCCACATTGTTTGTGAGCGTCATAGACTTTCATTCTGCGCAGACAAAGTCGCGGGCGGCAGCTTGTTTTATATAAATACAAGCTATGAGGAAATAACACAACACAGTAAGCTCTGAGCATTTATTTACAGCGCTTCAAAATATTTACAGGGAATAACAAAGTTAAAATTACATTAAAATTAGCTTAATGGAATACCATAATCACTTTTCAAGGCACATACGTACGCAGTAAGTACTGTAACTACATTTACTGTACAAAAATAAATAAAGTGGTAACTACAGAATTTTGCTCCATTATGGCTGGTCTTGTCGCTTTAAATAAAGTACAATGTTAACAATACCCTCGTTATGGGCTACAATCGGCAAAAACAATTTTTGTGATCAAATCACTTGAGGTTATCTTAAAATTACACGAGCATCTAAAGATAAATTATTTGTTTAGGCCGCGACCGCACTGTTAAGGCGACGGCGACGCGACAGTGACGCGACGGCGACGTGATCATTTTTTCCAGAATTTAAATATTTTGGGTTTTTCTTACTCAGAATCATTTACCTATCAATTCTCATACAAGAAAAAGTGTGTCCCAGATTTAACTATGGAATTTCCTGTTCCTCACGTTCCGTAACATACCTATATCAAAAAAGTGACGAACTGGAATGGACATTTCGGGACACATTTTTTCTTGCATAAGGATCGATAGGGTAAATTCTGAGTGTGAAAAACCCAAAATAGTTCGATTTTGGAAAAAAAAATCATGTGGACTTTTTTTTGGAAAACTCTCGTCCGCGTTAACAGCAACGACGAGCAGCGAATCGCCAACGCATCACGTACATGCAATGCGGACACGTTAGTATATTATTAAACATTGAATATTTGAGAGACAAACTTAAATTTAATGGCCTGCCGCCTAATCAATGCGGCCGCTTCATAACTCGAACGACGTTTGTTTTAGTCGCTGTCGCGTCGCCGTCGTGTTCCCAGTGCGGACCCGGCCTTAACCCAAGACGATCGGAAAACCAACAATGAAGAGAATATAATAAAATTGGAACTTTTATTTGTGTTAAATCGTTGCCACGCTCAGATCAAATAATGTTGCGTGAAGTTGAATTTAATGTCTACTAAATGTTGGTGCATTATTGAAAAGAATTTCACAGCCGATCACGGCAGCACATATATGGCGGCGTTTGAAAACTCTGTGCCACAAAAGATTGGCAATTAAACACGAGTCCCAACTACCTAAAGAGCAAAGTTGTGTGCTCAGAAAAACAGATGGCGTTAGAATAAAGAATCTAGGAATACGTTGATTTGTACATTTTATCTGGATTAACCAGTTTCATAATTATAACATCCATGTAAGCCGACTAGACCAATGATGTTACATTCGAAGGAAAAAAGATAGGTTAACTATTTCACACAGCTGACGGAACACCGAATTGAAATAAAAGCTTATAAAAACTTATTTCTGCTGGCACAACGCACGCAACCTATCTTTTTGTCTAACAACGCATTAAATACTTAATTGGATTCAGTAGAAGAAATCAGCCAACTTAATAATACTAGCGACACAAAAGACATAGGCATGAACGACGTTCCTGAATTGGGCCTTAGCTTAGCGGCTATCTTAGCTGTTGCATTCTTCACGTTCTTTACGAATTTATCCAAGATGTCTGATCTAGGAGTAATGTCACACGCCGTGTGGCTTATAGCATCTAACACAGGAGCAGTAAACACCCTGAAGTTGACATCTGCAGGGTCCAATTTGCCGTACATCCAAATCGGAAGTCTATTGGATAGGATCCAGAGGTTCTGATTGTAGTCTACCTTGATATCAGTAGGGTAGATCATAGTACTATCATTCATTGAGATTCTGCCTTGGTTTTTCATTGTGTACTCTTTGTTTGAAGTCCTCCAGCAAGCGACAGCGTTAAGGTTGACTAGTGAATAGAAAAGTACCCCGGTCTTTGGGTCGACGAAGGACGCGCTGGACTGAGCGTTAGGTCCTCTGCTTCCCAAGAGTTTGAAGGCGTGGAAATTAGCGTCAGCTAGGCTTTTGTTTCTTAAATACTCGGTAGACACAGAGAACTCGTTGTAACTGGCCATGGGATGGAAGTAGACCGTACTGTAGTTATCAGAGTTGGGTGCTGAGATGCCTATACCGAAGAGAGCGTCCGTCCAGCTAAAGTTGTACCCTTTCACGCTGAAATCGCAAGCCAAAGGATCAATGTTGAAATAGTGATGCGTGATCCTCCAGGATTCGTTCTTTTCCCAAGAATACACAACGATGCCTGCCTTTCCTACGTCACCAGCGTACGCGAAGGTTTTATCGCAGTCTCCGTCTTCGATGGCGATGTTCGCGAAGCCTGAGTCTTCCTTGACCTGGTCGGCTGGGAACTGGTATCTTCTGAGGAGGTTGTCGGTTTTGAGGTCGTAGACGATGATGGATGGTGAGTGTTTGGTGGCGTTTGGGTCTATACTGCGCGTCTTTCCGCTGTCCAGGACCCAGAGTCGCCCACACTTGTCTGCTCGTACCCTGAAGGGGGAGATGATCTCTGGAGGTTTCCCGTCGCTCCCGATAGAGTGAGCTGCCCAGCTCGGGTATGGGATTAGCTTGGGTGACGTCGTAGTGTTGTCTGAAATAGAAAAACAGAGGACGTTAAGTATATGTGTTTGTGTTCCTCTTTAGGGGGATCCTATTACTAAGACAACTGTCTGTTTGTCACCAGGCTGCATCGTAGGAACCGCGATGACAGTTGAAATTTTCAGAGATACCTACTAAAAATCTATCTTTTTCATGTCTATCTATATATGTAAGTAACCAATATAAACTGACTTTACACTACTTTTTTTAGGAATTTTGCTTAAGAAATTGAAGGCAGCCCTCGGAGCCTTAACGGTTTAAAAAAAAATGTGGTAGTTAAATTATAAATTGAAATCAGAAGGTTAACCTGAAAGTTAAAGCTGTTCAGGTTTGCTCATGTTTCGACAGAAAATTATTATCCCCATTTGAATTCAAAATAAATCAATTTTATTCGTTATCAGAGCGTGAATAATTATAATTTATAACGTGTTGAAATTCAACGCTCAGGTGAAGCTAGGGTGCACTTTCATTGGAGCGTTGTACATTGACCAGTCGCATTAGTTGTACTCCACACATAGAGCAGCCAACCGAATAGAGAGGAAATGTCACGGAATTTACATGAGGTAAAATGAAGCCAAACCTAAATTGGCGATCACTGCATTCTAAATAGCCAGACAGGTCACTAGAATTGAGCAAACAGCTATTATGATCATTATGGATAGTTAATGTTTAGTCGTTGTGTATTATATTGAGTGAAACAGAATAATATTGGTAAAAACCAGATAGTAAATATATGATCAAAAAAAATTGACAAGTATGGTATATGTCGAAAAAGTCATATTTGTCGCCAGCATTTTATAGCCCTTATTACCTCTCTAATTGGTTATTTCCTCCACGTTAAGCTAGGGTCATGTTTAGTGTTTTTTTTTATTTGCTTGCTCTTTCGTACTCAATGAAAGTGAAACAGCATGACTTCTACTAAGAACACAGCTCACACCCTCATGTACTGAGTCATACGGGGAAAACCCAATTAACGTATAGCCACTTAAATGTCCCTGTATGATATTCCGTGCTTGAAGGTAAACAATTAAATGAGTAATAAGTTTCCTTATGTGAGTGCATATTATAAACTAGCTTATGCCCGCGACTTCGTCCGCGTAGAATCAGCAATTGCCATGTAAAACTCGATCCCGTAGAACTGAATATATAAATCCCGTTTTTTTCCTTATCCCGTGGGAATTTCCAAAAATCCTGAAATAAGTTTCTTAGTTTTGTAATCACCTACTTTTGTATCAAATTTGAAGAGTCTAGTTATTATAGTTACTGAGATAGCGTCACTCGGAATCGAATATATAATTCCCGTTTTTTCCTTATCCCGTTCTAATTTCCAAAAATCCTTTCTTAGCGGATGCCTACGTCATAACATCTACCTGCATGCCAAATTTCAGCCCGATCCGTCTAGTGGTTTGGGCTGTGCATTGATAGATCACTATGTCAGTCAGTCAGCCAGTCAGTCAGTCACCTTTGAGTTGTATATATTTAGAAGAAAGATTGAAACCAAGGGTTTTAATCCATTAGGACGTCATGGCGACATCGCCAGCCAAGTATTCTATACAAACACGTCGCCAAACCGTCGCCAAATGCGTTAGGCCTAAAAGCCACGTTTAGCATGATTGTGGGTTGCTAGCCGCATCGCTTTTCGCATGATTCCTAAGATTTTCGCCCGTTCCCTAATTCTAATTATATCACTCGCAATCGCCTTCGTGTTCAATTTGACAGTTCTTGTATGAATGTGACAGCTAGCTGATTCCGATGCCAATTGTCAGTCCATAACATGAACTGTCAAAATGAACACGATGGCGATTGCGAGTGAGCTAGCTAATAAGCCTACTGGTCTGACACTGGGTGAATTATATGTGAACAAATATTTGGCTTTATCGTCTATTTCCTCTGTGCTATAATATAATAGCCGCAGTTATAGGATGTCCTAATGACTGTAACAAATGAATAGCTTTATGGTTTCCGTTAATTAAGTACCATTTACTGTTTCGATATATGGAGGAATTTAAACTACGACATATGAGTAATTTTAATAAAACCTGTTAAATACAAGCTGTGCGCCTGTTTCATACAGACTTATACATTTTTTCCAGAATTTAAATATTTTGGATTTTTCTTACTTAGAATCGTTTGGCCTATCGATTCTCATACAAGAAAAAATGTGTCCCTGATTTTAGTATTTTTTTTTCCTGTTCGTCACGTTCCATTCCTACCTATATTAAAAAAGTGACGAACTGGAATGAAAAATTTGGGACACATTTTTTCTTGTATGAGGATCGATAGGGTAAACGATTCTGAGTAAGAAAAACCCAAAATATGTAGTTAAATTCTGGAAAAAATGTTCATGTGTACTTTTTTTGGAAAACGCCTAACTAAGTGTCCGTTATCTTTGATGACGTCTGTATCTGTTTCGTAGTAATAAATGGAGACGGAATCATGAATAACTGACAGAGAGTAGTGAAACAGTCCCCTAGTCTATGTTTTTTTTTAACTACAACCACCACCCGTGCTATCATGCCACAATCATGCTAAACGTGGCCTTTAGTATTTTTACCGTAGGCTCTGTTTACCCCGTAAGGGATACGGACGTGATTTGTGTAAGTATCTATGTAACTACCACTCATGACTTATTCATTTATTTTCAAGGTTTTTTGTAAATTGGTTGAAATATGACGGTAAATAAAATTGTGAGTGTGTTAGTATTTACATTGGACCCGTGCGACGCCGGGGCGGGTTGCTAGTTAATGCTATAAACAGAAAACACTTGTAAAGGGTATTTTCCTTCATGCTTTTGTTTGTAACGAATAAGCTGAAACCTAATGGGCTGATTCAAAAAAATATTTCATCATTACAACGCTACATAACAACACAACAAAACAGTAACAATGGGCTATATTCAATTCTGCGTAGTCGAAGTCCCAGACAAACAGCTAGATGACAAACATACGATGAGTATTGGAAATTTCCATGGTATTTTTGCAAGCACGGATGTTCAGTAAATTCCCGTAATTCCAATCGCCGTGCAAAGCCGCGGGTAAGAGCAAGTTGATTAGCAAAAAACCAAGCATACAGGTGTCGTAAAAGTAGTACGACAAATTTAATTTGAGTGGAGGACATCTATCAAATATAAAGAGACGACCTCAGCCGTACCGTTTTCGAGATATTTCGATTGCAATTTTAATTTTTCTTCGGCAGGTAATTCTTGAAAAAAAACAAATATGTTTACAAGATCTAAAAGTTAACTAAATATACAATACTTAAAACTAACTAACTTTCTTCTATTTTACTGTGAGAATATTGGCCTATTAGATATCTTCAAAGATATTTCGAAGAGGCTAATAGACGCTACGGGTGACCGCAGAGCTGGCAGCTTCCTTGGACAGCGTATTAGTATCGCTTCGCTATCCAAAGGGGGAATGCTGCCGGCGTCCGTGGTACTATGCCTAGGGGGCCCTCCTTTTTTTAAGATTAGTTTTACTTAGTTTTTAATTCCCATTTGTATTTTTTCAATAATAATTTCATTTTGTACTGTGTAAGCTTCGACCTCTCTTGGGAATGTAAATATTTGTGACACTGTCACTAAGGTCTTTTGTATATATTTGATAGACCTGCCCACCTTTTTTTATGTGGGGTTTATACCCACTTAAACCCCCGGGGTGTTCCTTCCTCGCCGCTTTTCAGGAGGCGCAACGGTTCAACGATATAACCCGTTACAACGCCAGAAGGCGGTTATCCGTTTCCGAATTCGTCACATGGGAGGCCAATCTTGGTCTCCTTTTCCCAGCAATGGCGTGTCAGGAACACTAAACTTAACACGCCATTCTTCTCAAACACCTTGTTCAGACCTGCCCACCTATCTCAACTCAACCTTACGTTTGTCGTACTAATTATGGGACACCCTGTATACATACATACTTCACACTTTGGTTAGACTTGATGAAAATGTATGACTCACTCGTCACGAGACGACCATGCAAATATTGTCTCCAAACAGTGGTAAAGGCAACTACTTTCGTAACTCTCTACGTTGTACGTTTTTCAATACCTCTCGAAAATCGAAAGATGCGTATTAGATGTAGGACGAGGACGTTTGTTAGATGACAAATGTTAGGGAACTTGGTACACATCATGTAAGATGAATAGCTTGAACTTTGGATTGATACGCTACCGCGTGTCTCTAGATGACAATGCAAGTATAAAATTTCTAATCGACACTGAAAATTAGAGCACATACAATAATCCGAAAAGTATATGGCCGGGAATCGAATCCGGATCCTCATCATTCCCCATTCAAATATAAAAATCAAGAAGTAAAATTATTGATTCATTTGATAGTACCAATGCAAGTATAGTTAACAAATGTACAGTCAGCAAAAAAAAAAACAATTCAAAATGAAAGTTTTAACAATTTCAACAGATTTTGAGGTAGAGTTTCTCCAAGTTAAGTAGCTAATACTAGCATGAGAAGGGTTGTATGAAAAAATAACCTGGATTTAGTCAATTCAATTCATTTTTTGGGATAATATGGCCCCATCAATCGATGCGATGATTTCGCCAATGTCAAAGTAGTAAAAATATATTCAAAAATCTTGTGACAAAATGTCGGCAACGTTGTACCTACGCTAGAACACGGTCAAAAGAACCGCTCTTAGCCAAAGGATAATGATATCCCTCAGCGACCACCAGGTAATCATTAATCGATGCACAGGACGCACCGGACCAAGCACTGCTCTTTCCCCGGACGGAACCAAAAACGAACCGCGTTCTTGATCACACGCGGAGGTAACCCGACTCGCCCCGGCTGGATTTAGTCGCAAAATCTGGTTTAAAGTATGACAGTTCCAAACATTGTGACACTACTGAATAAAGTTGTAACGTCAAGTAAGTGGCCGTCAGCGATGAGCAAAAGGTCCCGCGAGGTGGACTAACCCATCTCTTTCTAGAAGGAACAGTAAGAAAAAGACGGCCTGCAGTCTGTCTTCCGCGCGACCCAGCTCTTGGGCGCTTTCTGAATCAATTTTTAACGTCAAGTAAGTGGCCATCAGCAACGAGCACACGAGCCCGCGAAATGGGTTAACCCATCTCTTTCTAGAAGGAACAGTAAGAAAAAGACGGCCAGTCTGTCTTCCGCGCGACCCAGCTCTTGGGCACTCTCATAGCCTCGCAGGTAGAAAACAAAAGACAATCAATGTTCAGTGGATAAACGCATCCAAGATCAAATTCAAATCATAAGTTGAACTCACCTTTCAGGTTTACATAGTTCAGGGTTGACGGCACTCCGTCCCTCCACCTCGGAACAGTCACGAAGAGTCTATCCTCGTACACCTCTACACCCATGGGGATGGTGTTCTCTGGAATGAAGGCCTTGCTGTCAATAGCCTGCTGCCGGGCTTCAGGACTTGGGTACTGGAAGTCCAGCTGGCTCCACTCGAAGACCGTGTGCAGTTGGTCCCCAGAAGACCGGTAGACCAGGTGAAGAAGCAGGAGGGCGGTGAAAGCCCTCATTGTTGTGGCTAGAACAGAGTAAATTTGTTTTAAGTAAATCTCTCGTCGGTACAAGTTAGGGGTCTTCAGAAAACGAGCATAGGCCTACCCTATTTCCTACTAATATTATAAACGCGAAAGTTTGTTAGTATAGATGGATGTTTGTTACTCTTTCACGCCAGAACGGCTGGACAGATCTGGACGAAATTTGGAACTGAGATGGATTATAGTCTGGAATAACACATAGGCTACTTTTTATCCCGGAAAATTGCTTAATTCCTGCGGGATAGCGATAAACGAATTTCACGCAGACAAAGTTGCGGGCAACAGCTAATAAAATAAAGTTTTGAATCTTTTGCTATTAGCCTCTTCAAAGATATTTCGAAGAGGCTAATAGACGCTACAGGTTACAGAGCTGGCAGCTTCCTTGGACAGCGTAGTATCGCTGTCCAAATGGGAATGCTGCCAGCGTCTGTAGAACTATGCCACGAGGCCTTTTTTAATTATTTTATTTTAAGATTACTTTTAGTTTAGTTTTCAATTTAATAGTTTAATTTGATTTAATTCCCCTTGTATATGAAATAAATAAATATTCGAATATTTGATAGATGTTCAGCCCAACTGACTCAGACCTGCTGACATATTTCAGACTAATTATTAGACACCTTGTATATTTTTCACTGATATTAATTTAAATCGTACATGTATTTCAGACCACGTCAGGTTCTAGACTGCCTCGCCTCTTCTCCTAGGTGCTGCACCCAACCGCCTAAGCGTGTTGTCAGCTCATACCCAAAAACAAAGGAAGCTATAAAGCTTATGTTACACGCGTTTACAATTAGGCTGAAACGTGCCTACATTGTCCGTTAAACAAACATAGGCTTCTTAGGAATTATGTCAGCTTTAATTCGAAGTCGGAAGTTGGTTGTTCGTGTATTTACATAGCTTTCAAATTTTACGAGTTCTCTGAACTACTGCAAAGTAACGCCTGATTCAATTAATTTAGGCTTATTAACGTCTTACTGCCCGCGGAAGCCTCCTATCAAAGTCAGCAAGAACAGAGGAGCTGAAGTTTCCCATGAGGGTCTTGTGTGGATTATGACTACAGGCCAAATTCTATTGAACTTGACACTACACAGAAAAAACTGTTCTTTCAAGCTTAATATTTGTCAACGGTTTTCTAAATCGAAAAATGGGAGCAATAATCTGTAGCATGTTTAAATCCCTTTATATTTAGAGAATGCTACTTACAAAATAACAATTACATAACAATAATGCATAACCTAACCAAAAAAAATCATTTTAGATACACGAATACGATAAACGAATTCTATGCAGACGAAATTACACTAGTAGTTAATATGAAGCTTGTAAAAATGACATACTTTGCATGTTACATCCATACTAAACTACATCATTAGTACTAAAAGATTCCAAGCTAAGCCACGGACAGACAGACAGACATGGTACAGAACCGTTCCATTTTTGCCATGACTACGGAACCCTAAAAAGCATAAGAAAAAAAAAAAAAAAAAAAAAAAAAAAAATGAAAATGAAATGAAAATCAGTGCTGCAGGTGTCTAACACCTCAGCGTAATGCTGAGCCAGCGACCGTTTCACTTGTGCGAAGACACACAACGCTGATGATCTATTTCTCATGTTTTTTTATTTTTATGCCTTGTTTATTTTCTATAAAATTGTGTATATTATCTTTATATTTGTGTGTCTTGCAAAAAGGAATAAAATGTCTTCTTTCTTTTCTTTCTTTAAGAGTTTGCCGCAATTAAGCCAACCATCAATGACATAACACCGAAAGTTAAGTAATGCAATGCCAAACCAGTTGGCCAATCAATCAGCGGGGTGATTGACCTTGCGCTAAGGTCACCGGCGCGCGCGCATTGTCCGGCTCGCACAGGACCGAAAGTTGGACACACTAGTTAGTTTCTCGGTTATCGTCCAGTGTGTAGAAGAAATACATCGAGGGAATGGGCGATTATAATAGGAGTCATGTTATAAGCGATGAGGTTAGCCCATCACTATTTTGATTCCATTTTCCACCTATAGGTACGCCCACAATCTTGCTAAATGTAATAAATAATAATAATAATATCTTGGGACAATTGACACCAATTGACCTAGCCCCAAACTAAGCAAAGCTTGTAATATGGACACTAGACAACGGATAAAACATACTTATATAGATAAATACATACTTAAATACATATTAAACATCCAAGACTCGAGAACAAACGTTCGTATTTTTCATACAAATATCTGCCCCTACCGGGATTCGAACCCAGGACCTCTAGCTTCATAGTCAGGGTCACTAACCACGAGGCTATCCGGTCGTCAAGACTTAAGACCGCCTATGTGGCCTGTAGTACCTAACTTGCCTAAGTCTAAGTCTACCCCGTAAGGGATGAAGACGTGATTTGTGTGTGTGTAGAAGAAATAGACAGTTTTAACTTCGGTGTGAATTCGGCTGAATTGAGACATGCCTTATTTAAAATACAGGGTTTTTTTTATAGATGTAGGTACTAGTTTCATTTGCGCTATTGTTAATCAATAAACATATGTTGTGTTTTTACTCTAGCTTAAAATATATTCGAGATGCTGATTCAATGATTTCACTAATTTAACGATATTCTTGGACTCTCTACTGCGTACCACGAGGAGAGGGGAGGCGAGGAGAGGGGCGTATCTGATAAACTCTACTTTGAAATTCAAATTTCGAATATCAATACAGTGACATGACGCAGTTGCTTCTCTGTCCGCGCAGGTGGTAAAAGCCCATAGAGGGAATTGGGCGAAAATCTTAGGAATCATGTTATAGGCGGTGCGGCTAGCAACCCATCACTATTTTGATTTCCCTTTCCACCTATACGCCCTTAATCATGCTAAACGTGGCCTTAAGGTATTGTTACCTCTGTGTCTACCCCGTAAGGGATAAATACATGATGTACGTATGTATGTATGTATGAATGTAGCTGATGGAAAATGTAGATGAGGCCAAATATGTCGGTTCAGTGACAGCTTATTCACTCTAGCCTTGAGTAAGAACTGCCACAGATGTCACTGTCACGCATTTCCTCTCACCTCGACTGCATTTTCCTTTTTATTGCCCTGTTTTATTCAGTGTTGCCAACATGTCAGGCGGAAGTTCGGGCAAGGTCGTAAGTTTCCGGTCGGCCTCGGTAAGTACACGGTTCACATGAACTTTAAAGGCTCTTATAGTAAAATTCCAAATATACCGTGGCGCCCAGGCGTGGGAGATATCTCTTCTGGTGACCAGCGGGCTGGCAGCTATTTTGGGCAAAGAATTAGCCTCGCGATTCAACGCGGCAATGCTGCCAGCCTTCTGGGCACAATGAGCACTGACAGTGACCCCAGGGGTGTTATATTTGTAGTTTAATTTAGGCTAGTTTTAGATTAATTTTGTACATAGTAGTTAGTTAATTTTAAAATTTTTAAGATACAGTTTTAATGCAGTTTTTGTTTACAATAAAGTAACTCAAATTCCAAATTCAAACTTCAAAATGTAGGTATAATCTGTGAGTAGGCCGCAAGAGGGCTCTTTTATACAACTTCGCTTGATTCTACAAGCGCTTTCTGAAGACCATAGACAATTGAAGTTGACGTTTAACAAATAACTTAACGACCAATATTAGGACACTTGAATCCGTATAATTTCTTCCAGCGAACGGGTCAAGATATGATTGTTAGAGGGCCCCGATTTCCAAGCATCACTCGAAAGTAGTAAATCTGTGTAATGTGACAAAAACTACTGCTCAAATTCAATTTTAGACTGGTTGGCTAGATTTATTACAGTTGTACATACATAAATCACGTCTTTATCCCTTACGAGGTAGACAGCCCAAGGTAAGAAGACCCAAACACGTTTAGCGTAATTGTGGGCGTATGGATGGAAATGGGAATCAAACTAGTGATGGGTTGCTACCCACATCGCCTATAACATAACATAATGATTCCACCATTTGCGCGGGAAGAGACGCAACTGGTACATTCTGTTTTTTCTTTGCTCCCAGACCAGCGTGGAAGGACTGCATTTATTACAGTTGTAACTTTCTTCTAATCTACTATAATATATCCCTTACGGGGTAGACAACGCGTAAGGTAACAAGACCTAAAGTCAGTGGCGTAACTATAAGGTAGCAGGGGTGGCAAAATGCCACGGGCCCCTAGCTATACGGGGCCCCGAACTGGCTTGGTTTAGAGCACAGAAGGGACGCTGATGCACTTCTTTACATTGTGGAAGGAGCCTCTGACGAATTTGCCGCGGGCCCCAGCCGCTATAGTTTCGCCACTGCCTAAAGTAGGTATACGCTTAGCATGATTGTGGCCTAGGTCGAAAGGGAAACTATATTTGAAATTTGAATTGGGGCGTTTGAAAGAACCGCACAGACAGACGAAGTGTTTTCGAGATGAATGCAGCTGCAGAGATGTAAGTCACTATCTTGACTCTGCTGTGTATACACAAACGCACATAACATAATAACTTATTATATAACCGGCCAATGACAGAAAGCCTCAAGGAATTTAATGATCATTAAAATTCAACGCAATATGCGTATTGTTCCGAGGCTCACAAGAATAACAACTGTATAACTATCAGGTTAGAGGTCACTGTTCCATGGACTTCAGACGATTCGTTATACGGCTTATCGACTTGCAGGTTTTATGATAAGAAACAATAGGAAATGTTAAAGAAAATTGTTTTATGGGAGATAACTCTTATTTCATGCTTTGGTAAGAAAACATGTCGCTTTAACAAAACATTTATGAAACTCTTGAATATGCAAAACTACAAAATGAACCAGTACCTACCACCTAAAAACCAAATGAACAAGGAATGTACCAGTTGCTTCTCTACCCGCGCAGATGGTAAAAGACCATCGAGGGAAGGGGCGAAACTTATAGGAATCATGTTATAGGCGATGAGGCTAGCAACCCATCACTATTTTAATTCCCCTTTCCACCTATATAATTACGCCCACAATCATGCTAAACGTGGCCTGTAGGTCTTGTTACCTTAGGTTTTGTTTACCCCGTAAGGGATAAAGACGTGATGTATGTATGTATGTAACTATGTATGTATGTATTTATCCCTTAAGGGGTAGACAGAGCCTAACAACAAGCCCTAAAGGCCACGTTTGGCATGATTGTTAGTGTAAAGGTTTAAATGGAAATCGTAAAAGTCATCGGTCCTATTATTGACCTAAGCAAACAGGCCCAGCTCAATAAAAGCTTGCAAAAATATCATGTCCCTCGTAGACCTTGGTCTCGGCTGTTTTTAACACTGGCAACACTGGTAACGCCGCAACTTCAAGACAACTGCATCTAATTTGCTTACATTTGGTATTCAAATACCCCTTAACTTATACCGAGCTGTTGCGTTATAACTAGTGATGTGCCGGATCGTTAAAAATGTATGTCCGCGGATACGGATCTGATTACGGATGTTTAGTGTCAAGATCCGCGGATACGGATACGGATCTTTATTTTGTTAAAATATTTTTTTGGTTTTCTCATTATGTCATACTTATAAAAGTGATGTTATAATTTTCTGTTATATTTGAATGATCTCATTATAATTATAAAAAAAAAAGTTTTCGTTTTTTCACTGTCATAAAAATGACGTTATAAGTTGCTATAATATTGATCTCGTTATAAAGATTCTTTCAGATATATATTGGTATGGTAACTTACTGCCATAAATGTTTGCAATATAAAGGTGCCAAATATTTTGATTTTAAGAACTAAAAATACTGTAAATGGAATTTTATAGTTATTTTAATTCTACCTAATCACCTGTAAAAGATCCGCGTGAAAAGAAACGGAGACGGATACGGATTTTTCTTTTCCCTCGAATATCCGCGGATACGGATACGGATATCCGGAACATCACTAGTTATAACCGGACCGCAAGGATGGCCAAGGGTACCGCGATAGCTATAGTTAGTGTAATATGACGTCATTGGAATTTGCGAACGCGAATTTGGTGCCTGCGTTCTATAGACGGATTCAAAAATTACTTTTTTGTACACAAATATTAATCACGTCTTCACCCCTTACGGGTAGAAAGAGCCTAAGGGGACAAGAGCTACAGGCCACGTTTAGCAAGATTGTGGGTTACTAAGCATCCTACTAATATTATAAATGCGAAAGTTGGTAACGATGTGACTGAGTAAGTGAGTGTGTATGTTCTTCACGCTGACAACTTTTTATCTCGGAAAATTGCAGTTCCCGCGGGATAGCGATAAATATACCATCAACTTAACTTCTTAAGTCTAATTCTACGTGGATGAAATCGTGGGCAGAAGCTAATCATCACTACATCATCATCACTACATAGTATAAAATAAAGTCGCTTTTTCTGTCCTCATGTCCGTTTGTATGCTTATATCTTCAAAACCACATAACGGATTTTGATGCGGTTTTTTTAATAGATAGAGTGATTCAAGAGGAAGGTTTATATGTATAATACATGCATAATATACCGTGCGAAGCCGGGGCGGGTCGCTAGTAAAGAATAAAGGCGACGCCCCACTGCTGCGCACGCTGTGCTCGGACACGCTATACATGTCACCCACGTGGGTCCATTGGTCATCTCGTGCGTAGCGTGTGCGTGCACTGCTGTGGAAACTACCGCCTACATTGTGATACGGAGCGAATGTCTACCACCTGCGTAGCGTGACCATTCGCCGCAGGGCGTCAGCTTAGTTCCAAGAAACTTTGAGGCATGTGTTCGCCGCATACAAACTAGTGTCCGACCGAAACTGATTTTTCAGCCGAAACTGAACTTTCGGCCTTGCTCTCTGTTTCGGCCGAAACCGAAACCGAAACTTATTAAAACATTTAAAATTACGATTATTTACTGAAATTTACTGTTTTTTTAACATTTATTAACATTAACACATATTATACTTAACAAACCACTCAATTGCAAAATATAACCTCAACTCACGATTAAATGAACGGGAGCGAACTGACCGAAACTAAGGCCGAAACTAGATATATTTTTTGGCCGAAACTGAAACCGAAACCGAAATTTCGGTCAGTCACTAATAAAAACATAATTCTATGCGTACATTATCTCTACTTTAAACCATAAAGCGGGAGGGACCTAAAGCTT